>OX411545.1:2590142-3797869 GCA_948146395.1 Fragum whitleyi | reverse complement strand
AATTCGGGATTTCATTGAATAGATAGTTCGTTCTTTTTTTTTTGTAGGCGATGCGATTCATTCATAAGTTAGATTTTTTCACATTTTATACCGACATAAAATGAAAAAACAATATCCCCCTTTCTTTCATTTAATTTTTTCAAGAATGAAATCAAATTTTTTTTTCATTCTAGATGGCATTCTTTATGAAAATCCTCTCTGCACAAGCATAGAAAATAGCTGCATTCTCTCTCTCTCTCTCTCTCTCTCTCTCTCTCTCTCTCTCTCTCTCTCTCTCTCTCTCTCTCTCTCTCTCTCTCTCTCTCTCTCTCTCTCTCTCTCTCTTTTTGGTCACGGAGGTATATTTTTCACAACACTCTATGATAAGCCCTGCATTCGGGATAACAAAACGTCTGCGAGTGCCTCAGAAATGGTAACTTAAAATATCAAGTGAAGCGAATCTAATACGCGTTTAAAGATTGAGGCGCTCGCTCTGCTTTCCTTCACACATATTAGCCAAGCATTTAGGATGATAAAACGGTTCAAACCGTTCGCAATTTTTACACCGCTTTGCACGTGCAAAGCGGGTTATAATTTGCAAATAGTTCGCACCAATTTATCATCTAGATCACAGGGTTGATTTCTTACAACCAAACAGTGTAAGCGATTCCAGAGTAATTAGATGCTACGTTTCTTGTCCATGAATATAGCCTGGTTAAATTTTGACCGACCCCATAACGTTAAGCCCCAGAATGATACATTTAATTCTTATGACACTCGGGTAAAATAAAACAAATAAACCAAACATCTAATACATAAAAACGAACAACATTAAAACTGTTTTCTGGCACCCAGATATTATTTTGTTCGAAAAAGGAAATTATACCAATGAACGTGGGTTCATTTCTCCATGGGTTTGATACGGAGGCAACAGGCTTCCTAACTCAATACATGTACTTTAACCTTTGTGAGGCTAGCAGCGTGATTCATTTTATCCAAATATCATTTTGTTAATTAAAACAATAGCTATATTCTTGAAGCATATTTTCCAATGCCCCATTATCATTTTATTCAATCAATGAAATACCCAGGTAGCGTGTTAAGATATTGTACTAGATTATCAGCATGACTACATTCCTTGATCGTTTTGAAGATCATTTCATCTATACATACTTAAGATATAGAGAATAACTGATTGTTTTCAGTACAGGATCAATAGGAATATATCTCTCAACTGATGATCGACAAAAGTTATATTTTCACTCTGGGCGGAGCCAAGATTGAAAATATAGCTTCTGTTGTAAACGATGGAAAAATAATCCATATCATACTTGTAAGCTTGCGCAAAAAAACAGTCAAATTAGATTTTTTTTCCATTTAGGATAAATCTGCATTTTTCTGCAGTTTTCTACCTCCATGAATGAAAAAAATGTCAATCTCTAAATTTGGAATTGCGACATGATTAAGTAATCAGTATTTTTCATTTCTTTTTTATTTGCATTTTTTTCCAGTTGAATCACCAAGACTTCCCAGTCGATCTTTAGACCTCTTGATATGACGTCGATATACGAAAGCAGGGCGAATTATGTCAATACATCAGGTCAACAATTTTCATAATTTTACTGGTCTACTGTGAAACCCATCGTTTAAAATCTACGTGTACTTTAAAAAATGGATCTTCATAAAATATATTGTACCTGTTTTTACAAGATGTACAAATGCGTTTTTTGGGCACTTATATTTCAATATATTTCACCGTTTCTGTTTTAACATGAAGTATTTGTTTAAACAATGAAATTCATATCGGTATTGGCATTTTAATTTGTCCTTGAAATATTTTTTTTTACCTTTTTCTCTTTATCATTGCGGAGAAATTGAAAATGATTGTTTAACCACCGATTTATTTTTGTTCAAGATACAAGATTTTATTCAGAAAACTCACATTACATAGTGGGTGTCCTCCAATGAAATGATCATAACATAGTGAAATTACATAGCAGCGAGAAAAAGAATCACAGTTTACTGGGTTCATTAGACGAGTAAATAATTGTAATGTAATGTCGGTGTCTGGTTTAAAGTCGCGGTATTCAATTCGCATTTTATTGAGTAAAATATCCCTGGGTACATCCTATTTTGAGCAAAATGTTCTTCATCTTCTTGTTTATTACAGGTAGCACAGATCCTTTGTTCATGGGGGATGGATTTGTTCAATCACATTACCGATTTTAAATTTTTTAGTTGAAGATGTAGAATAATAAGTTACTTATAGAAGGTCAATTTTTATCATAAAGGTATAGAGAAATTTATTTGACCATTCTCTTACAATTGTACATCTATATAGAGAATAACGGGTTAGTGTCTTGAAATATCAATGTTATATCTGGTTGAGGTTGGTAGAATATATCATGACGAGGCTTAGCCGAGCCATCTGGAAAATGTTTTAATATGGACCCTAGTAACTCTGCGGTTTGATACGATGCTATTTTTTTTCCAAAGTTTAGATTATTGAAGAATCATCGACGAGTGGAATTATGCATTATTTTCTATGCCTGTTCCGTTTCTTTAAGATATGCAAAAGTAGAAGAAAAACATCATAATATCTAGTTCTTCAGATACTGAATCCCTCCCCCCCCCCAACCCTCACACACTGAAAACAAGAAAGCTATTAGTGCCGTTGAAAAAGTGGGTCGGATCAACAATGAATAAGCCAATTGTTATAGTTTTTCCTGTAAGTTAGATCACAAATGTTTTTAATAATGGGCATATTCAAAATAGCATAAATCCTTCATAAATTCCACAAAACAGGCACATTCAATACAATGGAAGAAATTGATAAAAGCCATTTGTAGCGAAATAAAACAAACATGAACATTTTTTTTCTTCTTTGAGATTCTATCACTACAAAAAAAATCTTAAATTCTTCAAAAGAACCCATACAAGTGGCTACATTATTTACTTGGAGGAAATAAAGAGTAATAAAAATTAGTACGATAAGTTGGGAATCTCTATTTTCAAGGGTATTTTTGTTTCAAAATATAACACGGTGGCGTAAAACGCGTATATGAAATAAGAAGAAATTACATGTACATAGAACTTTATGCGCATTAAAATTACCATGTCATTTCATTTCCGAATTATGATCGTTTTATAATGGCCATCGGATATGATTTCATTTTCGCGTTGATGTGTGTCCATGAAAAAAAGTCTGTTGAGGGGGGTGGAGGGTGGGCGAAGGAGTTATATATGCAAAGCAAAATCAGAGGGCGGAGCCCGAGAATTTTACCTTTCGAATATAACGCCTCCTCCATCCGACTTTATTCATGAACACTTAAACGCGAAAATGAAATTAGTTCATGAATATGATACAATGATTCTGCTTTTAAAATATTAATCTCTTTATGACCCGTCAAGAAAAAAAGCATCTCGGTAGTGCAAAAAATGTCAGACTACAAGCTCTTCGTAGGCTGACTGCGGTAAAAATAACTTCGTACTTGGCCGATTGATTGAATCTAGAATGATCGATCTTTACCTCCCGGGGCAGCTTATGATTGGTTTAAAATACGCCATCTAGTTGACCTATGTACGGTAAATACCACAGCGAAGTCGACAATGTGAATGATTTTGGAACAAAAAAGAATGAGTGGGGGAGCAAGTTTTGAATATAATTAAAAGGGTGTAATATTAGATATTTAATTTCGGTCAAATGGACAGAATTAGCGATATGTTATTACCTCCCTTTAAAAAACTACTAACTTTACTGTATGGGCCTTTCCGTAAAAGTGGTTTACCTCCTTTTTTTCCCCTAATAATCCACTAGAGTGATTTCCCTTGTTCGGGTAGCAAATCTTTACAGAAAGCATTGAAAGATTACGGATGAAAGTACGTTTGCAGACGATAATGCCGGTAATAATTGTTTAAAAGCGTTTTATTTTTGAAATTTTCGTTTTCATTGAAGTTATTTTACAGATATTTCATTGTTTGTACATTTCTTTTATTAGGTCCTTTCTTTATTTAGTTAAGTATTTTCCGATAAAAATCCAATTGCAATCAAATAATCTTAAATCATACAATATGTAGCCGACTCAATAGTAAAGTATTGTTCATCTATATAAATCATTGTTCGAGTTGCTTCGCGGTTCAAACTAACCCATTTTTGTATTTTTAAAAGTTGTCCAATCACGAAATAAAAATTACTATGATGATTCTTTTTCTTATTAGAAAACAAAAAGTTAAATATATGCTTGAGACAGAATTAAAAAAAAAAAATATCACTTCGGCACGAGCCCCTTTCAGCACTATTCAAATTTCATTTAGCCTTTTGCCTTGTTAAATTAAAGTGTGAATAGGATAGGGTTGAGCTAAGAGCATATATTTGGCAATGAATGCAAATGACATGCCCTGCTTATTTTTAATGATTAGACACTCATGAAATATTGCTGTAGTTACCGAAAATAAATAATGATTTTAGAAAAAATATGATCATATCTTTTTGTGTGTGTATGCGTGTGTTACTTTGTAGAAAGGGTTTCGATGGGCCAAGGACCCCATCGGGATCAAAGAGCAGTAAACCACGACAGTAGCAGACATAAGTTACAACACGTGTGTTAAATAAACATCGCACTGTTGACAATGAAGCGGCGCACGTGGCATATGACATTACGTAATCGCAATTGCTTTTCTTTAAAAAATCATCAACAAGTGGATAGATAAAACAAAATTTTATTTAACCCTTTGCTGTTTAACCTTACTTTTTATGTGCCTGTCATTTTATCGTTGAGAAAACATTGTGAAACAAGAAGAAATTGATTCTGACAAGCAATGTCTTCTTTTTCCACATTATTTTCTACCCTACTGAATGGTTATTTTTCAAATTAAATGCGCTTTAAATTTTCGTCTGCAAAACCTTTGAATTTGGATCAGTCAAAATTTTGTAAAACAGGAAAGGGTTAAGGGATGTTACTGCGTTTCGATAATACTAGAATTTGGATAACATTATGGATTCGTATGAGGTTAGTGTTAAACTAAAATCTGAACAGATCAGAAAAGAATCTTTATTGATCTATTCAACTTGAACATTTATGGTTAACCCTCGAAATGCATGCATGTAATATGACATGCATAATTATTGGCGATTTAAAAAAAATAGAAAAGTCTTTACGGAAATTGTGAGTACATTTTTACCTGTACTTAAAAGCCAATTGCGATATAAGAACATATATTAATTTGGATCATTCAGACATGAAATACCAACTGCGTGGAATTATTCCTACATGTTTAAAATTACACTTAAGTTTATTTGTCTTGTTATTCCACACTTCAAGTTTATATCTGTATAGAATTAAATTTGACCGCCTTTCATTTTTGTTGTCTGGTTTATTGCTAATATAACCTATGACTGTCTATGACCTCTAGTAGACAGCCATTGGTGGAGGGTGGGGTACGATTTTGGTCCGGAGTAATTCGGAGTAAATAACAAGCAAGACAGATCTCGGTTCTATATGTTCATCCCGTCAAACGATCATGTAACGATTTCCAGCAAACAATTTAAGGAATTGTAAGCTCTATCTCCACATCGATCCATACACTCTAAGATAACCTTCTGCCATGAGTGATTCCATGATTTACTTCCAAAATACGACGATTTCTATAAAATCGACAATTGACAAATTTCGGCAATCTATGACCTTCTCAATGGATCAAAGCTAGTCGAGTACCGCAACAAAGAAGTCACGTGAAATTTGTGCGCCAAGCCATGAACTTTGAACAGACCAATCAAATAGCTTGTGACAATGCAAAAGGTCAAAACTAGACTGGGCTACACACTCCCCCGCTATCGGAATTGACGTCTCGTCATTGTCATAACGTCATTATAAAGTCTTGCGTCCGTCCGTACCTAACCTATCCACTGACTTCTACCTAACCATACTACATAGTTATAATTCAAAGTGATGCAACAGCACTTCATTTTCACCTAAAGAAGACAAACAATTTTCTGTAAGTTACAAGAGCAATAATGGTTTCTTATTAAGTGAAATGAGTTATGTACAACTATAAAAAACGGTATTCTCTTGTCTGCAAACAACCACAAAAAATGCTCGTAAGTAAACCTGCAAAAAACAATTGATAATTTAGCAGTTTCTTTCTCGTCTCGACCCTAGAAATCAGATATAAGATTTAAGGTTATATGCAAGTGTACATAAATTACATGTGAACCTCTACCTATAAAAACAAATCTCAAATTATTTGAATTGTCAACCGCCTCCTGAAAACGAGACAATCATGCATTCAATCACTTATCAATATTCTAAGCATTCCTGATGTAAATGTTCATTTACAGTCCATCACATCTCTCCCCTCCTTTGAAGATGCGTTCTCGCAGCTTCTCTCTACACGTTTTCTGAAAACTTAAAAGATGAAAGTAAATTAAAACCATGTCACATTAATGGTTAAAACATCAAAATGAGAATAAAAATGAAAATCAACTATTCACAATAGCAGCAATCAGCTTGTGTGCCGTGTATGAGTCCACATTATTTATCAAATCCGACTTCATCAACTCATCCAGTGCACGTAACTTATTGTCAATAGGGCGAGGACTTATACCCTTACAGACATAATCTCCAAACCTGGCCGGAGGTTTCTTCTGTCTTGAAGACCGCCTGGGAACAGGTACGGGTTTTGTGTTCTCCACTGGTTTATCTTTATCTGTATTGTCCTTTTCTGTATTGTCCTCTTGTGTCTCTGTTGTTTCTCCACCTCCACTCGCACCATGTAAATCATCTTCTGTTTCATTCAGGACTGGATAATCTTTATCCGAACCCGTTTCATCACCACCTTCAACTACTAAAACCTCTTGATTCTCTTCTTGTTCAATCTTGCCATGAAGGTCTTCTTCTCGAGACTCTTCATGAACATCTGTCTCTACAACATGAGTCCCGACAACAGATTTATGGGCGTCCCCATACAGTTACATTCTCTGAACACTATCACCATCTCCATTATCGAACTCATTTTCCTCTCCTGGCATGACGTCATGCATTATTTCTGCACTCTTATCTCCTACTTCATCTACTTCTTCATCAACATGTGCATCTGTTTCAGCTACAATTCTCTCTTCATCCAAATCACCACCCTCTATTTTGAAGAGTAGGTTCCGATGTAGCGTTTTTACAATTTCGGAATCTTCCGATTTTATCTTGAAAACGGGGATTTCTGGGCGAGGTTGGTCTATAATGTGATAAGGTTCTTTCTCGAACTTATCAGCAATTTTATGTTTCCCTTCAAAAGATACAATTTTCACGAGTACTCTGTCTCCTACAGTCAACTTAACGGCTCGTGATTTCTTATCATATTGGCTTTTCTGTTTTGCCTTGGCCTTCTCTACATGCTTTTCTACTATCTTTCTTGTACTCTCCAACCTATTCTTCAGCTCTTCAATATACTCCTTTGTTGTCCTGCTCACTGATTCATCTGAAATCGCGGCGTACTGAATATCGATTGGTAATCTAGGTCGTCTGCCAAACACAACTTCAAATGGACTTAGTCTAGTCGACTCGTGAGGCGTACAATTATAAAAGTAGACTAGGGACTGAACGTGCTTCTTCCAATCCTCCTTTTGTGATGGTTGTAGAGTTCCCAACACATCCAATAAAGTCCGATTGAACCGTTCGGGACCTGCATTCCCCTGAGGATGGTAAGGAGTCGTGTGTGTTTTCCTGGTGTTCAGTAAGATGCACAATTCTTTTATAATGTCGCTCTCAAAGTTAGCCCCTTGGTCGGAATGAAGTCTTGTTGGTATTCCGGGATTGACAACAAAGTGGTTAAAGAAGGCTTCTGCTGTTGTTTTCGCCGTCTGGTTACGCGTTGGAATCGCCATTGCGTACTTAGTGAAATGGTCGGCTATCACTAAGATGTTTGCTATTCCACCTTTTGAAGGCTCCAGGGTTAAATAGTCAAAACAGACTAACTCCAACGGGTATGTTGTTGTTACACTCACGAGAGGAGCTCTTTCTTTCGTGGAAGACTTTCTACGAAGACATCTTTCACAATTCGACACCCAATTGTCAACTGTCGTAGTCATTCCAGGCCAATAAAATCGATCTCGCATCAATCTGAGCGTTCTCTCCTTGCCGGGGTGACCTATGTCATTATGGAGTCCTTTCAAAATCTCCTCTCTGCAGCTTGTTGGAATAACCAACTGCTCTATCTCTCTTTCCTCTTCTGATATCACCCGAAATAATAGGCCACGTCTCATCCTAAAATTCTTAAATTGCTTCTTCATCGATAAATCCTCTCTACTCCATACGTTCTTTGGTATGATATTATCGATGACTGCCCTCCTCCATTTCTCTATCACTTGATCCTGTCTTTGTTTCTTTCTTATTTCTCTCAGTTCTTTTAAAGCCAATGTCTGTCCAGGTTCTTCAGTAGCTTCGACCAAATCAATACTATATGCTGGAAGAGTCTCAATATACGGACACGAAACCATAGTGTTACAAACGGCCTTAATGGTATCTTTGTCTACTTCTTCCAACTCTTCTCTGTTAAATGGATATCTGCTCATTGTGTCTGCATCGGTATTTTTCAGTCCTGGGCGGTAGAATATATCAAAAGAATATTCTCCTAACGCAGAGGCCCAACGGTGTCCAGTGGCATCTAGCTTGGCAGACGTCAACACATATGTCAATGGGTTGTTATCTGTAAGGACTGTAAAATGATTAAGAGTCAGATAATCCGAAAACTTTTCTGTTATGGCCCATTTCAACGCTAAAAACTCCAGCTTAAAGGCGCTGTAATTCTTTTCTGACTTCGTCAACGACCTACTGGCATAGGCAATAACTCGTTTAGCTCCATTTTGTTCCTGATAAAGTACGGCTCCAAGTCCTTTTATGGATGCGTCAGTGTGGAGCTCAAACGGAAGGGAAAAATCTGGATATGCCAGTACTGGTGGAGACGACAATATAGTCTTTAAATTCTCAAAAATTTCCTCCTCTATCTTGGTCCATCTAAACTCTTCAACCTTCTTCTGACCTCGCTTCTTGGATGTCGGTGGAAGAAGATCCGACAGTGGTCTGGTAATTTTACTGAAGTTCTTAATGAACCGTCTGTAGTACCCGGCGAGCGCTAGAAACGATCTGAGTTCATTTGAGTTTCTAGGTGCGGGCCAATTTCTAATCTTCTCTATCTTTGATGGATCCGTCTCTATCCCCTCTGCACTGACGACATGTCCTTAAAATCCAACCTTTTCTTGAATGAATATGCACTTCTGGGGAGACAGCTTGAGATTGCACTGAGCCAATCGTGTCAAAACGAGATCCAATCTATACAGGTGTTCTTCAAAAGTGTCCCCGAAGACTATCAGATCATCTAGATATATAACACAGATGGTCATGTTATAGTCTCCAAGGCACTCCTCCATCAGCCGCTGGTATGTCGCTGGTGAATTGGATAAACCAAAGGGCAACCGGTTGTACTCAAAGAATCCTAAAGGTCCGACCGTAAAAGCAGTCCTTTCCTTGTGATCTTCTTCGATTTCCACCTGATGATATCCTGATTTCATATCAATGGTGCTGAAGTATTTACTACCTTTCAGGACATCGAAAAGTTCTTCAATTCTTGGAAGTGCATAAGCATCTTTCACCATTCTGTTGTTTAGACAACGATAATCCACGCACATGCGCAATGAACCGTTCTTTTTACGCACAAGCACAATATTGCTGGCCCACGGTGACTTGGACTTTCTTATTATACCAGCTGACAGTAGTTGCTCTAAGTGTTGGCGTACTTCTTCTATCATCATGGGAGGGATTCTCCTGTGTTTTTGTTTAAATGGTGCTGTCTTGTCCGGGAGTAAGTCGATCCTATGTTTGATAAAGTCACAATGTCCAATATCCTCTTCATCTGTAGAAAAAATGCTAACATGTTTATGTAGAAGGTCTTTTAGTCTTGTCTTCTCATCAAAGCTGAGGATATCATTTTGGTCCATTACTAAAGTATCAAGCATTTCAGGTCCTTGGTCCGCCTCAGCAATTCTATCAAATACTTCATCTGTGACACTGACAGGTTGAACCTCACATATAACCGCTCTCGGGGCAACTGTGACTGTATTTGAAGTGAGATTGCTTAAGGTAACTTCAACACGTTTCTTCGTTCCAGCCTCGAATTGTATAACAGCAGGTGTTATGTCAATGTATTCTGGAATGTTGCTTTCCTTTGACTCTTGGAGAATAGCCGTAGTTGATGGGTAATTCATCTCCCTATCCATCTGTCCCTTTATAGTAATGACCTGGTTTGGTCGTAAGATAATCCTGTCTGACTCAGCGCTTCTTACTACAGCGATTACATTTCTGTTCTTTTTTAACTCTTTTTCTCGTATGACTATAGTTCGGAAACACAAATACCATGGCGTGTTGAGGCCTGGTAATTGAAGAAAATTATCTCCGTTTCTTAATTTACAGTCATCCAGAAACTCTTTAAGGACATTTGTTCCTAGTATTATTGGAGTTTTCTCCGAGTAAGGGGTGTCTGGTATGACTAGAAGTAAACTGCTCTTAGTCTCTGATCCTGGAATCCCTGACGGTATTTCTAAATCAACTTCGATGAATCCTGTATATGGTAGTTGATTACCATCTGCACATTCTATTTACAGCATTTCTCCAATCTCCTTTATATCTAGTCCAGGCATATTTCTTTTTACAAATGATTCTGAAACCACGCTTACGCAACTTCCGGTATCAAGAAGTGCTTTAGCAAGAACACCATTTACAATAACATCAGCCTCATTTGGATGACCAACTAATTTGGGATCGTTCTTTGTTTTAGCACTACTCACATTTGATCCCGCAATATGAGTGCTTATGCGTTTGCGCAAAAGTTTTGTTTGTGTCCAGTCCTGTTGCAATTGTAACATACAATTTCATTATTTGAAGGACAGTCCCGCTGTAAATGACCTTTCTGGTTGCAGGTCCAACATGTGGGTGTGAAGTTTTGTCCACCTAGTGGCCTTTGCTGTTGATAGCTACCACGTCCTCTTCCTCCCCCTCTGAAACCTCTACCTCTTCCTCTATGGCCTCTGCCTCTGCCTGTACTAAATGCTTGCTGGGACTGATTCCTTTCATCCTTGTCCTTTTCTAATTTATCAATTCTATCATTCAGCTTCTTTAGTAATTCTTTCACTTCTCCCATTTCTTTCGTATGAGTTTCAACTGCAACAGCTGCTTTGCATGTCTTCGACTTTCTTTCCGGCGACTCGCTCCCTAAAATTCCTGATTCTAACTTTCTTATCTCCCTTTTCAATTCGTCATAATCTTTTATTTTATCAAACTGATAAATCGAAATCAGTTTTAAATCTCTCCTTAGTCCCGAATGGAAAACTTCTCTTAAAATATGGGTATCACTGTGTTTGAGTGCTTTAAGTTGAACTCCTCTGTCAAATATGTCCTCTAAACGCGAGGTAAATGAAAGCACTGACTCTTCATCTGACTGCCGACAACTGTAAAATTTCCTCATTACCGTCTCCCTTGACTCGACCGAACCATACTCGCTATCGAATTTCTCTATTACTTCTACCAATTTAACTTTGGTGCCTAATCTCCGAAGTTTGTCAGCAGCCTTTCCTTTACATGCTCTACGCACTCCTAGTAATATCTGGTCGTCATGGAACACAGCATTGTGTTTTAAAGACTCTATTTCGTATTTGAAAGCAGTCCATGTTGCATCACCTTTTCCTTCTTCTCCGTAAAACATGGACAGCTTAGGATAGTGAAAACTATCGTGTTTAATCTCTTCTGTTTTATGGACCTCAGGTTCTGACTTTACTCCACCGAAAACCTGAATTAATTTGGCCACATCTTCTGGTGATTCTAGCTTTGGCTTAATGCCAAGCAAATGAAGGGCTTCAAACAACCTTTCCTCCTTCTCTTTGTCCGTCATGACAGATTTTTCTCCTCCTTCTGCCATAGTTGCACAACTGATAGTATAAATCCACTAAATCAATTATTTTTCACAGTTCTAGTCTGTAAGACCGGTTATGTATCAACACTAGAGGGTGTTTTTTTTTCAATTTAAGTGTTTGATTTTTTATACAAGAACTAACAACGCTCTTTACACTGAATTATTTTCAATAACAGCTATATAAAGCTGTATCACGCAACACTTTATCAAATCACTTATTGACTAAGACACCACACTAATTGGCTCTAATTTACGGGAAGCCTTTAATGTACACCAATGTACATGCAACAATTAAAGTATAAGCATAATTAGCTATAAGTTACATTGACTACTGTCATATTATGACACATTACAAATAAATTAAATTTCTATTGATGGTGTTTGGAACTTTTTTCCCAAACATCAAAGTTTAAAACAATTAGATGTATGATATGGGAGATTCCATTTTCATACAAAACAAATAATTGTAATAATTGAAAAATTGTTCAAAATAATATTAAATTTTATCAATCAAAGAATCTTCAATTTCAAAAAATCTAATTTGTGAAATCCTTCAGTTATCTGGAGCCCCTGAAATACCTGAAGCCGAGGGTAAATAAATTTCAAAGATAATAAACATCATATAAACTGGTGTCCGAAATTATCCTGAGCTGAATTAGTTAAAGTTTTACAAGTACTATGTCATCAGCAACTGAAATTATCTGGAGCCTTAGTAAAAAAATACAAAATTACTATGTGATCTGGAGCACCTGAAAGCATGATACACCAAATAAGAAAATTTATACCTGAAGTCTGTACATCATATCTGGAGCATATCATCTGTAAATGACGTCGGTTATCTGGAACAACATCAGTTACCTGGAGCTCATGAGGCTCTGTTACAAAATCATTACAAATTATTATTAATATTATTATTAAATGGATTAAGCAGACTAGAGCAGCTCAAACAGGAGTTATTTTATCAAAATATTGGGGCTAAATTATCTGTGTATCTGGAACATTCTAAGTTTCAAAAGATATCTGCAGCATACCCTAAAGCAATCTTTTACTCTTTATTTTTTTTCAACAATATTTCATTAACATTGCATTTCCAGTCAAATAAGTGTTTCTGACAACACAGGATATTCAATTTGACAGTCGTGCACGAATAAGATGCCTATTCAAAGAAATATTTGCGACACGGATTCGTGTATCATAAGTTCAATTTTCTTCAAGCTAATTAATTTTATCAGAACAATCAATAGACGTGATGAAAAGAAAAAAATACCTGGACATGGAAAAAGAAATACACACAATACATTTCTATAAGCTATTTACTCTACTATTACGCTACAGGCAAATGGTCTGTCAAGTGTCAAAGGTCATATACATTCAAGCAGAATACACAGGTAAGTACGTCACGCTGTTAATATTCAATATTCAGATGACTCGTAGCTGTTAAATATTCAACAAGTATTCCAATGAATATTAATGAGGGGTCTGTGTGTGACGTCTGCACAGGAAACACGCTAACCCAATGAGAGCATGCCAGTCGACAGGAACTAGTATGATGTCAGATGGAGGGAAATCGACTAGCCAATGAAATGTTTATTACCATGCGATTTTCCAACAACGTCTAATTAATATTCAAAGACAGAAATATGGTCGAAAATACGGGTCAAATTATCAAAACAAATAAACTTTTTCTAGGGGGATTTCTACGGGATCTAATGAAATAGAAATGACAGAGATCAAATGAGAAACTAGTCAAATTTCAAAATGGACTGGATAACAAAATGGTCGAGTTTCAAAACTGGATTTCAAAATGGTCAGGTGCAAGGGGGGGGGGGGGGGGGTATTGTTAGCAAACGGGCGGGGCCACCATTTTAGTAAAAAGTATCCCTCTCACCAATTATTAGTGTGCAGTGAAATGTGAAGTGCATAACCTTACTCGCCAAAAAATAGCTCTCCCACAAAATAGACAATCTCACAATCAAGCGTTGCTAAATCAAGTAACTATGACTACTATTTAATATTTCTAAAAATAGACAAGCGGCATTTCCATAAATAGACTAGAATCAATCTGAATTTCAATCAATAATGTTTTAAATAGACTAGAATCAATCTGAATTTCAATCAAAAATGTTTTGTGATGCAATAAGTATCGATCAGATGATCAATCCTATACAGTTTTGCGCTTTCTCAGCATGTAAAAATGACTACCTTTACATACAGAGCAAACGTTTTCAAACCACCAAGAAAAAATATAATATTAGTGGTTTTACTAATCAGACTAGTACATCGCTCTGAATGTGGTCAAATACTAAAATAAATTCATGAAATGTACATTTCAACTCACGATCAACAATCCTAAATCCTGATATAATTCACAAATTACACATGTTCACAAATTCACGAAATCACAATTCAAACACTGTCACTGTATTCCAAAACTCAAATCACAAATCAAACGATGTTAATCTCCAACGATGATGGTTACTCACAAACCGGTGGGCGCCATTTATAACCTATGACTGTCTATGACCTCTAGTAGACAGCCATTGGTGGAGGGTGGGGTACGATTTTGGTCCGGAGTAATTCGGAGTAAATAACAAGCAAGACAGATCTCGGTTCTATATGTTCATCCCGTCAAACGATCATGTAACGATTTCCAGCAAACAATTTAAGGAATTGTAAGCTCTATCTCCACATCGATCCATACACTCTAAGATAACCTTCTGCCATGAGTGATTCCATGATTTACTTCCAAAATACGACGATTTCTATAAAATCGACAATTGACAAATTTCGGCAATCTATGACCTTCTCAATGGATCAAAGCTAGTCGAGTACCGCAACAAAGAAGTCACGTGAAATTTGTGCGCCAAGCCATGAACTTTGAACAGACCAATCAAATAGCTTGTGACAATGCAAAAGGTCAAAACTAGACTGGGCTACACTAATCAGCGCGTTCGTTTTGTTACAATCTATTATGCCAGGCCTTTTATTGGAACAAAGAGAATGAATAATCATCATGAAAGAAATTCACACAAACAATCAAATCAAAGTTGTTTTCAAAAGACGTGTCAAATAATTCTCATGGACGGACATCGTCACTTTATCAAGAAAAAACAACACCATATTACATTTCACCTTATACATCAAAAGCCGCCCTTCTTCGTTTTTTTTTCAAGTTATCAATTAAAAATTCAAAAAGTCAAATTTAATTTCTAGGGACAATAGATTATTGGTTTAAAATATATAGGTTCGATAATCTAATCCATTTAATGTCAAAATAGACTGAATTATCACGATATACTTAAATGAAATAAAGAAGAGTAATTATTCTTCAAAGACATTCAAAGTTTCATCTGCTAAAAAATATCGTTCGCATACTCTTTGGATTTAGACTAACTTTAACATTTTGTGGTCCGGTAATGGGTTTGTACACGGACCCTAATTATACAGTATTGAGTGTCCCTGTTTAATCCTGACCGAAGGATTTTTTTCTCAGCCATTTTGAATCAGATATTTGCTACCCAGAAATAGACTGATGACCGTCTCCATTTTCAAATACACTGGAGAGTAGTTAGGCCCGATTACTCCTTTTCTGTATTTTCGGAAAGTCCTATAAACATTTTTTTCGCGTTGATTTCAAAGACGCTCCTATATCAGCCATATTATCGATCTGAAATTTGCTACCCGGAAATGGATTTATTGGAGAGTTATGACCGTTCGTTGTTTCAATGCACTGGAGAGTATTCAAGTTTGATAACTCCATTTCTATATTTTCGGAAAGGCCCATTAGAGTCTTCATGAATCAATCAGATGCTTTGAACTCCATATAAGTCAATAAAATTGAGAAAAGATAATTTGGAGCGTTTTTTGAATGGTCTGACGAGTTTGAGGATAGCTCTAATCGTTATTTTATGCTGGTACATAATTACCCCTTTTCGCGTGCCTTTCAAGGGATAGCATCCACGACCCCTTGACGTAAGATTGGTGGTCTGACGCTGTACCATCTGCGTAATGACGGCGGCATTGAAAGGTACATGTAAATCTTTTTTACATACCTGTAAAAATATATGCACTTGTAATAGTTTGCATGAACCCTTTGGTTTTCATTAATTTTCGCAATAGACATGAAAATGGCAATGTTCTCATTTCCTTCAGACATGACCTTATGTATTTTATTAGGTTTTTCTGCTTTATCTTTAACCTTTATCAAATAGCTGTAATAAAAATTCAGGTCTATGTAAACATGTAATAACTGCCTTGTAACGTTTACCCTTTCTTAAAACTAAACTTCCCTTTCTAGGAATAACACCATGGTCCAATAATATTTCTGATAATATATAACCAATTGTAGAAAAAGGGATGGTTTGGAAAGAGCGAAAAGTATGAGTTATGGCTGACCTGGGTTTAATATTTCGCTGTTACCAGAATTTCTGGGTTGAATTGACCATCTAGATTCATTTTCAATTCATTTTATACACAAAATGATTGAACAGGTCTTAATGCATGTTTCCGCATAAAATATAGGCTATCTTTCATCATCTCTTAAGCGTGCTAGGTCACGCTGTTTACGTCTTTTTTTTTTACCCGGGAATGTAGACCTACAAAAATATTACATGCGCCTTTTTATCGACGACGTAACACTGTAGAGATCTGATATCGTCATGCTGTCGAAAAATATCGTAACTTCAGGATTATCCAAGCTTTAATTGCATTATTTGAGTCATCAACTGGGTCTCTTTTTTTTAACTACGTACTCATCTACCTTTAATTGTAATGCAGAACCAAAATCAAAAGTACAAAATTTACTTATTCGAGAGCACGGCATATCAGTGTCTAACGCTCCGTTATAAGTAGATACTTGAATATGAACGTAAGATGTGCCTGGGTTTTTTGTCTGTTTGTTTCTCGATTATGATGACTCGTTGATCAGGAGCTATGGGTGTATGTGAAAATTGAAAGCTTTCGGTACCTAAATTGCAACTATACAGTAAGGCACATATTCGAGGAAAGTAGACAAATAACTCGTACATCTGCCAATATACAACTCATTCAGAGTCATTTCCCCTTAGTATGGTTCCAGGATAAATTTCTTTTTCCAATTTCAAATGTTAATGATAATAGTTCCACATCGTTTAGGACGTAATGAACTTTAACAGTGTTCACCGAGGTTTCCTAATGATTTTCATTAGGAAACCTCGGTCAACATGGTGAAAGTTTATCAGTTCCAAAATGTTGCGGAACTATTATGGGTCCACTGGGTTAAAGAATGAAATTCCATGTACTTCGAGTCAGGCCAATATTTTCTAACTTAAACATATATGTCATCCGTCACGCGAAAAGGGACCATCTGAGAAGTGCGTAGAGTATCAACCCTGGTCAAACTGCTCGATTTACGCAGATCGACCAGGGTCGAAACTTTTCGCAAATAACAAATTTTCTGAATCTAGAATGATTAATCTATTTTTTCTCGAAACCCGCCATCTGATTGATCAATGCTGGACGAAATCCTGCATGAACATTTATTTCACGGAGTTCCGAGATGGTACGAATCCCGATGTTTGAGACAAGCCTATTTTTTTTCTTTCTGCATTGTGTATGATGGGCTATACTACAGCTTTGTGTGAAAAACTACAATCAAGTCTAAAAAGCTGGTAACTACTGCACTGTCATAATGATCGTTATATTGGTATCTTGCAAAGACACATTAATAAGACTGTAAAACTTTCAAGAGAAAGCAAATCTCGACTTGTACGATTACGAACAGGCTAGACTAGATGTTTAAATTTTGACGATGCACCATGAAATTTCAAGACTGCATTTGTTAAGGAACCATCGATCTTTGATCTAGGATGTGGTTATGGGATCAACCAAGACACAAGAGGAATCGTGAATAGACACTAAGACCACTAAACCTAGTAGATGGCTCAGCGCCATACACTTGTACGCTGAGCAATTTGTTGGGTTCAGTATTATGTGAGCAGTAATTGCTTTTAGAGAATCATATGATGCATACCAGACAAGCCCTTAATAAATGATCATAATTCTAGTTGATTCCATCAAAACTTGTGCATTCTGATTTGCCGAAAAAATTGCTTTGATTTCAAAATGAAAATAATTTTGACTACGCAGGTGTTTTGTGAGCTTCTGCAAAAAATAACCCAATAAGAAAACAAGAGGACCATGATGGTCCTAGATTGCTCACCTGAGTCTCTTTGCCCCTGGAACGTCACATTAAAACTATAAAGGCAGATATCAACTACGAGATAATTTCTACATAAGATCAATACCATGGAATATTTTCAGCCAAAAGCAAGAAGGATATGCCTTTTCTTCTATGATTCTATATAAAAAGGGACGCGCCCAGGCAAAGCCCAAATATGACCCCAGGGTCTTGATATGAACAAACTTGGTAGAAGCACTAGATGATGCTACATACCAAATATGAAAGCTGTCTGCCTTCTGATTTCAAAGAAGAAGATTTTTGTAGATTTTCCTATTTTCACCCATTGTATTTGGATGAGCTAAAAGGGATGCGCAAGGTTGGAGCCAAAATATGACCCCAGGGATTGTTTTGAACAAACTTAGTAGAGGTCCACTTGATGGTGCTACATAACAAAATATGAAAGCTGTCTGCCTTCTGGTTTCAGATAAGAAGATTTTTGAGGATTTTCCTTTTTTACCCTTCGTGTTCAGAAGAGCTAAAAAGGGATACCCCCGGGCATAGCCCAAATATGACCCAAGGGGCTTGATAAGAACAAACATGGTTAAGGCCCACAAGATGATGCTACATACCAAATATGAAAGCTGTCTGCCTTCTGGTTTCAGAGGAGAAGATTTTTGAAGATTTTCCTTTTTTCTATCTTTTTGTTAAGGGTTAAGGGAAAGTTAAGGGTGGATTTCATTTATTTGAACAACTTTGGTAGAGCTTGACCAAAGGAAGATCTCTGCCAAGTTTCATCAAGATTGACCCACTGGTTTAGGAGTAGAAGATGTTTGAAGAAATTGAGGAACAACGCACGACGGACATAGCACAATCACAATAGCTCACCTTGCGCATTTCATGCTCAGGTGAGCTAAAAGGTCTCATTATTGACAAATCTTTACACTTTTGGCTCCATGGTATATAATTATGACATATGAAGGGATAATTTCATGGAGGATTGAAACTAAAAACCTAACCATACTCATGCTTCAGTGATGGTCTTTACTGACACCAGCCTTGCGTACAGGATGAAAAAATGTTGCAAACTGTTAGCCAATTTTATCCCTCTTTGCATGTGCAATGGCATGCAAAGCAAGGTATAATTGGCAAACAGTTTGCCTGTTTTGCCACCCTGAACGCAGGGCAGTAGTGTTCAGTTCACTTGGACCTTCATCTCAATGATATTATCCTGACTTGTGTGTACACAAATAGCTGACAAGCAGCCTACAAGTATGCTGTATTTGCATAACCCACGGTAATGAAGGCAACATCAAAGGGACGTCTCAAAACAACTACAGGTGCCTACAATCAATAGGTACTTACAATTGAGCCTGTGTGTGACATTTCCAACAATTTCTCATGTGCTCAAATGAAGACTCTGGTCAGTCTGTGCATCTGCACAGTCTGACCTGAGCCTTCACTATGCTATTTGTAGATAGATAACATCTTTAAGTATCTGTAGACAGTAACACCGACCTCTGCTTACACCAAATACTTTTCTGGACTGCTAAATGACGGCACCTCATGCAGATGTCAAATTGTTGGAAATATCACACACAAGCTCAATTGTTTTTCACTGACTCCGGATATTGAATAGAAGTCTGGAAACATTTTTGGACGAAGTTCAATTGTGACTTTGACCTTAAAAACCCAAACAATAGAACACTTCCTTGGGTCATAAGCAACAATTTTATAATGTTGCAAAAATCTAGGTCAGTCAGGTCTTAATTTAGAGACTGGAAACAATAATTCTTGTTTGTTTGAATGGGGTTCTACGCAGCTTTCAAAAATCTTTCAGTTATATTTAGTGGCTGGAGCAACTAACAATGGATTCCAGCTATTTCTCACACCAGTTCAACAACTAGAACTGTTGCAAAGGAGACTTATACCCACCAGCACTTTGTCAAAATGTAAGTTCTATTAGTGCAGGATGTGTTTGTAACAAATATTGAGGTCATAAGCAGTATTTGCATGAAGTTTCATGATTCTAGGTCGCTTGGTTCTTGAGTAAGAGTCGGGAAATGAAAATTAAACAACAAGAGCTGTCGGAGGACAGCGAAGCTCGACTATTCCTAGTGCTGGATAGTAACAGCAAATCAATATCGACATTGGAAATTCAATAAAATGAAAGTCAAGAGAAAAGAATCTTTTTCTGTGGGCTAATATCATGGTCACAGAAGCATGTGCAGAGTTTCAAAGCAATAGCTTTAGTAGGAACAGAGATACAACTAACATAAAACAGTTGCACATAAAAACATAACCAAGATTTTTAAGGCCAAAAAGGGTTAAAATTCCACTAGATTCAATATCAGAGAAATGAATCTTTTTCTGTGGGCTAATATTATGGTCAAAGAAGCATGTATTAAGTTTCCAAGCAACAGCTATAGTAGAAATAGAGATATTACAGAAATACAACATTTGCACGTAAAAACTTAACCAAGAATTTCTAAGTCCAAAAAGGGTTGAAAATCCACTAAATTCTATACCAGAGAATTGAATCTTTATCAAGAGGCTGTTGTTATGATCATTGAAGCATGTGCAAAGTTTCAAAGCAATAGCTTTATTAGAAATAGAGATATAACTGATGTACAACATTTGCCTGTAAAAACTTAACCAAGAATTTCTGAGTCTGAAAAAGGTTAAAATTCCACTAAATTCAATATCAGAGTAATAAATCTTTGTCAAGTGGCTGATATCATGGTAACAGAAGCATGTGTAGAGTTTTCAAGCAAAGGTCTAGGTTGAAATAGAGCTACAACTGATATACAACATTTGCACGTAAAAACTTAACCAAGATTTTCTAAGTCTGAAAAGGGTTAAAATTCCACTAAATTCAATATGAGAGTAATGAATCTTTGTCTAGATGCTGATATTATGGTCACAGAAGCATGTGCAAAGTTTCAAAGCAATAGCTTTAATAGAAACAGAGATTTTAAACACTTGCACGTAAAAACTTAACCAAAGCATTACGCCGACGCCGACGCCCGGGTGACTGGAATAGCCCCCCTATTCTTCGAATAGTCGAGCTAAAAATGACTGTGACCTTGACCTTTGACCTATGTGACCCAAAAACAATAGGGCATTTCTTTGGGTCATAAGCAGCATTGGCATGAAGTTCCATGATTCTAGGTCACATGGTTATCGAGTAAGAGTCCGGAAACAAAAATTGAACAAAGGCTGACTTTGACCTTGAGCTTTGACCTATGTGACCAGAAAACAAAAGGGCACTTCCTTGGGTCATTAGCTGTATTTGTATGAAGTTTCATGATTCTAGATCACTTTGTTCTCTAATTAGAGACCAGAAGTGAAAAGGTCTACAGACGGACGGATGGACGGACTGATGGACAGCCAGACAAATATGGTAAAACCAATACACCCCCCTTTTCTTAGTAGGTGGGGGTATAATAACATCCTTTCCTAGCCTCATGCTGCTATCCCACTTAGGTCTATGATTATCAACCCCATTGGTGGAAGACAACAAGAGTTGTCCGCGGACAACGTAGCTCGCCCAAACAACTGCTTGTAACAAACAGTGCTTGACCGAAGACCGAAGTTCAAAGTGGTTTCTTTCAATGTTAAAGTCCATGATCTAATATATATCTGTTTGAGTAGTAATTAAGAAATATAAACTTTTTTGTTTTAATGGCATGTATAAGGTTAGGATAAAGGGAAAGCCTACAAGCAGATGAGGTTACCAATGGAATTTCTTTGTATCAAACATGAAGTTTTTCTTTAAAATTTTTCTAAGTCCACAAGAGGTCAAGATCAAGGTCAAATTGTGAAGGACCTTGGTCTCTGTAGAAGCCAATCACCTAGTGAGTATGTGTATGAAGTAATAATGTCCCTGAGTAAAACATTTAGAAAATATAAGCAAGGTTAAATTTTTGGTAAAAGTTTTTCAGTTTAAGTTTTTCCAAGTCCATAAAAGGTCAAGGTCAGGGTCAAATTGTCAAGGTCCTTGGTTTCTGGTGAAAGCCTTTCATCTGGTGACTATGTATATGAAGTCATGATGTCCCTAGGTTAAAGCATTCAAAAAATATAAGCAAGGTTAAAGTTTTTGGTAAAAGAATTTCGGTTAAAGTATTTCTAAGTTCATAAAAGGTCAAGGTCAAATTATCAAGGACCTTGATCTCTCACAAAAGCCTATCACCTAATGAGTATGTATATGAAGTAATGATGTCCCTAGGTTAAAGCATTCAGAAAACATAAGCAAGGTTAAGGTTTTTGGTTAAAGTTTTCAGTTAAAGTTTTTCTAAGTCCACAAATGGTAAAGGTCAAGGTCAAATTGTGAAGGACCTTGGCCTTTGGTGAAAGCCTATCACCTGGTGAGTAAATATATGAAGCTATGATGTCCCTAGGTAAGAGCATTAAAAAAATATATGCAAGGTTAAAGTTTTGGGTTAAAGTTTTTTGGTTAAAGTTTTTTTAAGTCCACAAAGGGTCAAGGTCAAGGTCAAATTGTCAAGGACCTTTGTCTATGGTGAAAGCCTATCACCTAATGAGTGTGCATATGAAGTAATGATGTCTCTAGGTTAAAGCTTACAGAAAATATAAGCAAGGTTAAAGTTTTTTTGGTTAAAGTTTTTTGGTTAAAGTTTTTGGTTAAAGTTTTTTTAAAAGGGTCAAGGTCACAGTCTAAAGGTCATTTTGACATGGATGTTGGTCTCAAATGAAAGCCTATGCCCTAATGAGTGTTTCTGTAAAAAATAAAGCCTCTATGATAGAAATAAAAAACTTTAACCTAATGTGGACACCGACGCTGACATCCGAGGGTATGACAATAGCTCTTCCGAGACTAGAGAATTTGAAATCCATTCATAAATGTGGGAGATACACTCTGGACAAGGTCAGTTCAATATTAGACCTCGAGTTTGACCTTGAGACTTTCTGAAAGTTTCTCTTAAATAGAACATCTACTCAGGAGAACTGAGATTGTGCCATGTAATTTTGAAATCCTTCCATAAATGAAGGAGTTTTGCTCCAGATAAATTTGGACAGACTATCACAATGACACAATGATAG
Organism: Fragum whitleyi; assembly: GCA_948146395.1. Classification (NCBI taxonomy): domain Eukaryota; kingdom Metazoa; phylum Mollusca; class Bivalvia; order Cardiida; family Cardiidae; genus Fragum; species Fragum whitleyi. The sequence goes on along the minus strand of OX411545.1, from coordinate 3,774,717 downwards.
GCATAACTAGGATTTAGAAATTACTGTAATAGACACTCAGAAGGTAGCCAACAAGGAATATATAGGATAAAGGGGATATGTTGACTGTGACAAAAGATGAACGTCCTCCGCTTGATCCCCATTTCTTTGATTTGAGCATTGGTGAATATTCAAACATTGTAACTACAGCTTGAATAAGCTGTAGTTTCAATGTAATGATAATTCATCAACGTCATTTTTCAAAAGAGGAATCATGTCTATTATGCACTAGTGTAATGTGAGTTATGTCAGTTACAACTTTGCTACTGCACATATATTTACTTGTCATAGTGAAAACAATGTCTTGCTTATGCAAGCAGCAAGCAGGCTGACAATGAAATTAGCCTGTGTGTGGCATTTCCATGAATTTGAAATGTTCGTGAGGTGCCAAAATTGAGAGGCGTAGAGGTGTAGTGAGGCACAACTATAAATATAAAGTTACCAGATGGTCTACAAAAATTTTGAGATCCACAGAAATTTTGAGAACATTTTTTAACTACTAGCACATAGTGAGGACTCTGGTCAGACTGTGCAAATGCACAGGCTGGTCAGAGTCTTTGCTTTGCACATATTTGAGTTGGTTGGAAATCTCACACACAGGCTAAAATAATATTTAACCTTAAGTGATAAATAAAGAAATCAATGATTAAATCCATGATTCTTTTGTTCGAAATAATGCTGTCAGGACAAAAAAAAAAAAAAAACTGAGAAAAAACGATTTTTATAAATTCAATTATTAACAATGTTCATTTCAATTAATACAAATTCAAGTCCAATCACACTATATCCCCACAGTATAATGTTTATGACTTCTCCCTCTCCATTTCCTCTAGATACTGTTCAAATGTTATAGACGGACCGTGTTCAGCTGGATTGTAATATTTCTTCATTATAAACTTTCTGCCTGAGTAACCGCATACTGACACCTCTGGTTTATCCTGAAGTGAATCAATTGATTGATTGAATGGAGTTTTACGCCACTTTCAACATTTTTTCAGTTATATCACGGCGGCTTGAGCACCTAACAACGGATTCCTGGTATTTCTCTCACCAGTAAAACCATCACATCCTTCCCTAGCCTCAAGCTGCTATCTCACATAGGTTACTGATTATCGACCCATTGGTGAGAGACAAATAGTCAGAAAGAATGAGTGCCGCCGCAGGGGATCGAACCCAGGACCTCTGGATTGATAGTCTGACGCGCTACCAACTGCAATATGACGGCGGCTGAAGTGAATCAAACAACATTATCATGTTACAAAGCCTGTAATGACTTCACTGTACACATGAATTTAAGAAAATTATAGTTTGATGTGTTAAGACAATACTTGTTGTTTATTTCTTTTTCTTTGATGATAACACAATGAAGGGTCAATAGACTCTTGTTTCCATAGTGGTCCTTACTCATACCTGATCTTCCAAGACTCAAAGAGAGAGGCAATGGATTCTAACCATAGGCGTATCTAGGACTTCTAAATTTATATGCACTTAGAAGGCGACAACCAAAGAATATATATAGGATAAAGGCGATATGTGGAATGTGATAAGAGATGAATGCCCTCTGTCTTCTCCCTTTTTATGATTTCAGTGTTGGTTAATGTTCAAAACATCATAACTACAGCTTGTTCATACACCACCAGCCTAGGGTGTACCAACAACTAGCACACTAACCACTTAGTCTTACCTTCTGCCTAAGTAGGAATATTCATGTTTAATTAGTTTGTTTCAATCAGGTTCCATACCTTTATTACAAGCTTTCAGTCATAGCGTGGCTGGAGGACCTAAACATGGATTTATATTATATATTGCTAGAATTAGCACAACATCTTTTTTGAGCCTCCAGTCCCTCATTCCATATGATAGGTAAACTTTTATCCAATCATTAGAGACAATGTCGAAAGGAAATGAGCACCCATGGGAAACCAAACCCCAGACTCCATACAAGGGTTTACAATGACTAACCAGATGAAATAGTTATTTTCTATGACCCAATTGACCTACCTACTCATGAATGACTTACCAGATTAATGAAGACTTTTGGATGACCCAGTGGACCTCCACTGTTACTGGACACCACTCTCTGTGTACAAACAACAATTGGATCTTCAGCTATCAAGTCTATAGCAAATCTTGGGTTCACCTTAAAAAAGTAACAAAACATATAGCTCATTAACCCTAGTCCTACTGAATTCAAATTTGGTTTTGAATAAGTTGTCCATTTCACTTTATTGAAACCTATATACCATAAGTTTTAAACAAGAGGGCCATAGTGGCCCTTAATCCCTCACCTGAGTGAACTGTCTAAAATGCATTTAAAGCAGGTTTTGAAAAGTTTTTTGGCTAATTTTCAGTCAAAAGATCTGACTTCCAGAGCGTGTACAAGTTTTTTTTTAAGATTTGACCCAGTTTTTGACCCCAACTGACCCAATTTTTGAAATTGAGATATTATCAAGACAATCAGTCTGACTAATTTTCAGGTTGATCAGGCAAATAATGTGACCTCTAGAGTGCATACAAGGTTTTTCTAAGATTTGACCTCGTGACCTAGTTTTTGACCCCACTTGACCCAATTTTGATCTTCTCAAAAGTTTTATTGAGATAATCAGTGTCTGATCTAGGACGCGCGATTGCGAGAATCCCCGGCATTTTTTAAAGATCACGCATGTTTTTCTATCAAGCGCGGGATGGTCACGCAAAAAAAATAAAAAGGGAATTTCAATAAATCTAGCCTTTGACAGCAAGTCGCGTCGAACTGTTTACCATTTTCTTCGAGTGGTATCATAAGAGTGACTTCCCTTATTGTTTACTATGGTTGACTTCGATCGCAACTAAGATTGTACGTTTGTAACTATAGTTCTACTTACTATAGTATTCCTGAAAGTAGCAGTCGAAGTCGACCGATGATTTTTTACGAATCTTTTTAAACGTAAATTTGAATACACTCCTACGTTTTACTACCACTAGCAGGCATTTTTCCCAAAAAGAACTAACGGTACACACATTTTACACCGCGTAATGTATGTAATTGTAACCCCATCTTGACCCTGTGAGGGCTTCATGGTATGTTATCTTAATCACCATTCCATCTGATGGTCATGTTATTTGATACAAGAGGCAGTAAAATGTACATGTTATGATTTGGCCATTCAAGTGAATAAAAGTACCTGAATTTAGTGTTTAGCAGAGATTTTTCTTTACAGAGTTTAAACATTTTTGTCAAATTTAAGAATGCATTCAATCTATTTAAATTCACATACAGTATTGTAGGCAGCTTAAATTGACCATCTTGGAACTCTGGCCTTAAAATGAATATTTGGAAAACGGATTGGTTTCAGTAGAGGTCAATCGGATGACTGTTTTCAAAAATTCGTTGTTTGGAATGAAGAATGTGGGATTTCGAACATCGGCCAAGTACTTATTTTTTACCGTAGTAAGTCTGCCCAATTCATTCAGACTGAATAGGATCGACCATTAACACACTACACAAACAGCTTCTTTCTCGTGTGACAGGCTATATAAATATTCAAAAGATGAATTTTGAGAATGAATAAATGAATTCATTTACAGGTTAATTATCATGCTCTATTACACTATTGTTTTTATTAAAAACAATTATTACCATACATCTTTCTAAGCTCTAGTTACGATGATTCATAAGCTCATCCAAAATATTGTTTGGGCAGAAACCCTTCAAATTACTTAGAATAATGTTCAGTTTTCCACTTATATTTTTAATACTACGCAAGGATATGGACCGAGAACTCTTTCTGGAGAGCATTCATTGTGGTTCATGCATCATGTGCCTAGGTCATTCTTTTATGGAAAGACCGATGTAGGAGGTCGATATCCGACTAAATACCGGTGTGAATTTGATTATTTTTCTTTATGAATTATTTAAAAACCTATAGGCACTGGAGCGCTTGATTCGCCCATCAGGCCTGTATCTTCTGATAATGCTTATAAGAGAATGATAGTGATATTTAAAAAAGAAGAGTAGTAACCTACATGCAAAATACTTTTACGGCATTATTTTAAACCCACCCTCAGAACTTTCATGAGAAATATTTGTATTCAAACAATTATACCTTCTGGTGATCCAAAAGTTTTTATTGCATTTATCATATACTATATATAACATAGTTTGTCTATAAAAGACATGTTTGCCTCTAATTGAAACTTACTTTCTTATGGAATCACCAAAGGAATTGAAGTGAAATTTCGTGGATTTCCAAGTGTAACATTCTTGGAAAATGATTTTCAAAGATTCCAATTTATGATATAGAGATATGACCTACCCCCATAATAGGCATATTTTTCATCTGATTACAGTAACTTTTTGTATCCCGAGAAAGGGTCAACCAAAGATCTTCAATGTGAAATTTGGTTAATATTCATCAATTAGGTTATAAGGAAATGATTTTCTAAGTTTCCATTTAATGATAGTGTATATATGGAGAAATGACCTCTGCCGATAAAAGACATAATTCTTATCCCAGCCGATAAAAGACATAATTCTTATCCCATCCGTGAGAAAAATTTTAGTAAACTGATAAAGAGTCACTATAGGATCATTCAAGTGAAATGTGGTTGATATCCATCAATCAGGTTTTCAGAAAAGCCACTTTTTGCCATATATGGAAATTACCCTCGCTCATTAAAGTCATGTTTTTCAATGGATCAAAATGTCTTGAACAACCGGAAGACGGTCATCTAAGGGACAATCCTGTGAAGTTTGTTTTAAACTCGTACAGTAGATTCTGAGGAGAAGAATTCTAAAAGAAAAAGTTTATGACATGAAAAAGAGTCACACAAGGAACTACCATGTGAAGTTTGGTTGAAATTATTCAGTAGCTTCTGCGGAGAAGATTTCTTAAAGATAAGTTTACGACCAGGTGAATAGTTCCATGACAGACACACCGCCATGAAAATAGCCCCAGTGGCCCTCGGCCAGTGGAGCTAAGAATTGTTATAGTATTGGTAATTGTGATTTGAAATTTTCTGAATCCTTCCAAAAATGAAAACTATATTGTTCATTTCAAAATGTCATTTGTTTTATGTATTCAGTTTTTTTCATAAACAGGTACAAACCAATGGTCTTTTGCTTATTGTGGTGGGGGGTGGGGAGGGGTGGAATATTGTCTTAGGAATGTTTCTGCAATGGATTCTTTTTGTTTAGATGTCTACACCCTCTTTTGTCTTATAAATTACTTACAAAGTGAAAATTAATCAGCCCTAGATATGATTATTCAAATTCTGTAGTTTTACACTTCAAGGCCTACTTTCTCCCACATTTTGTAATTTCATGGCTTATCAGTATTTATGCAAATGCAATGTTTTTTATTATGTTTTATTACCTCACACAGGCACGGAGTGGTCGAGGTTAAATATTATGATTTTATATGGTCTGGCATCAGTCACTTCTGCCTGTCCGTCTTTCCATCTGTACACAATCAAATCTGCCCCTTGCAAACTCTTGTTACAATTAGACCTGGGTTATATATTGTTTCAGAAGTTTTTTGATGAAGATGCCTTTAAACATCCATATAAGAATTGCCTAAGCCATTTTTTTCTTTTGAAATGCAAAAAGATCTGTCAAATGACACTGTAAAAGGGTCATTATGAAAATTCAATTAAAAATCCTTGTTATCACTACAAAGTCAATTCTAATCAAATTTGCACCAAACGATTTACAATTTTGTGAATTAATTATTTTGAAATTGTTTCAGATTTTATGAATATCAAGGGAAAATGATCCTTTTTTTAGCTCGGCTGTTTTCGAAGATAACCCGAGGTATTATGATCACCTTGGCGTTGTTTGCGTTTGCGTTGATGTTGGCGTTGATTATGATTATAACTTTTGAATTTTGAAATTTATGATAAAAAAAATATAACTTTAATACTTACCGGTAATCAAGATATGAAGACATCTTAAAATTTTCTAAATTATTACTATTCAGTAACAATAAATGAAGTTAAATCAAAACCAATTTCTCTGAAATCAATGTTTTAAACATAAAGAACTCAATGAAAAAGTAAAAACATCTACATCTATTCAATTCTTCAATCATATGCTCTAGAACATTGTTCTTAAGTTCGTAATTCTTGAAATGTATTTGTTCTTGAACCTAGTTCTACAACTTAAATTGAATTAAACACAATTCCTAAAACTTTCAGGTTATTGAACATAATGTTCTTGAACAAATGAATGGTTCTAAAACCTGAGATCTAGAAGTTCAAGAATCGTTGCTCTAGAAGTTAAAGATGTTAATGAACAGTTCTTAAAACTCAAAGTAGAGTTTGAAAAATTCTATAAAATCTCAAGAAAAAATCTAGAACTTGAAGATAGTTCTTGAACCTTTTTTTACAGGGGAGGTATAAGAATTATTGAATTACAATATACATACCAGTAGAGGTTTTCTTTAGAAAAAAAATGACAAATTGAAAATGCATCTTAAGCTAAAGTTAAGCTAACTTAAAATTAAACCAAACATTCTTTTTTCAATATGCAAGCTGGTAATTAGTCGAAGAAATAAGGTAATCTTGGAAATGGTCTTCTATAAAAATCTTATCCAAAAACAACCTGTGTACAGCTGAATATCAAGTCTAGCCAAGTGTTTATTTTTGTTTAGGATGATTTATGGTCTCATGTTGAGATTCACTGACCACTGAGAGATTTTACAATCTGATAAGCACATGTTAATAGTTTGATTATGTAAAGTCTTGCAGTACTGGCCGCCTCACTAGTGAGGTGGTTTCTTGCAGTAAAACGTAGGAGTGAATAGGTTCATTTATATTTTCATTATGCGAGAAAAACATTGTCAATAAAAAAATATTTTCTTTTCGAAAGAATAGATATAGACTTAGTTTTTCGAGGTGAATTTCTTACAAAGAAAATTTTAAAAATCGTTTTCGTTAACGGGAACATTCTAATTTAACGTTTGCTGTCAAAGAAATGATCGAATCGGCTGCATTCTCTTCGACAAACAAGGGATAAGACAGGGAAAAAACGGCGTTTTACCGATTTCTTTCGCCGTGAAACAAATGTGGTTGACAAAAATACGTTGACCAATTTATTTGAAACGGCGCTAGAATCAGAGTCACAAATTGACGACTCCATCGCAGATTCAACCCCTTCACACCTAATTTCAATAATCCCAACTTTTACTATAACCTTGAATTAAAATTGAAGGAAACATTGTGATAAAAAGTACAGATTGCTTTAATAAGCATTGTTTTATTTTCTCAGAATTATTCTTACTCATCATAGATCTAGAATCTAATTATTGTTAGAATATACACTGAACTTTGAAAATATGTCTTTACTTCTTTCAGTACGGTCTGTCAATTTTTTTTGTTTGGTTAAGCTAACTTGAAGTCCCCCATAGTAATTACAGATCCCCCATGTTTTCAAAACTAATGGGGGAATTTCCCCCATGTTTTTCAAATCCTGGATCAGACACTGAGATAATAGATATGAACAAATTTTAAGTTGATTGGGGAGAAAATGTGACTTCCAGGGTGTATACAAGGTTCTACTAATATTTGACCCTATGACCTAGTTTTTAACCCCACTTGACCAAGTTTGAAACTTGTCAGAGATTTTATCAGGACAATCATTCTGACCAAATTTCTGGCTGATTTGGCAAAAAATGTGGTCTTTAGAGTGCTTACAAGGTAAATGTTGAAGACACACAAAACTGTAACGACCCGAGCAGATAGACAGAGGTGATCCATTCAGAGAAAATGATCCTCAACCCTAAATGGGTCGACTCTGTCTATATAGGCTTCAATTAGCCATTTAACTAAGGGCAGGTCTCTCTCATTTGCACATCCAATGCAACTTACCTCCCTTTAAAGCGTAACATTACTCCCCCTCCAAGAAGACTCATCCTGAGTCTTGGCCTTGGAGACCCCAGGGCAAGGCAACTCCGGTCTGGCAGTTGTCATTATCCCACCGCTGCCACCAATTGTAACGAACCGAGCAGAAAGACAGATGTGATCCATTCAGAGAAAAAATCCTCAACCCTAAATGGGATGACTCTGTCTATAGGCTTCAATTGGCCATTTAACTAAGGGCAGGTCTCTCTCATTTGCATATCCAATGCAACTTACCTCCCTTTAAACTGTTACAACACACAACGGACATCTACCTAACCACAAAAGCTCACCTTGAGCACTTTATGCTCAGGTGAGCTAAAAAGAGGCCCTAGAGTGCCTGATTTGTTCCACAGGCCTTAATCATCTGATAATGATAATGCTCTTAAGAAGAGTAGTTACCTAAAAGCATAATCTTTTTTTTATAATGTTATTTGAAATTGATCTCAGAAATTTCATGTCAAATGAATTAAAATCAAATAATTATACCTTCTGGTGATTCAGAAATTGTTCATTATATTAACAATATATGGAAGATCTTGTCACTTAACACAAACCTTTAGATTAATTTGACATTCGTTCTTGAATTAAAAATTTTATAATGCACAATCTTCAAATTGGCCTAATGTCTTGACACCTCAAAAAACCCAAAGGCAACTCATATTGCAAAACATTACCATTTTTGAAATTGCTGTGAGAAATTCATTAAATCATCTGCTATCTCTATCATGGGTAACTGAATTATATGACATAAACCCAGAATACACCAATATTCAGCCGATTTGAAAATTGTGACTAAAGCTATTCAGCATATCGTAAACGCAAAATTTTAAGTAAATGAAGTTTAGTTTGATTATATAAGTATTTGGCTATACTTACTAATTTCTGTCTGTCAACAAATCTTGCTCTTCTGTAATCATTTTCGTCCCAAGCCTGAAAGTAACAATCACCTTTACCAAAATATATTGGCTCTCGCAAACATTTGCAGCAACTGTTTGCAGTAAATTTGCAGCAAACTTTTCTTGCAAACAGTTTGCAGCAAGTTTGTGGCAATGATGAAGTAGTTAAATTTATAATATGTGAGCCGTTTAACAAAAAAGAACCATGTTTGGAGGGTGAAAAGTATCTACGTGGGGACAGACTACACTATCTGGGTAGGCTGGCCAGGTTCAAAACTTTTCGGGTATGTATATTTTCTGAATCTACAATGAATATTCCTTAACCATATATAAGTATTTTCTGTGTTGAACCTCTGGCTGACCTCTGCTGAATGATCTGATCTCTTTTTTTAAATATTCTCTTTATACTGTACCATGATGGTACCTTTTCATGTTGGGGATGGCATATGAATTATTTACAGTTAGATTTTTTGAGCCTTTATTTGTCTTTCATTATTTTAATGAAATGATATATTAGTTTGAATGGAGTATTCGGCTGCTGTAAACACTAATTTAGTAATAATGAAGTGACTCGATCATATAAGAATAAGTTTCTTCCACCAGTATTTTCACACTTATATACAGTGTATGCTTAGATTAGGATGCACATATATTCAGGGTGATCTTAGTCTATACTGTCTGCTAAAGCCTTGTGTAGGCCTACAGCAGGAGATACTTTGATAAGCCTGGGAAGGGTTAAAGCTGTTCTTTCACAGTTTTTCATAGAAAAAATACAAAACCTGTTCTTATATTTGTAAATGTGTGTATTTTTAGAAAATTAAGAGCCCAAGGGTATTGGCACTAAAGACAACATATTTCAATAATTTTGTAACTTATTTTTTTTTTTTTGAAGCGGCAAGATCAGTAAGGGATCTACAGTGCTCCTGATAATTTCAAAGGCCATCAGTACAGTATTGATTGAAATAATTTTTAATCAGTACCTACTATGGGGGATTAGTACAACTGGGGGATCAATACAACTTTCGGTAAAGTGCAAATGGAAGAAAAGTGAATTATAATTTCTTTCTTTATTGTAACCTATGTAAGTTTTGTACCTGCACTCCTTTAATAACAATACAGCAACCCTTTCATTTAATATATTGATTTTTCTTAAATTGTTGTTTTAGATATCTTCCATTTTTCTCATTTTTTATTCTGAAACTTCAATTAGTTGGCAGCAAAATTAACATAGTAATATTATATAGAAAACGTATCTACCTCAACCAGCATGAGCATCAGCAAGAGGAGTCTACTTTCACCTTACATGTACTTTCTATCAGAAGAAATATTACAATTCACATTTAAATCTACATTATACCATAGCATCAAAACTGATGAATTATGATGAATAATCAATTTTGAAAAGCAGATTCCTGACCAATAGTCATTTAACCATTTGCTGTTTAATTCCTGCTTTTTACGTGCCTGTGATTTTATGATTGAGAAAACATTGTGAAAAAGAAGAAATTGCTTCTTACATGCAATTTCTTCTTTTTCCACACTATTTTCTACCCTACTGAACGGTTATTTTTCAAATTAAATCCACTTTTAATATTCGTCTGCAAAACCTTTGAATTTGGACAGGTCCAAAATTTTGTAAAACAGGAAAGGATTAACTCAGATTATTGATATCTCTTGTCCAGTTGAAGCAGGCATTCAAACCTGCGGCTGCGAACCATTTTGTTTTGGGGTCCCTTTGTTTTATTGTCTGAACTTTTTTCAGTGATGGAGTATGTTATTTCGTCCATGAATAATTTGAGTAAACCATTGAAGAAAGATTCTCATGACGTATTGTGTTTTTCTGTCGATTAGCATAATTTTACAGTGACACAAATCGAAAATTATGGTCGGCAGATCAGCTGGTCTCACATCATTTAAGGTAAAAATGTAATATGCGCCTCGATGCTGGGTACTGCACCGTTTACAAATTATTTTCTCACAGTCCGCATTCCATTGTCACAGAAATAGTCGAAAAACGATCGGTAACTTCCGAATGCGCATTTACAATGTTACTAGCAATCGGGAACCTTCAGCAATGCTACTTTCCAGTTTACAGAAAAGTCCAAGCGGGTAACGTAGAAGCTTGTCAATATGGGAAATAGGCGATGTGATGATCTTAAATTCTGCTAGAGTAGCTTCCCTTTGATTTACGCGTCGTACTCAAAAATAGACATACCCGTCCAAAACATTCCGTATATTTTGCGGAGTTATGCTAAAAACATCCGTAAAATAAAGAAAAATGGAGCTTATCTAGAGCGCTGCTGGCCATTATATGGGTTGACTTTTAGTTAGCAGTGAATCGTGGCATTTCAGAAAAGTCTATCTTAGTTGTGAAATCAAGTTTAGAATGATAAGAAATAAATGTTTATCATTCTTTGTTGTATAGCGACCATTACTTTGCAACTGCAGGTTTTCTGAGCTGTTGTTACCAGCTTTGTTGGATCCCCAAACCACTGTTTGTCGTGGAAATGGCTCATTTAAGAAAAGTCGACCTTCTGTTTTGTCAAAATGAAGGAAATGTATTTTCCTCCGAGGGCATCAACTGCTCTGCATTCAGGTTGAGAAAGAGGTGCAAACAGTTTCCCAATTATATCTGCTTTGCACATGCACTTTCGTACATACAGGTATAATTGACAAGGCACATTCACTGTTAATAGGATAAGCAGTAAATTTGTATTATATGGGAGTTACAATACGGATGATTGCATGAAGAAAGAAGTTCTATCCTTTCGCGCATTAATATTTAAAAGGTGCAGGAATTTTGGTGATATTGATGATATGTTCTTGATTCTTTCCAAATCTTTGGTGAGACCGATACTTGAATATGGTTCTTGTGTTAGGACACCTTTCCTTTAAAAGACATCAAAAGACTCGAAGATGTGCAGAGGAGAGCTACACGTCTCTGTCCTGAATTAAAAAACCTTTCTTATGAGGAGAGACTTAAGCAGTTGGGTCTTCCAACATTAGATTATAGACGTGACCATTACCGCATGCTGCAAATCTTCAAAGGAATTCATAATAAATCATGATGACTTTAATTGGGACCGAATATTTACATTTGCTTCTTCTGACCTAAGAGGACAACATCTAAAACTTAGTAAAAATGACATGAAGTGCAGTATAAACATACGTATTAACAGTTTTTCAAATAGAACCATTGACCATTGGAATAATTTGTCAGATGATTGTGTATCCGCGATCTCAGGAAATATTTCTAAATCGCGGCTCAACTCTGAAGTTTGGAACAAAAAGAAGTTTAAACCATCTGTTAGCGCAACAACCAAACATGTGTACAACTTAAAAAAGTTAAGAGAGGCCTTCATAGACTTAAGCCAAATTTTACAGCCCCAAGATAAAGGTATAAAGATAAAGGTATAGACTCACTGAAAGCGTCTGTTGACTATGATAAATGTGAAAAATTTTTACTTTGCACAGGAACAAAAACCGTATTATGCCTAGTTAATCTACTAGCCCTTAAACAATTATACTCCCTGACAGATAAGCAGCAATACAGGGCTTTTTCGCCTATTCCTGCGGGGCCGAATTTCGGCCCCATTCCCAATCCAAAACGGCCCCATTTTTTTCCCAATTTGAATAAAAAATTCCCAAAGCTATGTTCCATTTTTGATTTTCTTTTTTCTAAGGAAGAATAGAAAAGTAAAAAATGCGCTCAACGTTATTTGGAAATGATAAAAATTTCAAAGTATGACATGTATAAGTGCCGAATAACCATTCTTGTAAAGCTAGTCGAATACGAATAAATCGATAATATGGTTCCCGCATTCGATAGCGGTAAGTCTTCGGATTGCGGGAACCCAATCTCCCGAAAATACGCATATTTTCGTATAGCTTTACTGTTTTTAATAACAAATGAAAGATTGTACTTTCGTTGTCTAAGCGACGATGTCAACAACGGCGGAATTATAAAAGCGGGAAATATGAAATAAGTTTGCGATGTTGGGCTCACACAATAGTTGATTCATCTTTCGTGAAGAGACTTTGAAAATGCCATTCCAAATCTTGTTTGATAGTTGATTAATTCGGCTGTACAACCGTAACTGATATAGGCGACAACAATTCCCTAAAACCTTCGACCAGTGATGTAAATGGCGATAAGTCATGCCCTATTTATGACCCCGTAACTTTTTTCGAGTCCAGTTCTTCTGATCAAGTGACTAGTGAACAAACAAGTCATTGAATATTCTACTGTTCAGCATTAACAAACTCACACGAATGCGAGTAGAGATCTGGATTCAGTCACAGGTAGGGGATAGTGTTAAAATTAACCATTAAAAAATATTATGTAAATCTTTTCATGGAAATATATAATATAGTCAATATAATTATTTTGATAAAAAATATTAATATTATGTTTTTTTGTGGTTAATGTGTGGTAATATTACACTATCCCCACCTGTGTTGGCTACCTGTGGATTCAGTCACTTGAATATATGTACACCTATTTGAAGTTCTCTCACCTAGAACACCATACAAAACTTAATGATTATTGTTATAGATCTTGGTGACCCACCAGTTCAAAGTTGGATGACTGTGTGATGAATTCAGAGCCAAAAAAAAGGAAACTGTACATTAAAGATTTGAGTGTCATGGGATGTGTATAAGCTAATTTGATTATTAAAGCAAATGTTACAATTTATACAAATTTTATTTTTTTCCCAATTTAAGGGTTTTGTCGATATTTTTTCCCAATTTGGGGCCAGGGGCCCTTTCCCAAAATACCTGGAAAAAGCCCTGCAATATTGGATTTAAGATTCAAGATTCTGCACATTTGCTGGCAATTTTGCATTTCTAACGTTTATTAAGTTAAAGTTTCTTCGGATCAGGAGAAATGGTTTACCATAGGTCGGGGGAAGTGTGACATATCGGTAGAAAAAGCCGAGGTAGGGAGATATCGCGTGTATTCCGATCCGAAAAGGGCATATGCGAAGTGGTCGAAACATAGAGGGACGAATTTTAGTCGCGAAAGGAAAACTACACAACATTTGGAAATCGTGAAATGTTTAATCTGCTAACCTGGCCTGTATGTGTAACAACATCAACATCCTTTCCCTCAACAGAGTTTAAAGGATTGGATGAACATATTTGTCGACATAAAAACGTATTTTTTTGTAACCTCGATAGTCCTCTGACAATCGACGCCATTTTGTACTTTTAAGTGAGCAAATGGAATAATTTGTAAGAAAGGGTTTTCCATGGATGTTCAAACGAGTAAAAAAAAACCCAAAAAACAAATGCATCTTTTATATTCGTTATTTTTTTAATTAGTAACTTTTTAGTTAAATTCCTCATTTCTCGTTGTTATAACCCAAAGTTAATTTTAATTACCGCTAATCTAATTAACCGAATCAATGGAAACTCTTTACTTGGGAGATAACTAATGTGAGAGTGACAGATGGCGGGAGATTTGAGATACCTGTCAACTACACAAAACCCAGTAAAACCTTGTTTTCATATTCCAACAGGCCACATAGTTCTGAGTTCTAAATGGAGAAGTTCAGATTTAAGTTCGGCATTAAAGGGTAAAGTATCAATATAATTTTAGATTGTAAAACAATAAGATGTTTTTGTATTGACACAAACCTAACCTATAGTTATAAAGTAAAAAACATATTTGCAGCTCTGGTTACATTTAATTACAGGACAGAATTACCCTTGGCATGCTGAACCTGAATGTCCCTCTTTTTCAGGTGGAAGAGACAAAGATCGGTCTGCACATATGTGTAGTAGTATGATGTTGGTCTTCGCCTACTAATTTTTTTTGGAAGTGACTAGCTGTACGGGTCCGTACGGCTAGTCTGGTAGGCTAAACATACTGACCTGTACAGCTTGCCAGTATTCACTGGACATGCTAGCCGTACAGGAGTTTTTCAACCAATCAGAATACAGCAAGAAAGATTTTACCTAATCTGAATACGGCACGGGAAAGATTAATAAATGCGATGTTTCTAGTCGCTTACTTCAATATTTTTCCATTTTGTCTTTATGCATGATAGATGATTGAAAATTTAAGTACAAAATTTTAAATCTAAACATGACGGAAAATATAAAAATATTTTTTGCTTGATAAGGAAATTCTTGTTGGGCGATCAACATATCGCAATGTCGCCTTGAACACGGATTTGGAGTCCCTGCCTTAAAAACTTTAAAAAAATGATCTTATGATCAAAACTCTTATTACAGGGGATTTTACATTGTAAATAATTTGGTGGAGAAAGGCTGATTAAAGAAAGTTTACATTTTCGTACTCTACTCGTTTGGGCGCTCCAGACATTACACATTAAACATGTTGTTTTGTATGTAGTTTAAAATCGAATTACTAAAAAAATTAAAATGACCAAAGTCTCAAAATCAATTCAGTACTAGTATGACTGTGTTCATTTGAAAAACTAAAAGTTTTAGCAATGTTTCATTGGCACATTTTAATATGAATTTCTTCAATTGAATTTGATACGACATTCTTCAAAATAGACAATATTTTAGCGCCCGGCTCTTGTAAATTTTTGCTACAGCAAACGTTATTTTTATATCCAAAAACTTTTGTAACACCTTGATTTTTTTCCCTGCACGTTTACAGGTTTACGTCCGTTTTATAAGGTTTGGTGATGAAGTAACTCTACTGCAAACACCC
This sequence comes from Fragum whitleyi, assembly GCA_948146395.1. Classification (NCBI taxonomy): domain Eukaryota; kingdom Metazoa; phylum Mollusca; class Bivalvia; order Cardiida; family Cardiidae; genus Fragum; species Fragum whitleyi. The sequence goes on along the minus strand of OX411545.1, from coordinate 3,759,237 downwards.
CACAGTCCTTTCCACATCAATCAACGTTTTCACCCAATCGTGACAAACTTGTATCAGTATATCAAATCATGAATGAGGTCAAAATATCTGCTATTGGCCTCTAATGAATATCAATCAATTACCGATCGGTTTTTCAAAATCATGAAATAGTTGATCTTTGTTTGATTTTAAAATGGTATGAAAAGAAAACATTGGAAACATGACATAAAATACAGTGGTTAATTACTGGTATGTCGATTATTGCAGAAGCTTAGATAACAGACCAGATTTACCATCATAATTATTGTTACAGACACTTAAATCATGTATATTTCATTTTCTTTCTTTATCTACCCTGGAAGTTCTTTGAAATAAATTGAATAACCATTTGAACAATCGATGTGCGAACCAAAAGATAGGTAGATAATCGGAAATCAAATGTTGCATTCTGATTGGTTGGAAAACATCCGTACGGCTAGCCAATCCAGTGAGGACAGGCTACCCATACGGGTCCGTACGTTTAGCCTACCAGGCTAGCCGTACGGACCCATACGGCTAGCCACTTCCTTTCTTCTTTTTAACCAGGACAGTTTTGCATTACTTTTCTCGTAATATACCATTGAAAGAAATAATTTGTAAGACATAAATTCTAACGTATTTTTCTGCCCCCGTATCGAGAGATCGGGGGCATATTGTTTTACTCATGTCCGTCTGTCTGTCCGTCTGTATGTCTGTCCGTCTGTCTATCTGTCCATCTGTCCATCCGTCCATCTGCCCGAAAACTTAACCTTTGCCTTTTCTCCAAAAGTATTTGACATACAAAGCTGTACACCAAAGTCAAGGTTATGTGACAAAGTCAAGGTCATGTGACAAGGTCAAGGTCATCTGTCAAGGTCAAACTTAAAAAAATGCTTTTCCGGGGGCATTCGTGTTTCACAAACACATCTTGTTTTATTTCTGTAGGAAATGTGAGTATCCTTTATGAAGATAATCCAGGACTCGTGGATTTTTACATAGCCAGTCTTAGTGGAGTGGTGTATGCTTCAGAGGCAGATCTAGTCTCTCAGTCAGGTGTCAAGAGAAAGCTTGCGGTTCTTAGAAAGGTATTAGTTACATGTTTATAGCTAAATGACAAAAAATTATAACTGGTCTTTTATTCATATTAGCCACCAAACTGACCAGAAATTTGTGATTTATCTCGCAAGTTGCTTGGAAATTAGGGGATAATACATTTCATAGAAAAGCCATGCCATTGAGAAAAGTTGATCTAAAATTTGTCTCTACATAGTGGAATAGTATTAAAACTCCATGTATTGATGTGATAATGAAGATTGTTATATTGACAATAATAGTTAAATATTAGCCAGTTTGTTGGTTCAGTGCAAGACTGGTTAGTGAGTGTATATACAATGTATATACACTTACTACAGTCTTGACCGAACCCTAGAATTTTACTTTGATATTTAGATAAGGGTCTATGAGTGAAGTCTAAACCAAATAAAGATTTCAGGGCTGAGGAATAGAGCAAAAAAAAAGCTACAGCAGAGCTCGTGCTAGCATATGAAATCAAGGAGTTACTGATTCCTGAACCAAGAAATTCTGGGAGTCAAAATTTATTTCAAAGGGGTCAAAACAACAGAAAGTACAAATCATGAAAAGAATTTTGTATATTTAAAAGTCCGATAAGATTTTTTTTGGAAAGATGTGAATTAAGCAATTAACCTAAATTATAACATTGCAAATTTGAGAGGAAAAAAAGAAGTTTTCACCCTTTGAAATTGTTTCAAGGGGGTCAAAATGACCCCATTGGTAGATTTTTCTTACAGTCAAATTAAGATATTATCTTAAATCTGAGGGGTCAAAACCCTGGTTTATGGGTCAAACACAAGCCCTGCTACAGACCAGGTGACTGACCTAGCTCCTACTTACTCCTAAATGACTCTCAGGGTTTAAGGTTATAAAAAACTTTCAAGTTTATTTTGTTTTTCAGGCAAACAAAATTCAAGTGCTTGTTCTAGCAGAGAAAACAAAATCAAGTTCCCAGTATTACCAAAATTTCCAGAAATATGTGGCTCTGGAACTTGGGTTTTCAATTGTTCCTATTCCAGGGCAGAGAGAAGCTGCAGGCTTATTAGCACAGATGGTAGTTATAATGTTTTATTTTTCTTGCAAATTGGCTTTGATAAAATGGATTAACTTTTCTCTGTTTTCTGTCCTCCCTGCAATTCACAGCATATACCTGCTGTTCACAAATCTGGCAGACTAAGACCAGACTGCACACATGTGCAGGTAAGAATCTTTTAAAATGAATTAAAGGTTACACTTAAAGAAGTCAATCAGTCTAACCAAGATACATGTACGAATTACTACCACATTTTATTTATTGGTCTGATCCCTTCAACAATATTTTTGACTCCTAGAAATTCACATTCAAGGGTTCAATGACTTCTTTATTAAATAGCTACCACAAGCTATGCAGCTAAACTAGACCGTTACTTATTTCAATTTAGACTAGTGACTCACTAGTCCAGGGAAAGTACAAGTATTTTGTTTTCAGGGTTTATTAGTCCTTTGAGTGTGCATTTCTATTGGTCAAAACTGCCACTCAATAGGATCAAAACAATAAAATGAGTAATAACAAGTAAAAAAATCATTGGTTAAGTTGAAAAAATTCTTTAACTTTCTCCTTCATATCTTAATAAGACATACTCATGTTGTTATAATTGTGGCAATTTAATCTAATACATTTCTTATTTACAACAGTATTGAAATGTAACACTGAAATTCAAAGGGTCAAAATAACTCCCAACTTAAAATTTTAAGGATCAATATTGAATATTTTATGGTTTTGGATGGTGAAATCCTGATTAAAGGGTAAAACTCGAGTGATGTAGTCCAAATGTTTTAGCATCTTATTTTTAATACCAAGGTCCACTCAGAACACAAGCAAGAGACCAATCCATTTACCAAGAAGGGGAAGTCAGTAAACTATGATGAACGGCTGTTAGCAACTGTACAGAAAATCCCCACACTAGGCTTGGTTAAAGCTAGAAAACTTCTTGAACACTTCAAATGTAAGGGATTTATTTTCAAACAAGTGTCATTTGTGTAACAAAGCATATTCAGGAAAAAGAGAATTTTTTTCATATAAATTTAAAAAGTTAGAATTTAGAAGAATGAAATAAAAAATCGCAGGCTTGTAAACTGCTTTAATCTCATATGTTATGCCTAATCCGATTATCGTCTCATAAACAAGGCCCCATTTTTTAACCTGGCCAGAGAGAAGGCATATTGTTTGCTAATTTAATTCATTATTGCATGAATGAAAAGAGGAAGTAATTTTATACTGCGAAAACACGTTTATATCATGATGAATAGACTATCATTTTCACGTTATTACCAATTTACTACTCTCGTCATTTATGAATTTTCATTTTCTTCTACTAGTTTATTTTATTTTTCAGGTCTATCAGCATTGAATAAGGCGTCTTTAGAGGCAAGTTAACGTTATTTATTCGCCATCTAAAAGGGGCTTTAATGCAAATAGAGGGATAAATAACCACTGAACAAAACTCTTGTTCTAACTCCTTGAAATAAGTTGGTATTCCTAAATTCGTACCGCATTTATCTTAATAAAAGCTCCCTGGAACTATACAAAGAGAAGGGATTATTATTTTGTACCCATTTCCCGACACGTTGGAATGGGTTTACGCCGCTTTCAACAACCGTTCATTAATTTATCGGCGACTTGATCTCCTAACAATGGCTTCCTGGTATTTCTCACACCAATACTGCCATTACATCCTTTCCTGCCCTCCAGCTTCTATCCCATATAGGTCTATGAATATCAACCAATTGGTGGGAGACAATAGTCGGTAAGGATGAGTGCCACCGTCGCGGATCCAACTCGTCACTCCGACGCGCTACCAACCGTACAATGACTACTCTTATGTAGGACACCCTTACCAGATGCCTACGTAGACTGTAACATTATCAGGGCAGTAGCTGTTTACTCGGAGACAAATTGATTTTAAGTCCTAATTCTGGTCGAACAACTAGTCACATGGATGTGGCACCAAGGGCAGAGTACTTGTACGACCAAGTAACTCCGATAGTGCAAATTTACGCAAGTGCGTAAAATAATCATCTGTTGTTGAATGACCATAACATCAAAACTATAGCTTCTAGCTTAAGATGTTTTGATTATTCACCAACGCTTAAATTTAAAATAAAAGGGAGCGGACGGTGGGCATTCACCTGTTGTCACATACCTGATTTTGCCTTAATCCTTTATATTCTTTAGTTAGCGCCTTCTGAGACTGCGTATAAATTGCAAAGTCCTAAATACGCCTTTGTATGTCCACATGTAAGACATAGCAGAGCCCAAGCCCAAGTACTGGTATCACCCGGAAGCACGTTGAGAAGGGAACTCGGATATCGTACAATAGAATGATTGTTAAAGGCGATGTTATATCGCGATTAAATTATATTCAACCAATGTCTGATCGTCTGCAGTTTGGCTAGTCAAGAATTTAGCTAGTTCCAATAATTTGGTGCCACTCTCGCAGCGCAGCGCAGTTGTTAGTACTTGTATGAGACTCCCAATCTGCAGTTACGGGTTCAATCGTCCGATCCCAGTGAGAGGCAAACATCCTTTCCGACACTGGTTTCCCAACTTAGAAGGATTGCAGCTGGAGACTAGGATAGGATGCAATGGTATAAATGATGGTTCGATAAAATTACAGGAATTTATTGTAAGGTGTATCACCCACCACCATATGACTAAAAGTCGTCAACAGCAGCATCTAACATATATTAACCGTGTATCTATTTTGAGCCTACTGGCCCTGAATTTGTTCTCAGACAGCATGTGATTAATATTTATTCATTTGTGTCTTGCAGGAAATATCCCAGATCATTGGAAAATCTAGTGCCCAAAATGTACGACAGTTCTTTGACTCTAAGCCAGACTGATTTGTGACCGGATGGGACCATGTTGCTTTTCTACTGTAAAACCCCGCTGCCTTGAAGATCTCCGGACGCATATTGAATAAAGACTTTTTTACTTAATGAACATTTTTGTGATTTTTGGTGGACGTTTCTACGTCGACCAGGGTTAGTATATGTTAACTATCCAGTCAGCTGTTCAAGATAGCTTTTCTAAAAGGTAGTCCCCACTATGGTTCAATTTACTTCTTTTTCAACACTTGTCTCCTCTAGACAACTGTGCATTTGGAAAATAGCGTGATTCAAGAATTATATTTAAGTTGTTGATTACTGAAGAACCCTTTTAAATACGAAAAGACTTGGATATTATAAACCACGCGTATTAAAATTTCTCGTAGGAAATAAGAAAGGCAAGGCAGTGACTCGTGTATTGTGTTTTCCTGTGGTGTAAGGGAGACAACTAACTGGCCAAAGTCGAAGCCCGCTGCCTCGGAGACAATGGGTAGTGTTTAAAATTTCCTGCAATATGTGCGATAAAGGTTTGAAATTAAGAAGCAGGCGACAAATTGACGATTGTATTATACTTTTAGTTTTTCCACAGTGGATAGAAATTAGTAACCATAGAGAATGATGAAAAGTCATGTACTTTAATGCATTAGTTGTTATTTCTCCATAACCCTTGGGCGAAATTTAACGAAACTTCTTTTGTGAACTCCCTAAGACGTAACGCAGGAGTATTTTCCCGTTTGCTGAATTTAAGGCCTCGTGACGGAAAAGGGGGCCTTATTGCAACGATCCGTTTTTCTCTGGTTTATCACTGTCAAATGGTCAGAAATCAATGAAATTTCACAAAAGAGTATCAAATAAGATGCCCTTGACCAGTAAATATTATAACAAGGTGACCATGATGGTCCTATATCGCTCACCTGTGTATCTTTGTCTAAATTGTAGTATCAAATTTTCCAGCAAAAGTCGTAATTGTACTTTTAAGAATTTTGGTCTCTATAGAGTGTAACAAGAAAATTATCATGAAAGCTCCTTTTCCCCTGGTATGACACAGATCCTTCCCATTTTCAAAAGTATTTATCCTTGTGACTTGACCAACATTAAGACCATATGTGTGGCTTCTTAAGCTTAAACAAGAAATTGTCAATTAGGCCCCTTTTCCCGTGATATGATATGGATCCTTCCCATTTTCAATAGGGTTCATCCCTGTGACCTGACAATTGCTCTGACCAAGTTTCATGAAGATTGGACCATAATTGCGGCATCTAGAGCATACACAAGGAAATTGTCATTAAGGCCCCTTTTTCCATGATATTGTACGGATCCTTCCTATTTTTCAAAGGGTTTATCCTTGTGACCTGACAATCATTCTGACCAAGTTTCATGATGATTGGTTCATATTTGTGACCTATAGAGCATAAACAAGAAAAATGTCATTAAGGCCCCTTTCTCTGTGATATGATACGGATCCTTCATATTTTCAATAGGTCTAATCCTTGTGACCTGACACAAGAAAATTGTCATCAATACCCCTTTTCCATGATATTATACGGATCCTACCCATTTTTAATAGGGTTTATCCTTGTGACCTGACAATCATTCTGACCAAGTTTCATGATGATTGGTTCATATTTGTGGCCTCTAGAGCGTAAATAAGAAAATTGTCATTAAGGCCCCTTTTCCTGTGATATGACACAGATCCTTCTCTTTTTCAGGAGGTTCATCCTTGTGACCCGACAATTACTCTGACCAAGTTTTATGAAGATTGGACCATATTTGTGGTTCCTAGAGTGTTAACAAGAAAATTGTCATTTAGGCCCCCTTTCCCGTGATATGGCACGGATCCTTCCCATTTTCAATAGGGTTCATCCTTGTGACCTGACGATCATTCTGACCAAGTTTTATGATGATTGGTTCATAGTTGTGGCCTCTAGAGTGTTAACACTTCAATTGTTTACGACGGACGACGGACATTAAATGATCACAAAAGCTCACCTTGAGCACAATGTGCTCAGGTGACTTAAAAAAGCGTATAAAATCGCGTCAAGGAAATTGGGATTTCAATGATGTTAGGTTTACTTGAATTGGCCATATAATTTGTTTGGTGAAAAATATAGTCATCACATTTATCATTTGCGTCGCTTGTGACAAAACCTTTCCTTTATTTACAAAAGGGTCATCAGTTAAGATAGAGCTCATTTGTCAAGGTCAGAACTTTGAAAAAGTACTCTTTTCATTGTCCATAGTTTCCTTTTCGGCTACTTCATTTCACCACAATGCTACCAGAAACGTCCACCTTCAGTACATTCAGTGATGTGATTCCATTTGAGCCGCTGTGTTATATTTAAAACAACTGCAAGTGCGGCCGAAGTAGAGGCTCAGAGTAGCCTTTGCAGACGCACAATTTGATTAGAATTTTCCATATGCACTGTACATACATGCCCTTAACATTAAATTTTATGCGATACGCTCGCTAACATACGCGTACACGTATGTATATTCTTTTTTAATTCTTAATGTATATTATCGATATAACTACCATAGGAAATGAGAGTTGTGAGAATGACCAGCGGCTGCTGTGTGGATACAGCGGATATTTAACGGATGATATCGAATTCATAGATTTTGTTTCGCGTGAATATTTTGCATATATATCGTTCTTTGCGGAAGGTGTATCCGCTCTACATATCATGAGCTCAAAACTTTCTACGCCGATTAAACTACCAGAAACACCAGTCTAATTGTTCATCTTTTTATTTGTGATATCAAGAACCTTAAGTAAGACTTTAGGTAACAGTATTCTTCTTCAAGTTTCTTTATTTGTCCACTTCTGATTGAAAGTCAGGAGTGCATAAATATAGAAACTTTAAAAGAACAGTCAATCGATAATTTAAACTTGGTTTTGTTTTATTTGAGGTCTCAAAATTTCTTTTAGAATGAATCCATGGATAATGGGAAAGTATTTCTGGCCTAACTGTTATAAATCGACTATGTACAATCTCAAAGATAACAAACTACTACACATGCATTGTCACATTCTTTGATGACGTCTTAGGGCATTGTGCTGATAAGGACAAAATTGTACTATATAAGAAAGCATAATTGCCCAACATTTCTACAATCAAGATCTTCAACACTTTGAAAATGAAATATTTAATCCTTGGAATCGCTGCTTTAATAGCTTTAACGCAGGTAAATTAGTTTATATTTTACCATGAACACAATCTATTTGCAGAAACCACAACAAAAGTGCTTATGAACATGAAGATCTGTGTCAAAAACACATACGTAATGTAAGGAGATTTTGTGTGACTTCGTGTACCAATTAGACACTCTACAACTAACACCACCCAATAAAAGTATTGAAAGATTTAACAGATTTGAAAGAAATTTCGATCGCTTTGAACGATTTCGAAACGTTTTTGAAAATTTTGGAACGTTGTTGACGTGAGTGTTTGGAATGAATGAATGGAGCGATGATAAATCGATTTAGAATGATTTTGATTGGGATGAATGTTAATTACATGATGTTACTAACTGTAGTATCTAAATTCACGTTGTGTGGATTTTACTACCGAGTTTGTTCATGTGAAATTCTTAGTCCAATAAGGGTTTCGGCTAGGCGCAAATAAAATCTCAAAAAAAAGTTCTATGTTACCAGAAGGCAGATGTTTCATATAAGGTTTGTAGTTGTATATAGTCAGTTTATACTAATTTATTTTAGTTCGATTAGGACGAAATCTTAAGCTTATATAATCGCACTCGATCCTGATGTTGTCATGTCCTCGAGAGAGAGGCATTGGATTTAACCCACTGCTACTCAATCCTACAGCCTGAGTGAACTGGGGATGGCTATTAAGCATTTTACCCATAAACGCGGCACCCCGATGACGGTTGGGCTCGAACCACGGACTTCCAGGTTACGGATCGATTGCATTTACCACTAGGCCACCGAGGCGGTCAGTTGTATTTGGTTGACCTTTATCAAGTATGTTCATGCCATGCCATCTGTGTGAAACTGGCTTTATCTGGGCGTATTGTGTTGCAAAATAGGAAATATTTCAACCTCAACCATCCAAGAAAACAGTCAAAGTTATTGGTTTGTAAACATAATCTCCTAGTATCTTATTGGTATGATGTTTCAGGGATCAAATAGACTGAGATTAGCGATCTAGGACCACCATTGTCCGCTTGTTTCTCAATCAAGTTATTTCGGGTCACTCCCAAGTATTGTCTTGCAATGACTTGGGTGACATGGAAAAGTACTGCAAAACCCACAGGGACTCTGCACGTGATAAATAAGCATTATACAATGATTTGCCTGAGAAAAAAAAATGGTATATAAATATAGACGTCTTTATTTATATACCATTTTTAATTTTTTTTTCAGGCAAATCGTTGTATTAGGCTTATTTATCACGTGCAGAGTCCTTGTGGCAAAACCTTATCCAGCTGAATTTGATCTGGTTTAATTGCCGATTTGGGGACGTTTCAGCCAATTTCGCAATTTTCCTTAATTGTAAGGTATAAAGTAAGCAGTGTAGACTAAGATTATACTTCACATTCGTGCAGGCTGACAAACGTCTATGTCCGCCAAAACTTCGTGAACAGTAGGAATTTATCTCAAACAACATTTCAAGGGTTAAATATTTGAGAAGAACACGGTTGTGTGAAAATTAAACTGATAACCAGGTGGTTCTCAAACACTTCAAGTGTGTCATATGAAATCATCTTCGAGGGCCAAGGCTTCTAGCTACACTATGTTCCTTACGAACGGTTCGTAAGGAACATAGTGGAGCTAAAAGCCTTGGCTTGTGAAGATTCATATGAAATGTACTCGCACCTTGTCATATGCAACATTTATACTCTAACTAATGCAGGGCAGGAACTTTACATTGGCCATTGATTCTAATACTTTACAGATTTCACGAAGTACCTGTCAAAATCAGACTGGCTTTAAAAGGAAGGATGTGACACTCCGTTGAAATGACCTATAAATTTTTTGCTTAAGCAATCATTTGATGAAGAAATCGGGTCCATCAAAGCTTAATCTTAGATAGGAATTCAAAAGAGAATTTATAGTGAGGTAGAATGAAAGAACATTATCAGCCAATATTGGGTCTACGGATGGAAGCCAATTAAAGTACGCGTTGCGTTATCAATACAAACTTAAAACTATTCCTGAAAGTTGGGGGATTGTTTAAAAACTTTTAAGCAGCAAAGCATATGGCGATATGAAAGCCCACTTGATAAGTGCCGAATATATTGTAAAGTCCTAGAGCGTCCTTAAGCATTAAGTTCCAGATTTCATCCTCACCATGATCGCAAGATAAATACTTACCCAACCCTCTTTCCAACCATACAATGTGAGGGGATAACGAACGATTTATCAAACAAAATGCAAAGCTTAATAATGCCGATTTATACCTATTAGTTATAGAGTTATCACTGTATCCTTGTGAACTCTTAGTTTGATCCTGTTGACAATTGATTGAATGGAGTTTTAAGCCGCTTTCAACATTTTTTCAAATTTACCAATTTGATATGAACAAGGTTTATCACGCAACCTATTGCTAACTAAATTGAAATTAACTTCATCAACATTATATGAGATCATTGAAATTGGCCACTGGTTACCAAGAGATATCTGCCGAGTAACAGAAGTTCAGACGTACGGACACAACCCGGCCACTTCATGCTCCATCGATTTTTTTCGGAGAGCATAAAAAAGATGTCCACTGGCTTGGCTACGACCTTAAAAACAAGACAGATTGATAATCTACTACAATAAGTAGAAATGTCCAGTATGGACGAAAAGATTCGTCGGTTTATAAAACTTGTATTGCTCATTTCCAGGCTGCCGATCAGGCCCCAGCTGATGTAGAATGTATGGCCGACTCGGACTGCAGTGATATGGAATGTTGCTATAAGAAACACGATTTTCTGGTAGTCAGCAAGAAGCGACAGAGCACATTTGAGGGATACCCTATCGATCACCAAGTTGACTTAGCGCATAGAAAAGGCAAGTTCTCGAATATTTAAAGGTCTAGTTAAAAAAAAAAAAGAAAAATACAGTCTGGAGGTATTTCATTGACGATTTGCTCTTGCGGCAATGTAAAACCACTAAAGATATTTAAGTACCGTGTCATCGAATTACCAATCTATAGAATCGAGTATTTCAAGTTTTTGGTGATTCAAAGCATGATGTTGCCTTTTCGGACACATTCATGCGTGCGATTAACTTAGACCGACTGTTAGTGTTTGGCTGAAAGTCACAGATTCGCAGATTGCTCTAGATACTATTGCACGTGCCACTTCTGATTAACAAAATAATTGGGGCGGAAAGGAAGTATGTAGATACGTAAGTGTCGATCCTTATTTCTCTGCGCTGATGGTGCAGGGTGATTAGGGTCCACCACAATTATTGCAACTTTATGACATACGGCTATCTTTTACTGGAAAGAATATCGTTTTTATATACGTGACACGTCACGCAAAAAGGGTCCATCTGGGAAGTGCATAAAGTGTCGACCCTGGTCAGACTGCGCGATCTGCGCAGCCAGACTAGAATCAAAACTTTCCGCAAATAAGTAATTTCCTTAATATAGAATAATTAATCTAAGTTTCTATGCAATGATTTCCGAAATATGTGTTTTGCTTGACCCATGTTGAATACAGCCCCTTTTTCCAAATACATGTATTTGTTTTACAGAGTGCCAAAATAGTCCTTTTTTGCGTGACGGGTCACAATTATTTATTTTACGGGATTCCCAGACAGTCCCTTTTTGCCTGACGGATCAAAATTTTCTATTTAAGACTCTGATCAGACAATGTGGTCTGGTCGGTGTCTCTAGTAAATGAGCATGTAATTGCTTAGTTAACAGATGTATCGCCCCTTTAAGTTTCATTTGTAAAGCCTGAACCAGGGCAATGAACGCGTATTCTAGAGGTATAAGACTGGGACGAGAATCCGCGAAAGTAGTAGTTCGGGCTAGATATGAAACAAAGCCATTTCAAAGTACTAGTGACACACAAGAAGTAAATCAATGATGAATTTCATCTCACGTTTTCTAAAAATGAGAGCCGCGGCAATAGCGCAGTTGGTAGCGCGCCGGACTTCTAATCCAGGGGTATATATTCGCACGGGTTCGATCCCCGGCCGCGGCACTTATCCTTACCGACATTTGTCTTCCACCAATGGGTAGATAATCGTAAACCTATGTGTAAAAGCAACTGGAGAATAGGAAAGGGATGTGGTGGTAGTACTGGTGTGAGAAATACCAGGAATCTATCGTTAGGTGCTCCAGTCGTCGCGATAAAACTGAGAGATTGTTGAAAGCGACGTAAAACCCCAAATCAAATCAAATTCTAAAAATGAGACCCGTCACTCTAATAGGGACCATCTGTGAAACTCCGTAAAATAAACGTTTGAAATAGAAATTGGTTCTAGTACAGGCAAACTAGAAGTCGCATTTCAAAAAGTATTTCAAAGGAAGGTAGATTGATCATTCTAGAATCAGAAAATATGCAAAGTGCGAAAAGTTTCAATCCTAGTCAGTCTGCGCAATCGGCGCAGTCTGACTAGGATCGAAGCTATACCCACTACCCAGATGGTCCAATTTTTGCGTGACGGTCACGTTATTTAATATTTTTTTATGTAACGCTAATCATTCTATCGTTACAGGAGTATGTCAGAAGTACCATGATCTCGGTGATCCATGCAGCCCCTTTGACTCTGCCAACGGTTACTGCAGCTGTAACGTAAAACAAGGTCACACGTGCCAAACAATCGTCACTAAACGAGCTGTCCTACCATTCAGCAGGTCATATAGATGCACATCTATGTTGGTCGCGTCTAAGAAATAAACGGTGGTTTATGCTTCATAAATGAGAAATAAATATTAAGAAATGAAAACGAACTCGTTTTCACACCTTTATTTGTTAAATCCTTAGAGCTTTTATACCATTTAAATAAATCATGTAAGGTTTTTGCATGATAAAAATTTCTTAAACAAGGGGTCAAAGAGGGTATGCACCGCTCCACTGGCTTTAAAATCTAAAGATTTGCAAAGGGGTACATTTTTAGAGATTTTGAAATGAAAGTCCCACATGGTCAGGCTCATATTCAATGGCAAATCAAAATTTCTTAACGAGTTAAGGCAATCCAAATGAAGATTTCTTAAAAAATTTGGTTAAAACGGTGGCTAATTAGTTTGGGAAGAAACAGTGAAGGCACGAACACAAGATGACAAGACACAACGTAATAACACTAGCTTTTTAAACATTGGCCAGTGGAGCTAAGGAGGGTTTAACAAAGTGTGTTTGTTTAGCACCAATGGCACGACACTACCATATTTCACAAATTCACAACATATTTGGTCTTAAAAATGACCTAGACAGATGAACTTGAAAGTGGTACCAATGGAAAGTTCTTTTCACAAGCTATACTCATGCGTAATGAAACCATATCTCGTCTCAATCAAAAGTAATGGCAAAGGTTATCATTCTTTGGGTAAAGACGGATAAACAGGCGAAACAGAAACAATATGTCCGCCTCGATAGCTCTGTGGTTATGTAACGCGCAATTAAATATTCGACTCCGTCGGGAATCGATTGATTGATTGATTGAATGGGGTTTTACGCCGCTTTCAACATTATTTCAGTTATATCGCGGCGGCCGGAGCACCTAACAATGGATTCCTGGTATTTCTCACGCCAGTACTACCATTACATCCTTTCCTAGCCTCCGACTGCTATTTCACATAGGTTTACGATTATCTACCCATAGGTGAAAGACAAACGTCGGAAAGGATATTTGCCGCCACCGGGGATCGAACCGACGACTTCCAGATTGGAAGTCTTATGCCTAACCAACTGCGCTATGGTGGCGGCCCCGTCGGGAATCGAACCAGGGACCTCTGTGTCCCAAAGCGAGTGCTCTACCACGTCGCTATAAAAGCTAGCTTGTACGGCAAGGCAGTACAAACACCCCTCATACTCAAACCGGCTACATACACCCCCTCGACAATTAAGATTCTTCCTCGAATCTACTCAATTCAACATCATCAACTACCTAATCGCATAACCACCACCACATGTGGGTTATTTACGGTGAGTGCCAAATGTAATCCGCAATTAAATTTTCGACTCCGTCGGGAATCGAACCCGGGATCTCTATAACCCAAAGCGAGTGCTCTACCACGTTGCTATAAAAGCTTGCTTGTATGGCTCTACAGTTAGAGCACCGTTCTTCTGACCCGAAGGTCAGGGATTCGAGTCCTGGTGAAGGCGAGTTGTTTCCTTTGGCAAGAAATTTATTGGACAATGGATAGCAGTGGTTGGTTCCATTGCCTCTCTCTCGTGTGCACGTTTTAAAACCTGGATTGGGTTGAAAAAAAATGTATAAAGGTCACCGGCTTGCATATGTAAATATGGTGGTGGGACAATGCATGTACCGTGACCTTGGTGGTGGGATTTGAATGATTGATACGCCATTAGGCGGTGCGCCTCACAAGCATAGGTGGAAATTACAGTAGAAAACAATATGTCCCCGATCTATCGATGCGAGAGCACAAAAAGGTTCAAAGTTGTTCAGGCGGTAGTCAAATCACGTTTTGTGGTTGAAATCTATTTATTTTACATTAATAGAGGAAAAAGTTCTTACAAATTGGATTATTCCTTTTCGGTGGAAAATTCACCGGTACTCGCGCCGAATGTGTGGACCTACAATGAAAGAACCAAGATCGATAGCCGCTCCTGGGAATCGTACTCAGTACCTTCGGTTTAAGAGGCCGACGCCCTGCAGAACACGGACACCGCGCGTTTTGTGTAGAATGTGAATAAAAACATATTTTCAGCTGTGTTCGTTTCGTTTGGATCCATGGAATTTAACGTAGCTTTAAACAATCTTTAAAGCATATCGCTGCGGCTGAAGCACCTAACATTGGCTTTCTAGCATTTCTTACGCCGGTACCACCATTACAACCTTTCCTAGCCTCCAGCTGCTATCCATCATATGTCTATGATTAGTAATCCATTAGTTGGAGCCAAATAGTCGGAAAGGACGCGTGCCACTGTCGTGGACCTAACCCGGGACATGTTAAATAATAGTCCGACGCGCTACCACTTCGCTATAACGGCGGCCATACAATTTATTATTCGAATTTTGGTAAATTATTCTTTCAACATTTGAATCTGTTCAAACGGCGAATAGTCGCTCTAAAATAAAGGACTAGACCTAGATGCTTGGATAGGATGCTACTGCAATTGGGAACCCTCGGCGATTCTTCAGAAAAAAAAGAGGCCCAAGAGAGCATGAATCGATCCACTGTCTCAAACATCTCAAGACTTGAGAGAGATATTGAGAATAGAAGGTAATTAAAATCACCACCATTCAGAAGGAATTCTGACTTTTTCCGAATTGATACTTATTTACAAGCTCTCAGAAGTGAACACATATAACTAATATTCAAAGTTACATTGAAGAAGACTAATTATATGTCACTTTAAAAAAAATCACACTTGTTAAACTCAAATTGTTAAATAAATTTTATTTCATCCATAATCTGACAATTTTGCTTTTGATTAATCTGAATTCGTTAAAGTCTTAGCAGACTATAAAGAAACAAGAGGGCCAAAAAAACCCTAAAGCGCTCACCTGAATTTTATTGGCCCAGTGGATCATCCAAGTAACCTTCTGGCAAAGGCCACGACTTTACCCAGTGAAGCTAAAAACTGGGACAAATACGGGTGCAAATATGAAAGCGCGTTTTTGCAGGTGGGTTTATATGAGGTCACAAACATCAACGATCCTACTGTGGATGACGTTGCGTAAAACTAAATCAATGTCAGTCTAAAAGAAGGCATATTTTTATAAGTTTAACTGCGTTTTGTTAACAAATTATAATGTGTCCAAAAGATTTCAACCGACGGTCGGAAAGAATCAACAAAATGTGACTTTCTTCAACCGTATTAATTAACCGAATTACCATCAAAAACCAAATTACCTATAAAATGACCAAAAATTGCATCACTTCCAGTCAGTCCGATTAGCTGAGTCGGTGGAGCACCGGACTTCAAACTTTTGAAGTTCGACCGCGTGGGTTCGATTCCCGAGCTGGCACACTCACAGACTAATTGTCTTTCGGATGAGACTTTAACCGAGGTCCCGTAAGACGGTACTTTACATCGAGCACGTTAAAGAACCATGGCGGATCTCAGCAGTAGTTTCGTCATGTATCCTTGCACTATCCCCCGTAACAACTAACCGTCTTCTGTGGGCGTCGCCCATATGGGCATATGCTACGGTAGCGACGATAAATAAACAAAACACTTACGTCCTTGGCCCTTTACAGTTTACGGAAAAGTCCGAGCGATGATCCAAATGGTTGATGCTGAAAACTTAAAGTTGAAAGTGCAACATGAGCACTACCTACGAAAGCCTACGATCGACTGTTGTGTGTTGAATACTGTAAACGGGGTAATTTTGGCGGTGGTTTTATTTTGGCTATATTGGCGGTCAAGCTAAAATGCGCCAAAATTAATCCACCGCCAATATTTGTCGTTATTAAATAAGAAATTTCTTTATTATGATAGATATTAAATCTATACATTTTTAGAAATGTCAAAGATATGCATACCATACTTATTATTATGCTGACACCGTTGGCATTTAGACGGATCAGCGCAATACTATTGTAAGTGCCTATAAATTATAGGCACTTACAATAGTATTGCACTGATCCCTCAATTCCAAGATTCCAGATCCAAGTTGGCTGATACATTGTTATGAAATCACACCGAAAAAGTGTGAACAACTTTTACACGCGTTATAACTATAAAAAAAAGTGTGAAAACAAACCATTGTCAAGTCTGTAGACATTACTCTAGAAATTATCTTTCTTTTACTTACGTTGTTTTAAACGAGGAAAAATGTAAAATATAGATAAAGCGTTTAATTTTGGCTTTAAAGTAAAATGCGCCAAAATAAATCACCGCCAATAGATCGTAATCGAAAAACCGCCAAATGTGGACACCGCCAATATAAAGCCGTTTACAGTACTGGATAAAAAATCGAAATCGAAAAAAGTACCATGGCGGATCTCAGCAGTAGTTTCGTCATGTATCCTTGCACTATCCCCCGTAACAACTAACCGTCTTCTGTGGGCGTCGCCCATATGGGCATATGCTACGGTAGCGACGATAAATAAACAAAACACTTACGTCCTTGGCCCTTTACAGTTTACGGAAAAGTCCGAGCGATGATCCAAATGGTTGATGCTGAAAACTTAAAGTTGAAAGTGCAACATGAGCACTACCTACGAAAGCCTACGATCGACTGTTGTGTGTTGAATACTGGATAAAAAATCGAAATCGAAAAAAGAACCATGGCGGATCTCAGCAGTAGTTTCGTCATGTATCCTTGCACTATCCCCCGTAACAACTAACCGTCTTCTGTGGGCGTCGCCCATATGGGCATATGCTACGGTAGCGACGATAAATAAACAAAACACTTACGTCCTTGGCCCTTTACAGTTTACGGAAAAGTCCGAGCGATGATCCAAATGGTTGATGCTGAAAACTTAAAGTTGAAAGTGCAACATGAGCACTACCTACGAAAGCCTACGATCGACTGTTGTGTGTTGAATACTGGATAAAATATCGAAATCGAAAAAGGGGTAAATTTCCACAAAGCCAACTAGAATTATCACCCTTGATAGTACAGGTTGCTCTTTTCATAGTGAACATGTGTGCAAAAGTTCTAGTGAGTAGTTTAATTAAAACCAGAGATGTCACATAAAGTCAGTTTTCCCAAACCACAAGGCTATAGCAATACCTCGAGTTTTCTCTGAAAACTGCTAAAAATCATGCCTTGCGTTAAATGAAAAAAACTATGCAAACTGTTGCCAATTATACCTCGATTTGCACGTACACTTGCATATAATTCGCAAACAGTTAGCACCATTTTGTCATCCTCAAGCAGGGATGGTTAAGGTGTTCTAGCATCCGCGATTTTGATATAACTTTACAAGTAAAACCAAAAATCATCAAAACCATTCATTATAGACATCACATTTATTTTCATTCAATAATTCATAAAATCTGAACCTTTGTTATTTACCCCGACGAACCTTTCCACTTACGGATTTATTATAGAGGTCACTTTTAAAAGCAGATAAATAGGTGTTGTAAAATAAACTGAAACTAAATTCTAATCGATCACTGCACGCTAACCTTTTTTCGACACATTTACAAGAAAAGAATGGAAAAGAAAATTAACTTCACAGAATGATAAATCAATTTTGAAAGTTCCAGTAAAAAAGTTTCGGTAAATAGGATAAATATAACTTGAGTAGCAAACAAAAGAAGACACCAGCCCTATTTTAAACAGGAATGCCGGAATGGCCCTATTCATAGCGTTCACCCGCATTTAAAGGTCAAGTGGAAGTCACCCAAGTAACATTCTGGTTAGTTTGATTTAAGTTTGCATAGAGGATGAGGATATGTGATGGAAGTTTCATTAAAATAGTCTATTGGTTTAGGAGCTGATGTTGTTCAGATTTCAAAGTCGAAAAGGCCCAACCACGCAACAACAATAATTATGGGCCGAACTTTTCACGAACATGATTTAAACAAGAGAGGAAGACTCATGCAAAAAATAATTGCTAGATTGGTTTAGTAACCAAAAAGGTAGTAAACTAGAATTTCGCAAAGAAAACATTTTTGGCGTCCATTTTCATGAGGCAAATTAAACGAATTTACCTCAACTACTAATGGTAATTTTCAAATTGAGGGTACATTACTTCCCCCAAATAGTTTTTAAGGTAATTTTGTTTTTTGGTTACGCTTTCTACCATGTGATCAGGCTATCAGACTACAACCAACACATGCATCCTAAACATAAGTAATACTCTTTGTGTTGTATTTAAGTAACCGATTAGAAGCTGGTTTAAGTTTAGATGTATAATTTGATAGTCCACTTATTTTCTCAAAATAGAATTCAGGCAAGATTAAACGAATTTGTTTTTTTTTTTTTTTTTTTTGCTGAGAAATGGAGATTTAAAGTAAAACTAACAATATTCAGCCCTTTTTTCCTGACCTAGGTTTTTTACGTATTTTTCAAATACAAATCAAATGGGCATCAAATTTCCTACTCCATTATGGAGTTCCATTAAAATCTGACCATAAGACAAGGAGTAAGACAATGAGAAATTAGAGAAAAGGGCTGATTTTTATATTCAGGCCCGTTTCGGGGATGGCGCCCTCAAAGTAAAAACAACAACAACAACAAAAAATACAAGAGCCATGTCAGACATGGCCATCCCCCGCGGAGAAAGCTTGATAGTAAACTGAAGCCTAATAGATTAAGGGTTCTACTTTAAGAAATTAAGCCCCTACAAAATCTAAGTCTTTAAAATAACAAAGGGCAATAACTCCAAAATTATGCAAGCCAGAGTTATAGTTCTTGTGCACTGCACTCCTCTTCCATGAATCTATCCTCTCATAAAGTTTCAAGTTGATAGCTTTAATACTTTAGGAGATATGCTCTGGACAAAATCTAAGTCTTAAAAATAACAAAGGACAATAACTCCAAAATAATGCAAGCAAGAGGTATAGTTCTTGTGCACTGCACTTGTCCTCCATAAGATCTATCCACCAATAAAGTTTCAAGTTGATAGCTATTATACTTTAGGAGATATTCTCCAGACAAAATCTAAGTCTTTAAAATAACAAAGGGCAATAACTCCAAAATTATGCAAGCCAGAGTTGTAGTTCTTGTGCACTGCACTTCTCCTCCATGGGATCTATCCTCCCATAAAGTTTCAAGTTGATAGCTTTAATACTTTCGGAGATATGCTCCAGACAAAATCTAAGTCTTAAAAATAACAAAGGGCAATAACTCCAAAATTATGCAAGCAAGAGTTGTAGTTCTTGTGTACTGCATTTCTCCTCTATGAGATCTATCCTCCCATAAAGTTTCAAATTGATAGCTTTAATACTTTCGGAGATATGCTCCGGACAAAATCTAAGTCTTAAAAATAACAAAGGGCAATAACTCCAAAATTATATAAGCCAGAGGTATAGTTCTTGTGCACTGCACTTCTCTTCAATGAGATCTATCCTCCCATAAAGTTTCAAGTTGATAGTTTTAATACTTTAGGAGATATGCTCCGGACAAAATCTAAGTCTTAAAAATAGCAAAGTGCAATACTCCAAAATTATGCAAGCAAGAGTTGTAGATCTTGTGCACTGCACTTCTCCTCCATGAGATCTATCCACCCATAAAGTTTCAAGTTGATAGCTATTATACTTTAGGAGATACGCTCCGGACAAGTTTAGTGACGGAAGGACGGAATGACGGAACCGGAAGGACGGACGGAGAGCATTACTATATCCCCTTCGCCGAAAACGGCGGGGGATAAAAAAAAGCCGAGGAAAATACATTAGCACTTTATCATAGGGAGTTCATTTGTGAAGTTTCATTATATTTGGCCTAAGGGTTATGGAAAAATTGCTCGGGACATATGACGAACGGACTGACAAAGCGGTGGCCATAGGCATAAATACCAAAATTTTCAAGGTTTTTAATGCCATTTTCGTTTCTAGGTTTACTTCTTTCTAGAGCTCAAAATATCTGCTTCTCTACCTCTACATCAATTGAGTTCAACAATTCAATCTTTCTGAAAAAAATGTATCATCACGTTTTCAAAGGAATCAGGAATCAAAGAACAAGTATTTAGATATCTTGAAATCATCTTACATATTCACATGAGATTTATGTTTCCGTTCATGTAATTTAAGATTATCTTTTCTCGCGAATGTTTTATTACAGACATCACATTTAAATGGCCTCTCGCCTGTATGTGTCCGTCTGTGTCGTTCTTTGTCTCGCAGTTGTCCGAATTTCCAGCCACAAAGATCACATACATACTTCTTCTTTCTGTGTACAACTGTCTGCATGTGTTGTTTTAACATGTCCTGGTTTGGAAATCTCACTGGACACAAGCTGCACTTCAGCCAAAGTTTTTTATTTATTAAACTCACTTCTTTTGTCGTTTTCTTGGTACAAGTTTCTGTTACAGCTTTGATTTCAACATTAGATTTTGTAACACTGGTATCTTTGTTGCTAATTTTAATCATTTTACTGGTTTCATCACATGTCAGTCCCGAAACTGGTTGTTCAGTAGGCTTGAGATTAAACACGTTTTGTATCAGCGTTTTATTTGTCTCGTCTTGGTTATTACAGGTAAACAGTCCGGCTAAAGGCATATCTGATTCACTTTCTTTCAAAATCATCGCATCGCCAAATTCATCAAGGTTAATGTGTGCAAATGAACTATTTGAGTCCTCAATTCCAGCTGCAATATCTAAAATGTCAATTGCTGAAATATCCTCCTCCAGTGCAGCCTCTTCTTCATCACTTGCTGCTCCAATGTTGTATCTTGGGAGTTTTGGCTTACGATGGGATGCCCTTGATGTATCTGTACAAGCAAAATATGGAAAGTTATAATTAATAAATCCATTCTCACTATTCCTTACAATGTAAGTACTTTACCTACTTATATTTTGATTAATTTGAATTTACTAATTGATGAATGTTGTCTCACTCATTAAATTTCACTAGATTCCTTTTAGGATTTTTTTTTTTTTTTTTTGGTATTCGAAAAATTCCTTTCAATACAACGGACTTAATATTTTGTATGTATAATAAATCCATGCATATGACTGGAGTCCTAGATCTTTTTAAACAATTGCTATCAATGAAAATATAAAACGTTAATGAGATGAAATAATACCTTTGGATTTGCCAGATTAAAAAGCAGAAAAAATATCATATTCTAACAAGATGAAATGATACCTTTAGTTTTGCCGGATTTTCTCTGTCTCGTTTTCTGATTTTCAGATTTGGTGTTGCTTCCTTTTGATTTAACTTCTGGAGCACTCACACGTTGATTATCTGTTGTCACTATTTCATCATCTAGGCTTTTAAGTGGATCATCTTTTTTAATCCTCTCAGTAATTTCTTCTATTTTACTAGATAGGGTCTTCTTAGCTTTATCTTTATTCTCAGCAGAAGTTTTGTCAAAATCAGAAAGTCCACTAGATAAAATATCACATCCCTCTAGATCACTGCTTTGTCTATTTACTGAGTTTACAAGCAATGTGTCCATACAACTTACGTGGGATTGAACTTGCTTTTCAGAATTTTTACTTGCTAAAGGCTTAGTAAGGCTGGTTCCTAGTTCATCCACAACTTCTTTAATGAGTCTATCGTTGGTTGGCATTTGGGTATTTTGATTCCCATTTGATGAAACGAGTACATGTTTTCCACTTGGTGTTAATAAAACTTGATTCCCACTAGGGGACAATGATACTGGATTCGGGTTTATTATTGCCGAGTTATGTCTTCCACTTTTTGTGCTTTCAATATTATCTACATTTGAAGCTATGGTGTTGTTCTCATTCAGTGATGATGATAAAATATTTTGACTTCCTGATAATTGACTCACATTTGCTGAGAAACGACTCCCTTCGGGAAATGCTTGATTTGCACTAGATGGTTTATGATTAGTTATTACTGACACATTATTTCCATTTGTTATTACATTGTTTCCACTTGCAGATATATGATTTCTACTGGATGAAACAGATAAATGATTGGAATTTCTTGACAGCGATACATTATTACAATCCAGTGATGTTTGAAATGTATTTCCACCAAGGGGAACTGTCACTGAGCCTCCACTCTGTGATGCAGGTGCACGGGTTCCATTATGTGTTGTAATAACATTATTCCAGCCAGAGAGTACTGATAAATTGTTCACATTGGGAGATACAGCTATGTGATTTCCATTTGGTGAGAGAGATAAAGTGTATTGTTGGCCAAAGTTCTGAAAATAAATTCCTGTTTTGTCAGGTGTTTGACTTAAAACTGGTACCTGATGACAACTGCTCTGCACAAATTGAACTTTGTTTTGTTGAACTACATTAGTTGAACAAGCAGTAGTCATAGGATCTTTTTCATTAGAAATATGCTGGGTTGATTGAATCGGTTGACTACTTCTTGGTGTTTTAATTGTCCTATCTTGTTGAGTATCATTCAAACGTCTCTTGTGTTTTTGGCGCTTGTTTCCTTTATTTAATCCTTCGGGATTTAATTCTCCTGCCACAACAGTTTTAAGCTCATTACCTTTTTCGGGTACTTGATTTTGACTGAGAGGTCCTGCAATAAAAAATATCAATTGTATTGTTTGTTTGAATAGGGTTTTATTCTGCGTTCGACAATCTTTCAGTTATAGTGTGGCTGCAAACATGGATTCCTGGTATTTCTTACACCAGTACTACCATTACATCCTTTTCGAATTCTCTGGCTGCTATCTCACATAGGTCTACAATTATCAACTCATTGGTGGAAGACAAATGGTCAGAGAATGAGTGCCGACATCGGGAATTGAGCTAGAGACCTTTTGAAAGATAATTTGACCCGCTACTATTGAGCTATGATAGTGGCCCAAAAATATCAGGGACTTTGAATTACAATCGTTACCAAATGTTGTTTGAATGGAGTTTAAAGCCACTTTCAAATTAATGCAGTTATACCATGTAATTTGCTTGCCTACCCATGGTTTCCAGTCATTTTACACAACAGTACAACCATAACATTTCATTTGAGCTAAAACCTGCTCATCCCACTCAGGAGTAAAGATTATGTAAGCTTAGACCATTGGCCTTAGATTCAAAGATTCGATGAACTTAATGCCAAAAGAAAAGTTAAGCCCACAACTTTAGAGTCTAATTTAGTCTACATTGTCGAAAAAGCTGAAAACCCCCATCAGCACTTTGAACCTATAGGAGTGCAATTGGTGCTGGAAAGTCAATTCCTTCTTGATTTAGATACTGGAAACATTTTGGATCAAAGTTCAAATGTGACCTTGACCCCTGTTCACCAAAAACTTTACATTACTTTTTTGGTTCATTGGTAACAATTGTTTAAAGTCTCATGATACTATGTTATCTGAATCGTTAATTTAAGCTTATCCCTAACATACTTTCCTTGTGTCACACACAAAATTGTTTAAGGTTTCAAAAGTTTAGGTCAATCAGTTGTTAAGTAAGTATCCAGAAATGGAAAGGTCTATAGACAGATAGACAAATATCATGGTAAAACCAATATACCCCCTTCTCTATTTTGTAGGAGGGGTATGATGTGAATCCACGATAAATGTTCAAAACAAAATACACAGCCAACTTTCCTGCATCAATGATACTTTACAGCTTTTCTCATTTCCATTAGGAAAAATATGATAGTACGCACAGTGTAAATCGATCTATTCTGTGCAAGTTTGTAGGGAATGAGTTATAGGAGGCCAAGAAGAGCCTGTTAACTGGCATTGTCTGCTCAGTACATCAATTGCCATTTAAGATGATAAGTGTTTAATAAAGTTATAACCTATGATCTATTTAATTGTAGGTAGATTAAGGAAACCCTCTTTGAAAGCACTAGGAAAACACATTGATGAATGTAGAAGACCGTGTACTAACAATGAAATTTACATGACAGCTCCTTTTTCACTACCACATCATTATGGGGTCAAACAGCCACTATGTTAATTGGCCAAGTGATAAAGGTCATTCAATGCTTTTTCTTTTATAAAAATCCCCCATAAAAGATAAAAGATTTCCTGTGAAGATCTCTTTTTCCATGACAAAAAATATTTTCAAACAGTTACAAGGTGTGCTGGGTCAAATGATGAGGAACCCAAGAGTTTCAAGAAAACCTGTAAATAAATTTAATGTAAGTGTTGTATTTACTAGAAATTTTGCACCCAAATGTCACTTTTTGCAGTGACACAGCATCGAAATTCCGAATACAATTTAATCTGATAAAGGTCCATCTTAAATTTCATTGCATAGACCATTGTTTGGTGACTCTACAGCCTGTAGACCCTATCACCCAATAAAAATTCAACAAAGAAATCTGAAAGAGTATGTCCTTTTTAAAATGTCTTTTAAAATGCAAAATTTATATTTAACAAGAGCTGTCAGAGGACAGCGAAGCTCGACTATTCCTAGTGCTGGATAGTAACAGCAAATCAATATGGACATTGGAAATTCAATAAAATGAAAGTCAAGAGAAAAGAATCTTTGTCTAGAGGCTGATATTATGGTCACAGAAGCATGTGCAGAGTTTCAAAGCAATAGCTTTAGTAGGAACAGAGATACATCTAACATAAAACAGTTGCACATAAAAAAACATAACCAAGATTTCTAAGGCCAAAAAGGGTTAAAATTCCACTAAATAAAATATCAGAGTAATGAATCTTTTTCTGCGGACTAACATTATGGTCACAGAAGCATGCGTAAAGTTTCCAAGCAACAGCTATAGTAGAAATAGAGATATAACTGATGTACAACATTTGCACGTAAAAACTTAACCAAGAATTTCTGAGTCTGAAAAAGGTTAAAATTCCACTAAATTCAATATCAGAGTAATAAATGCTTGTCAAGAGGCTGATATCATGGTAACAGGAGCATGTGTAGAGTTTCCAAGCAAAAGCCCAGGTAGAAATAGAGCTATAACTGATATACAACATTTGCACATAAAAACTTAACCAAGATTTCTAAGTCCGAAAAGGGTTAAAATTTCACTAAATTCAATATCAGAGTATTGATTCTTTTTCTGCGGGCTAACATTATGGTCAAAGAAGCATGTGCAAAGTTTCAAAGCAATAGCTTTAGTAGAAAAAGGGATATTACAGAAATACAACATTTGCACGTAAAAACTTAACCAAGATTATCTAAGTCTACAAAAGGGTTAAAATTCCACTAAATTCAGTATCAGAGTAATGAATCTTTGTCAAGAGGCTGATGTTATGGTCACAGAAGCATGTGCAAAGTTTCAAAGCAATAGCTTTAGTAGAAATAGAGATATTACAGAAATACAACATTTGCACGTAAAAACTTAACCAAGAATTACTAAGTCCAAAAAGGGTTAAAATTCCACTAAATTTAATGTCAGAGTAATGAATCTTTGTCTAGATGCTGATATTATGGCCACAGAAGCATGTGTAAAGTTTCAAAGCAATTGCTTTTATAGAAACAGAAATATTACAGATAAACAACATTTGCACGTAAAAACTTAACCAAGATTTTTAAGTCCAAAAAGGGTTAAAATTCCACTAAATTCAATATCAGAGTAATGAATTTTTGTCTAGATGCTGATATTATGGTCACAGAAGCATGATTTTAAACACTTGCACGTAAAAAGTTAACCAAAGCATTACGCTGAGGCCGACGCCAGGGTGACTGGAATAGCCCCCCCTATTCTTCGAATAGTCGAGCTAAAAATAATCTTGGAAACAGTGTGAAAAAAAGAAAAATGTGAGGTGGCCGCTTAGAACTTTTGAATAGTGTAAATTTCCAGAAGAAAAGAACTTTGATTAAACAAAATTCAGCAAGAAAGAGGTTAGAATTTGATTTACCAGTAAAACAAACCCCCATCTTGTATGTTCGAACTCCCTTTACAATAATCCTGGATCCACTGCTGAGACACATGGACTTACACACTCCTGATATACACCAGGCTATGACAAACGCCCCCTGGAACTTTGTCAAGTGGAGCTCAAACACTGTTTCTGATTTTACACAAAACTGATATTTTGATATTGTTTATAGTTGAATGCATGGACAAATGCATTCTCACTAAATTCTTTGTTGTAAGAACTCTCTACATATTCTAATTGAAATTATTCTGATGACCTCCAACAACATATGACTCACTCAGGTAAATTTCTTTTGATTTAAAGAAGTCCCCCTTTCAGATATTTTGCTTTAGGCAGCACATATAGATGAAGATTGATGAATGACAGTAGAAAGTTAGCCCATGCCATGGTGAATCCTGAATATTTTATTCTTTGAAATGAGGTTTCAAAACTTACAGAGTCCCGGTAATCCAGGGTACCAAAATATTAGAAGTTATCCCATTAATTCAAGCAATGGATTCCAGTAGGATCTTTCAATATTTGTCAAATTTAGAAGTTCTCTCCTGAAGTCAAGGTTCTATGACTCCATTTTGTTCCTTACAATTGAAGTTGGAACTCTTGGCTTTAACTTGCATAAATATTAGAAGACACCTTTGGCTTATGCTTTTCCTTGCTGATTCCTTTTAAATTAAAACTGTAAAATGAAAAATGGATCTCTGGTTATCTGGAGGGAACCCTAATGTATTAAAGAAACCTTTCTGCAGAATCCCATTGAAAAACAGTAAGTGTTAGTGTCAACCACCGGTACAATACTGTTTCACCATTGGTGTATCCAGAACTTTAACCCTTTGCTGTTTAATCCCTGCTTTTTACATGCCTGTGATTTTATAATTGAGAAAACATTGTGAAAAAAGAAGAAATTGCTTCTGACAAGCAATTTCTTCTTTTTTGACACTATTTTCTACCCTACAGAATGGTTATTTTTCAAATTAAATCCACTTTAAATTTTCGTCTGCAAAACCTTAGAATTTGGACAGGTCCAAAATTTTGTAAAACAGCAAAGGGTTAAGATCTTCCATTTTATGCAGTGATACCAAGGTTGTTTGTTTGAATGGGGTTTTATGCTGCTTTTAACAATCTCTCAGTTATATCGCAAAGACTTGAGCATACAACAATGGATTCCTGGTACTACATTACATCCCTTCCTAGCCTACAGCTGCTTTCCAACATAGGTCTATGATTATCAACCAATTGGTGGCAGACAGATTTTTGGAAATTTAAAGCAAGGTGGTACATACCATTTAGACAGTGTTGTAAGAACTGAGACTTGATATCCTGGCGGCCCTCAAGGAACCCTTGACCCTTCCTGGAGCCCAGAAAACAGAGAGCACCATCAGACGCACTTGCTGTCAACAACAAGCTTTCTTCTCCTGTCTGATCATGCAGCTGTTCCACCTGCAACATAATTTTCCTCAATATATTTCAACATTATAGTTATATGGTGTCTTGCCAGGTATATTTCGATTTATTCCTGAATGGGAAAAATGATGTCACACAAGTTGCATTACCAATTTATTATACTGCAAAGTTTAAGACTAAATATCTCACATTTGCCTATTTAAGACATTGATGTACACCAAATTCTTTGAAAACAAGAGCTGTCACTGTAAGATGACAATGCCCCCGACACCGCTTTGATTTTAAATTATGGCCAATCTATGTTCAAGGTCATCCAGGGGTCAAGGTCACCAAAGTATGTGCCTACAGAAAGGTAATGTACCAAGGAATGTTGTGGTAAAGTATGATGCGAATATGTTAAGTAATAAGGAAGTTATGGCCAATGTTAAAGTTTTTGGACGGAATGACGGACGGACGGACAGACGGACGGACGGACAAGTCAAATTTATGATGCCTCCCTATCGGGGGCATAAAAAAACCAAATATTCCCAAAAGCGCCTCAAATGAAAAGTAAATATGTAGTGATGTCACAGGTAGAAGTGACGTCACACTTCTACACCCTAGGATGTTAAGATATATGAAAGCGTTTTAAATGGACACATTAGTGAAATGAAAGGCATTTTTTTTAACTTATAAATATTTTTTTTACTTGTGTGTTGTAAACTGACATACTTTTAACTGTAGCATAATTTGTATACTCGGGTCATTTTAACCAAGTGAGAAAATCATGGCTGCCGTTACCAGCTGGAATTTCTGTCTATGTTCCCAGCGAGGAGTATTAAGGAAATAATAGAAGTTATACCAGAGAAGCCATAGATATCTATATTTGTCAGGTCAGCATTAGCATATGAAAATACTAGAATTTTCTATGCAGTATAATGAATCTTCTTTTTGACATTTTTTTTTTGGCACTACCTCTTGCTCGAGACTGAAAATTTAACATATGAATTCTGTAATATAGAGCAACTCTATAGGCTTAAGCTTTCATCATAATCAAACTAAAATAAACAAGTGAAGAAAAAAAAAGAACCTAACTTGGAAATTGAACCCTTTTAATTTTCTAATGATGTAGCCATTGCACAAATTATCTATGTATCAGAATCAATATTGGCTTCTTCGTATGTTTATAAAGGAAAGATACATCTAATAGAAAAATGGAGTGCCATATTATGTTGATTTAGTAACAGATTATTAAATTTCCAACAAATTCAAATGTGTCCCATAGAAAGACTCTAGCCAGCCTGTGCTTCCCCACAGTCTATCTAGAGTCTTCACTTAGCGCTCTAAAGAAAGATAAGGTCTAAAAGTATCTTTAGACAGGCAAACATTCTTCTGTCTACACTGTGTGGTTGTCCAGGAAGCTCAATGTTTGCAACTCAAGACATGTAAAATTGTTGGAAATGTCACTCACAGGCCCAAATGTTATTTGTGTAATTCCTCTCATGCAGTTCATTAGAACAATTGAACATAGAGGGGGAAAAGCAAAAAAACAAGAGGGCCAGAATGGCTCTTACCCGCTCACCTGAATTTTTTTGGTCCAGTGGATCTCACCTGAATAACTTTCTGGCAAAGTTTTATCCACATTTGCCAAGTTGTTTAGGAGATATTATTGAAAGGATGCAACATATTAAACCCCTCCTCCCTTGCCATGCCAATATTTGGGGGTTCAATAAAAAATTCACAAACAAGCTTTGAGAATGATCACCCAAGGAATATTTCTGCCAAGTTTGGTTGAAATCTGCCCATTTGTAACTGAGGAGTAGATGTTTAAGATTTTAGGGTCAAAATAAGCCCAGTCCTGCCATGCCCATTTTTGGAGGTCAATCAAAAATTCATGACGAGTTTTATTAAGGGTCTCCCAAGGAACATTTCTGCCAAGTTTTGTTATAATCTGCTAATTGGTTACTGAGGAGAAGACGTTCAATGAATTATTGACGACTTCCAATGGACAAAGACAGACCCATGATGGACAAAAGGTGATTACACAAATTTCACCTTGAGCATGTTGGTCTCAGGTGAGCTGAAAAAATAAATGAATAGATAAATAACAAGAAATTTCAGAGGACAACATAGCTCGCCCTATTGGATGCTTGTCACATAGATATATATGCAAAATCATGTACCTTGGAAGGCAGCTATGGAAGGGGGGGAGAGGGTACTAAAAAGATCTAGGGAGCCTGAGGATATAATATATAAGCAAGGTTAAAGTTTTGGGTTAAAGTATTTTGGTTAAAGTTTTTACAAGTCCTTAAAAAGGTCATGGTCAAATTGTAAAGGACCTTGGTCTCTGGTGAAAGCCTATCACCTGGTGAGTATGTAAATGAAGTAATGATGTCCCTAGGTTAAAGCTTTAAGAAAATATAAGCAAGGTTAAAGTTTTGGTTAAAGTTGTTCAGTTTTTCCCAAGTCCATAAAAGGTCAAGGTTAAGGTCAAATTATCAAGGACCTTGGTCTCTCGCAAAAGGCTATCACCTAATGAGTATGTAAATGAAGAAACAATGTCCCTAGGTTAAAGCATTCAGAAAATGTAAGCAAGGTTGAAGTTTTTGGTTAAAGTTTAAAGTTTTTCTAAGTCCACAAATGGTAAAGGTCAAGGTCAAATTGTGAAGGACCTTGGTCTCTGGTGACAGCCTATTGCCTGGTGAGTATATATTTGAAGAAATGATGTCCCTAGATTAGAGCATTAAAAAATGCAAGGTTAAAGTTTTTGGTAAAAGTTTTCGGTTAAAGTCCACAAAGAGTCAAGGTCAAGGTCAAATTGTCAAGGACCTTTGTCTCTGGTGAAAGCCTATCACTTAATCATTAAGTGTATAACATGTATTTGATTGTTTACGTAAGTTAACTGTCGCGTGAAAAATCGATAATAGCCATATCTGAAGTCCGATAGACGGGTGCGGTAGGCGTGGCGTTAATTGACGCCAACAGCCAATCGTAATCGGTTATTCGTAGACCTTGTAGGCGGAGCTTGATTATCAATGAATGGAATCTAGACTCTGCCCGGCAATGTGTTTTCGCGAAACATGTGAACCATTAATATATTGATTGAAGCAGTTGATTCACTAATTATATACCGGTAATTGAATTCGAGCAGGGCCCCAATTAAAAGAAGACAATAGTAAGACAACATAATCGCCCCAATTTATTCGTAACAAGTAAATGATTAGTCCGTGTCCTTCGAACTGACCCGAATCTTTTTTACCTTTTGTAAAATTGGTAGTTAGAGTAAAAACAATTATTAAATTAAAGAAATGTTCCGGAAAAATACGGCATGAATTATCACTAGCGGTGAATCTCTGAAACGCCGTACGTCGGATAACGTATTTCAAAAATGGAAAGCTCCGGATCAGCCCACTGATCAGACATGTGTTGAAGTCAAAAAAAAAGAAAAGAAAAAAAAATGAACACAAATTAAGAGACAGGTGTTTCGGAAAGTTTAATTATTTCAATAAAAAAAAGAAAATAAGAAAAAGAGATAACCAATGTAGTTCAAACATACAATCTTTTGTAATGAATATCAATTCTGAACTTTTTCTCTCAATTGACAACATCTGCAAAGAGAATCATGGCATAGACTATCGGTATATGTTGAGATTTTTTAAAGTCTAAATAAATATAATAACATTTTTTTACTTCTTTTTAACTTCTGTCAAAAAGAAGATATAACTGTTTCAAATACTTGCTTTTGTACTAGTCAATGGTTTAAACTGAACCGGGAAAAGTTTTGTCATCTTGTGAGCTCATCTCCAAAAATGAAAAAGAAAATGTAAAATGCATTGGGATAAAAGAAGAAAATGTTTTTAGGAAAAGAGTTGGGTGCAAAATGTCGAAAATTTTGTCTATTAGTACCGGCCCAGACACCCGAAATGTGGCCCCAATTTTCACCAGGTTGGCCCAACTTTTTTCATTTGGTGAAAGTGATGGCCCCAACTTTTTGAGAGCCAGAGTGAACCCTGTAATGAGTGTGCATATGAAGTAATGATGTCTCTAGTTAAAAGCTTTCAGAAAATATAAGCAAGGTTAAAGTTTTTTTGGTTAAAGTTTTTGGTCAAACCTGAAAGGGCCAAGGTCACAGTCTAAAGATCATTTCGACATGGATGTTGGTCTGAGTGTTTCTGTACAAAATAAAGCCTCTTGGATAAATATTTATAGAAATAACAAGAGGGCCATTGGCCCTTAAACGCTCACCTGATGCATGGCTTAACAAAAGTCAAAGATATCAAGAAGTTAACATTTCAGACAAATATGTTGCCTCTAAAGTACTAAAAAAAGTGTTTGACCCTCAATCAAACTCTTGTAAGATTTCAAGACAAACATACTAACCAAAATACATAATTTTCAATCAAAGAGTGCACACAAGGATTTTAATAAATTTGACCCCTTGACCTCATTTTGGACCCAACTTGACCCAATTTCAAACTAAACCTAGGTTTCATTCAAACACTTGACGAAGTTTCAAGATATTTGAGTAAACAAGGTTTTTCTAAGATTTGACCCCTTGACCCCATTTTTGACCCAACTTGACCCAATTTCAAACTTGATTGAGATTCAATGGAGACAATCATTCTGACCAAGTTTCAAGACATTTGGGCCAAAAATATGGCCTCTAGAGTGCACACAAGGTTTTTCTAGGATTTGACCCCTTGACCCCATTTTTGACCCCACTTGACCTAATTTCGAACTTGACTGAGATTTGATGGAGATAAACATTCTGACCAAGTTTCAAGACATTTGGGCCAAAAATGTGGCTTCTAGAGTGCACACAGGTTTTTCTAGGATTTGACCCCTTGACCCCAATTTTGACCCCACTTGACCCATTTTCGAACTTGATCGAGATTTGATGGAGACAAACATTCTGACAAAGTTTGAAGACAATTGGACCAAAAATGTGGTTTCTAGAGTGCACACAAGGTTTTTCTAAGATTTGACCCCTTGACCCCATTTTTGACCCCACTTGACCTAATTTCAAACTTGACTGATATTTGATGGAGATAAAAATTGTGACCAAGTTTCAAGACATTTTGGCCAAAAATGTGGCTTCTAGAGTGCACACAGGTTTTTCTAGGATTTGACCCCTGGACCCCATTTTTGACCCAACTTGACCCAATTTCGAACTTGACCGAGGGTTGATGGAGACAAACATTCTGACAAAGTTGAAATTCAAGACAATTGGACCAAAAATGTGGTTTCTTGAGTGCACACAAGGTTTTTCTAAGATTTGACCTCCTTGACCCCATTTTTGACCCCACTTGACCCAAATCCGAACTTGATCGAGATTTGATGAAGACAACCATTCTGACCAAGTTTCAAGACATTTGGGGCAAAAATGTGGTCTCTAAAGTGCACACAAGGTTTTTCTAGGATTTGACCCCTTGACCCCATTTTTGACCCCACTTGACCTAATTTCAAACTTGACTGAGATTTGATGGAGACAAACATTGTGACCAAGTTTCAAGACATTTGGACCGAGGGTTGATGGAGACGAACATTGTGACCAAGTTTCAAGACATTTGGGCCAAAACTGTGGCCTCTAGAGTGCACACAAGATGTTGACGGAGGACCGGACGACGGACGCCGGACACAGCGCGATCACAATAGCTCACCTTGAGCACTTCCTGCTCAGGTGAGCTAAAAAACTTTAACCTAATGCGGACGCCGACACCGATGCTGACATCTGAGGGTATGACAATAGCTCTTCCGAGACTTTCATCCCGGGCGAGCTAAAAAAGAAAAGTTATGCTTCAGAAAATAGGTACGAAAAAAAAGCTCATTGTCATGTTTTGCATGGCTCCTGGGAGGATTTAAGGGGTAAATTACACTCTTTAATGTTTTTCCGTGGTTATCGAGAAATAACGGTAGATGATCACTTGGTAATCTCTACGCAAAAGCAGTGAAATAATCAAAAACTTATACCCTGCTTTTGTGCATTTCATCAAATCTGACGTCATCTATGCAGGGCGAAATAAGTGACATCGAACGTTGCATAGCAATCACGCGCAAATTGATGCGCTTTAAGAAAATATGACCTAGAAAGTTCACATTTTGTCTCATTTTTGCAATAAAGAAACAGAATAATTGTTTGTTTTTCGAGTAAGATCGATTAATATTCCATTTTGTGAACAACAAAAGCCATATTTTCAGTCGTGGCTCCGCCACTCTTGAAAATATAGCTTTTGTTGTTCACTCAATAAATATAAATTATCCTCCATGTATTTACTCACCAAAGCTTGGATCTGTGCTTTCAGCACTGCCTTCAGTATGGCATTAAATCCTGGTATGGCCTTTAGGGTAGCAAAGTCTTTCAACTGCATGACGGATGGATCATTCTGAAATGATTGACTGTCTTTATATACTCTGTACATAGATTTACAAGTTTAGTAATTATTGCCCAAAGTAGATGTTTTGGTTTCATTCATGTCATGTGTGAAAATGAGAAAAAACATAAATCACATACTGCAGGTTTCCTAAATTATCCAAATTTTTTTTTTTACAGGACATTGACCGGGGTAATCCTTCAATCTTTACAAGATCAAATTGAATTTTACTAATCCGAAAGGAACACAATATGTATTTACCAAAATGTCAGTGGAACCATTTGGTAATTCTTGAAGTTTGTTGATGCCATTTCATTGGTTCAGGGGAAAAGTGTGGCAGGGGCCCATTTGCCTTTGACCCCCTAAATTTTTCACTGTCCTTAGAGCCCTCAGGTTAAACGGGAGATGTTTGTAAAACATTTATGCCCCCCCCCCCCTCTAAGAGCAGATCAATTGCCTATTCTTTGTCAATAAACCAAGGCCAATAACTTAAAGAAACTAAGATGAGCAGAGTTGTGGTTTTTGGAGACTGCACTTGTCCTCAATGAGATATATTCACCTGTGAAGTTTCATGATTCTAGCTTGCATACTTTTTTTAGATAGGCTCTGGACAAAAAAGTCTACAGACAGACCAACAGACAAGTGCTAAGCAATATACACCCTCTCCTTTGAAGGTGAGCATATTAATGACATAATTTGACCATCTGGCAGTTTTTTTCTGTATTGGTTGGTTATTTCACTTGTGTAATGATTGAATTTTCATGTTCACTAATTTATTTTATTACATTTTTCTCAAGAGCGCAAGATTTACCAATAGCACTTTAAGTGTTCTCTAGTGATTGCACATTCCAATCCAAGTCTTTAAATTTTGAATGATGCCCAAGATCAGAACTTGAATCAAACTTAATTGATAATTTGCAACCAATGATTGATTGATTGAATGGAGTTTAACGCCGCTTTCAACATTATTTCAGTTATATCGCAGTGGCTGGAGCACATAACAATGGATTCCTGGTATTTCTATCACCAGTACAACCACTACATTCTTCCTAGCCTACAGCCGCTATCTCACATAGGTCTACGATTATCTACCCATTGGTGAGAGACAAATAGTCGGAAAGAATGAGCGCCACCGTCGGGGATCAAACCCGCTAACTCTAGATTGACAGCCCAAGCGCTACCAACTGCGCTATGACGGCGGCACTGCAACCAATGAGGAAGTCATTCCAATGTTGGAGCAAATTATAATCACCAGGCAGGATGGTAATAGATCTTTGATGGGCAGCCATTGCCAACCAAGACATAGCACCTCCTGAGCACTGGGCATTTTTAGCGTTTTCTATGTCTTATATGTAAATTATACAATGCCCTGTGCTCCTGAGCAGCCCGGATTAAAAAAAGAAAAAAAAAAAAAAAAAAAAAAAAATGGGGACCTTCTGGATCTGCCAATTAAAATAAAATATTGACAGATTAACCAGAGACACTCAAAAAACATTTAGGTTTTATTTACAATCCACTGGACTAGAAGAGAAATTTCGACAGTTTCAGTTTGACAGCGCGAAAACACATTACAATTATAAATGCAAGTCAATGTACACAGCAATGAAAACAATTTTTACTCTATCATTTGCTGTCACTCTAAATGAATAGACAGTAAGAATTAATATCTAACTTACATAGAAAAACGACGAATAATGAGATCGTTTTCGTGACAAATTTATTCCTTGGAATGGCCTAAATACCACCCGTGTTCGGATAATTATTTACAACTGAGTTATTCAGGCGGTGTCCCTAAAATACGAAAAGGTGCAAAAAGGTGGTTAAAGGCGCAAAAAGGTGGTTAAAGGTTCGAAAAGGTGCAAAAAGGTGCTAAAAGGTGGGCGAAAAGGTGCTCAAAGGTGACTATGCATGCAAAGATGAATCCATAAGTAATATGAAATTAGACAGAGCCTAGAAAACGGGCGAAAGAAAAAAAACATTTGTAATGAGACATTTGCTGACTGGTGACCACTTCTTACCACATACCATCCCTCTCCAGCCACTTGGCCTAAGTTTTTTCTGTTAAGGGTGCCTGTCAGTTTGCCATTTCCACAAATCCAGTTGGTGTCTATGTGGCAGCTTACAGTGTCCATTGAATTATCACACAGTTTTATTGGTGTAATTGCCATTGCCATTTATACCTAATTAAGTATAATTTTAAAAAGAAGCACTTTTTGTAAATTGCAAGTTTTTAAAGAGGCGACACCATGTAGATGCTTTAATCTCATTAACATTACAGAGACATCACAAAAAACCATACAATATTTTTCTTGTATTTATTTGAACAATCTATGGTCCCTGTATACCGGTAGTTATCCTTAAATTGCTGAATTCTCTTATTTAGATCTAGATTAATCATCTTTATATCTGTGTATTGGGACCACTAGAATACCTTGTGAATGCTGTGCGAACACATCAAGAACACATTAAATGAATTATTATAAGATAGAAGTTATTGTTCTTGATAACTATCAGGTAAATAGTGGCAGATCTACGCCACAATAAGAAAATGTGAGATATATTGTGAGTGGTGGCACTGCTGTGCAACTAAGATAAGCATGTCAACTTAAAAGACATGGCAAACATATGAAATTCGCTTTTAATGAAGCCACAACCATCTGTTTATGAGTATAAGCACAGTAGCACACTAACAACTCAGTAAGAAATACAGCAATGTGTTAACACAATTTTTCATACAAGAAATATAAATATATATCCATAGTATATTGAATAGCTATTTTAGATCTATAATAGAAAAAATATTTATTGGAAGAGAATATTTTGATACATAGGACAACATTTTATTTCTTATTAATAAATGGCTTCAAAACCAAGGATAATTGACCATAAATTCTAGAGGTTGGTTAGCTGTTTGGTCACATTGAATCAAGACAGTAGTGAAAAGGAAGCCTCAAAGTAGTTGGCTTCACATATAAACAGTTGTTCACCAGTATGTCAGTCTTTCTTAGTTGTTCCTAATTTCTCCAGATTTGTCAAAATTGAATAAAGATGTTATCATCTGCATTAAAAGCTATGATTAATGTATCTTCTTTGTTTTGTTCCTTTTTATTAGAGGGCCTGTGCAAACAATACGCCAAGGTCCAGTCATCGACTTGGTGTCTTTACTCTTTGGTGTTGTTGTTGTGGTTTTGGGCACCCATATGCAATGCTCTTGTTTGATTATACCAGTACATGTATATATTTTTAATTGTACCTTGTACATAGTTGAAATTTGAAACACAAAAAGTGGGACAAATTTTTCATTTATCAGATTTATAGGTAAACAGTATTAGTAAAATTAAATGAAATTAATTAATGTCAATTGATCCTATTTGCATTGATTCCTTTTATTGGGTTTAACCCTTACATACAAAATACTGCTATTTGTTACTATATAGCATAGCAATTAAAATTAGGAGAATGAGAAAACTTTAGATATACAATTTCTTTATCTTAGACAACATTTTTTATGTAAGTAACTGATATTAAACATATATCTATGTTTTTGTAAGTCTACATCTTTTTCTAATTTGGAAAAAAAATAGAATTTGTTCAGCTGTAAATGCTTTCATACAGCACTTTAAAACAACCTCTTATTTTGAGTCAATGCTTAATTGTCCATGTTTATGGCTAAAACTAAGTAGAACTAATGCACCAGGTTACTATAAACTTTATCCTTGAAATTGCCGAGATCAGAAGCAATGTAGAAAGACCATGGCCATTGCTCATATTAGCTTTCTATGTAAACCTAAAAAAAAGACCAAAGACCAAAACAAACAATCCTTTCATCCTTTGTAAGTACAAATAGTTTGGTTTCCTTGTGCAAGCAATTTCCCCCTTCTAACATTTTTCCAGACTTTAGTGCCTGTTCTAGACATTCAAAAATGGAACCAATCTAAATAAAGTATAGGATAAATGTGGTTTCTTTTTTTTTTCTTTTTCATTATAGATCAGTATTGAAAATTATGAATTTGATATTTTTTGAAAATACTAAAATCACTTTAATAATGGTTGATTTAAAATTTCTTGAAGACAGAAGCTGTCTTTTTTTTTGTCTAAAAATGCATAGACTGAAGATATGTCTTCTAGTCTAAAGGTTACCCTTCTACCTGGACTGGGTTACTGCCCCTAGATCTATCGATACTAGACATCGGGGAACCAGTTCACTTTCTACCTGGAAGTACAGGAACACTGGAGTGCCACCTCTGCATTAATATTCAGAATGAGGCTCGGTGACGTCACTAATTTAAATGTGAACAATTTTTGAACTTGAATTTTCTACCGTCGAATAGGTTACATAAAATCACTTTTTGACGATAAATTAAAGAAATGACTGCTAAATTTTGTTTTCCTTATTTAAAAAGGATTTTCTTGAATGTAGGTTGACTGTAATGTACGATTTCTAGATCTAAAAACCTTCTTTAAAGCAATTTTTGATAACCAGTCGGAATCTTGTTGTTGTTGTTGTTGCAAAAAATTAGACTGTGTCTTGAAACACCTAGTCAGGGTGTAAGAAAGTGAGTGACCGGAAGGAGATAAACGGACGCGGCCTGACATAGGAGATTTTTATGGGGAAATCAAAATGGACAATTTGGGTTGAACGGTATATGAGTTCTAATTTTATTGGAAGTTATTTTACTTCTTTTCTCTCTATATATACCTGTAAGCTATAGGCGGTCTTCAGACCGGGCCTTCGACCCGGTCTTTCGCCCGTATTACACGATATTATTGGTCCAAAAAACGATCTTATTAGAATAAATTGGAACAATACCCTACCCATCTCTTCAAAATTGTTAAAATTATTTCACTTTGGTAGTTTTCACGGCACCGATTTATCAAATGCACAGCATTGGTGAATCCTGAGGGGGTGGGGTGGGGGGGGGGGGGTCGGGAACCTTCCCTGTATCAAAATTACTTCATTTCCATGCAGAAATTAAATAAAAAATGTATATTTCAAGAAAAAGGACCCCTTGTTTGTTCTCTCCTTTACAGAAATCTTTGAACCGCCGTAGCACAGCGGGTTACAGACTGCACATACGAGGGTTGATCCAAAAGTTCGTGAAATGAGGATATAAATATACAGAAAAGTTAACTAACAAATTAAAAATTATACAGTCTTTTAATTCATCGTCTGTGTAATAAATGTGGAAATTTTTAACTGTTTATGTTCAATAGCGACTGTAAAGTGCATAAATCAAGACAG
Organism: Fragum whitleyi; assembly: GCA_948146395.1. NCBI lineage: Eukaryota > Metazoa > Mollusca > Bivalvia > Cardiida > Cardiidae > Fragum > Fragum whitleyi. The sequence goes on along the minus strand of OX411545.1, from coordinate 3,719,812 downwards.
AGACCTCCACGAAGGCGGGGTAGCAAGAACGTCAAATGCGACGTCATTATCAACTCGCTTCTACATAGCCTCCTTCAAATCTCATGACTTTATGTGCCTGATTCATCAACTTGCAGAAATTATCAACATATCAAATTTGTTTACAATTTCTTTAAGCTAGGTATTTCTAGTAAAGTGGAAACCCAGATGTCAAAACTTTGTTTTTTTTTTAGAAAATAATGAGATTCAATTGGGACAGGTTTGTCAGTTGAAACTCTTTTTAACCATTCTAATTCCTCCTATGAAGCATGACCCTCTTTAAATATCCGAGGTAGTTTTAGGAAAAGTTGTCTTCCACAATTTTTTATCGTTTTTCTAAATTATCTGAAATATTTGGGTTGGTGAATAACATATAGCTTTGCAAAATCCGAAAAAAGGCGCCATTCAAATTTTGGTGTTGCCATCTTATCATTTTTTCCTCAAATAGTCTATATCATTAAAATTTAGTGAAAAGTCTCAGAACAAGTTTTAAAATATAAGAAATAATTTTCTATTTTTGTCTTATTTATTTTCGCTGAGGAATTTCAACTCAAGTTTCAGAAAACTTTCAGAAAACTAAATTTATTTAGCATCCCCCGCCTTAGCATACATGTATTACTATGGTAACGCATTCTTAGGCCGCGAAAGATAATTCTGCATAATTAATAACGTTTATGCTCTCTGAACTTACTAAACTGCATATCACTCAATTATACGGTGAACAAGCCAGAAATGTGAAAAATATTAGCCCATTTTATGAACTTCTGGATCACCCCTCGAATATGCAGGCCGGTCTTCGTTATATACCTCCTTCCAAAGCAGAAATAGTCCTGGTCGACAAGAGTGAATATTGTCCTGGGTGTATAAACGTATTCATTAATTTCGCAGAACTTTTCCTGGTGACGTATCCGAGACAATATATCGTCATAGGGTGACCGGCATGTAGTATCTACAAGTTTAATATGATATTTTGGCAGACCATTGAGGATATAATGTTATTCGAATACCTTATTTGCGGATCCACATTTTTTCGCTGTGGAGGTTGGGTTGGACTTAAAATGAAATTTCCCTACATTTAAACAACACCATTAGCAACAGTAGTGCTTAATTAAAGCTAACGGACATCTAAACGGCAAAAAGTCAAAAAGTAACCTGACGATTCTTTGGTTTTTTAGACTTCGAGGCTTCATAGTCATATTTTTGCTTATTTGCTTTGATTTTGAATAGGGTTTAAAAACGCTTTTAACAATCATGTAGTCATAGCGGTGACTGGAGCACCTAACAATGGATTTCTCGTACTTCTCACACCAGTAATACTACTGCATTCTTTCATAGCCTCCAGATCCATAGGTTTTCGATTATCCACCAGTAAGTGGAAGATAACTTGTTGAAAAGGATGAGGCCCGTCGTCAGGGATCAAATCCGGGATCTCTAGATTGACAGTCCAATTGATGCCTTGAGAACTAGAAATATTTAACATAAACGATTTAATTTAGCAAGGAGTTTATCAAATTTATCCTGAGCAGATCTTGAACTCTATATTGCATACATAGTCACCTTTGAGCACCTTTTCGCCCACCTTTTAGCACCTTTTTGCACCTTTTAGCACCTTTTCGCACCTTTAACCACTTTTTTGCGCCTTTAACCACCTTTTTGCACCTTTTCGTATTTTAGAGACACCCTTATTCAGGGGTGTCCCTAAAATACCAAAAGGTACAAAAGGGTGGTTGAAGGGCCTAAAGGTGGTTGAAGGTGCAAAAGGCGTGAAAAGATGCTAAAAGATGCGAAAATGTAATTAAAAGTGGGCGAAAAGGTAATTTAAGGTGGTTATCGTAGATCTACGAGCTATTATTGATTCACTCCAGTTATCATTTTGGAACATTTCTATCCTCGTGGTATGGTTTTTCGTCCTAATAACGATTTTTTCACTAGCATTTTTACTAAAATTTTTATCAATAGAAAGATCTTGCATAAATGTTCTAAATATGATCATTTTTGATGATTCCCATGTTTCTTATTTATAACTTCCATCCTTTTAAAGTCGGAGTCCTAATAGCCTACTTGGTATGTTGCTAGCTAAAAGCAACAAACAATCAAGAAGGGAAATTTCATTAGGGTCGCGGTAAAAATCTTAACCCAAAACTTAGCAAAAAAATTACAATGCTGAAATTTGGTATGGAGGTAAATCCGATCAATCTACATTTTAAAATTGAGCGCATATTTCGATGCACGTGGTAAAAGTTTAACCACTGTCTCCGAAATTTAACCTCAAGTTAATTTCCCAAAGTTACAGCTACCTTCGATATAAATCATTTTATATTAAGGTCAAACTCGGGGAATTCCAAGACAACATGCAGTTATTTCAAAATCCGATTTTTGTTTTAAATACATGTACATATTAGCGAATGACAGACGTTTCACTATTTAGACGTTTCCTACCCAGACGTTTCCTACCAAGACATTTCACTACTTTTTGGTAGTGAAACGTCTGGTATATTTTAGAGTTTTATATACATAAAAATGTTTATATTTTTACATTTATTTTGTATTTCTGGTGTGTTTTATGAGCAATCAAGATTTAGTGTACACAAATTAAGGAATAGAAATCTTATTTGCAAATATGTGTTAACTTAGTATTACAGGTATCCATGTATGTGTATCTATCATACAATTACCTGAAGTGTGAATCGGTTTCAATCAATTCACACCAATCTTTAATTATTAGATATCTGGGCATTGGGTCGAAAATTGAAAAAGAAATAAATGTGTGAGTGTATGCAACATTCATGCCATATTCTCTTTGTAACCATTCATCTTTAAAACAAGACCCAAAAGATAGTGAAAAGCAAAACAACATTGAAGACATCATTGAATTTATTCTATTACGTTATGCAACAAAGTAAGAGAATGACATACTTTTACCAACTCGAATTTAGAAGAGATTTCGGTTTTATTTCATTAAATCCTTTTTTGTCCATCAGCTCAATTTGTAGTATGTTGTGTGTAAGAACATGTGAATTGGGAAGAAAATATTTTGAGAAAGGGAGATGTTGTTCAAGGCATATTTTTTTTATTTTTCCAAAAATGATTCCAACTGAATTCTTCACTATTACAAAATGTTAACAATTTACCATATCATATAAACTCTCTTGCGATGTAGGTCCCTAAACGATTCAAAGTTTTTGGTATGATATTCTGTTTCATATTTGTAGAAATAGATAAGTAATTACTGAATTGGCAGATGTATCAATTTAATACCTTTTTAAAAAAAGAAGACAAATACTCAAAACTAAAGACATGCAAATTAAATTGTCTTCTTTTATATCTCAAAGCTGTTAAAAGAGTTAGAACTGATGAATTTTACAATAATTTAACTCTGACAATGAATTGAAATATTACAGCATGGTGTTAAAAGCCATATACACTGTGTTGGATTAAATGTGTTTGAAGTGTGGCAAAGATTAAAAAGGTGTCATGATCATTACAGTAGTTATTTGCAGCTGTATTTACAGTATACTAAATAACCCTTGATTGCAGTAACTGAAAGATTTCTACTTGCTTACCATAGGGACTCTAAATATATGTACATCATCATTTTGGGGAAATCTAATATAACCTTACCAAACCAAAAATTCATTTTACTGAAACAAAATAAAGCCATGTGTATTGCTTTTGATTTTAGTTAAGAAATACCAAAAACAAGATTAATTTCAGATAGAACATTATGAGGAACAAAAGGCTATGGCGATTATTTTAATAAATATTTACTAAGATAAATGAATTGATTAATATAACTAAAATTGAATCCCTACAAATAATTATCCTGTAGAAGAAAAAAAAGTAATGTCACCCCTCCAGCCTTATCAAACTCTTGGACTCTACAATAGGTAGTGACCTCTACTTTCAATTTAGAAAAGTGACAATTGTGTGTATGATTTATTTCTACCTAAGGTCTGCTTATATATTTTCCATTCGATCAATTGTCAGCTGATTGTCTATCTATTGCAGTCAAACCACAATCTTCTGAAATCAGATCCTAATTAATAAACATGTGCATTCTATGATAACAAACAACAACAAAGCACAACGATTAATGTCTCATCATAATTTATATACCTGCTAATGATAAAACCAGCTATATGGTACACAGAATAATTCAGAACTCGTTTGAGAAGTAAATTAAACATAAGTTTTTTAAAAGCAAATAAATAAATTATTCATTATCAAAATCAAATTTTTTTCCTTCTATATAAAAACGAAAAACATGGTTAAATGGATAATTAACAACCTTTAACTAAAAAAGGTAGTGAAACGTCTATACCAATACAAAAAGGTAGTGAAACGTCTGGGTAGGCAACGTCTGAATAGTGAAATGTCCCAGGTGTGAACAGTCTCAATAGTGAAACGTCTGACACCCCATATTAGCCAAGGAATTGAGCTCATTTTCATGAAAAATACTACCTCTGGTAATTATAATCACGGTTTCATTTTTTGTAACAGCTCAATAAAACTGTCATTCATTTTACACCCCACTTATTTTTTCCTTACAATTTGGCTGTGAATAATGAAAATCCAACAAATAAAATTGTAATAAGAACGATAAAGAGGTTTATGTACATGTACATTCTGAAAAAAAATAAATAAGATAAATAAACAATTGATTTTAAGAGGACTGAATACAATTTTCTAACGATTGACTATTCAGATCATAGGGGTTTGAGCTATCTACAAAGGAAACAAGAGGCCCAAGAGGGCCTGAATCGCTCCACTGGCTTTAACATCTCTAGTCTTTCATCAAACAAAGCTTACTTTGACTGAAAACAACACTTCGAAGTCTCTTTAGAACTGTTTTATAACGATTTACTGGGCCTGATCCTCTAGTTTTTTTTTAAGTAGACTAAATTAAGCAATGATATTTTCACCGTTTTTAAATACTTGACCACTCAAGCTCGTGATGAATTAATATCTAACAGCTTTTTCTATGATTTATTATTTTAAAAAATGAGGACTTGCAAAATATTACCATCTTATGATGAGGATTTGCAAATGAACCATACAATTAGAAGATTTTCCAGTCCAGGAATATGAAATTGCCATATCATATTTTTCAATTTGTAAGTAAAAGCATGTTATGTGTCTCAATATAGACAAATGTAGATAGACATTAAAGTAAAGAATCTAATTTTTAAAAAAAAGACTGATTTATACAGTTTATTCTTGTATTCTTATTTATAAATGGCTTATATCTTAAATAGGACGAAAAAATTCAAACAAAAGTTTGAAAAAAAAAATGTTGATGAAAAATCGCTTTCAGGACGAAAACCCATACCACATGCATATACAATGTATTTGTTTTCTGTCATGAAATCAATGTATTAAGACATGCATTGAAACGGAATCTATTATACATGTTTATGTTGCAAGGTTGACTAGCTTTATAGCGACGTGGTAGAGCACTCACTTTGGGATGTAGAGGTCCCGGGTTCGAATACCGACGGAGTCGAATGTCTATTTGCGGTTTACATATACATTTTTTTGTAACTAACCGAGCGACTAGACAGACGTGATTCATTCAGAGGAAAGGATCCTCAACCCAAAATGGGCTGACTCTGTCCATATATGTAATAATTAAACATATATCTCCGGACAGGTATCTCTCATTTACATATCCAATGCAACTTATCTCCCTTTAAAACGTTACGATTATATGACATAAGAAAAAAATATGAAACTAGTGTCTTTGGTACGAAAGGTATGTTCAAGTAAATGATTTAACTTGACAAATACAGTGGAAGCACCTTTAAGCACATTTCGCCCACCATTTAGCACCTTTTTGCACCTTTTCGTATTATATACACGAGGGGTTTCACACAAATTTCACAACGTTGTTTAAAGTCGGCCTTTTTACATTGAGAGTTTTCAAAATGACCCCCTTCGGACGATTTTAGTCAACCTAAATCGCCAATCTTAAAAACTAATGTTTAAGATTTGTATTCGAAATAATATTGTGAAATTCTCAAAAATCCTATGTTGTTAAAGCTCAATAGGAGTATTTCATTGAGACGATTCTGGTTAGTTTTTAACATCATAGGATTCATTTTCAATGATTATAGAACAACATTAACTACCTTTTAAGATACTTTGATATAAAGAAGGTGATTTTGAAAACGGTCGCTTAAAAAATGGTCGCCTAATAGACGTTGGTAATTGGTCCCAATGAGGGATTAACAACTTAACTACACCGTACCTCCCTTTATAGAAATCACGGATCCGCCGCAGTGCCGTCTCTAAATCAAAGTACTGATAGAACTGAAGACCAGGAAACGTTTACATTTGTAAGATGAGACCTTGAAGAAGTGGCCAATTTAAGCCTGTGGAAAGAAACATAGCCTCTTGGAGTTTTTTTGTTTCCTTGATAAACATAGTTGAAAGAAGTAATTGAGTTATCATTAACTAGTCATAACTTCTTTTCAACAATAATTTGTTCACCACAAATATAGTCGTTAGGGCGCTAACGAATAATTTCCTCCTTGGACACTCACTGGATAGATTTCAAATGACTATGCAAGGAAATATAACTATTCAGAATGTCGAGAAATAGACATCGTGAATGATTTGGGAATGATTTCGGGGTGAAATTGAACGAGTACGATAAGTAGGTTTTGAATGAAATTTCGATCGTTGTGGATGTCCATTATATGAGGTGATTAACTCTAACGAGGCGCCCTCGAGTTCTATAAAATCCTGAATTGCGGCATGGGCGTTTATCGTCTTCGCCGTCTTCATGTAAAGAATGGTCTTTTTTACATAACGTTTTTTGACATCTAATGAGGCGCGGGAACGTTAACGTCGCTTAAACGTACTCAAACGACGTTGAAGTCACTTCCAGTATCAGACAAAAAAATAAGCTGTAGAATTCAAACAGGCAGGCAGGGAAGAAACAAAATACCAAGAAATATGAGAAATTGCCAATGTTGTAACAGTTTTGATATTGAAGATGAGTACCATTTTGTTTTAATATGTCCAAGTTTCAAAGAATTTAGAAGAAAATATATTAACGAATTCTATTATAAACGCCCTTCCGTTTTCAAATTTCACAAACTATTAAATGCAACAAATAAAACAGAAATTATTAATATATGTAAGTATGTCAAAGAATCTTTAACGAAGAGAAATACGCTACTAAATACCCTACAAAACTAAATCACTTAAAGGTCATCCTCAATAACTATTCAGTTAATTCACTTGAAATTATTTCAAAGTTCAAAATTATTTTCATAAATTAATTAATTATAAAGCTGTGTTTTCCACACTAATATTGCCTTGTTTATTGTTGTTTTGTTTTTGTTTTTTGCACTTGTTTGTAAATACACGTGATGTTAATTATGTAAAACTTTATGTATTGTGACTATGTACCATGTACACGTCAAAAAATAAAAAAATCTGTTCTGTTCTGTTCTGTTCTGTTCTGTTCTGTGTTGATTATACGATTTAGAGCAATAATTTTGCGGAAATATTGAAATTCAATGTTTCGTATTATGTTAAATGAAATACCAAAAAGGATTATTTTTGTGATATTCAGTCATTTTTCGATGAATTATTTATGGAAACTACTCGGCGTGGACGAGGGCGTGGAACCAAAGTAGCCGGGAGTTTCTGTTGCGCTATGAACCAAATTTCTCAGGAGCGAACATCCTTAAAGTCTGCATATTCTGCATTAATTCGATAAATGGTTAGATGACGTCATATGACTCACTTGATGGCGTCATCTTTTAATACAGATCACTGTAATACCATTCACATGGTTAGAGAAAAAAAATATTGCGCGGATTTCATTCGGGAACTACTGCCTCTGGCGGATTAAGAGATAAAAGCGGACATCTAGTCCAAAATTTTTCTTTGAAAGTAATTCTTGATTTTTCCATATGGTCGCTAGAGGTAAGGATTTCCCTTTCCTGGCCTAAAAATCCCCGGAGAAGCAATTCTTGGCCTAGATATAATCGATGTTGTCTTGCAAAATTTTATTTTGTTACATGATAATCTTGCTTTGTGTTTTTTGTGTTATTTCCATGCAATATGTATGATTTGCTAACTTAATATTTAATATCAAGGATTATATTTCATTATTAAATAGACCTCTTTTCTCTTGTACTTCGATAATTGGCAGGTGAAGTCAAATGCTATGATGCTGACCATCTTGAGCAACTTGTGCATTCCACTTTTTTTTTTAAATAATTTTAAAATAGTGCAATTTAATTTTATAATGTTAATAATTCTAAAACTCTTATTTTTTTCAATTAAAGTTTTAACATTCAACATAATTTGTCCCAATTTTAGTGTGATTCTGCATTTTCTTATTCAGCGGCGAGTTTGTATTCTTCTAAAAACTATTTTTAGCCCACCTGAGCACAACGTGCTCTAGGGGAGCTAAAAGGATCACCCGGATTCCGTCGTCCGTCGTGCGTCGTCCGTTGTGCGTCGTCCGTCGTCAACCACTGGGCCGACTCAGTGAAACTTTGCCAGAATATTCCTTGGGTGACCCTCTTTAAAAATTGGTCGCGAAATTTTAATTGGCCGATTAAAAAAGGGCGTGTCAGGGCATGGCATTTTTTCACTTTGAAATCTTTGAACGACATCTCCTCCTGAACCACTGGGCCGATTTCAATGAAACTTTAGCAGAATGTTCCTTTGGTGACCCTTTTCAAATAATGTTCTCAAAATTTTGATTGGCTCATAAATATGGGCGTGGCCGGGCGGGGCTTATTTTGAGCCAGAATTTATTGAACGACATCCCCTCCTGAACCACTGGGCCGATTTCAATGAAACTTTATCAGAATGTTCCTTTGGTGACCCTTTTCAAAAATTGTTCGCTAAATTTTGATTGGCCCATAAATATGGGTTTGGCAGTTCGGGGCTTATTTTGAGCCCGAAATCTTTGAACGACACTTCCTCATGAACCACTGAACAACTGGGCCGACTTCAATGAGACTTTACCAGAATGTTCCTTGGATGACCCTTTTCAAAATTGTTCGCGATTTGCCCACAAATATGGGCGTGGCATGACGGGGCTTATTTTGAGCCCGAAATCTTTGAACGTCTTCTCCTCCTGAACCACTTGGCCGATTTCAATGAGACTTTACCAGAATGTTTCCTTTGGAGACCCTTTTCAAAAACCGCTAGTAAAATTTTGATTGGTCCATAAATATGGGCGTGGCAGGGCGGGGCTTATTTTGAGCCAGAAATCTTTGAACGACATCTCCGCCTGAACCACTGGGCCGGTTTTCATGAAACTTTACCAGGATGTTTCTTGAATGACCCTTTTCAAAAAATCGTACGTGAGATTTTGATTAGCCCATTAATATGGGCGTGGCAGGGAGGGGCTTATTTTGAGTCTCCTCGGTAATGAATGGGTGGGCAGCGTCTATTCTCACTTTAAAATCTTGGAATTACATCTCAATTTCAACAATTAGGCAAATCTGAATGGAACTTTGCCAGAAGGTAACTTGGATGAGTTCCACTGGACCGATAAATTTCAGGAGAGCGGTTTAGGGCCATTTTGGCCCTCTTGTTTTTTAAAACTAGTCAAGTGAAATCCATATTCTGGGAGTATGTCGAGGGATCAGTGCGAGGCCGATTTAGGTCCCTATAAATTATTGGCAACTGAAACTGTCGTGTACTGAGCCCTCAATGTCTAAATTCTCTCAGGGGAGATAACCACTACTGGAAGGTTGAAAATATTCTTTGAATTCTTTCCCTTGAGAGATTGGAAAGTGTTATAGTTTTGTCTTTTTAAATTTATATGGATGCTTTGTATGATTGTCTCATGTTATGTGATCTTGTCGGTGTTAAATGCTGTAAATAGCTTATATTATTTGCTACGTATTTCCGATTATGTATACTTAACTATAAAAGAAACGTTTGGTAGAACAACCATATAGCTATATGTTTGGGATGAAATAATGATGCTAGATGTAGACTTTGCGCAGTGAGCCGTAAAATCTACTTGTAACGGTAAGATTCCCGCGCCATCTTTCCGAAATAGATAAAGCAGGTTAAAACTAAACATAAGAATGTGACAATTTACCTCTAAAACGAAAGTTATTGCTTGTCATAATTCGTAATGATTACACATACATGTACTCTCATGATAGAAGTGAAAGGATGAGGTTCAAATCCTATTATATGCTTTTAAAAATACCCGATGTACCCATGGTAATTGAATCGGCGCCAGGGTTCAGTTTTGAAAATACATGTAATTCTTTGCTTTCAATATCAAGTAAAAGATGGTTAAAAGTGACAGGCCCTGCTATCATATTACCAGCATGTGGCTAAAAGTCAAATTGCTTGGTGACTATCTTGAAAATGATTTTCTTTTTGTCTTTCAAATTTTGGTATGGAATAATTCAGATATAAGTATATATATATATATATATATATATATATATATATATATATATATATATATATATATATATATATATATATATATATATATATATATATATATATATATATATATATATATATATATATATATATATATATATATATATATATATATATATATATATATATATATATATATATATATATATATATATATATATATATATATATGGTGTATACTTGTGCAAAATGTTGTGCTCGTATACCTGAAGTAAGGATTTTTAGAAACATGTGGCTGCCAACCTCGAAATTCAACACAAGGTGGTCTTACTTTTTTCATTCTGGGATCGCTATTCCATGCAACATTTCTTTAACTATTTTGTTACTTGTACAATACAATACAATACAATACAATACAATATTTTAATCAAGTATAAAGGCCTATGGCCCATAGACATTTACATAATAACAAACAAGAGAAGTATCATTGAGTGACATCAATCGGTTGACACAATCATTACATATACAGAAGACATTTAGAATTATTCTATATTTTTTCTTAACTTGAAAATTTCAATTAAATACTTTGCAACTATATTAACAGTGTATCTATCATTTATTTCCATAATGCGATAGAAGTTTAGTCTATTCCTATTTCTTAGCCAATAGCGAGGAAAAAGTTCAAGTCTTATATCCTCGTATAAAGAACATTCATAGAAGGCATGGTATTCGTCTTCGATAATTTCAATATTTAAACGCTTACAAAAAGAGCAGAAGCGTTTATCTCTATCTAACCCTATATGCCTACCACGTTCGATCATAAGATCGTGATTAGAGCATCGAAAATTAGAAAGAATACGTCTGTAAACGAACGGTATGTCGATAGTAAGATAAAATTGTGTATAAAGCTGAGACGTGTAGAATTTTTTGTACCCGGATACCTGAGATCTCTTTACCCGCGAGTACTCCAGTACCCGATGATAACTGTCTTTATATTTAATTTATCAACTAATAATAAAGGCGGATATTGAATTTCTGCATGGGGAATTCGAAAATACTAATTACAAAATAGCTTTAAGGTAGTGGACCCGTAATAGTTCCGCAACAATTCGAAACCTATGATCTTTCACAATGTTTACCAAGATTTCCTAATGAAAATCATTAGGAAACCTTGGTTAACACTGTTTAAGTTCATTACTTCCGAAACGTTACGGAACTATTAAGGGTCCACTACCTTAAGAAACGACTGTGTTGAAAGTCTAGGAGTAAGTAGCAAGGACTCTTTACCTATAACTCTCTGATGTAAGTCCGTCGTACAACCAGGAAATTATCTTCTGAAAAGAATTGAAGACTATTTTGAACATTCTTCAATTCTTTTCTGAACTTGCTCCTCAAAGATACATAGTACCCATACATTAGCCGAGTTACGGGTAAATGATTCAAGTCCCGGTTAGGAACATTACCCCACCCGAGACCCGAGTACTCGTCCCAGCCCTAGAGTTGTGTAAAAGTATAATCATACTTGCGTAACTGTAATAGTATATTGCCAATAACCATGGCAGACATCTTAGCAATCTGAGGCCGTGCTGTCTAACCGTTATAGGCACCGCTCTTTTCTTAAAAAGTATTTTTTAGAATATATATGTAAAAAAGGTGCTGACACTTTTAAAAATATGGTCGCCATATAGTTTTGATATCTTGGTAACCGCTCATTTTTCTAAATTGCTATACCATTGAGTATGTACCGCCCGCTTTTATGGTTGTATGCCAACACGAACGGAATTTCGTAATTGGTTTATTTTACGTTTATTTTTCGTCGCTGCCGTAGCATATGTCCTTATGAGCGACACTTCCGGAAGACGGTTAGTTGTTACGGGGGAAAGTGCAAGGATACATGACGAAACTACTGCTGAGATTCGACATGGCTCTTTAACGTGCTCGGTGTAAAGCACCGTGTCACGGGACCTCGGTTTAACTTCTCATCCGAAAGACAATTAGTTTGTTAGTGCGCGTTTATAAGACAAGAGGTATGGCTGTCATCTTTGACCATGGCCGCCATATTTTTCTAATGATTCGTTCACCGTTCGTTTTTAACCTTGCTGTTCGATTGAGAATAACAATGCCAACTTAAGGGCTTATATGCCGAGGTGACAATTTCGTAAATTGTTTCTTGGAAAATGCCGCCGTGCTGTCTTGCAATCGTGGATACCGTAGTTTACCAACAGGATATTGTATGGAGTACATCTCTGCCAAATTTGGTGCTTGTATCGCAATGTGAAAGGCTTTTATGACTTCCGGCTTTATTCGGCATCACTGGAATGACAAAAAGGTGCACTGAACTGTTCGCACATTGTACCCCGCTTTGCACGTGTACTTATGTGCAAAGCGGCATGGGGTAAAATTGCCAAACAATTTGTAAGCTGCAAGTAACCATATACCCACTTCTATCAATATTTAGTTTTAGTACAATACCTTTCATGGAGGATGTCGGTTATCAAAGGTTGAATAATTAAAAGTTAAAAACGACCGAATGAAGCAAAAGACCTAGACCTAACCTCTGCATTCTGGTCAAAGAATAAAATCAATGTATGATCGAGTTGGCAAGCCAAGCAAGGGAGTACGTTTCGCTTTCGTATTGTCGGTGGTTGACCATAATATTGGTTATTCTGAAAATAACTCTTTAATTGAATGAATACTTTGGCCAATCGAATCTTTTTGAAATTGGCAAAGGGATAAAACTCGTTGGAGAACGCGATGTAGTTAACTGAAGTGAATTGTTTCCCTTAAAACACCAACATTCGAATTTTTAAATCTGTCCAATGTTGCCGGTCATTTTAAGTGAATGTTCTAGTGAATGATAAATTACTTACATTACATTCTGAAAGGAGTCAACTTTTCCGTCATCTTAGCTTGTGTCATTTAGATTACCCGGTCAAACATGTTCTTTTGTAGGAGAACAAGTATGGAGTAGTATGAAATTCCTTATAACCGGTAATTTATTCATTTTCACAATGTTGTCCGTAGAATTTTTTCTTCTAGGCGTTAAAAAGTAGGTATGTGTGGGAATGGGTAAACCACAAAGTACAGACATTCGTAGGTCATACGCCAGAAAAATCGGCTTTCAAGTCAAATGAGAGAATTTCTACAGCTTTCAAACCAAAAATTAACATCGTTTTTCTAAGAAAATCTGGCGCATGAATACAAAAAACATTTGAAGGATAGGATTGTCCCATTTCATTGTTGCTGTGTTGTTGTTGTCATTGTTGTTATTCCCGCTCTACAAAACAAATAGCTAAAGTAAGGGTTATTATTTCCTAGAAATCATAGTTTCTGCGAACCCATTGACAATCCCTAATTTAAACGCACAAACAGGATAGATATGTTCTCGGTAATTTAGGTCAAAACTCTCCGGTTAAAAGCTTTTAGTTCTTGAAATTCAAACTTGTCCAAGATGGCGCTTATTATCTGAATTTCCGCAATTATTTTCATGTTGTGGTAATGGAATATCGTTGCCTACTTATTGAATCAGATTAATCAGCATTATTGTTGTAACGGATCGACCCATTATGATAAGGATTTAAGATGCAGACAGGCTCGTGCTTACAACCATTGGAAATTTAAAGATTGAAGTAGTGCATTGGTTCAAGATATTTGAGCCTAAGAAATTAAGCACAATGTACATAAAACGACCCCTTATAAAAAGTATCAAAATGCGTACATAATGCGTTCAAGTAGAGACAATATGTACAAACAAAAGAATGAGTCTTCTACGGTAACTTGAAATTTTGAAGTCACGATATAGTATAAGTGATTGAATTGCTTCGTTCTAAAATTCGAGGATATTTTAATGTCGAACCAAGTCGTTCCAAGTTCCGCTGGAAGTTTAGGATTATCGATTTATGTCAAAAATGTCTTTCTGTTAATAACCTCTTAAATTGATAACGTGGATGATCTTGGAATGAAATTGAGTGAGTTTTGAATGATATTAAACTGAGGTAATACAAATGAACGAAACTAGCGACATTTGATTGCCCCTTTTTGGTGGAATTCTACGAAATTTTTCTATAAAAAGATTTGCGTGTCTTGGTGGACGCTTCTAAATCAACATGATTTTATAAAGGAGCCTGTGCGTTACATTTCCAAGAATTTGAAATGTGCGTGAGTGCAAACATTGAGCATCGTAGACAACCATCTACTGTAAATATAATGTTACCTGATAGTGTAAACATATTTGGACCCTATCTATATTCTAAACGCATGCACAGGCTGGTAAGAGTCTTTGCTTTGTACATATACGAAATTGTTGTACATCTCACGAACATGCTCAAATAAAAGAAAAAAAACTTAATCGGTTTGGATGGGGTGAAATTTGAACTATTTTGGAGCGTTTTTGAATGATTTGAGTGAGTATTTCAATGATATAAATGGAGCGCTTGGCGAGCGATTTAGATTGGTTTGATCGGCGTGAGAGTCAATTTCATGCTGTTACGCGCAAATTTTAAGCTTTTCCCATATTCATTGACTGGCAGAATTAAAGTCAGCACTTTTTACTGAAACAAAAGACTCAAATGGTCACGTTGGTAGCATGTGATAAGATTTAATCAATCAAATAAGAAATTAATAACGCATTTTCTTGGGTAAATAACAGCGTGTTGTCACGTCATTTGTCCTAGCATTTTACTAAAACGCCTGAAAAGTTATAATCCAATTATGTTGGTATGGCAACGAGACCTGTCAAGTTTCCTTTTAAGATGCAAAATAAAATGCATGTTTGAACACAAATAATCTTCTGATGTATTAAATTGAAGATATGAACAGAGATTTTTTTTTTTTTTTTTTTTTTTTGTTTCGAGGTATGAAACTAAAAACTTAATCACGATGTTTGAAAGCGCGAAGAGGATTGACACACAAGTGTGATTAGTCATTTAGTCTTTTAACTCCATGGAAAAGATACTGTCTTCATATGTTTAAATTCAATATCGTGAAGCCACGCTGTTAAGATTTATCAATAAAGAAACAGTTTTCTTGTGTGTTTTTTTCGTGCAAAATAGTCGTGTTCTCAAAATTGTTTCAATTGGGGAATAAAACTAACTTTCAAACAGAATACGCGGATATTAATATACAACAACTTTTATCAAATTATTCATGTGCGTATACAATTATCCTTATATAAGAGTATGAAATTGAATATATCCAGGACGTGTTCAGGATGACAAAAACTACTACATGTACCCGTCATATATAAGTATATGTTTTGGTGTGGCGGTTAGTTTTCTCAAACATGACGGGTGTGTTGTGGTATTTTTCACGAAGGTGTAGCTGACATGCATTCGTTTATTTCTTTTTACAAAATAACTCTTTTTAACAGTTTGTAAAGAAATGTGAATTCCAACTCCATTTCTGAGCATTGTACACGATAAAGTGGCGTTTTTAAGCATTGATGTCGATCCAGGACCGCCAAAATCCGTCGAACCTGACATGCTATGTTACCTCAGACATTGGCCTTAACTGCGTTAGTATTATGAATGGATGGCGATTTCACATTTGAGTTGTACTCATTTTTCCTACTCGTTCTTTGATGCACTATTACTAAAACTCATGTCAAACGGTCGCACTTAGAAGATTTCGTTTCCCCTGAAAACATACAAATCTTGAATATGTCATTTTCTGTTCGTAAATAAGTCTGGTCCGTCCATCGTATAATTGATTATTTTTTATCTGGCATGGCGGAGCCAAGAAACGGCTCATTGCATTTAAGGCAAGGTTAAAGCTTTTTGTAGGATTTTACTCAGTTTAAAAGAAGGATCTACATAATTAGGCCTCTATATAAAACTTAAATCAACGAAGGGTTTCCAAAACCTGGTAGCTTCAGCTTGAAAAAGTTGGGGATATCAGGATTTGGTTGCCCGATAATTAAATACGTTCACTGAGTCTTAAGCACTTGATTCCCTTTTAAACAAGGATATATATAGCATTCTTCGCCTGTAAAAGATAAATTTTACTAATTCCTGTATTGACAATATATTGAAAAGCAACTCGAGAGAATTACGCCTCATTTATTTTGAATCAAAACCTACTAGATAAAAAATGACGCATATTAATTATTACAGGTCATTGTGTATACATATTTAATGTGGGTTTTTTTTCATCCGACAGAGTTATTTGGCATAATTTCAAAATATTGATTTCTGTCGAATGAGTATAGAGATATTTTCAAAACTGAGCTCTGACGTAAAAGCCGAGTCCAATACAACAGGCAAATAAGGTTTCGGTTAGATTTGTATAAATTCGATTGGCTTATTACACCCCCTAAGAACTGTTACAACGGACAAATACCTCTGCATGAAAACATATTAAGGATTCGCAATGAAAACTGTTAAGGCGTCTGCTGATTTGTTTAAATACATGTCGGTTTCGACATTATTTGTACATCCAGAAGACACGTTAGACTTTTTATATATTCCTATCCCCTTCCTTAGATAATGAATAATCCTGATCGAAATATTGTTGATATTGATTTTTCGGTAAAAAATAGTTCTGATGAAGATTTGATCGAAAACAGTGTTTTGTCTACTTCTGTTTGGATTTTTAGAACAGAAAGAAGAAATATTGAAACTTTTTATCTGTTTGGTGTTAGAATACCTCAGTCTTCCCTAAAATACCCGTTATCCGAAAGGATTTTCTTTTGTTTCTAAACGTATATGCATTATTTCAATTTTATGTGTATGTTACGAACTCTGCCTAATTCTTTTGGTATGTTACAGTATCTTCCCTACAGCGCTACAACCTCTGTTATTGATATTGCATACAAGAATCCAAGTTTTCTTGATGCCAGGATTTTCAAAAAACACAAAAAGAAAACGCAACGAAGTTTGAGTTACCTTATATTTAAGTCTTGTATGGCGAAATACGAGGTAGATGGGGAGAAAAGTCCCAAAACTTCATTTAATGTAATATGTCTAAAAAATAACACTCTGATCTCCTTTTTAATTTAAGAAAATCAGTAAGCCTTCCTTCTTTTCAATTATTTCTGCCTTACTTTCAGGATAAGAACGCCCTTGCAATTGTTAATTATACAAATGCCTACACATGGACGTCTAATCTACATCGAAAAACTTTCACCTGCTTTAAATGAAAGTGATCTTGTCAAGAAAGTGTAAGCTTAAAATTCCCAAATCGAAAAGGATTGAACATTTTCAAATCACCGGTTTAAATCTTTTCTTCTAATGACGGTGTTCCGATTGTTCGCTCAGTATTTCTCCAATATGAAACTTTTGTTCAAATAAATCTACATTTGCTGTTTTTAAAAATAAAATAATTTGGGTCGTGGTGCTTATTTTATTCCTAGATCTGTTTACAAATGGGTACCATCACCCAAGTGTGTTGTTTAAATTGCTTTCGAAATTCTAAGGAAAATATAACCCTGAATTGAAATTAGTTAAAAATATAAATCTAAGCACAAAAAGGTCCTACTTCGCATTATGATTGAAAATGGACACCCATTTTCATTGAAGTAAAACGTACGAGAATTGAAGGGGAAAAAACCTTTAGTCGGTCTTTATAAAAAGTCAATCAGCCAATGGCTGTATAATATATGGTCACATGTTATTTTTGAAAGTACTTAAGGGGATACCATCTATCTAATGTCAGTTAATAGTCAAGGGTTGGGATAATTTCACCAAGTATCATAAGGCCCCTTTTCCATTAATACTTCACCGCCCTGATCTATTTTCAAAAGAAACAATGATTTCATTGGTACAATCTTTATTTAACGTTTGTAGCAAATTAGATTAAAACTGTGGGCTCTATTTCGATAGCAGAGATTTTTTTTAAATCAATTCTCAAAATGTCAATTTCTCGTGGTACTTGACGGACCTGGCATAACTTCGAAAGGACCAATTCCTATGTTGATTCAATCATTCTGTGAAAGCATGAAACAAAGTGGATTTTAATGCTATAACGAGTATATTGTAATTGAATTTCCTTAATGCACCTTTTCCTTTGATGTTTTTCGAACTAATTTCGAACAGAAATATTCTGATGTTGGTATAATCATTATGTGAAAGTGTGAAGTAAATCGGCTAGAGATTGTGGACGTTTTGGGGAAAATAAGTGTAAGTTAACAGACGGTAGGACGGATAGACATAAGGACAGACGGGAAATCATAGTTAAAATAGCTAATAAATCCCATTCAAATAAATAAAACAAAAGAAATGTATTCCATTAGAATCTTTAACCTCTATCAGTGATGTAGTTACTATACTGTAACACTCTCGGTCATGCAACGTAACATATATTATATTATATTTTTTCGATTTTTTTTATTTTAAGTTGTGATAATAGAGAGGAAAACTTTTACCAAGTTATTCAATTGGAATTATTGTTTGAGATTGCATGAATGTTCAATATGAAACGCAAGCTAAAAGCTTTTTATGACTTTACTTTGGAAAATGACACACAGTACTTCTAATTTTCCTTTAATCTTCAAAATTCTAGTTATTTGCAGGATAAGATATGAAAGTAAATGATTATGCAGTGTATCAGACCTTATAAGCTACACTGTTGTCTTTTTTACAATCGACGGATAAAAGACCACACATTATTTTAAAAGGCGTAGCGTTTTTGTTTTCCGTAAGTACAGAAACCGTGACTGTTTTCATTGCGAATCCTTAACATGTATTCATGCAGAGGTATTTGTCTGTTGTAACAGTTCTTAGGGAGTGAATTACTCTTTTAAAAAAAATAAAAAAAAAAAAAAAGAAAAGAAGAGTGAAATCTAAGAAATATACTTCGTCAAAGTCCACAATTTCATACAAAGCGAATAGTTCCCAAAGTTGAACAAAACATTCTTTATTCATGTGTTGGTTTTAGCTGTGACACCTATTTTAAGTAATGGAACGGCGATCTATGAATACATCATTGCGACCACGGCTCAACGGGCAAAAATTATCTGTATTACCGTATCATAAAAAAGCAAAAAAAACTGCTTAAAAAAGGTGAACGCAGTTCTCGGAAAGGTTTCTAAAAACAATACTGGCATATGCTCATTCGGGCTGAAGGATAAAGGGTTCGGTTACCAATCGAAGTTTTGGGGTTTTTTTGAACATCGATATAATGCTCATCTATAGATAGTACATTCTGAGCTCAATTCTAACCATATTTTGACATCAACTTTAAATTCATTGACCCGTTTCTTAGGTAAAGCTATTCCATGTCAAAGTCTGTCAAAAATACACAGATGTGTTCAGACTTTATTGTACACCAACTGACCGGACACTAACAGCAATATAAAGTTTTCGATACAACTGAAAGCAAATCAAGGTTTTGTAGGATTTAGTTTTGAAGTTTGATGGCTGACTGACCGAATGGTTGCCATAAAAGACAGGAAAAGTTAAAATGTAACGTTTAATTCGATTAGAATTATGATCGTCAATCAAAGTGCTGTCAGCACTGTAAATCGGAAATCATTGAGAGGCTGGGATAGTGCAATAGTTCGCCAATCAAAAGGACTCAAATTTGGACAATACAAGTTGGTAAAATATTTGCCCAATTTGTGAGTTTTTTGTCTTAACACTCCATCTTTTCGAGGACATCGCCAGCTCATCCAACCTCAAGGGTCCGACTTTGTAAGTTTGCTGATTCGATAGCCCTCTGCTAGTCTAAATTAGTTCTTAGATTTTTTTTACGTTGTTATAATGAGCACGCGCCAAGCTAAAAGCTTGTCTATTAATATTATTCCTATCTCTATAGAGTTTAAAAGCCTGTTAAGCAACAAAACATTTTTCATTAAACTTTTTACAATTTTAATTACCAACATGTTTGTATTTCAAGCATTGGGTTTTCCCAAATACTATAAATGCATATCCCCTCAAGAAACACGTGAAATCGCCAACTATGCTATTTATATCTTTGGTTTCTGACCAATCGATAAAATCTAGCAGCACTCCATGATTATTCATGAGTTGTTCTAAAAATAGATCGCTCTTACTGCTATCCTATTTCAGTTTATAGTATGTTTTTGTCGGTTTATATGTTGTTGAATATTTTTTCTTCATACTCAAATTTGAATTTATTGAAAATAGGATTGGAGCGTGATCAGAGTGCTCATTGAAATCAAATATTTCAAAATTACAAACTTATTTCTATTTGTTAACACATAGTCAACAGTACTCATTCCACCATGCGAACAAAAAAAAAAAACTTTCCACGCTCCCTGTCCGAGTGCAGACTACCATTGACCAATGACAAACAACTTAATTGACACATTTCGAGCAGACGATGTCCATTTGCATCTACCACGTGGTCTGAATTTACGCGTGGGTTTTGACCCAGTGATAATCATAACAGAAATTGATTGGTTGTCAGCCCTACAACTGGTAAATGACCGTTCGAGAAAAAAATCAGAGCAGTAATATTGTAAGTGCTACAAATTTATTATACAGTTAACCTATTGTACATTTCAACTCCTTTACTCAACCGAAAATCTTGTTATTAACACTGAAAATTTTAACTGGTAATTACTAAAAGCGAAAATTACATCAAATTTTGTAATAGCCTCTTCTCTTTTTGTCGAAAAGTAAATAAGATAAAAACGAAGTTTGTAGATTGTGACTGAAAAGGCCGTTTCTTCGGTGTTTGAAAACACATAATTTGGTTTGAACACATTGCTCAGAAGATAAAGGTAAAAATGTAGTGGGTCAAACAGAATGGATTTCTGGAAAACGGAATATATATATGCGGACTGCTTCACAGTCCGATTTAAAAACGACTCTTTAACTGAATAAGCGGTCACACTTTTCTGCAAATTATTTCAGAAATGAAGTTGAAACTGATCATTTAACACCTTCTTAATTTGGTAGTCCTATACACTTCAGGATCAGGAAAAATCGTCTGTTATACATAAAAAAGAACAGTTTCAATTTTGTTTCTTGTTCGAAATTAATTCAAAATCTGAACTCTTTAGTAATGCAAACAACATCGCATCTGAAGACGAATCACCGAAAATATTTATTCATCCTTTGGTAAATTTGTATTAAAGTTGATAGGATTTGAAAGAACCTGATGTGTTCAACATTGGCTCAAAGGCATTCATTGTTTAACAAGAAAATTAGCTCTGCGTACATGATAACAAAACGATGCAAACTGCTTTAAAATCATACCCCGCTTTGCACCGTTTTGATATCCTGAAGTTTTGGTAGGTTAAAACGGTTCTAAGACACATATTCATGATTCGCTAACCAAATGGCTTCACCAATAAAAAAATCAATGGCTGGGGATTGATCAGCCGGTGAAAGTCCGCTTCCTCTTGGACCTACAACAAAGGAAATCCAAGGATGCTAATCGGGTCCACGTTTCATACGTACCATCATTGTGATAATACTAAGGGGCTTATTGAGAAATTTAGCGTGATATGGACTCTGACAATTGCATTGTGATCATTGACAATGACGCAGGTGTCAGACATTGTATTCAAATCAAAGAAGCTATGCAGGACAGTGGTTAGAGCAGTTACCCATCACACACTCTCCCTTAAAAGTCATCATATATTGATGGCGATAAGCCTACATAGGCAGTAATGTGCTTCATGTACTAACAAAGTCGGTATAATGCCGACATAAATGGCTCAATGGCCAGATACCGGACGAGCCTCTATCTTACAAACAAATTGTCCGCAACTTAAGAATAGCTTAAAATTACTGACGAAACCCGGTGTCGGACCCAGGCGGACAAGTAATATTTTAATATAATTATATATTTGAATTACAAGTAACCACTGAGCCAAAGAAGCGGGTGTTAGACATTATATATAAGCCAAAGAGGCTATGCAGGACATTGGTGAGAGCGGTCTCCCATCACAATAGCAAAATATTCACCGAATGTTTCATGTTTGCATCATCTTTATAAGGCCACAAGAAACACGGCTTCTGAACTTCAGTGTTTGCAAAACAGTGTTCGACTGTTTAAACAGTCGTCTTGCTGAAAATTATAACAATGGATTCCTACTATTTTTCGCACCATTACATATTTTCCATTACAATATCCGGCTGCTATCCTATCTTAAGCTTACGATTATCAACCGACTGGCGGGAGACAAATGCCGAAAACGATGTGTGCAGACGCCGAGCATTGAATCGGATTTCCTGACCTGCGTTCAGGATGATACAAAGGCGCAAAATGTTCGCCAATTATACTCCGATTTGCACGTAATGTCATCCTGAACGTAGGACAGGTCTTCAATAACTTGTTGTTTAACTTAACCAATATGAGGATCGACACTTAATTTTAACATAAATGTTTTGTATTGCATATGGTTTAAATGATTTATTTTTTAATCGATGAGATTTTTTTTGAAATTCACGAATTTATGAAACGAAATAGCCTTCTCTTATATGAATACGCAAATCGGATTTACTTAAAATTGTTTTGTTTTGGAATGAGACCAACCTTTCTAACCAAATATAATACACGAATCTTGTTTGACACATCTCAAATTTAATGATAAAGTTTTTAACCTAAGACAAAACATTAAAATGGCCTCTCAATTATTGGCCAGCCGAGTTCGTAGCACGCCACCAAGTTAAACGCGCCGTTTGTGTCCTCAGGGATATAAACCAGATACAAATTTGGAAGACAATTTTCTGGTTTTTAGCGTACAGACATAATTTACGTCTTCGAAGGACTTCTAAGAGATGTGAAAAATTGAAGGAGTGTCTTTAAATCAATGTTTTCCTCAAAATATCTTGTTTATTTCTCGAAAATGTCCTGTATCACACAGAGATGATATTTTTTTTTCTTTACCATTGACATGCTGATGTAAAAAAAAAAAACTTGGCAAAATGTGCTGAAACACTGGATGCACATATTGTGAGTAAATATTATTTTTACACTTTTCAGATTTAAAAAGGAAAACTAGATAGTAAAGGCTAAGACCAGACTGCACATAATGTGCAGGCTGATCGTTGTTTATATCTCCAGTCAAATACAGGACTATTCCGTGTTTAACGTGACAAGGGTTGTTTCTGAAATAAATACATAAGTAAATCAATAGATAGATAAATAAATAAATAAATAAATAAACTCTCTTAAGTTCAGAAGCTGCAATTATCACAAAGACCGTGTTGTTAGTGCATTATGGCAAAATGGGGTAGAATAATGATAATTTTGCTGATACCTGCAATGTTTATGCACCAATATGAACACTTCTGATTATTTTATTCTTCACTTTTAATCACGGTGTAGAAGTGAAAATCATGGTTAAGGTAGTGGAACCGTAATAGCTCTTCAATACTTAAGAACATATGAACTTTCACAATGTTGACTGAGGTTTCCTAATGAAAATCATTAGGAAACCTTGGTTAACATTGTGAAAGAATATGTGGTCTGAAATGTTGTGGAACTATTACGGGTCCACAACCTTAAGAAGTGAAAATGAACGTTTTAATTGTGTTTTATACCGTGAACTGCAAAGAGAAATGAGCACGTGTACATTCCCCTTTCATCTTTGATTTGCATCGGATGCGTGACGTCAATGCAACATTCTGTAACCTTCAAAATACAACAAACATCTTCGTATTGTGCTATCAACATTACATGTTCCAGAAATCCAGTAATATATTGTCTTATAAATAAATACCCCCATTTTTTAACCTGTCCTGCTGAACCCGAAATATCACCGCTTAAGAAGGAGTTTTTGACAGGTATCAGCCTGTAGAAAATATGATTCTAGATAGTCTATATCACCTGATTTTTTTTCTTTTTCAGCAAGAATATATAGCTATCTATTTTTTACGGACAGACAGGCGGACAGGCCGACGGACGAGAAATACACAATCGCTATAGCTCCTCCAACCTTCTGTTATTAGAGCTTGAAAGAGAAAAGGATAACCTCCTTTAAATATTACTTTCGACTTTTGAATTTACTTCGACGCGACATTATCGTGGAAATAATAGCAATTCGGGTTAAAAACAATTTCAACTTTTGATGAGAAAACGTTTGGACCAGACAATTTTGTTAAAACTTAAAATAGGATGAATTATGTTTATCATTGAATTTTATGACGTTAAAACCCACTAGAATCGCCTCAATGAGACGATTCTTATGATTAAGAACATCATATGGTTAAGTAAGAATTATGAGACAATATTCTATCAAATAACACGTCTAATTTATCATTTATTATTATATTACGCGACCATTTCTATAAGAGACCGCATTTAGTTGGTTCCCTAAGTAGTAGCTTTACGCAAGTTTTACTGTATTAAAAACAAGGACTTTTTTATGAATGGCACAGGCTCCATTATTCTCTAAAACGGGCCTATGACGTCAAGCAAATATTCTAAGGTACTAAAAATAGATCCAATCTTTCAATGAAAATGTCCGATTTGCGTATTTAATTAAATATCAGACTTATTTTGCGGGACTATCGTAAGCTATTTAACGCTAAGGACTGACATTTAACCGTTTTCTTGCTGTTCATTACATTTTCCTGTAAATTATAAAGCTTTTGTAGACGTTATAGACTAGGATCAGCCTATAAAGACGTGCAATCTGATCTTAGCCTAAGTTACTTGCTAAATACTTTTTTTTCGGAAATGATTCAGCAAGACTCCTGGAAATGTCCGGAATTCTTTAAAGCACTTTGTGTGAATCGAATTTAAAACTCGACAGGATAAGGGTTAATTAAAATCATTATCAGACAGAATATCTTTGTATTGTTCAAGTGGTTGTCTTATGGGTTCATATTTTATGTCTTTATTATTCAATTATAGCTTTTTTCTATCAAGGTTCGTATATACTGATTGCCTGAAAAGTTCGTTTCATTCCTCAATGAAAATACTTTTTATGAAAAAACAATTTTGTTAGCTTTTGCACACTGGACTAATCCAATGAGAACTCTATTTCCAGAGATACAGATAAGAGGCGGTAAAGCCAGTCAAAAATCTACATTTTTCAACAAAATCCTATATTGTTGGTACTGATTTTAACCGTCTCGACGAGACGATTCTGATAAGTTCAGTTAATAACATCGTAAAATTGACGATATGAATAATTTTGGAATGCTTTTGGAATGAAATTGAATGAGTGTGATGAGTGAAATTTGGGTGAAATTAAAGGGAGGTAATGCATATCACTTAGTTTGTTCAGGATGAACAAATTATCGATATCTATTACCTCCCTTAAAGATATATGCATACAAGTACTACAAATAGCTTCCTATTTCTTTAAGAACCAATCAGACGCCTATTATTTCAATTTTGTCAGTGAAATCGCGATTTTGTGAAGCTTCATTCATTTGAATACAGTTGTTGATTTTATCTTTTGAATAGTTTTTGAGCGTGTCTGAATGGTTTGAGTGAGTGTTTGGAATGAATGAATGGAGCGCTGAGTGAATTATTCAGATTGATTTTGATCGGAATGAGTGTAAATTTCTCGGTTTTTTAACTGTATAAATCCTACTGAACTGGATTACTCCGAGTTGAGTATCATAAGGATCAATGACTCAGTTAATGAGAAGAGAACATTTGCAAGTGCATTATTATACTCGATATTTCTTATACACTATTCAAAACGATATTACACCCTAAACATTGAATTAAATGTATTTAAACTCATATTCAATTGAAACAAAACGTGCTTGTCCTAAGTTATCAGGGAAAAAACAGTTGACATTTTATAGCGTGTAATTAGCATTTGTAGTTTTTCAAGGCAAATTACCCACACTTTTAATGGTTCGAATCACGAAATGAATGTGCATCCTTTAATTTTATTCTCGATTTCCCGAAGACAAGTTGACACAGCGTCTTGGCATTTCTTTATTGAAAATAATGTAAGATTTTGCTAGGAATCACAAGAATAAGACCTTAAAGAAATAACATTTTCATAAATTTATTTTCAATGTCATTTACCCGTTACCACACAATCATATTTTGATGCCACTGAAGAATGGCGTTACAAGTAAATCTTTCTTTGTCCACCATCTTCTCTTCCACAGACATCGAACAAAAATAGTTTTTTTTAAATAGAGCAAAAAATCGATGAAAGTTAGTTTTTGTAACAGCTATTGTAAATCAACACATTCACTCGATTTGAGATGCATAACTTGATAGTGTTTCCGCATATCGACGTCAAATAAAAAAATGCCCTTTTCAAACAGCACGTGCATTTTCAGATTCATTCGATAGTCTAGGAAGTTCTTATTATGTTCTGAACGAAATGCCATCCCTTAATTAATTTTGGAATAAAATGTCTTTGCAGAGATTTGAAATCATAAATGGTTAAAAGTACGGAGGAACAACGTCATAATGTTTTAGGTCGCCATGAGACAGGCTTCATACGTTAAGCCGTTGTAAATAACATTGTTGTATGAGGACCAACCGTCTTCAACACTTGGAATCACTTTAACGTGCGACTCACTAGTCTATGTATAGAGCCATTTACGCCTGACACGTAAAAACAACGTTCCGACAGTACGGCGAAAAACGTAAAATTATTTGGGTTGTTTTTCACCGCAACTTCAGAGACACTTTTAATCTCAAAACGTTGTAAAACTTCCGAACAGAAAGCGTGAAATCAATTATGAGAGGCCAGGCTTACTACATTTATTTAAGATTTGTATAGATGGTTTTGGCGTAGTCAGAATATGATTCCATGTCAAAGAACTTTTTTGGAGAGTAAAGGTGTTGATCTTATCATTTTTTAGTGATTTTGGAGCGTTTCGAATGGTTTGAGTGCATGTTTGGAATGAATGGAGAGCTGAGTAATCGCTTGAGAAGGGTTTTGATTGATATGAATATAAATTTCACGATGTTATTAACTGTACCAACCGTGAAAAAACGTGAAAATATGTTTATTGCTGCTATATTTAGGGAATGCTTTGATCTAAAACCCAATGTACCCCCTCTGTCTGCAGCCCGTCATCAATTTGCAATTTTGATCCAATTTTTTGGAATGCTTCATGGAGTCAAGCTTAAAACCTTCACATCGTTTATGATGCGAAATCGATTGTGAACGTTAGGTAATTGGTCCTCATCTTGAACACGATTAAACGTGTAAAACGGAGCGGCATTTCTTAAACCTTTCTCGAAAGTTTTATCCTCTACACAGAAATTGTTCTTATCCTAGGGATATGGAGCAGATACAAAATTGGCCAATAATTTTACAATACTAAAACACAATTAACGTTGTCTTCAGGCGGATAAAGATGTAAAGTCCGCGCAGTCTAACTATGGTCGACAATTACCACACGTTAGTCACTTTTCGCCTGACAGATCACCTATGCACAATATTTTCTGTCTTCTATGCTGTACGCATTTTTAGTCCACGGAACTCAGGAAACAACCGGTTTGCCTACCGAGAAATAAAATGTTATTTATGAGTGACACGGGCTCCATTTTTCACATGCAAAACTACGTTTATTCCAGAGTATTATATCGGGAGTATGACGTCAAACCATTATTTTCTGCTACTAAAAACAGATCCGCTCTCTCAATGAAAATGTCCGATTTGCGTATTTTACAACTAGAAAATTAATCTTTTGTGCGGAAATTGGATGTTATATTCAAGGAATATGTATGTCTTCGAGCATGCGTACAAATTATATACTGAGCACAAAAAGTTTATCAATTCTGTCTCTATAAATTTTATATTCTATCAAGATTCAGAAATCATATAAATACTTTCAATCAGTTTCGTTTTTCAACTACCCCTCTAAAGTGTTACCACGCTGAGTTCAGGATGACAAAACGGTGCAAAGTGATTGCAAATTATACCCCGCTTTACAAGCAAGTACACGCACAAAGCGGGGTATAATTTGCAATCAGTTTGCACAGTTTTGTCATGCTGAACTCATAGCAGAATTCCATTTTAGCGAATGATTCAACGATGATTGTCAGCAGTACGAAATCATCTTTCTTAAAAGGGGTGGACCGTAAACGACACACATTTTCAACAAAGTGTTTTGTAACAAATAAATTCGTATTTCGAATTTTTCATGTTTGTATTGTCATTTTCAAGTACTGTTTTGAAAAAAAAAGAAACTGATTTATTCTTGCAGTATCTCCGAGGCGATGACGTCCCGAGTTATATGCCTGATTATCCATACAAGCTATTGTGCAATGATCAGAATAGAATTTTTGTCCATCTGCAACGGAAAAGAATTCTTCGTCGTCTGACTGATTGCAGACCATTGTCAAATCTTTGTTGAGTGTTCATAGACACTCTGTCGACGGACGTTTATGTTATATCGATGGGGCTACTGGCAACTTCTTTAAAAGTCTCCAACTTGAAGTGAAAAAAGCTTTTCCTTGCCTTTTTCACCTATTATTGCCATTGCCATTTAAACTGATAAAAATCTCCTGTTGACGTAACGTTATGGTACACGAATCATTTTCCTGCCGTCCAACGTGAGTAAGAAAAAAAACATAAAAAAAAAAAAAAAAAAAAAAAAAAAAAACGATTAACCGCGTAATGCCAGTGGTCATTTTCATCAGACCCTCAGACGATAATTACAGCAGCTGAAGCAATATTTGAAAATGGTAACAACAGAATTTACCATACATTCAGGATGAAAACGTTCATTTAACAGATCTGAAAATGTGCCTCATTTTGCTCGTGCTCTAATAGGTAAAACGGGGTTACAGTTTTTAAAGTTTTGCAAAATTTATATGTCATCGCGATTGAAGGAATTATCATTTTATGAAGCGTCTATCCGATATACATGTATAAAGAAATGGCTGCTTAATACACGTTTTGTTTATAAATAAGAAACATATTTTTTTTATTCAATTTGCAAAATATTGCGAAATTCTCTATGACCGTATGTTGTTAAAGCTCAATAGAATCGTCTCGAATGAATTCTATTAACAAAGGATTCATTTTCAAAAAAATTAGACCAACTGTGACTGTAACTTTTAAGAAATTTTTATTTAACCCTTTGCTGTTTAATCCCTGATTTTTACGTGCCTGTGATTTTATGATTGAGAAAACATTGTGAAAAAAGAAGAAATTGCTTCTGACAAGCAATTTCTTCTTTTTCCACACTATTTTCTACCCTACTGAATGGTTATTTTTCAAATTTAATCCACTTTAAATTTTCGTCTGCAAAACCTTTGAATATGGACAGGTCCAAAATTTTGTAAAACAGGAAAGGGTTAAGAAGGAGATTTAGAAAACGGTCGCTTAATAAAATTGGTCGCTTATTGAGCATTTGTTATCATTCATTCTCCACAATCCCATAATGAAAAATTGTACAGATCTTTGTTTAAAACAAAAGCAATTTACTTTTAAATTCGCTTTTAGATGTCTATATTGCAATTGTCTGACTTTCTCCTAGTTTAATGATATCCCGTCCAACCACCTAACTCATATTCAACGGATGCACATTGAAAGCTTCGTTTCCTCGGAAATCGTATAAATCTTGTTTTTGTCATTTGTTGTTCGAAATGTAGGTCTGGTTGTCTTTCAACGTTGCAATATTCACCCAAATATAAGTTATGGGGATTTTATTTTTAAGTTTGTTAATGATGTAAACCAATGCATCGAACATATTTTACGCTAATCACTACTTCATATGATAGTTACCTTAAATATGATATATTGCTTAATAAGTTTCACGGTCCATATTAGTTATTTTGTAAGAAATGTCATCGGTTATTTGGAAATTTGGATAAACCGCTACATTTCCATTCGGCCCTTCACAGTTTCGGCTTATAAGGAATCTTCTGTATCGGCGACATTCATCACACGTGCAAATGACAGTCTTTTTTTTTCGCCCAACCGGAAAAATAAAAAGAATTTCTTTGTTTGGCTATTCTACTCGGACTTTCAATAACGTATTCATACACAAAGTAACGTATAAAAAATAAATGAGCCTGTGCGTGAGATTCCCAACAATGTCATATATGTACAAAGTAAAGACTCTGACCAGCCTGTGCATCCTCCCAGTCTGACCAGAATCTTCACTATGCGTTATATAGATAGATAAGGTCTCAAAATACTTGTACACGAACAGGTAACATTATATTTACAGTAGGTGACTGTCTATGCTGCTCAATGTTAGCACCTCATTCACATTTCAAATTGTTGGAAATGCCTCGCACAGGCTCAAATATCTTTATATGACGTTTACGTACAGTGAGTAACATCGTGATATTGAAATTCATCTATATCAAAATTATATTCAATCGATCCCTCCATTAATCCATCCAAAACACTCATTTAAACCATTCAAAAACGCTCCAAAATCACTAAAAATATATCAGATCATCAACTACATTCAAAAATGAAATATAGCTTGAACAAATCCATGTTTCACTAACAAAATTGAAATATTGGTACTTGAAGAAATAGGAAGCTGTTTATAGAAATTTTATGCATTTAAGTTTTAAAGTGAGGAAATAAGCATCGTTAATTTTGTTCAGAATGAACAAAATGAGCGATATTGGATTAACCCCCCTTTAATTTCACTCAAAACCCTTTCATTGCATGCATTTAATGTCAGTGCAAAAACATTCAAATATCATTCATAATGCGTCGGATAGAGCACTAAAATATGGGTTCCTGGTATTTCTCTCTACTGCACAGCAATTGCATTCTTTTCAAGCCTTCAGGTACAATTCCACATATGTTTACGATGAAAAATAAATTAATCAGAGACAAATGTCAGAAAGGATGTATGTCGTCGTTGGGGATCGAACCGGTGACAAGACGGCGGTACACTTCCCTTCCGACATTAGTTATAGATTGCGACCACCTTACAAACATGACAAATTGATATTATCCTGTGAAATCGGCATTGTTATTGAATCATGCGGGTTTTTTTGCTGGAAAACATAATTATGATTTCATATTTCTCGACCCTAGGCAAGAAGAAGAATTTCTAATTAAGAAAACGATCAAAATATCTCACTACAAAAGACATCACAAATCTGTATTTTCAAGGTGACCGCCATATAGACATGTTTATTGATTTGTGCCCGGCTTATACGTTAATACGAATGTGGGCGTTCAACAAGATGTTGGATTGTTGGA
Source organism: Fragum whitleyi (assembly GCA_948146395.1). Lineage (NCBI taxonomy): Eukaryota > Metazoa > Mollusca > Bivalvia > Cardiida > Cardiidae > Fragum > Fragum whitleyi. The sequence continues at coordinate 3,688,380 of OX411545.1, read as the reverse complement.
TTGACGTTCAACACCGAGTTATCCTTACCCTAGATTGAAATATTGCTTTTTATTGTACAGTAATCTTTTCCCGAATCATCTGTAGGTAGCTGTTGTGTGCCAACGTTGTCGTTATCCGAATTTTGAAATATATACAATTAACATCATCGTGAAATTGACAATGTGAATGATATTTGAATGCTTTTGGAATTGAATTGAATGAGTGTGTTGTTGAGTAAGTTTTGAATGGAATTATAGAGAGGTAATCCAATATTGCTAATTTTGTTCATGATGAACAAAATTAGCGATATTTATTACCTCCCCTTAAACAATTTGCGTACAAGTTCTATAAATAGCTTCCTATTTTTTTCAAGAACCAATCAGACGCTTATTATCTAAATTTTGTCAGTGAAATCATGGATTTGTTCAAGCTATAAATTTTGAATGTAGTTATTGATCTATCCATTTTAGAGAATTTTGGTGCGTTTTTGAATGATTTTGACTGAGTATTTGAAATGAATGGATTGAGCGCTGAATTAGAATGGTTTTGTTTGAGATGAACGGCAATTTCAGGATGTTAGGCCTACTAATTTTACGTATGGAAAATGGCGATATTGGGAGACCCAAATATGCGAGAGAGGGACAAAAGAGTGAAAGCGCAATACTTTCTAGGTTGAAGGGGTCTCTATACTATATATATATTTGTATCATTGAATGTAAGTGAATGATCGAAACATTGTAACTACATTTACCTGAGTGTTGTTTGAAAAAAAAAAAACATCAGATATGTGTATAATGTTCGTAATGATATAGTTACGCCCCTGGTACGCAGAATTTTCACTTAATTTGTATAAGATTTTTTTCTGCGACAGAAATATATATGAAAAAATCCCCATGCACAAATAAATGGATTTTGTTATGTCTATCAAGATTTTTGGATTTTGATTGGCAGAAAACTGCTTTTATTACCAAATGAAAGCAATTTTCGGTACGCAGCTCCTTTGTAAGCTTCCGCTGAAAGTGGTCCCATTAGAAATATTTCAATTATGAACGAATCCTTATAGATTTGCTTCATGATATTTAGTAATAAATTATGAAATAAAATTGAGGTTTTCCTTCTAACTATAAAAGGGTAAACATTAATTTATTCATTCGGGAAAACAAAGCAACATCTGGAGGGATGGTAGAGGCCTTTTAAATGGAACGCCATCCTTTGTTTTTTTTTTCAATATGTCCCTAGGTCGTCTACATTTCAGGAATTATGTTTTACAACATCTATCATTTAATTAAAATGAAAGAAAAAGAAAGAAAAACAAACACTCATTCATTTTTTGAATTCGCATCTTTTACAATTTTTTTCTCATATTTTTTTATCTAATAAACAGAATAAGTAGAGAAAGCTGATTTTATTTCATACATCTATATTTAACATCATTCGAGGAAAAATAATTTGATCCAGAGAGAGGCCATAACGTATTTCATAAGAGAGGGAAAACATTTGAAGTGCGCCTAAGAAGTGAACATGTTGCTTAGTGCACGCAGTCGATATTGCTCGAGCCGCCTTTTCTATAAAGCGCACAATTTTATTAAGCGATCATCATTTCTCTTCCCTGAAACAAAAATCTCTGAGAAAGTCGACATTCTTCAACGAAAATAATTTATGATTGCATTCTATGTTTGTGGAACCCACAATAATCGTCTCAAAGAGACGATTCTCGTGGGTTCGAACATCATAGGATTCGGGAAGAATTATGCGACAAACTATTGATAATATCAAAATGATCTGTTGTATTTATCCTGAAATATTGTATTTGGCGACCATTCCAATAAGCGACCGCTTTTTGAGATCCCATATGTGGTCGTTAAACACAAGGTTTACTGTATAACTCACATAAGAAGGACAAGCATGTGGTGACTCGAGTTAAACTATTTGCTTGGTCCGAGATTATAAAACTTTTCTCATACTCATCTGAGAATTTTCTCAAAGTTTGATTTGAGATTAAAGCTTTAATTCTGTTTTAATAGATACATGGACATAAAAGATCATATCAATGATTTGATACAAATAACACGCCTTTTACCTTTTAGAGTTGAAATCAAGTTTTAGCCATATTTCTTTTTCTGTACGTAATTAGCCCAAGACATATATCGTGCCGATTTTTTTTCTTTGAATAACTGAAATCCATTAAAGTAAAGAATTTTAAAATACACTGAAACGAATTTCTAAACGGCCACCTTGTATTTTCGACATTTGAACATATCTATAGTCATTTAATGAACTCTCTTTTATGTTTATATGAAAGGCTTTTCAAATCGGCGTATTAAAAAGAAAAAATGGATTCGAATTACTGCCCTTAGTGTCTGTAGCAAACGATCACACACAAGGACCCTCCATCACGTAAGTCACAAAAGTTACATATTTTCGAAGAATTTCAATTTGACGGTCTAAGAAATACTCGGAGATTAATTCTATTAGTGACAAACTTCGATCGCTAGTGCGTGTCAGATACCAAATCACTAAAGAAAATGGCATTATGGCTCTTTTGCTTTTTACACAAGGATAAAATGCAAAAATAACTCCCACCCACCAATGTAAATTTTGAAATCAGGGGCCAGTCAAAATCGCATTTCATTTTTTTTTTACTCGAGGATAACACGATAAAGGGTCGATTGACTCGTATTTCCATCGTGGTCCTAACTAATTCCAGATATTATCCTGCACATAGAGAGAGAGGCAATGGTTTCTAACCACTTCTACCCACTTTTACAGCTGGGTGGACTGGGGCCTTGTCTGTAAAGTGTCCTGCCCAAATACACTACCCGCCTCCGGTAGGGCTCGAGCCCGCAACCACCAGGTTACGAGTCGAGCGCGCTAACCACTCGGCCAACGAGCCAGACAAAGTTGATGTTTATTGAAGATTCTCCCTTAATGCTTTTTCTAATAGAATCTGACTACTCCCTATTTCAGAAGCCAAAGAAAATATTACTTTTTCAGCAAAAAACAAATGGCCGTTTAGAAGTCGTTTCAGTTTAAATCGTGTCATGAGAGGAGATCAATTGCACCTTATTTCTGTATAAAATGCAACAGGTCTTTCTGGACACCCCCCCCCCCCCAACAATCTTCGATCTGCAAGTCCTGTGTTGTAGGAACTCGAAAGACTCTCGCTCCCCTTCCACAACCTAACATTTCTATTTGATCAATGTGGAATTAAGATATATAGAAACAATTGTTGTTTACAAGCATGAAGTTCTGATCTTTAGAATAGACTTGAATGATTCCAAGGAAATTCCTACAACAGCTCCTTTTCTTGTGAGTTAAATTTAGAATGCTGCCAAATATCAATCGGGATATTCTTTATCAAATCTAAAGCAAGTTTAAAAAAGACTGAACCAAAGTTATGACGTCTACAGTGATAATAAGAAAATTATCGTTGAGGCATATTTCCCAATAAGACAGCTCGAAATGCACCCAAAATGAAAAGGATCCTTCTGCATGGTCGGACAAGCATTTTCAGCAAATTTTGAGCAAGATTGAGCAAAAATTGTGACTTACAGAGTGGTATATTGTACTAAGGAAATTGTATATAAGGCTTCTTTTACTGTGACAGAAATCAGAATTCAACCAAAAACTAGAGTTCTTCTATGATCAGACATATATCCTGAGCAAGTTTAAGAAATTTAAGCCAAATAGCGACCCCAAGTATGTTTACAAGAAAATTGTCTTTAAGGCTCCTTTTCCCGTGACAAAAGGCGAAATGTCATCAAAATCACAAGGAATTTTCCTCAAAGACAAACATTCTGAGCTAGTTTGAGAAATATTGAACCAAAAATGGTTTGCCTCTTATCTAGAGTGGTAACAAGAAATCTGTCTATAAGGCTCCTTTTCCTGTGACATATGTCCAAATGCCAACAAAATCGATATGGACACTTTCCGCTCACATCATCATCACGCTGTAACACGTTGGCGGACGTTGCAATACGCTAAGTATCTCGAAAACTTTTTGAGCATGCACAAAAATTTCTCAGCATGTGCCGCGTGTGTTCCGAACACGCTCAGTACGCTAGAGACACGCTACGAACTCGTTCATATACGTCACGGGTACGCAAGAAACACGTTGGTCCAAAGTATAACGTGCTTCTAATGTGTCGCTAGCGTATAGAGGATGTGCGCATAGCGTGTCTCCAGTGTACTGAACGTGTGTTTAGCGAGTTGCCAGTGTGTTCATTACGTGTTTATGGCATACACCATTATCACTTTTAGGCACGTTACTCACGCGTTACCTACAAGTTCAAACTCGCTATGAATACGCTACAAGCGCGTCGTGAATTGGAAAAAAAGAATATGTAGGTCAGCGTATGACTACGTTTCACAGACTGAGTCGTTTTCTCAAACGCGGGTGACAGAGTCATATGGCTTCTTTTCCCGTGACATAAGTCAGAAAGTCTACAAAATAGATAGGGATCTTTTTTTAAGCCTAGACAAACATCCCGAGCAAGTTTGAAAAGGTTTAAGCAAATATTTTCACATCTAAAGTGATAACAAGAAAATCGTCTATCAGACTCCTTTACCCGTGTCATGAGCCATAATCATCAAAATAAATTGTAATCTTTCTCAAGTCAAGACAGACATCCTGAGCAAGTTGGGGCAAGTTTGAGCTTAAATTGTTACCTTTAGAGTGGTAACAAGAAAATTTTGTAAAGGGCTCCTTTTCCTGTGTCATTAGTCAGATTGTCACCACAAACAAAGCGAAAACAAACATCCTGAGTAAGTTGGAGAAGGATTGGGCTAAAATTGTGACCCCGAGAGTTATGACACTAAATTGTTGGCGACGGACGCAGTCGATGATCGACGGACAATCAAGTATCCCAAAAGCTCACATTGAGCCTTTCTTGCTCATGTGAGCTAAGAAATAATCTAAGAAATAATTATTAATAGATTTGTGTATCTTCGCTGACCAATGAAACATCTCCAATCCACGCAAGCGAATAAAAATAATGAAATTGTTGAGTTTCGTTTCGATTGGTTTCAGAGCGTTTTGAATGATTTCGAGTTTCTCTGAATGTATTAAGTTAGTGTTTTGAAAAAATTGATCATTTGAAAGAATGAATGTATGGGTGAACGAACGAATGGTTGAATGAATGAGTAATGAATGAAAGAACGAACTAACGAACGAACAAATGAGCAAACGAACTCACAAACGAACGAAAAAATGAATGAATGAATGGATAAAAGAATGAATAGATCACCGAGTCAATTTCGATGTTGCTTTCTGAGCCACCAGGCATGTTTAGAAGACCATTTGCTTGTGAATTGCAACATCTGTCTACAGTGTTCTCAGTTGAACCCTTTTGTAAGAATCAGAACAAAAACAGTTCTGACTTAGGTGACCTTCAACTTAGCAATAAGGTTATATTTCCTTTATGTAAGCAGAGAAACATTTCGGTGGAAGGCATTTCCCTTTTCTAAAGCTCAAACAATACAATCTAAATGACAAGCATTGTATATACTCTGCTTTCTATATTTATAAGGTGATGCTTGTAAGGTTTCTTTGGTTTCTGTATTCATTTAGAATATGTAGCTATTGATAAACAATAAATACATGTATGCGATATTTCAAGAGTTCCAAAATTAAAAGTCCAACTGAGATCTTGTGTCCCAAATCCCTTACTGTGAGGAGGCCTTATATTTCAACACCGAGAAATAGCATCGTTACAATACCATAAGAGTAAATTAAGAAAAATATAAGCGGTAGCGGGTTGTGGAGTAATCACTGCGGTCTGGAACGGACGTTGGGATGGACGGACAAACGACGACGAAAACGTCACCATTTGGGGCATAAAAACAACCCTCAAACTCCAAAGCAGCCATTTCATGATTTTCTGGTCATTGGTTTCTTAACAAGCATGTCGGTAAGGAAACAGCATTTAAATTCACTAGAAATTGTTGTTAAAATAAAGTTTAAAGTTACATTTTGTGATGATGTGGTATTTCTTGACATTTATGACCCGTCAAGCAAAAAAGGGACCATCTGGGTAGTACGTCAAGTTTCGACCATAGTCAGACTACGCAGCTTGCGCAGACTGACTATGGTCGAAGCTTTTCGCAATGTGCATATTTTCCGAATCTAGAATGACCAATCTACCATCCAGTGTAAGAATTTTTGAAATGCGACCTCTACGGCGGGTCCAATCATTTTTTTTTTTTTTTTTTTCAAATATTTTACGGAGTTTCCAGATGGTCCCCTTTTGCTTGACGGGTCACATTTCTTATTAGGGTCGAGAAATTGAAATACTCAAAGAACCCGGATCTACCTATTATCTTCGCTATAACGACGATAGAGTATAGCAAATAAGGATACTCTGGGCTTACCGAGGATAGGGAAGTGAGGAATGATACGAGTTCTCCTTAATTGATTTGTATCATTGTGGAATTGTTTTTGTACAAAAAATGATACGTTGATAGGATAGGTTCACCGTTTGTCTCTGATCAAAAATATAATTGATTATATTCTATTTAATTCTGTGACTTTTGTATATAAGAGTACATGTTTTTGCCTTTGATTATTTCTAAAGGACTTTCAGATTCACGATTAGTGTCTTTTAATCTGAAGGTTATATGGACTTGATCGGTCTTTTAGCTGCGAACAGTACCGACTCTTGTCAGGGTCCGAGGAAAGCGGGACAGGCAAAGTGAGAAACTTTTCGCTCGTGGTGACTTTCCGAATCTATAAAGGTCATTCTACCTTCCTGTGTAAAAACGGTCGACGTATGCAGCATGGGCGTAACCAGTATTTTAAATAAACGAAGACAGAAAGAGAACCTATGAGAGCTCAAATTAGATATATCTTATAAAATGAGACCCGTCACGCGAAAAAGGAACATCTTGGAACTCAGTTACATAAATATTTGGAAAAAAAATTGAACCAAGCATAGGTCAACCAGAAGTAGTATTTTGGAAATAACTACACAGGAAAGCACATTTATCATTCTATATTCGGAAAATTTGTTAAGTGCGAAAAGTTTTTACCCTTGTTGGCAATCTGACCAGGGCCGACAATTTTCGTTTCTCCAGATGGTCCCTTTTCGTGTGACGAGTCACATATTTAAAGTAATAGGAGGGCATTTTCGCCTACCCCCACCCCTTCCGGAAGAGGGTTAGGAGCACCCGTAGACTCAATTTGATAATTTGGAAGTTGGTGAATGATCATATCATCGTAACTACAGCTTATTTAAGCTGTAGTTACAATGATATAATTACTCATGAAAGTATTTTTTAGACAAAATATGGTTTTGTTACGCATGTGAGTAGTTTACGTATTGACAGTTACGACTTTGTGCATCATCTATTTGACGTAGTCTAAGACGATTTCTTTATGCCTAGTGGACATTTTTCACTTATGCCCACGTTACCTTGTAGCACGGCTATCGTGTAGAGCCGATGGGTTCAATCTGACCGGGTATTCTGAATAAAGAAAGTCAACAAACAACAAATATAAATAATTAATTCACAACGTTTTACCGTTTTTAATGAAACAAAAATCACTAATTTTGGGTGACAAATAAAAAACAGGGAGTACAAATATATAAATATAAACCGTAACCAATCTATATACATTATATATATTACTATATTTGTCGTATACAAGAATAAAACTACTGATATCAATAATAAATAGACTTACAAACAAGTAACAAAATATATTAATTATTTACGTCTTCACAAATCAGCATCACACATATACTAGAAACCTTTATCGGCTAAATCGCTCAACCCTTATCATACTATTCATGATATAGCCCTTCACACATTTTTGGGCGACACTATAGACTAAGGTCAGTTTGTTTCTGATCGTAATCTACACTGTCTGCTTTATACAGTTAATAACATCGTGAAATTTCCATTCGTTTCAATTAAAACATTCTAAATCGGTCACTCAGCGCTCCATCCATTCATTCTAAACACCCACTCCAATCATCCAAAAACGTCCCAAAATAACTCAAAACAGATAAGATCAAAAACTTCATGTAAATAAATAAACCTTTGACAAATCAATGATTGCACTGACAAAATTGAAAAAAAAAACAAGCGCCTGATTGGTTCTTGAAGAAATAGAAAGCTATACATAGAACTTGTTTTCATATTTTTTAATGGAAGGTAATAAATATCGTTAATTTTGTTCAGGATGAACAAAATTAGCGATATAGAATTACCTCCCTTGAATTTCACTCAAAACTCACTTATCGCACTCATTCAATTTAACTACTTAAGCATTCCAATACAATTCACATTGTCAATTTCACAATCTTGTTAACTGTACTACATTATTGTTGGATAATCTTGAATGAGACTTGCTGAAATGTCTCAAAATTGGCAATTTGTATGACACGAATATCAAATATAACAGGATAAGGGTGGAACCGACCAAGTTCCACAGTCTTTCACCTATTTTTATCACCTGACTTAAATGGAAAGCTAAATATTTCATTTCAAAACAAAACAATTATATTACATGGAATCATTTACATCATTAATCTAAATTACACACATGTGTTTCTCTGTTATTGAACTGTAAAACAATCTTGAAATTATTGCCTATGAACGCACGACATTTTCAGACCATTTGGCTGAGTAAGTTAGCATGCTCGAATCCTATTCAGATGGTTGCGGGAATCAGTCCATCCAGGTGCGGAGACCCATTCCACCAAGCTTTAAGAATGAATATCAGATACTCGAGAGGAGAACTACTGCAAATCATAATTTATTACAGATATTGACTAGAACTTATATTGCTTATGAAGAAACTCTAAATAATGACACCAATTTGACTGTTTCATTCCTCCTTTTTTTTAAAAAAAAAAAGAATATTTCAAGTGTCTACAAAAATATTGGTACATATTATTCAATGATTTTCACCTTCAAACATTCAGATAAGTTGAAAACAGATCGAACGCAAAGTGACCTTTCAGAATATCCGATTTATAAGTGTGAACCGTCGAGGGATTTTGTACAATCTACGGTCTCCGTAATATAAATATTTGAAAATATATTGGATCCAGCAGAGGCCGACCAGGCGAGTTAAGCGAACTGATTATCTATCGTTATCACTCGATAAACCACCGAAAAACGTTGAAAAATTAATGTTAATATTGCGTGATTATATTATTCTAGATTCAGAAAATGAAAGTAAATGGAAAAATGATTCTATCCTAGTAAGCCTGCGCAAAAAATGTACCGCCAAGCTAGTCCTTTTGCTTGACGGGCCATAACTATATGGAAAACAAAGTACAAAGAACCGACTAAGTCTGCCAGCAAACTAAACAGTAGACAGGCCAAATATAGATCAACGAATTTCTCAATTTCTAGAAGTACCTGCCCTGCGTTCAGGATGAAAACGTTAGTGAAGTGGTTTCTAAATGATACCTCGCTTTGCACGTATGTGCACGTGCAAAGCGGGCATCATCTCAAAGCGCTCGCGAAACGTTTTTACATCCTTAACACAGGTCTGTTTTCATTAACATGACAATTGTTTGATAGATAATTGATATAAAACAGATAAATAGCTAATCATCACAAATTCTTTCCGTCAATCACAGCTCTACTTTTCATATCAAACAACAAGATTTGTCGTGCGTTCAAGATGAGAAAACGGCGCAAACGGTTTGCCAATTATACCGTGCAAAGCAGGGTATAACTGGCAAACTGCTTGCAACGTTTAGTCATCCTAAACGCGGGGCAAGACCACAACTGGTAAAATACTGTTTTTAAATTTTCTAAAATCCCCTTTCATATCAAGTACTTGAAATAAAAAATATGATAACATCGATTGCTCGGTGTAAAACCATTGTATGTGATGGGGCTTTGGAAAACTAGTGTAAGGGCATATAAATATATAGGCCCTTACAATAGTTTTGCCCTATCCCCTCGGTCTGTCTATATAAGACAAACTATGTTGTAGACCTCGTCATGCAAAATATTTATTATTTCGGATATTTATTTACATATTAAGATTTCCCGTACTGAAACATTTTAGATAAAATTAAGTAAAAAATGCATCACCAAAGGGGGTAACGCAGGTTCTATTGAGTTGTGGTCCTTGACATTTACACCCGTAATGAAATTCACACATCAATACTGGTTCAATCTGAGATCTGATAGGAATTGAAAGCGACTCGTCAGGCGACACGAGACCATCTTGGTAGTGCGTTAAGTGTTTACCCTACTTAGGCTGCTCGACCTTCACAAACTGACTAGGGTCGACACTTTCAACACTGATTATTGAATACAGAATGAATATTCTTCTTTCCTATACGTGCATTTTCTTTTAACTTTCGGTTGACCTCTATTGAAACCAATCTCCTTTTCAAATACCTATCGGACGTAGTTCCCAGATATTTGGAACATCGCTCGGACATTTCCGTAAACTGGAAAGTCTATTCCGTAGAATCACCGAGGGTTCCTAATTGAGTTCCTACATAGCCCTTTCGTGCGTGACAGGTCACAATTCGAAAAATGACATTATTTTGGAGATGTACAAAATTCTTTTTTTCGGGTCGCCAAAAATATGATTATTTGGTGCTTGCAATTTAATACTTCAAATACGTGTAATATTGTTAATGTTTGACAAAGTCTTTCAACATTTCGGAAGTCAAAACAGAATAGCGACGACATAATTCTAAGATATCGTAACTACAGCTTACACAAAGCTGTAGTTACGAGGTTTTAGAATTAATCCGACGATATCAAAGGGCGGCACGATTCTTTCAAATGTGAAAGAAGTTCACCAGAAATGAAACACAAAAGCGATAGCAGGATATCGATCAAACGTATAAAAGTCTCGTATTGTACAAATTTAGAAAGAACCAAGGCTGCCTTAATGACACGATGACGTCATACGAACGACAAACAAACTTATTGTGAAGCAGACGACAAAAGAGATCGTGATATGCCTTCAAATTGGAAAATACGAAAAACGGACTTTTAGAAATATCTTTTTTGTGTGTAGATACTATTATCACTCCCTTAAGGTCTTTAAACAATGCTCTATCAAAAGAAAAAAATCAGAAAAAAAAAGAAACGATAAGTAATTCAGTCTCCAAAAAGAGTGAAGATATTATTCAAAAATGACTAAAACTAAAAAGATAAAGTGCGATTTGACTGCCTCGGTGGCCTAGTGGTAGATGCACTCGACCCGTGACCTGGAGGTCCGTGGTTCGAGCCCCACTGTCGCCGGGGTGTGTTTATGGGCAAAACACTTAATAGCCAGCCCCAGTTCACCCAGCTGTATAAATGGGTAGCAGCGGGTTTAAACCACTGCCTCTCTCTCGGGGACGTGAAAACATCAGGATTGAGTGTTTGAGAGCGATTCTATAAGCTTAAGCTTTCGTCGCAATCGAACTAAAATAAATTAGTATAAACTAAAGTGCGATTTCGAAAGGGAAAAAAGGAACCAAGCGGAAACAGAATCGAACAACCCTGCAGCATAAAAGAGGAGTACCATAATGGTACTATTCAAGTCATATAAAACGGGATGCCCCTGGGCGGCGCCAAAATAAGACTCCAGGGTCAAACTTAAACAAACTTGTTAGAGGTCCGCTAGATGATACTACATATCAAATATGAATGCTGTCTGATTTCTGATTTTAAATAAAAATAAGATTTTTGCAGTTTTTCCTATTCCCCCCCCCCCCTTTTCGTTCCCGCGACAACCAGAGCTAATGAGTAATTTTAGTTTTCGAACGACTTTGGTAAAGAAACATTCCTGCCAAGTTTCATCAAGATTTGCTCACCGGTTTAGGAGGAAAAAATGTTTATAGCAATTGGGACGACGGTGCTCAGGTGAGCTCAAAGTATCTTTTATTAACTTACGGCAGTACTGTTTACAATTATAGTTATTCCATCCTACTTTTTTTCATATTCCATAAAAACCGAGTACAATTGACCTCCTTTTGATACGTTACTATTTTCAATTATTGTTTAATGGAATCAAATGTAGTTCATTTTCCCGTGTCACGTGACGAGAATACGTAACTATTCCCGCCTCCTCAGACAATCCTAGTACTGGAGATTAATTATTTGATGTTTACTGATGTTTTCATTCTTTTATATGAAAATTGTAATAGTGATACTTCCCACGTTAACTGTCTGCTGACATTCAAAGCTTCACATATAATGATTATATCCATGGTTGGCGACTAAAATATCGTAACTACAGCTTGAAAAAAGCTGTAGTTACGATATTTTAGGCGCCCCCGTGAAAAAAGTATTAAACTTAAATACGGTTTACAAAAATCATCACAGAATTAAGAACCTATGCTTCATGCTTATTGACGGTCCACAGTATTATTAGCAATTATGTTATCATTGGTATTTAATTAATTCTCTAATATTGCCAATTTATAGTCAATTCCGTAAGTTCCAAAAGATTGACAATAAAATTGACATTGTATGGTTTATATTGAAGATCGATTCCTTAACATTGTCAATTTCATTGTCACTGTATTGACGATAAATATAAACCAAGACCTTTAAAAATTATTGCAATAATCCTCTTACAACATGACTTATTTTCGTCTTCAATAAATAATTCGCTAAAATAATTTATAAATGCTTGTTAGATGAATATTTACATCATTCACGACACGGGAAATTGTTTCATAATATGATTTTCGACATATGGGTATATGTTGCTATATAAGACAAGATATCGAACTCGTTCTTATGCAAAACACTAGATATAATCATTGATTTTATATTTTGTTATTTCCTTTCAGTTTGATATGTTGTTATTTATCTTAGATTTCAGTGATTAACTTTCCTTTTCACGGACATCATAGTTACGAAATAATTTGGAAATAACGAGAATTACAGCAATTTAATCCATCAGTATTTATATCAATATGAAAAAATAGCGGAAAAAAAGAAGACAATTTCATCTAGATGATAGAAAAAATGAAAATGTGAATGGAATAAATACTGGAATTGTTCGTCATAAAAAGGAATAGGGTACCTTGTCTTTTTTTCATAATATGACAAAAAACATATAATGAAACAATCGAATGTATTTAAAATGGATAGTATTGGATGAGGTTAAACATTTCAAGTGACCTATGAAATAAATATCGACATTTCAGATATGATAAACAAACTTTAAAGGTCAACTATTTCCAAATACGTTCTCTATTGCCGTATAATAAGTGCACAGATGTCTAAAACAGTGAAGTAAGACCAGGGAATAATTGGGTGTAAATCAGCAGTAAAAGATGTCAAAACAACCAGATAATGATTCCAATAATTGGTTGTTTATCTGCAATAGCAACCGCTCTAGAACCCCATTAATTGCAATCCATCTTCAATAAAAAGGTCAAAGTACGGTCAATATTTTTTGCCAATAATATTGAATCGATATATTGATCAATATTCAATATTGCCTATACACAATCTATAATATTGTCAATTTACATAATTGACAACATTATAGATTGTGTATAGGCAAAATTGAAGATCAATATAATATTATCAATATTGGCGATAATTATATAGATGTTGTATAAGGCGCTTTACAATCATTATTGTTTATAATACTCTTAGTAAACATATCTTCAGGAAACAACTTGTGTTAAGGTAGTGGACCCGTTACAGTTCCGCAATATTTCGTAACTCATAACCGAGGTCTCCTAATGAAATCATTAAGAAACCTAATTAAACATTGTCAAATATCATGACTCCTGAAACGTTTTGGAACTTTTACGGTTTTACTACCTTAAATCGAAAATTACCACGCAACTTTATGTCGAAGAACAAATACATAATATAATGCTTGTGTCAAATTTGTATAATAAATTAACAGTTCTCTATATGAAAAAATAAGTTATAACAATATCTCATTATATACAAATATACATCAATTGATTATCCATTATTTCAATTGTAAAAAATGATAATTTTAACTTAATCTTAATATAACAATAACGATTTCAACAAAAACAAAAACAAGCAATTATAGCAAAACGAATCCCTCTAAGAAACCTGCTGATATATGAAATTACTTTGTGATGAAAAATGACCACGCACTTGTTAAAACTACTACTACACAATCCCGTATTTTGAAAGTGTGACCCGTCACGCGAAAAGAGACCATCTGGGAACTCTGTACAATGAATATTTGAAATAGAGATTTGGTACAGCATGGGTTAACCAAAGGTCGCATTTCAAAAATTCTTTCTCTGGGAGGCAGATTGATCATTCTAGATTCAGAAAATAGGTACATTGCGAAAAGTTTCTACCCTAGTCAGTCTGAGCAATTCGCGCAATCTGACTAGGGTCGACACTTTACGCACTACCCAGATGGTCCCTTTTCGCGTGACGGGTCACAAGTATGAAGCGATATCATAAACAACCGTGTATGAAAATGATAAATCACTTGTTGAAAGTAAATTTTCATTGTCTCACAATGTTTTTCCTCTCGTTATTGCATTTATCAAATTCAAATACAACTCAAAATATTGTTGTAGCTAATTTACAATCTTCACACGTTTGCCCCATAAATAATGGTTAAACTGTTTGCAATAGTCCACTGAAATTTTGGAAATACTAATGGCAATTTCATTTGGGTCTCGTCAGGCGAAAAAGGACCGACCATATTAGTAGTTCGTTAAGAGTTATCCTAGTCACACTACGCTGAGAGCGCAGGCTGACTAGGATCGAAATTTGTGTTACTCTATTTAATTTATGAATCTAGAATGACCATAGGAACTTTTGCAATGAGAAACCAGCCCTGTGTTCAGGATAATAAAACAGTGGAAACTGTTTGCCATTTATACCCCGCTGTGCACGTTCACTTGCGTATAAAGCGGGGTAAAATTGATAAACAGGTTTCACCATTCTGTCATCCTGAACGTAGGACAGGATTTCTTTAACAATATGTTCTCCCCTTTATAAACATTTTTGCAGAGTTTCCCAAATGGCCCTTTTCGAGTGACGGGTTACAAATCTTAATACTATAGTCAATTTTTCTGTCAGGTATGAACCTTCTATAATTGCGTCATCTAAAAAAAAATGGCGACGTAACGTAGACCAGATATTTATGCAAAAACATATATCAGTTCTTGAAAATCTTATTCCGATTTATGTTGTTTTTCGAGACCACTGTCCAAAGACACCAAAAAACTGCCCTATCGAATGTCTCTAAATAAGAAAGACTAGAGATACTATTCGCTTCAAGTTCGAATTATTCCTTCAATACGACGTCTAACTGGCAAGCAATAACTGATGGTACTGACTGGAACTTGAATACGGAACGTTATTCATATTTAAACCGTCGAGAAGAGCTTTTTGGTTCTCGGGGGAGATTTGGATGGAATGCATTGGCGAATGCATCGGTGAGCCGAGTGGAGATTGGCCAGCCGATCTGGAACGAGGGCCAGCAATGCTTGACAAGATCTGGTGCTGGGACTGATTGTTGTTGTTGTTGTTATTATGGACAAGTGAATGACCGATGGTTATAGGGGATTGACCCGCGGGGGATTGTAACGGGGAGGGGCCAGAAAACATCTCGTGGAGGGAGCCCGAATTCTGTTGGAGGTTTAACCCTAATCTGTGATGGTGATCTGTAGGGATGTTCAGCCTCTTCTGTTGGAAATGTGGATGTTGTTGTTGTTGTTGATGATGATGTTGCTGCTGAAGCTGGTAATTTATTTGTTGTTGTTGCAGCTGTAACTGCTGCTGATGGAACTGCTGCTGGATATGCTGCTGATGCTGTTGTTGTTGTTGTTGTGTTTGGAACATACGATGTTGTTGATCGATGAGGAATTCGACTCTAGGGTCACGTGGTGACAGAGATCGAGAACGAGGCGGACTGGTGATGCCCGGATGTTGGAGGGTGTTTCCTACTGACTTCTGTTTGATGAAGTTTCCAAACTCTGTCGGTGACAGTCGGGTAGGTCGTTTGGCGTTCGTTTTCAACTTCGTAGATCCGAACTTCGTCTGAGCGAATGAGGCCGTCGTGAAAAGCGTGGTGTTATTTTGTTTGGGAATGTAGCTCGGCGCCTGCACCGGACTGTTGTTACTCACCGGAAACGTGGCTCCCCCTGACGGCGAAGTAGACTGGCTCCCGCACCATGACGACGAAGATATCGGTGAGGACGGGGACAAGCCACCGGAAGGAGAAAGACTGAGACTTCCGAGTGAAGCAGAAAGACCGTCGATTGGCTTAAATGATTGAGCGTCAGGATTGAAGCTCTGTGCGTCAGGGTTAAATCCCCGGTTAGTGGCCTGGACCTCCCGATCCTCACTCTCGGTATTCTCCTCCAAGTTTCTGTCACTATATAACACTTTTATCTGACCTTTCTCGCCGATCCTGTAGGATACCTCATTAGGATCGATCCACAATGTGAGCTCATTAGGTAAATAATCCTTCATTTCGTCCAAGTTAATTCCGACGTCAGTGGCCGCCTTTATAATCACGGGATCAATTTGTTCCCCGTTCACTCGCACACACCGAAAACCCGATCCCTTAAAGGGCATTGTTGGGTACCAATGTCCCTCAAACTTTTTCTTAAGCCCCTTTTCTAGTTCAGATCCGAGCATATCCACTCGTCGTCTAGGTAATTTGTTATATAAATAGGAAATCACAAAGTTTAACGCGACAGATACTTCGACATGCATTTTGAAGGTTATTTCTTCTTTTAACTTCTCCAGTTATATTAAATCCAATCTCAATTTAAATTTTAATTCCACACAACACAGTCACAAAAGAATCTTTCTATCTTGAATAGTTTGATAATCCTTTTTTCCCATTAACACAACAATGTTCACTGTTTTATATCAATCTATTTTCATTCCGTTTGTTCCCATCAACAAAGCCTGTATAAGATTGATGTTGATTTATACAGTGCAGTGTATTGTATCCCGTCTTAACCAATACTGCCTCTACAGATGTTTTTCTTGTTTATATGAAGCGTAGATCGATCGTTTTGCCTGTCAGCTGTATGGACAATTAGACCCCTCCTATAATAGCAGAGTTTGCTATATTTAGCCGTTATGACGTAGGATTCCTTGCGACGTGATTATCTGAAATGATAAAATAAATGAAAGTTAATGGAGAAATTAAACTATTTTAGTGTGACAGCATTGCGAAAATAAGTTTTTTCTATTAGTCCTATGAAACATATAAAAACTCTAAAGAACTTAAACCTTGTCATGCTGATCCCGAAATATTCCTGCCTTGACAGGAGCTATATACATATGTGCAGTCTGATCTTTGTTTATACCACCTGTTTTTCCTTTTTAAACCAGAATAGTTTCAGAAATTATATTTTCAAAATCAAATGCTGACTCACAATTAGGAAATACAGAGCTTTCAGCATTTTGGTTTATATATCTTCTTCTTGGTCAAATTCCACGACAATGAAAAAAGTAAATTTATATTCAACTTGCTTTTAGACATTTTTTGCACGTTTTATATTTAGCACATAGGCCTACAGAATATTTACAATCTCAAAAAGTGTGTTCAAGTCGTATTTGAACGAATCGTTGAGTTTGAAATCATACGACTATTTTAGATGAATAGTCGCTGAAACATATTACAGAAAGTAATTCTGGATATCATGGACCAGTATACAAAAAAACTTTTTTTTTTTATAAAAGGGCCTATGACCTACGTCGCGGGAGTGAAATAACCCCGTTGAATATTTTTGATATTACACGGGTGACATTACACTAGTGGAATAACTATGCAAATGAGCTAAGAACTTTTAGCAACGTCATATTTTCGTTGTGAAAATGACGTCACAATGCGTTGATGATGTCAATTTGCAAACGGCGTTATATGTTTCGCGGAATAACTTGAAGTAATAAATATCTGTAATTCCTTCAGTTTTTTGCGGATATTCGGGTCATTTTATAAATAGAATATCAAATTTGTGCTCATAAAATACCGATTTTATTAAACTCGTCATCTAAAACAGTTAAAAACTCGGTGCAGCCTCGTTTTTATCTGTTTATAGATGACTCGTTAAATAAATTCAGTATTCAATGACCACTCATTCAATATCCTCTATTTAATAAATCAAGCTATCATTTCATGTTGCTGTATTTTCACGTGTGGTTGCAATTCTAAAGTTTGCCAATTTAAATCGTGTTGACTTACAAGCTTTTGAAGATTTGCCCCAAATAATCCAAATTTTTAGAACCTTAACAAGCATTTCGCAGTGCATTCAGGATGCAAACAAACCCGAGTGCAAATGTTTAAAAATAGGAAGCCACTTTGCTCATATACTCATATATAGGCCTACATCTACGCTTTGTGAACGTTTTCGTTCTACATGTCGGGATGGTGTCTCAATTTTGAAATTGGTCCACTGGCTAGGGAGAAATAAATGTTTTAAAAAACTCGAAGTCAAAATTAGCCCAGCCCTGTTATGCCAATATTTTAAGCCGAGCCAAATGTTAGAAAAATGTTTTAGGAGGGTCAACAATGGAACATAAATGCCAAGTTTGTTTAAAATGAATCCATTGTTTTGGAAGGAGATGTGTAAAGGTTTCAAAGTCAAAACATCCCCACCCAGGAACGCAAAGATTTGAGGATAACCCTGAATTTCATGAACAGTTTTAGACGAGTCACCAAAGGAATACGCATGCCAAGTTCAGTTGAAATCGACTAATTGGTTTGGGAAAAGAAGATGCTTAATCATTTCAAAGTTCAAAACAGTCCTGTCTTGCCAAGCCCATATATAACAGGTTGTTTAAAATTTCGCCAACGAGATTTGTGGAGGATCACCCAAGCAACACTCGCGCTAAGTTTGGTAAAAATTGGCCCCGTGGTTATTGAGGGGAAGAAAACCGACGGATGACGCACGACATACGAAAACAGATCCCAAAAACTCGCCTTGAGCACGGTATGTTTAGATCAGCTTTAAATAATAGCTTTTCTTCGATCTATCAACTTGAGACATTTTTTTCTTTCTTTTCAATATTGATCAAGTCAACACATGTGTTGATATATATGTTGGTTTAAGGTGATACTCTATACAACAGATTGTCTTGATTATTGAAAGGATCGACCGTGGGTAACCCATAAACAGACAATAGAATTTTAGACTGTGTTAATTTCAATGACATTACAGACGGCATCTTAAACTTCTCTATTTGGGAATGAAATCTTGTGAATAAGGAAGAAATTGCTTACCACAAGCACTTTCTTCATTTCCACAAATGTTTTCAGAAGCTATTTTTACTTCAGGGACACCAAAAATTTGTTTAAGCATCCGACTCAGTTTCATAAAAAAAGACGTTTCGCTATAATATCGAAATTCAAAATTTCATCCGACTAGAATAGAGTCGAATTTCGATCATGGCCACTTTTTGATCAGTACTTAAAGTTGCTGTCTTAAATGAAAGCTCCTTCACCTAAGACTAATAAGACTGGTTCCAAAAAAATCAAAGAGGATACAGTCTTAAATGTTCACTTGCTTTAAAAAGGCTTTGTTGTCTGTGGAGAAAATATTGTGGGAAAAGAAAGATTTACTTGTTACGGTATTCTTTAGTGGCATCAAAAATATGATTGTGTGGTAACGGATAAATTACATTGAAAATAAATTTATAAATATGCTATTTCTGTAAGGTCTTATTCTTGTGATTCCTAGTAATATCTTAAGCTATTTTCACTAAAGAAGTACCAAAACGCTGTGTCATTAGTCTTCGGGAAATACAGAATAAAATTCAAGGATGCACATTCATTTCGTGATTCAAACCATTAAAAGTGCGGTTAATTTGCCTTGAAGAACAAATGCTAATTACACGCTATAAAATGTCAACTTTCGTTTCAAACAAATGTTTCCCTGATGAAGCAATGGTCACATTTACGGCAATTATCGTAGTAAGTCGTACTCCATTTTACCGTGAGCAAGCCGTGTCACTAATACGATTAACTAAGTTGAAGAAAGACAAAGTACATTTAACAAAGGTACCATCGTACAGTTTCCGTAGAAAGAAGTACGCTCGAGTAGGAACAACTGCGAAGAACTAAGTAAAAATTGGAAGTTTAATTAGATTGATTATCAATTCTAATCAATGGAAAATCGCTATTCATTTATTTCACAAGTCCTGATAACTCTTTTTTGTCATTCTATAGATAAGAATAAAGATCTTTAGATATATCATAAGGTTTAAAACCTAGCATTTCTATCAGTCACCTTCTGAAATTATAATTAATTTGTTGTAAAAACACGCGAGCTTCAAACCATCGATTTCACGTGCACTTCATGAGTAGATTTTATCAATTTCACCGATTCTATTCGGATACGTTCTAATTCGGCAAGAGTACGATTCAAAAAGATCTGACTACGTTGAACTACATTCAAACTACGACAGAAAATCCGTTTTCACCGTATTGATTTTAAACACACCCAAGATTTGTGCGGCCACTACGGTAGGATTATACGGTAGAAGAATGTTCAGTCCACGGGCGACTAGGTTAAACTACGCAGTATACGGCAGGGTACGTTGTAGTACGGCATTCTGTCACTACGCTGAGATTATGTTTACAACGTGAAATGTGACCGTGATTTTTAACAACGTACTTTTTCCCTACCTAACCGTAGACAAAAATCAGATACACGTACTGCAAAAGTAGTGAAGCGCTAGTTCAACCTTGGTTAACCGTAGTATCGGGGAAAAACGTTTACGATATCATAGCGTGCTACTACGGTTGATTTACGGATAAGCAGGGATCAACTACTGTGACATTACGGCCAAATTAGGGACAGAATGACGTACTATACCGTGAATAGACTTTTGAACATTTTTTACAATATCCAAGGCACTACGGTCAAACTCGCAAGTTTGCACTACGTTACTCACTACGTGTAAGCACGGCTTACTTCGACTTACTGCGCAATATACGCTCAGCTACATGAATTTTACGGCTGACTGCGTTGATGCATAACTACGCCCAACTACGTAATTAACGCTATAATGTGACCAAGGCTTTACTTAGTACATGCAAGTTTTGTTTCAATTGAATATGAGTTAAAATACATCTGAATTCAATGTTTAGGGCGTAATATTGTTTTGAATAGTGTATTAGAAATATCGAGTATAATAACGCACTTGCAAATGTTCTCTTCTCATTAACTAAGCCATTGATCCTTATGATACTCAACTCGGAGTAATCCTGTTCAGTATGATTTATACAGTAAAAAAAACGCGAAATTTACACGCATTCCGATCAAAATCAATCTAAATAATTCACTCGGCGCTCAATTCATTCACTCCAAACAGTCACTCAAACCATTCAGAAACGCTCAAAACGCACTAAAAAGATAAAATCAACAACTGTATTCAAATGAATGAGGCTTCACAAATTCGTGATTTCACTGACAAAATTGAAATAATAGGCGTCTGATTGTTTTTTGAATAAATAGAAAGCTAGTTATAGAACTTGTATGCATATTTTATTAAAGGTAGGTAATAAATTTCGCTAATTTTGTTCATCTTGAACAAAATTAGCGATATTGGATTACCTGCCTTTAATTTCCTTCTAAGCTCACTTCTATCGCTCATTCAGTTTCGTTCCAAAATTATTCTAATATCATTCAGCTTGTCTATTTCACGATGATTTCAACTGTAGATAATTTAAGTCAGTATACAATTAGAAAATCCTTAAATAGACAATAATCCCTGTCGAAACGATTCTAGATCACTCATTCAACACTTCCAAATACTTACTCAAAACATTCAAAAAACGTTCCAGATTTTTCTAAAACACTTAAAAATCGTTCAAACCTATCAACATTTCTATCAAATGAATCGAACAACTACATGGTTGTATTGACTGGTATTGAATTTTAAGCGTCTGATTTGTTGGTTGTGACACAAAATCAGAAAAGTATGTATTCCAGTTAAGGGAGGTAAAAAAGAAATATCGACAGTGTTTTACCTTCCCTGAAATTAATTCAAATCTCGCTCATCAAATTCATTCAATTTATTCAAGAATCATTCATGTCTTTGTCATAGCAATGAAATAAATGACGATAATATAATAATGCAGTTCCGAGAGTATTCAACTAAAAAAACGTAAAGAATGTACTGTCCAGAGATTTTCTGATTCTTATACTGTTCTCAATTTTGGATGAATGTTTATATCATTCTATCAATGTCATTTTAATCTTTATTTTGTACATAATCGATTGGGTCATCTATTACAAATAGTCGACACATATATAGTGTCTTTTACACGGAGGCAACCTGGTACAAAGAGTACTTTCAGGTTATTCTTTTGAAATCAGTCTTAAGGTCTACCTTCGACAAATAAAGACTTTTTTTTATTATACTTATCATTATCATTAACATCATTATGTTCTTTCTCTTCAACGATGAATTGCAACGCACTTTTACTGTATAATAATCGAAAATGTTCTTCGCGGAAGCTTATTTCAACCCATAAACATTTGTGAATCGATGAAAACCAATTCATGTAAAACAAGTTACGTAAATAACGAGAATAACTTCAAAATCGGAAAAGCATACTGGTTTAATCGTACAAAAACAGTAAGTGCCATTATAAAAGAAATCGGAGAGAAATATGACATTGTGCATGCGTGTATTAGATGATAATTATTCTCAATGGGTATTGATAACTGCAAGGAACACGTCATTCTGCTGTTTCGTTATGTAAATTTCCCAGAATCTCTCCTTACGCTTTTCAAACATTCTTGGGGGCTGGACATATACAAAATCATACCCTGTGTTCTCAATGACAGAGCGGCGCAAATTGTGTAAAAATTATTCCCCGCTTTGCACGAACACTTGCGTCCAGAGCGGGGTATAACTCTCAAACAGTTTTTACCGCTTCGTCATCCTGAACGCAGGTTGTAGAATCTTAAAATCAAATCGACGTCGACGTCCGTAGCACTCTCTTTTCAACTGCTAAAAAAGGATATCTAGGTAGTAATTTCGTCACTTAAGCGCAATCTCCAAAGTTTAAAATAAGCTCCTGAGGTGAAAACGTATTAACTTTTTAAATTTGATTTCATCACAACGTGATTTTGTCAATTTCACGGTGTTTTACAAGCAGACTTGTTTGCCTAACATTTATCTGACTGTCTTGCACATCCACAGCAAATATAAACTGGCCAATTTGAACATTGTACAACATAAAACTGTATTTTTCATTGCGTTTATCAATTTGTCCAAATTCAATTCAATTCATTATAGTTATAAGTACACAGCTCTTTTTACAATAACAATTAACAATTAAGAAAAGACGTTTTTCTTTCCAATTTTCATATCCACAAGGAAATGTATACTGTGAAAAGACAGGAATAGATAGATCTGTAGCTGATGGCTTCCATTGTTGTTTACATGTACAATCATAAAATATTATTATTGTTGTAATGTCACGAATTCTCTTTATCATACACAATCCCCATTGCCAACTTTGTTTCAGTATCTATTGATATCAACAACAGTAGTAACGATACACGCAAAAATGTACCCACGATCCAAGGTTTTCAAAGGTCGTGATATAGAAGCAAAGAATGCTAAAGCTTTACCCAAAGTTTATTCGCTGTCCAAATTTGGCGAAATTATCGATTACACTTTTGTTTGTATGTCTTTGCGGATCATCAGACACTTTAAAGCCAAAACAGCCAGGAAAATCATGGATATATTTGAATAAATTGTCGGCCGTTGAGAACTACATGCATTTAATTTTTTTAATGGAGCCTTTTAGAAAAGTTTTAGCGAGTCAAATTCACGATGTGTCTAATTGTATACCAATAATCTCATTCACAAGGTAAATAAATCGAGACCAGAAATTCTCCTTAGCCTTTTTAGTATGATAAGTACACGACATGAAGAGGCAAAATGCTAGTTACGCGCAATTATAATCCAGCATCACAGTTCCTTTAGCGCTTTGATTTCAAGCGATCGTCCCCACCGCAGACAAACCAATGACAATTCAATGATATATAGAGATTCCAGGGTGCGGAACCGACAATACCAGTTCATGACCGATAACTAGGCGTAATATAATTAACGACTTATAGCCGCGTGCCCATGGTAACAGAATTAATTTAATAAATGCTCGGTTCACATAATGGGTAAGAATTGACCGTTTATGGTAAAGGAGTTATCGGCATGAGGAAATGGAATTTCATCGGATAGACACGTGTGTATTGTCGCTGGTCAACAAAAAACATTGGCGTAGCAAACTGTACGCAAAAACCTTTTTGAAATAAACCTTAAATTAAATAAGATAGTTGGATTTAAGGAAGTCGACCCGTTATAGTTCCGCAACATTTCGGAACTCAAGAACTTTCACAATGTTAGCCTAGGTTTCCTAATGAAATCATTAGGAAAACTCGGTTTATGTTGTCGAATTACATTATTTCCGAAACGTTATGGAACTACCAAAGTCCCCTACCAGGAAAAATGGAGGGAGTAACCAAAAACGCTACAAGCAGTGAAAGCTTTCCCTAGATACGGTAACGTAGCTTTCCCTCTGACGAGCTGATTGAGAGAGAGCTACTTTAAACTTTCTCGAACCCTTCCAATGTCAGAACTTTAAGGTAGCGGACCCGCAAGAAATCCGTTTCGGAAATTATGAACTTTTACACTGTTAACCGATGTTTCCTAATGATTTCATTTTGGAAACCTCTTTCAACATTGTCAAAGATCATGTTTTAAGAAATGATGTGGTACTATTACGAGACCACTATCTCAAGGCTACGGTAAAGCCGACAAGCTTCGCCCCTGGACGCCCGTCAACATTTTCACAGCTGCAGATTTAAAGTTGTGGTCGATGATTGGCACTTTTGTTTTGGAATATGAATTCAGTCAGTTTTAGTTTCCATTGTCTATCCCACAATTGGGTTGAGCAATTAAATGAGCAACTGTAGGACCAGAATTCATGTCGCTGCATTAGTGGTGAAAGAAATACCAGGGGCCCGAGTTACTAAACTTCTGACGAAAACTTAAAACGTTAGTCAAAATCATAAATATCACTTGGTGTTTTCATTGATTGTTACATTCTGCCTTGCAATATCTCATTGGAATCGTCTTCTAAAGACGATTACAATGAGATGATGCATGGCAGAGTTCCTTATTTATGTACTACTGTAGAAGCAATCTTAATTTTGACTTTCGCAAAAAATGATAGTAAGATATTTAGTAAAACAGGCCCCAGGGCTCCACGACTTGGTGATCCAGACGCCATGACATTGATGAAAGAGTGTTTAAGGTAACTGTACAGTTCATTCAATCAAATCATAAACTCTCTGTACAACTAAGGTACAGACATTGTTACATTGAAATCCCGTTATCAGAAGAATCCATATATGTAAATATGTAAATCTATATACTTTGACGATGAACAATTTCGTTCAAGTCATATGATTAAAACTTATGTTATGTTATGTTATGTTATGTTATGTTATGTTATGTTATGTCATATAAATCACACGCAGCCTTAGTTTATTTATCAGGGGTGTGGAATTACGAGTTTTCTCCACTTGTCCCTGGACGAGTAAAAGCGGATGTTCTACTCATCCAGGATCAAAATGAATTTGTCCGCAAAAGAGTGAATAGATAAATTTGAGAAAAACATTGCTTTTTGATGAAGAAAATGCTGGTATCCAGCATTATCGTCATTAAAAAATAATGTTTATTACCCTATGATATAAACATTAGGATGAGTTCTTTTTAATTCTTTTTAGTAACATTCCAAGATTTGCCTTGGTATTTACCTGTCCTCGGACAAGTGGCTTAGAAAAATGAACCTGTCCGCAAGTACAAAAGCCCGGATCGGACAAGTCGAGCATGGGATTTCCTGAATGAATGAATGTCTCACTTGTTCACGTAGAAGTAACTGTGTCTAACAATGCTTAAGATAGAGCCTAGGCTCCGTGCTTCCCTTTGTTATATATAAAGATATC
Organism: Fragum whitleyi; assembly: GCA_948146395.1. NCBI lineage: Eukaryota > Metazoa > Mollusca > Bivalvia > Cardiida > Cardiidae > Fragum > Fragum whitleyi. The sequence continues at coordinate 3,662,469 of OX411545.1, read as the reverse complement.
TAAACAATGCAGTGCTTGTGAAATATCATTAGATGACGATGAATTTCATCCATAATCTTTTGAACATGCCGAGGATAAACCAAACTACACTTTAAATGAAGGGAAAGTAAAAAAAAAAATAAACAAAAAAAAAAAATAAACAAAAAAATTCTTTCTTATCAATAGGCATAACTTGCATCAAATATGATTTTAGAATTGATATATTGAAGAGTCGACTTACTTTCATTTCAAACTGAACGAGTTTTTCCTGATAAGAACACAACTTAATGTCTATTTAGTCCACTGAACGTCACGAAACTAAACCACGAAACAAGATTTTCATTCATATAAATACATCATCAATACAAGTTGTAATACATGTATGTAATAAATAGAGGGTCCCCGGGTCATCACATGTTGTAATATGTAATAACTTGTTGGTCCCCGGGTCACTGTTTGTATGTCAATAATTATACCGCCAAAGGGTCCTCAAAATGGAAACTAGTACAATCTTACATTGCTTTAGTTATAGAACATCAATGCAAATACAATGAACGTTAAGGGAAGTCCGATAAGAAAGGGACGGGCATAGGCTGTAGTTAGGAGGGAAAGGACTATGCTCACTCTTTGATTAGTACCTTAGCAAATGATCAGGTAGTCGTCAATACCTTTCCCCCAAAAGGCCAACCGTTCTTGAAATGCTTTCTGTGTATAGGGATTATTGTTCTGTTATCATGGATGTTTGAAACAAAGGCAATAGGTTTGAAAAGACAAACTATTCTAGTTAATCAAGCTAGTTCAGAATAAGTATCGGATTAATATATGCATTAGTAAAGTATGTGTCTTCTTTCATGTCATGCAGTCATAGAAAAAAAAAAACACACACAAATATTCTCTTCGACCCTAATTCAATGACATCCAGTTAAAAGGCAAATTTTTAAACAACCGTTGAGACAATGGTTTTTGAACTACTATGCGCACAAGCTGAGAGAAGTTTAAGTCAATCAAACCGATCAATCTTGATAGACAAAATTAAAACTTTTTTATTTGCCATTGATCCGAACTTCTTCAAAAGTTTTATTATCATTTTAGAAAACAATCTTGCAGAGGTACAGATAAGAGGGAGTAACTCCAGTCTAAACTTTTTTATGTCTCAATGAAAACCCTAAGATGTGGGAACTGATTTGAATCGTCTTATCGAGATAATTCCAATGAGTACCAAAAAGATAAGGTGTAAGCAAGAACTAGTGAAATATTTGAATTTGAAATCCAAAATAACCCCTCTATCTGTAGCACTTTGCTGCCTCCTTAAGAAAATTAATTGAAAGAGTTAAAACAGGGATACATGTGAAATTAAGTTAACTACAAATTACAGTAACTTTCGTATTTCGACGCTATAGTTACGGTTTTTACGAAGTTACCAACGACCTGTAACGTTGTCATAAGTGCGTTGACGACATTATAAAGACTCGCTCGGGGGCTACATAGGATGGGTCGATCTAAATTGACAAAGATCATGTATAATTTGTAAGGGTCAGCGGAAAAGTTCACACAAAATCACGTTCTCTCTGTGATCTCGACCCAGACCATGTGATGTAACGGTGACGCCATTTTCGTGACTACCCTAGTTTCCGGTAGGGGCACATTAAGTTCATTTTTATAAATCTTGTTTGTTAGTTTTATTTTTTTTAATTTTCTTTAAAAAAAATCAGCTCGTATAAATTAAATTCCGGACGCTTGAGGATTTTTGTATTGAATGTATTCAAACATTTTTTAAATGACCCAGCATAATAAGGAAGTATTCTGCGTTGTTATTTAACTGGCAGGGCGAATAACTGTATCCTAAATTAAAAGGATACACGTGCATAGAGAGAGTGAAAACGTTTCATCGTTTGGTTACCAAAGCCTCGTAACGTCAGCTTAATTAAGCTGAAGTTACGAGGATTTGGTTACCAATCTACTTCAAAGTCTCGAGTTATTTATGTCGACTCTCTGTAGAAGTAAATTATCTTAAATAAAAGCCAATTTACATTAATCTTAAGTGCAGTGTCCCGTTACTTAGGCATTGCCCTGCCAGGGCAATAATCATGGATTATATCTCCCGCCCGAAATCTTAAACGCCCGAGTTTATAGCCTTTTAGGCAGCTTAAATATAGAGAAACTTGTAAAAAAACAGCAACTTTCTTTTTTGAAAAAAAAAAAAAAACTTGATATGCTTTGAAAATGATATGATCAATTTTAAATCACCGAAGCAGGCAACTGATATTGAATATGTTGTTTTCATTACATTTGAAAATTATAAAATTCGGATAACAAAGTTTAAAGAGGATTACGAGGGTTGTTCGATATGTAATGTTAATTGTACCACAGTGAAATAACGCAAGATTTTGTCGTTGTTTGTGCGCCTGGATAGCTCTCTTCAATAAAATGCCAACGAATTAAACAAGAGCCTTCAACTGCACAACCCGATAAGCACAGATGGTAGAGCACCTGACTTCAAAACAAGTAAAGCTCGATTTTGTGGGTTCGATTCCAGGCTGGCACACTAACAAACTATTGTCTTTCGATAAAGACGTTAAAAAGGAACCCCGTAAGACGGCAGTGGTTTCGTCATGTATCCTTGCATTATCCCCAGTAAAAACCGTCTTCTGCATGGGATAGCCGCTCATATTGGCATTTGCTCATTACACTTGCTTGACAAGCAAGTTTCATGAAAAAATATCTTTTCACAATCTTCCGGAAATGTTCATTGAGTTTCTGGACAAGAACAAATCGGAAGCGGGTGTTACTTGTTCGAGAACTAGAGAGGAAATTCTATGTTTCCAAACCAATACACCATCGCAACGTAGTCTACTTATGGCAGTAAAGCCACGTAAGGGTAAATACAGATATTGCGTGTCTTGGTCTAATAGAAATCTAGAATCCTATAACAGCACCACGTCTCAACTTTCTTTTATTCATGATCCTTAACTTAATTTGCATATAGGAAGAATTAGCCGGGGTTAGGCAGAAAAGAGTGTGGAATTACCATCCATTTTCTTGGGTCATTTTAGCAACAAAAAGGTCCAAAATAACACCCAATAATGCGTTTGTCTGCGATCTTATACATTTTGATATAAATTTGGGCTACGGAAAGTACGACGTTCGTACGTTGTCTAAAAGTCGCCGTAACGCTTACATCTTCAAGTACTCGTGCTGAAGCAAGTGCTGTCTATAGGTGTCGCTTCGTTGCAATAGATGTAATGCAATGTCGATGTAATCGTAATACGAATTTACGGCCGCCTTATATGTATCGTGTGGTCGCTGTATACGTAACGCACGGTCATCGTTTTGGTTTCACAAAAAGTTTAGGCAACTTTAACATAAGGGTCAATTTTCTTGCATTTTTATTTCTTATTATACGTCATTATAAATTGTACTTTTGTGAGTGTGCATGTGTTTGTGCATGTATAATATGATATGAGCCTTTGCTCGTCATTTCCAACAATTTCACATGAGCGCCAAGCATAAAATAAGATCTCAAATGGTCTTTAGACAGTCTTGAACACTTCTAGTTACACTGTGTGGCTGTGTAGGCTGCCCGTTGTAGGACATTCACGCACAGAAAAAAACTGTTGGGAATGTCACGCACAGGCCTGTATTATAAAGCGCTGTGAGAAGCATCTACTTAACTTCTTACGAAAGAAATAATCGTTAGTCAAAATCACAACTCGTACCTGGTATTTTCATTCATTGTTAGGGTCTGCCTTGCAATATCTTTTTAGAATCGTCTGATGCGTGTCAGAATTCCAATTCTAGTTACTACTGAAGAAACAACTTAATTTTTGACCTACGCAAAAAACAATGATCGTAAGATGGTTAGTAAAACGTGCCCCTTGTTTGTCCAGGTATAGGGCTATAAAAATGTGTGTTAGATTTTTTATTTCATAAGTGAACTCTTTAAATAAGATATGTCATAACTAAAGATTGTCTTCAATACTATCAGAAAAATGTCTAGTTCGACCTTGTGGCATCAGGCCAAGTATAGCACTATTATTGTTTTTCTCGATAAGACATTGCCCTGCAAAATTGATGAAGCCGATTGGCGTATATACAACACCGAGTAATAAACAATGCTAGGGGTCTAACCCAATATCAAATGGAATGAATGTATATTAAAGCTATCTACAAGTCCGCTTTGTACAGTTATGTTATTGAAAAATAAAACTTTAGAGTTTAGATCTAGAGAATAGTATATTTAACAACTTGTCTTTTTTCATGATAATAAAAATCATAATAATATGAACGCTAAACTCAGCGTATTCAGCTTTCGTTTCTGTTCATCTACTCTGTTATCTTTAAAATATGTCCAAACCTATTCACAGTCCGCATATCGCCTTTATCCTATATTCTATGTTGGTCGCCTTCTGAGTGCGTATAAATTTCGAAATCCTAGTTACGCCTGTGATACGCTGCTTGTAAATAAAGTCATCAGGTCCACTATGATGTCATTTTAACGGTAACAAAATAGCGTTGCTATGCGCTCTGAGCTCATTTACACTAGTACAACAAAACACGTGTAATGTTCAACGTTCAAAATGTTCAAAACATTCAACGAGATTATCCCCCCTCCCCCGCGATGTATTAAATCTGACAATTAACGCGATATAACACAATCGTAGCGTTAATGAAGCTCCCACTTTGCACTATGACAAAATATGGAAGAATTCCAAATTAAGGAGCGAAATATATGCGAAGAAAATATTACCTTAAGTCATCTAAAACATGTAAAGATACGTGTTGTGTATTCACCTTGCGTGATCAACATTCCATAACTTCGAGCTAGAGGAAAAATTATCTATAAATGTTCTGGCAATTTTGAAGGATTTTATGGACACGAACTATGGAAATGATACTTAATTTGGTTTATTTCCACTAGAAAAATACTTTCAGACATGCGAAATAAAATCCCGATTATTTCGAAATACGAGACTGAAAGGGGTGAAATAAGATAGACGCGTGTTATTTTATATTTGTGAGCCGTCATGCGAAAAGGGACAATCTGGGAATCACACAAAATAAATGTTTGAAAATGGGAGTGGTCCTACCGGAGGGAGTTTTTAAAAAAAGTTGATGGTAGAACGATCATTTTATATTTAGAAAATCATCTTAGTTCGCTCGACTTTCGCCAGCCTGCCCGATCCTCACAGTGTGACACGGATCGAGACTTAACTCACTACCCAGAAGATCCTTTTTCGCCTGACGGGTCACATTTCTTTCATCTTGTTTTCCGACTTTGTCATACTTTGGTGCCTGTATTCATTCTATGCACATGCATTAAGTAAGAATATTTCATAAATATGCGAAATATATCGACAAAATACAATCTAGGCACAAACAAGAGACAAACTTGGGCTATAGAGTCATCGAGATAAAAGCACCTAGCAATTAATGAAGTTTCTATCCGATAAACGTCATCTTGGCCTGAGGTTATAAAACTTTTGTCATGCTCAATTCAAAATTTTCTCAAATTTCGATTGGAGTTTAAAGCCGCAATTCTGTTTTAATACTCATTTTAATGTATTAACATAATGGATAATATTAATAAATTGTTATAAATAACAACTTGTTAATGATATCATTTATTTTTATATATTCATGCAAATTTAAAATTGAAAATATTCAGTTGAGCCTGAGAAAATTTTTATAACCCTGGGCCCTGAAAACTGTATTTTCAAAGTTTCAATAAAAAGGTGAATAAAGAAAAATAAATAAAAATAAAATACATGTAATAGAATTTAAAAGAATTTAGAACTGTGTGGCTACAGTTAACAACATCGTAAAATTGACAATGTGAATGATATTGGAATGCTTTTGGAATGAAATTGAATGAGTGTGATCGGTAAAATTTGAATAATTTAGGGTGGTGGTGTTAATCCAATATCGCTAATCTATTCGAGACGAACAAAGTTAGCTATATTTATTACTTCCCTTTAATAAAATTAGCGTTCAAGTTCTACAAATAGCAGGCTTTTTCTTCACCAATTAGAAGCCCACAATTTCAATTATATCATGGAAATCGCGTTTTTTTTTTCTACCAATATATTTGAATATAGCTGTTGGATTTATCCTTTAGTAAATTTTGAACGTATTTTAATGGTTTCCGTGAGTTTTTGCAATAAATGAATGGGGCGATGAGTGAGCGATTTAGAATGAGATTAATGTCAATTTCACGGTATTACTCCAAGTAGAATTCGTTATTTTGACTCGTCGATTGTATACAAATGTACTGTAATCACAAGTCAAGATAGCGTATTCGAGTTATAACTGAATGCACATAGTCGACACCTTAATACCAAAACAAAAGCTCTGAAAGGACTGAAGTGCCAAGTTTTTTTTAATTAATATTCTATATGAATGTATGAATTCACAATCTAATTTTATAAAAAGCTTCTAAAGAGATACTTATTTAAGTTCTGTTACATACATTCCAACTGTCCCTGAAGTTGGCAGAATGGCAGAATAGCAGAATAGCAGAATGAAGTTAGCAGAATGGCAGAATAGCAGAATGGCAGAATGAAGTTGGCAGAATGGCAGAATAACGGAATAGCAGAATGAAAAATCGAAAGTCAAAATTGGGGGCATGAAATAACTTGATTTGTTGTTTAAACGTGTTTTCAACGATTTTCCCGCAAAAAATTCCTTATATCATGCTCCGGTTAACATGCCAAGCAACCAAGTCCAAATTCAAACTAATAAAAAAAACCAAACATTTTTTGAAACCTATCTGTCTAAAATCGATTTAAAATTTATATTAGAACGAAATAAAGGTGATTGAGAACGAAAAAAGTCATATCTCAACAGTTTTCGCGTCTTTGAAATCTCATTCTGCCATTCTGCTATTCTGCTAGCAGAATGAAGTTGGCAGAATGGCAGAATAGCAGAATGAAAAATCGAATGTCAGAATTCGATCAATTTGTGCATGAAATAACTTCATTTGTTGTTTAAACGTGTTTTCAACGATTTTCCCGCAAAAAATTCCTTAGATGATATGACTTTTTTCACTCTCAATTTCTTTTATTGCGTTCTAATATCATTTTTAAATCGATTTTAGACAGATAGGTTTCAAAAAATGATTATGTTTTTCATTAGTTTGAATTTGGACTTGGTTGCTTGGCATGTTAACTGGAACATCGTATAGGAGATTTTTTGCGGGCAAATCGTTCAAAACACGTTTAAACAACAAATCAAGTTATTTCGTGCACAAATTGATCAAATCTTGACTTTCGATTTTTCATTCTGCTATTCTGCCAACTTCATTCTGCCAGCAGAATAGCAGAGTAGCAGAATGGCAGAATGAGATTTCAAAGACGCGAAAACTGTTGAGATATGACTTTTTTCACTCTCAATTACTTTTATTGCGTTCTAATATCATTTTTAAATCGATTTTAGACAGATAGGTTTCAAAAAATGATTATGTTTTTCATAAGTTTGAATTTGGACTTGGTTGCTTGGCATGTTAACCGGAGCATGATATAAGGAATTTTTTGCGGGAAAATCGTTGAAAACACGTTTAAACAATAAGTCAAGTTATTTCATGCACAAATTGATCGAATTCTGACATTCGATTTTTCATTCTGCTATTCTGCCATTCTGCCAACTTTATTCTGCTAGCAGAATAGCAGAATGAGATTTCAAAGACAAGAAAACTGTTGAGATATGACTTTTTTCGTTCTAAATCACTTTAATTGAGTTCTAATATCATTTTTAAATCGATTTTAGACAGATAGGTTTCAAAAAATGATTGTTTTTTTCATTAGTTTGAATTCGGACTTGGTTGCTTGGCATGTTAACCGGAGCATGATATAGGGAATTTTTTGCGGGCAAATCGTTGAAAACACGTTTATACAACAAATCAAGTTATTTGATGCACAAGTTGATCGAATTCTGACATTCGATTTTTCATTCTGCTATTCTGCCATTCTGCCAACTTCATTCTGATAGCAGAATAGCAGAATAGCAGAATGAGATTTCGAAGACGCAAAAACTGTTGAGATTTGACTTTTTTCACTCTCAATTACTTTTATTGCGTTCTAATATCATTTTAAAATCGATTTTAGACAGATAGGTTTCAAAAAATGATTGTTTTTTTTCATTAGTTTGAATTTGGACTTGGTTGCTTGGCATGTTAACCGGAGCATGATATAAGGAATTTTTTGCGGGCAAATCGTTGAAAACACGTTTAAACAACAAATCAAGTTATTTCATGCACAAATTGATCGAATTCTGACATTCGATTTTTCATTCTGCTATTCTGCCATTCTGCTAACTTCATTCTGCTAGCAGAATAGCAGAATGGCAGAATGAGATTTCAAAGACGCGAAAACTGTTGAGATATGACTTTTTTTGTTCTCAATCACTTTTATTGCGTTCTAATATCATTTTTAAATCGATTTTAGACAGATAGAATTTTTTACGGGAAAATCGTTCAAAACACGTTTAAACAACAAATCAAGTTATTTCATGCACCCAATTTTGACTTTCGATTTTTCATTCTGCTATTCTGCCATTCTGCCAACTTCATTCTGCTATTCTGCTATTCTGCCATTCTGCTCACTTCATTCTGCTATTCTGCCATTCTGCCAACTTCAGGGACATTAATCCATTCACATAGAATCTTTTAATCAAGAATTGGGGTTTAATGTAATACGATAAAATATTTGAACGAGCAAACGATTTCAAAAGAAGCTTTCTACAGGAAATAACCTTCTAATTTCACCCATAGATGAGACGCATCAGAAAGTTTCTGCAATCAAATCGATGTGAAGGCGACAAGAAGAGGGCCTTATTAGACCTCATTACAGCTACAAGATTCCAAAAATGATACTGGGAATTTAAATGGCTTCTATTTATACTGCGATTGCATCTCATTATTTGCGCTGAGCCACCGATGTATTATTTACGAGTATTTATAATTACACATTTAATTTCGTCATTGCTCGATTATTCGACTGCATCGCAACTCAAATTCATTTAACCATAGTCGTTTTCAACTGGGACTTGACAGACCAAAGCTCGTAAAATTTCAACTAAAGTCGAAATCGAAAACCTATTGTAACTTCTAAGCGACCAATCGTTGTAGGCCTTACAAATTATATGACGTAACGTAAGTTAAAATGGTACGAACTTAAGTAACAATCGAAAACGACCCTGTCAAAGAAGTCTATGTAGTACATTAAAAAAAGTAGGCAAAGTAGCTGCAATAATATACCCCTCTCTCTGATATGCTGACCACATCAGGTGCCCGTTTTATTACACTTCTTACGAAAAAATTAATCGTAAGTCAAAATCACAAATCGCACCTGGTGTTTTCATTTAGTTTTAGATTCTGACTTGCAATATCTCACTGGAATCGTCTGTAGAAGACGATTCCAATGAGATGAAGCATGGCAGATTTCCATACTTAGTAACTACTGTAGAAGCAACTTTAATTTTGACTTACGCAAAAGATGATCGTAAATTGTTTAGTAAAACAGGCCCCAGATTATCAAAGAATAACACCATCGCATCTAGAGGCAAAAGTGCCATCTAATAAGAGGGATCACTCGTCCGATCGGGTACAATGCCCGATATGTTAACAGAATTCAACCCTAGTAGCATTAATGTTGATATTTTTGTCTTTTTTAATTTACTTTTTCAATTATCTTTTTAATTATATTCTAATTAATATTCTTTTTATCATCATTTTTTTCAGTAATAATAGTTATCTTTTATTCTCATATTATTCAATTCGAGTTGTGTACACCAAGAATCGTATATTCTGATTGGCTGAAAATTGGTGTCATACCTCACACATTTAGATATGAATTCGTGTATAAATAAAATGAATATATGTTTTTGTTTCAACCCCCCCCCCGCTAAATTGCCTTTTTATCTCCAGAAAAACCTGATCTGCCAAAATGACCTCACTTTGTTTGTTTGTTTGAATGCGGTTTTACACCGCTTTCAACAATCTTTCGGTTATGTCGTGGCGACTGGAGGACCTAACGATGAATTCCTGGTATTTCTCACACCAGTACTACCATTACATCATTTCCTAGCCTCCAGCTGCTATCCCACATAGCGCAGTTGGCAGCGCGTCGGACTGTCAATCTAGAGGTCTCGGATTCGATCTCCAACGGCGGCACTCATTCTTTCCGACTATTTGTCTCTCGCCAATGCATTGATGATCGTAGACCTATGTGAGATAAAAACTACCATAATATCATCACGTGGAAAATATAGTACATTGTTCCTGCGTCACTTAGAGAAAAAAAGTTTTATTTTTTAGCTCTGACTCCCACGCTGTCTTATTATTCTCGGTGGACGCACGTACCGTATTTTACTCCAGTGTTATTGTCGGTATTGGATATTGGGGGAAACTCTGTGCCAAGGCAATTTATATTTAGCGAAATGTCACTGAAATAAACAAGCCAGGATATAAACAATGCGGAGGCTGGAAAACTACGTCACTAGCCCGATATCCCCTCATAGCGTAATGGGGACCACCAAGAAAAATGGATCGTTTTGGTAGACGTCATTCTAAGAGTGTCGTTTTCAGAATTAACTGACGTGCGGCTTTTTTTTTTTTAGTTTGAGTTCGGGAGTCTCTGTGGCCCATCGGCGGTGTCAGCAAAATTGTCTGTTAAGGACGATACCTAGTGGCGGACCCAAAGGTGGGTCGGGGTTTCAAACGAACCCCCGCTGTACCCAAATGAATTCATTTGTCTTTTTGACAAATCAAGCATTTTGTTTTTCTTACACAATGAAAACGACCCCCTAATGACTTTTTGTAGTGTTCGAAACCCAGTAACTTGAAATTCAACAAATAAAATATATCTAATGTACAACATTTGAGTAATTAGTCCAATAGTATCCCTAGATAGGGATACTATGAGACTAATTACTCGAATTCTAGGTCGACATCGAATCCCCTTTATAGTAACCATTGATCTGCTGCTGAATTATATATACTTAGTCAAAAAAGTATAGCAACTCACAAATTTGATATTTACACAGACTATTTAAAAATCCATATCTATTAATTAATTAATTAATTAATTTAATTAATTTTAATTAATTAATTAATTAATTTTAATTTTATTTCGGCATAGGTAACATACAATGGTTCATGGAATAAAAGTCATATAAAAATACACAATTTGGAAATAAGAAATTATAGATAACTTAAATTTTAAAGAACCATGACATGCTTCCTAACACCAAGGATAACGCAAAAAAGAGTGAACCCTTATTTCCATTGCGGTCCTTGCTGTGGGTGGCATGACCTAGAGAGGCAATTATAGTTTAAATCAAAATTAAGTAACCTATACCAATAAATATCACAGTACAGAACATAATTTAACAAAAACAAAGTTAGTTTTTTATCACAGATTGCTTGCTGAAAGACAATTTATCACATAAGTATCACAATTATAATTGAAAGACAAACTTTACCATGTTTTAGTAAGCAAAATTTATGTTTATGTACCAATCTCCAACTATCGCCTATGGAATATTTATAAAAACAAAGTTTAGGAAGATTCAACATATTGTAAATTATTATGCAACCTATGCCTAAATGAAAATAAGCAAATTATTTAGACAAACACAATATTAAAAAGATTAAGATGTCATACTGCATAGAAAATGACCTTTGATGGCAACCTTGAATGACTGATACTTGGTGATGTCAGTAAGGCTGGAGGGCAATTCGTTCCACAACTTAGCACCTATAAAACTAAAGGACTTAGATCCAGACCCTTTGACCTTAGGAAGACTACAGAAGGCGTTTGATACCGTCGACCATGCAATCCTTTTAATGAAACTTAATTCGTCCGGTCTTAGTAAGGATATCATAAGATGGTTCAGGTCTTACCTTTCTGATAGACAACAACTGGTTGATGTCTCGGGCACTTTTTCATCCGTAGCAAATGTGACCTGCGGGGTTCCCCAGGGCCCTTTGCTGTTTCTAGCATATGTTAATGACATGTCAGGTGTTATTCACAATAAGTTACTTTTATATGCTGATGATTCGGCCATTTTAGTCTCTGGCAAAGATATTGCCACTGTCGAGAAGGCATTGTCAGATGATCTTCAAACTGTTAGTCACTGGCTTGTTGACAACAAGCTCTCCCTTCATTTAGGAAAGACTGAATCAATAGTGTTTGGGTCAAAACATAAGCTGAGGTCACAATCTAGTCTTAACATAACCTGTAATGATACTCAAATTACATCCACATCTTCAGTCAAATACCTTGGTGTAACCATCGACCAATGTTTATCTTTTAAATGTATGGCTGAGTCAGTTATTAAGAAAGTTAATGCTAGGTTAAAGTTCTTGTACCGGAAGAAAGAGTACCTTACTCAGCATACCAAAAAATTGCTTGTTATGTCCCTAGTCCAATGTCATTATGACTACGCATGCTCAGTGTGGTACAGTGGTCTAACCCAGTCTTTAAAACACAAATTACAGGTGACTCAGAACAAGTTGGTCAGATTCATACTAAACCTTGATCCAAGAGCTCATGTTGGTCAACAGCAGTTTGAAACCCTTAATTGGCTACCAGTTAACAAAAGAGTTGAACAGATTATGTTGTGTCATGTCTTTAAAGTTAAGCATAACCTTGCCCCTGTTTATATGGACTATTTTCTTACGCCACAGGTAAATGTTCACTCATACAACACAAGGCTTAGCCAGAAAGGTGGTTTTAGTCTTCCTAAGGTCAAAGGGTCTGGATCTAAGTCCTTTAGTTTTATAGGTGCTAAGTTGTGAGCATCTTTTATATCTTTTATACTGCCTAACTCCCCTTTCGGGTATTACTGGCAGGCGATTTCAACCATGAGTGTTGCAAAACTTTATTAACTATGTAGACATACGTAGATAGTTTGAGATGCTTTAGTGGGCGATAAGAGAAGGGTATCTAATTGGCTTTTGACTATAGATAGTGTAAGATATATGTATAGGTTAACTATAGAGAAATGTGACGCAAGACAAAAAAATCTGTAGCTCATTTAAGTTGTAATTGTTACGAAGTTTTACCGCTCACATGCACAGGTGCATGTAAGTGATTGAACGATGTGATAAGTTGCGAGAAGTAAGAATTTGTTTTAATGTAAAATGCTGTATTAAAAACATTTTTCGTATAAACTTCCTTTAAACAAAATCTTTACTTTTTTCTTCCTAGCAACAAGTTTTTAAGTTGAAGTCCTAAGCTATCATTGGCAACAAAAAAAACTCGTTTCAAAAACTTATTCATTCTGTATTTACTAGGTTTTGTCCACCGATTTGCTATTGAGAAATATCGATCTACATGTTGAGTGTTGAATTGATAAATTGCAATGTAATGCAAATTCAGTTTGAACAAACATGCAAATAGGCGAATCACTTACAAAATGTCACATAGCCTTAGGTTAAGACTGAAATGTTTTATAATATGCACGAATAACAGCAATAACTAACTTGTCGAGTTACGATGTAAGTCAGATCAACTGTAATCTACACCATTCAGAGATACAAGATAAGAGGGGTAATTTTCAGTCTTAAAACTCTATATTGTGGGTACTTATTTGAATTGTCTCGACGAGACGATTCCAATGAGTATCCAAAAGTTAGGATTTGTGCAATGATTTTTTTTTTAAATATTTTTATTTGATAACCAAAATAACCCCTATATCTGTAGGTCTGGCCTTTTTAAATATTTCTGGGACAATATCTATCTAAATCTAGGGTAAGGATGTTCTAAAAGGCTCCAAAAATACGTTTAAGCTACGACGATGTTTAGTACATAGACGTTTACTTCTCAAGACAATCTTTTTCAGTATTATAAATGATATTTTATCTTATAACTATACAAGTATCCGTATGATAACAACCCGTATGATATTTTTTATGATATCACATAGTTATTTTTAGAACAATAATATCATACAGTTATTTTTAGAAACTAGCATTTAAGTTAGAAACATCGACTAAAACAAGACAAAAAGAGGTTATAAGATAAATATAATACGTACTAAGTGTATTGTATGAAAAAATATCTAACTCGGTTGTGAGAATTGGTAATTGTCTCGGCAGAGCCTCGACAATGATCAATTCTCCCAACCTCGTTAGATATTTTTTTCCATACAAAACACTAAGTACGTATTATATATTTACATGACAGGATGATTCTTTCTCAACCATTTTTATAGAAAATGTTTACTTGTTTAAATTCTTTATATTATTATGCCTATATATAACTTTTCTATATCTCTGTAGCTTTTTCTATCTTCCTTCCTTCTATTTTTGCCAATCTTGACGCAGACGCGTTTTTTATACTGTTAAAAACACCATGAATCGGCTAACACTCTGATCATTCTGATCGAAACCAATCTAAATCACTAACCCAGCGCTCTATTCCTAGCAGTTATAACACCCACTTTAGCCCAGGCTCGTGTCGACTTTAAAGAGTCTGATTGGTCCGTGAATACACAAAACAGAAAAGTACATTAATTTCATTTAAGGGAGCATCGTAAATTTCGTCCTAATTATCGACATTAGATTATCTCCCTTCAATTCTTCCCGCTCAATCATTTTCATTCCAAAATCATCCACTTTATTAATTAAATCGGTGTTCTTAATTGTATACATTTTTTTCCTTATACGACAAAAAGTTTCTAACACACCCAGCCTATGAAACAAACAAGGTAGTCTGAGCTACATCGATAACTTGGTACATGTATATTTCCAGAAGGCCAAACTCCGTATGGCTTTTATATTCGAATTCACTTAAATGTGGGAAGTCAAATTCGTCTCTGGTAAAGAGCTATCGCATTGTCAACTTACTTTTAGTCCATGTGAAATAAATGAAATATTCATATTAACTTAAACTTGATGCCAAATTGCGCATGAGAATGCAATAGAAAAATATGTTCATGTCACTAAAATGCACATTCATGGTGGGATAATATTATTCAAAAAGTGACATTCCATTTGATACAATTATCGTTTCTACGTAACCTCCCGATAATGTACGATAATAGGGTAAAATGGGTGATTTTTTTCCCCGAAAAATAGAGTAAATTTCTAATAGGGACTAATAGAGTTCTAATGTCCGACTTAGGATAAAGATGTTATTAATGTAGATTGAAAGTCAGAAAGAAAGACAGTCAGACAGACAGATAGACACATATAAGGTTCTAAGAAGAAGGAAAACGGTTTCAATTCATATTATGATAAATATAACTCATCACGCAATAAAGGGCCACCTGGATATTACACAAACTGTAGACACTGGTCAAGTTATGCTCATAGCACAATCTGACAAGAGTCTTAACAGTTCGCTTTTCTTCTATTCATTTAAACCTAGAATGATTACTTTACCTTAAACTGTACAGTTTTTTTTGTCATGTTTCAATGAATTAAAGAATACTCTCGACCTCTTAAAAAAACAATCATTTGTTTATGTTCATGCAAACAGGGACAATCTTATATATGGATATCAGTGGTTGCTGCGCTTTACAGTAAAACTTGTGTTATGCGACCACTCGTTGGACCATGAAAATTGATCGCTTATGAAAATGGTCGCTTGATACATCATTTCATTGTAATTCACATCGGTCATTTAGATAGCATATGTGAATTGTCACGTTATTCTTACTGAATCCTATGGTGTTTAAACCCTTTAGAATCGTCTCATTCAGACGATTCTAATGGGTTCTAACATCATAAGATTCAATAAAAATTTCCATTTAAGAAGGCTCAAATTTTCAGAGATTTTGCTTACACTAATTGAACCTTTCATGATGGTCGCTTAAGAAAAGTGGTCGCATAATAGAAGTGGTCGCTCGATCAATATTGACTGTAATTTGTTTCCTTGAATAGTTTTCAAATCATTCACTTACAAACGGACAACATCTGAACCTATTTATACTCGCCGAAATGGGCGAATCGTTTTTTCCATATTTTATTATTTGAATTTATATGCAACTGACTTTGGGCAATTTGAAATATCTTTGAATAATTTTGGAACAGCTCAGATAGTTTCGTTGCAATGACTTTCCATAGTGAGATTGTCTTTTTTTTAAACAACAAGAAAAAATGTAAATTGAAATCGAAAAAAAATGTATTGACTGATGAGAATTACAACATAAAATGAGTTTTCTTTATTTCCGACGAACTTTTTTGTTAAAGGGAAGATAGGTGGTTTATTAAATTGTATAAAGATAAGAGCATACCTCAAACATGTATATTGCATCAAGTACACCATATGTCGTCTGTTTCTTTCTAATTCCCTATTTTCCAATCAATAATCACTATCTCGATTAAACGCGAAAACCGATTACAGTTCGCGATAACGCCAAATGCAAGTAAATACCAATTGATAGGGAAAAGCCTTCATAAATACTCTTCCCCGAGAAAATAAAAGGTCAGCTCGTATTGATTGAACACTGTAGCTTTTCCAAAAGATACTATTTTCTCTTCTGTATCTTAAATCCCACTCGATCGATCATTTAAACTCGCCCAATATGTTGCACAATGATAAATTATCGGGGGGTTTGTCAGCGGAAAATTGTCATATATATTGATATAAATTATCAAATACAATGGAAAATTAGCTGTAGATAAAAAGGAGCTGTTAATCGTAAATTATCAAGATTGTTTTCAATAATGTATAAAGATTTGAAATAACTTATTTTATTAATCATTAATTTTCCTATTGACTGTAACAAATAAAACTGATAGGAAAACTGTTGACCGACGAAAGTCTCGTAACTACAGCTTCAACAAGCTGTAGTTACGAGGTTCTAGTCGCTGAACTACGATAAATGATGTACAAGTAAAGTAAACAGATTTTTGCCGATTCGACAATAATGGGGAAGTTGTTTTGTTGAATGATAAATGAGATCTACGTCACTGTTCATTAAATCAATATGCTCAACAGCTTGCCTCGAAGTTTTGCGTGCTTAAAGTCACATTTCAACTTTCTCTCTCTTTGTCTCTCTGTGTCTTTCTCTGTCTCTGTCTCCCCCTCTTTTTCTCTCTCTTTTTCCCCCTCCCTCCCCCCCCCCCCTCTGTCTCTTTCTCTATCTTTCAGCGCTCTCTCCTTCTCTCTCTCTCTCTCTCTCTCTCTCTCTCTCTCTCTCTCTCTCTCTCTCTCTCTCTCTCTCTCTCTCTCTCTCTCTCTCTCTCTCAATCCCAATGGAAAAATATATGCAGATAAAAATAAAGCATGCGAATATTATTTGTTCAAAAATATACTATATACATATAAGACAGACAGAAATTCGGTTAATACTCTTGGTGGGCGATAAAACGACAGATGTTAGGTATAAAGAAAATATTATACCGTTTCAGGAAATCTTCATGTCTAAAGTCATATACTATACTTAGTATACAGGATTTTTGTAACATGTTAGTTGAAAAGTACTGGCATTTTTTTGCGCCAGAATCCCATCCACGAGAAAACTAGTTTGAGAGTAAGATCAGCTCCAGGCTAAATCTAAACATCTCAAAGTCTAGGGTCTAGTGCCATACTATCAGAGCTATAATATGATTGACATTCGATATCGACCTTTGCACAAAAAGAATAATCTTTTTTTTTATTTTTTATTTTATTTTTTATCTAATTTATTAATTTATCTATCTATTATTTTTTTTTTAGTTTATTCTTTTTTTACCTTTCGGCAATGAAAAGGGATCTTGACCTTTGTTTATTATTATGAACTTTATATAACTTGTACTAGATTAAAGCTGTCGGTAAGAAGGCATATTACGATTATTACTCGTACAGTTTATTTAAGGTTCATGTAAAGTGTTTGAGACCCAATATTTATGGCACTTCATTAGCCAAGAAAAAGCAGTATGAATGCCCCTAAAATTGGGTCTCAAACACTTTACATGAACCTTAACCGAACGAGAGATTCCTAATATGAAGTCTTAAATTCGTTTATAAAGCTACCAAGAAACCTAGGCGGTTGTTAGACGTAAAGTGACAAGGCATCGAAAATTGATATGTGACCCGTCAAGCGAAAAGAGACAATCTGGAAACTCCGAGAAATAAACGTTTTGAAAATGAGATTTTGTCCAGTACAGATCAACCAGAGATCGCATTTAAAACATTTTTGGGAGGAAGGCAGATTAATCGTTCTAGATTCTATTAAGTGCGGAAAGTTTCCACCCTAGTCAGTCTGCGCAGTCCACGCAGTCTGATAAGGGTCGGTACTTTGCGTTCTAACCCGATTGTCCCTTTTCGCGTGGCGGGTCACATATATATGCACGTAAAAACAGAGAAACGAAAAAAGCAAAATGTGCTATAAGTTGTATTATAACTATCTTTTACACTTTTTAGGCGTCATATAAAAACCTGAACTTTTATTTTTTTCAGATCCTCTGATCACACATAGGCTTTTCTTTCATTATAAAGTCATGTTTGCCACCTGCAAATTGTATTTACATGTTTTTACATGCATTTGGTTTAAAAACTATTTTAGGAACTCATGTTTATTCACTTTTCCTTAGACGTACAATGAATCGTCCATGGATGACAAAATCTCGTAACTACAGCTTACCGGTATTGCTGTAGTTATAAGATTTTAAAATCTCTCAGCGACTCACTATTGAAAGTGGCATTTACGGAACGTGAAGGGTGTCATGACGTAGGTTGAAGGGTGACAGATGTTTCCATAGATAAAGTCCGACTGATAAGGATTCTATCTGGGATTAGCCAAACACAACCGCCGGCCTGTCTTACTGCGCAATCTGCTTACGTCCGCGTTTGTTTTGTAAGCTTTCTTAATAAAGCTTTCGAAGCCTTTTTCTTTAAAAAAAAAAAATA
Source organism: Fragum whitleyi (assembly GCA_948146395.1). NCBI lineage: Eukaryota > Metazoa > Mollusca > Bivalvia > Cardiida > Cardiidae > Fragum > Fragum whitleyi. The sequence goes on along the minus strand of OX411545.1, from coordinate 3,643,654 downwards.
TATTAACACGCACAGCTTTTCGTTTTATTCAGGAAATCTACTGATCAGGGGAATAAAAACAAAAACATTCAAAAACGAATAAACAAATACTGAATTCGCTATTTGGGAGTCGGTATATATCTTGAAAATATGACTTTTAGATTTTTCTCCTCGTTGGTTCAATGTTTTCGGAGATGTTTTTCAAAGAATTCAAGGAAAAAAAGCCATGCCAATATTTGCCGAAGAAACTTTGAGAAGCGTCACCCGAGTAACATTTCCTCCAAGTTTGGTTGAATTGGGCCTAATGGTTGAAGAGGAGAAATTGTTTTAACATATGAGGGTAAAAAAGCCTCTCCATACCATGGCGGGGGGAAGGGGGGAGAGAGAGAATCAAACTTTCTAGAAAAAGTTTAAGAAAAGAATGGTTACCAAAAGAACAGTATTGTCAAATTCATTTGAATTTTCTCCAGTTATTACAGAGGGATACATGTTTAAACATTTTAGGATAAAAAACAGTCCCGCCCAGCCATGCCAATATGTGGGGGTCGACCGAAATTTCACAAGCATATTTTCAAGAAGGTCAACCAAGGAGGATTTCTGTAAAGTTTGGCTAAAATCCGCTGATTTGGTCACGAGGAGATGCTTGAAGATATCAAAAGTCATTAAATGCCACACCCTGTCACCCCCATATAATATGCTGTAAAAAGTTCACGAAGAAGTTTTTAAAGGGATCGCCCAAGGAATATTTCTGCCAGGTTTGGTTGAAATCAGCCCATGGGTTACTGGGGAGAAGATGCTTAAAAAATTTACGGGTCAAAATAAGCTCCAACCTGCCATGCCCATATTTGGAGGTCAATCAAAGTTCCATGAACAAGTTTGAGAAGGGTCACCAATAAAGATTTCTGCCAAGTCTGGTTGAAATCATTCCATTGGTTACCGAGGAAAAGATGTTTAAAGATATCGGGGTCAATATAAGCCCCCCTCTGCCACGCAACTACTTGGGAGTCAATCAAATTTGGCCAATCGGTATTACAGAAGACATTTAAAGCATTTTTCACTACTCACGGTGGAAAATTACCTCCCTTTAAAAAAATGTGCATACACTTTCTATAAATGGCTTCCAATTTCTTCAAACGCTTACAATTTCAATTATGTCAGTGAAAGTTCGATTTTTTCCTCTGGCTATATTCATTTTGAACGTAGTCGTTGAACTAAGCAGTTTAATGATTTTGGAGCGCTTTTGAATGGTAAATTCTTCCAGTAAGACGCGGTGGCATACCTCGTATGAATGCTGATTGAAGAATCGGAGAATGTATTTTATATTTTTAGGGTTCGAACAGAGCCACAGATAGAGGGGTATTTTCGGATTTCAGACCAGATTTTTTCAGAAATTGTAGCACGAATCCTATGTTATTGATACTAATTGGAATCGTCTCGTTTAGACGATTGAAATGAGTACCTACATCATAGGGTTTCAAAGTGAAATGTAAATTTTAGACTGATTTTATTCCTTCCCTCTTTTCTGGACCTCGGTATCGAACATGGTATCCAATCACAATAAGAGAGGAGTTCACAAACGGTTGAATGGATAGAACACAATTTTAACTTTTAAATTGATCCGTCTGTGTACTCGAAACATTACGCAATTTACCAAGCATCAAAAAGCCTCAGAAATCTCGAAATTTCGTATTAATTACGCATTGTCGCCCTTGAAGTATTCTGTATTTTTAGCAAGGCAGGCTTATATGGTTAGGTTGACGTCCGTCGTCCGTCGTGCGCCGTCAACATTAACCTTGTATGCACTCAGGGGCCACAATCTTTGCCTGATTAACATGAAAATTGGTAATAATGATTGTCTTGATAAATTCTGGACGAGTTCGAAATTGGGTCAGCTGGGTCAAAAACAAGGTCACAGGGTCAAATCAAAGATATACCTTGTTTCCACTCTAAAGGCAACATTTTCTGCCCGAAGAACCTGTCATTTGGTCGGACTGACTGTCTTGATAAAATCTCAGACGAGTTCGAAGTTGGGTTAACTATGGTAAAAAACAAGGTCACGGGGTCAAATCTTAGAACCGAATATACACTCGAGAGGCCGCATTTTTGCCAATCAACCTGAAATTTGATCAGAATGAGTGTATTGATGAATTCCTTGACGGGTTTAAAATTGGGTCAACTTGGGTAAAAAACGAGGCTACGGAGCCAAAAAACCTGAATTTTGGTCAGGATCATGTCTTGATAAAATCACGGACGAGTTCGAAATTGGGTCAGCTGAGTCAACAACTTGGTCACATGGTCAAATCATAGATGTGTATGCACTAAAGAGGCAACATTTTTTTGTCCGACGAACCTGTTATTTGGTCAGAATGACTGTCTTGATTTAATCTTAGACGAGTTGGAAATTAGGTCAACTGGGGTAAAAAAAAAAAAAAAACACCAGGACACGGGGTCAAAGCTTAGATTAACCTTGTATACACGAGGCTGTATTTTTTGCCCAATCAACCTGAAATTTGGTGAGAGTGATTGTCTTCATAAATTCTTGGACGAGTTCGAAAATGGGTGAACTTGGGTCAAAAACTTTGTCATGGAGTCAAATCTGGTATGCTTTCTAGAGGCCACATTCTTTCCAAACCAACCAGAATTTGGATAGAATGATTGTTTGTATGAAATCTCGCATTCGTTTGAAAATCGTATCATATTGGGTCAAAAACTAGGTAATTGGGTCAAATCTTAGAAAAAACTTTGTATGCAGTCTAAAGGCGATAACTTTTGCCTAATCTAGCTGGAATTTGAATGTTTGGCTTCATGAAATCTCGGACGAGTTTAGAAATGGGTCAACCGGACTCCAATCCTAGGTCACGGGGTCGAATTTTAGAAAAACTTTTTTTTGTCCAACCAACACTAAATTTGGGTAGAATGATTGCCTTTGCGCAATATTAAATGAGTTCGAAATCGGGCCAATTTGGCTCATAAACTAGGTCATGGAAACAAATCTAAGAAAAACCCTTGTGTGCACTATAGAGGCGACATATTTTGTCAAATCAACATGAAAATTGGCAAAAATTATGGTCCAGATGTATAGAAGCAACAACAGTGTTAAGCTTAGTGACCATTCATAGTCCTTTTCGAAAACCTATATTAAATAATTTTAGACGGTTCATTCAGGTACTCGATTTAGGGCCAATAAGACCCTCTTGTTATATGTAACAGTGAATTTGAAACCGCTGATTGTAGTAAAAATCGGGATATAAGTACAAAGACGTCAATGGTAGTATCCTACCATGGTAACAGGAAAAAAAACCCTTCTTTGGAATTCACAACTGAAATATGAAAGGTCGTTTCATGACTCTACAGAAATATTAAACTAAATAACTGAAATTTGATTTGTTGTGAAATGAACATCACGTATGTCAAAATTCTAAAGAATCGAAGGATCGACCAAATAACTGCGTTCCTATAATGCTGGACCTAAATCGTCGTTTTGCAACGGAATTGACGTAAATACAGCTTTAAAACAGCTCTGCGTTCAGAACAACAAAACGGTGCAAACAGTTAGCAAATTTTACCCGCTTTGCACGTGCTTTTGCGTGTAAAGCGGAGTTAAATCGGCAAACAATTTGCACCGTTTTGTCATTCTTAAAGCATGTCAGCTGTTTAAACGAAAATATGATTTCCCACAAACCGAATTAAGTTATGGTTCCGTTGTTGTTGTTTTTCAGATGATATGTGTTTTAGATTCATATTTTTTCACTCGAATAACACGTTAAAGTGACTAAATGATTAATATATCATCGTTATATATTTACTTTAAATGTGTTTTATTTTCTAACTTGGGATGCGACCTCTGGTTGAACTACATGTAATCTTATTTTCAAATTTTCATTACGGGAGAACCATCTGGGAAAAGCGCAAAGTATCGATGCTAGTTAGAGACTGCGCGACTAGGATCGAAAATTTCGCTATTTGATGATTTTCTTAGAATGACCATTCTTCTTTCCTGTCAAAAGATTTTTGGAATGTGATCTCATTTTCATACATTCATTTTACGTAGTTCCAAAATAGTCCCGTTTGTGTAACGGGTAACGTTTATACAGTAAACAACATCGTGAAATTAACAATGTGAATAATATTGGAATGCTTTTGGAATGAAATTGAATGAACGCTTTGAGTGAATTTTGAGTGAAATGAAATGGAGGTAATCCAATATCGCTAATTTTGTTCGGTATGAACAAATTAGCTTTTTCTATCTCTTTGCCTTAAATAATATATGCATACAAAGTCTAAAAATAGGTTCCTATTTCTACAAGAACCAATTAGACGTTTGCTATTTCGATTTTGTCAATGAAATCATGTATTTGACCAAGCTATATCAATTATGAATGTAGATGTTGATCTGATATATTTTTAGTGATTTTTGAACGTTTTTGAATGGTTTGGGTGAATGTTTGGAATGCATGAATATTTGGAATAAATGAATGAATGTTTGGAATGAATGAATGTTTGGAATGAATGAATGGATAAATGTTTGGAATGGATGAATGAATGAATGAATGAATGAATGAATGAATGAATGAATGAATGAATGAATGAATGAATGAATGAATGAATGAATGAATGAATGAAGCGCTGAGTGATTGACTAAAAATACATGTTGTTTTGATTGAGATGAATGCCGATTTCACGATATTATTTACTGTATGTAATCTTTAACCTGGACCAATTTGCCTACAGTACATTCTTAATTGAGAGCTGACTAGAGACACCTAATGACATGTCTGGTCTTCCAATAAGTTCAGATGTAAATAAGGTTCGTGTCCTTTGGCTCATTATTGAACATCAATCAAGACTTTTCATAGGCCTCGAAGGTCTTTGAACTTTTTTGGCAAAAGTCATGGTGTTTATCAACACTGTACGGCGTATTTGTTTTTGTGGCTTTGTTGTATTTGTTATTTGAGGAGAAACCATCTGAACCCGCTAGTATAATAAAACTTTGTTAATTTAAAAATGAAAATATGATTTTTTCACAAATAAAAAGAAGATGTTATAATCGTCGTCGCAAAATATGTATTTGCATTTATGTAGTTTCCCTTTAAGGAAAAGAATGCAGAGAATATGACACACCAAAATATTAAAAAATATCTATTGACGACCCAAAAATGTAGCTTAAACTTGAAAAAAATGCGTATCTGTACAATCGCCACTGACAAATTCACATTACCGAGCGATAATTGTAAGAATAGTTATTGTGATAAAATCATTCCCAAGGCTTAACCATCTATTTACAGATAGATAAATACGGTTCATGTCCTTTTTTGGTCATTATTGAAAATCGATTCCGCTCATCATGTCCATGGTGTTACCTTCTCATGAACTTAGTGCCCTGTTATAAAACAGTAACAAACTCTTCGTGGTCATGTGATGGTCGTGGTCTTATTTGTCGACAAACAAATCTTACACCTTAAGGTAGTGGACACGTAATAGTTCCGCGACTTTTCGGAAATAAGAATTTTAACAGTGTTTACCGAGGTTTCCTAATGATTACATTAGGAAACCTCGGTCAACACTGTGAAAGATCATGAGTGCCGAAATGGCGCGGGACGTTTACAGGTCCACTGCTTTGATAGAACAAAAATATATATCTTCATAGTTTAAAGTATTTTGGTTTGTTTTTGCTTCAACCTATTTAATATGCATCGATGTTGGGTATTACTTAGATATAACATCGCCCAACAGGCAATTGTTTTAAAATCAAAATATGCCCTATAGGCTAGAATATACTAACTTTTATGACAAACATGGATTTTAAAAGAATTGCCTGTGGGCCGTGGTCTTTTTTTTTCTAAAAAATAAGCACCCCCATTAACTGGAAAATGGAACCAAATAGCGACCCTTTAGTGACAGGGCCATAGTTTGTTTATAGATTTTCATAACGTTAGCAAGTGCATGCACACGAAAAAAGATAATTGAATTTGATTTTTTTATGGCCCTTCGTTGACTGCGGCTTTTATTGGATTTTTTTTCCCAAACAGTGACTTTATAAAATCAATGACCAGGAAGCATGAAAAGCCAGAAAAAAATGGCACAAATCGACTAAGTCATTTCTATCGTAGTAATTCGCTGACTCTCTAAAATGCATCGAAATGCCAGATAATACCTAGGGCTAGAGATAAAGCGGTATGTTTGATTTTGGATTAAAGTATTTTATTAATAAAGCCTGTGCGTGAGATTTCCAACAATTTCAAATAACTGCAAAGCAAAGAATCTGACCAGCCTGTGCATCTGCACAGTCTGACCAGAGTCTTCACTGTGCGTTTTGTAGATAGATAAGATCTCAAAGTATCTGTAGACAATCAAGTAACCATATATTTATTGTATGTTGCTACCCGCGCTGCTCAATGTTTGACCCGCATACACATTATAAATTGTTGGAAATGTCACGCACAGGCTCGATCAAAGTATAAAACCTACGTTGTTGAGACGATTCGAAAAATTATCCACAACATAGGGTTTCGTCGCGAAATAAAGATTTTAAACTGCCTTACCCCCCCCCCCCTTATCTGTACTTCTGATTTAAATGGACTCTGTCAAGGTAATGGACCCGTAATAGTTCCGCAACGTTTGGCAACTAATCACTTTAACCGTGTTAACCGAGGTTTCCTAATGATTTTCATTAGGAAACCTCGGTTAACACTGTTAAAGTTCATTAGTTCCAAAATGTTGCGGAACTATTACGGGTCCACTACCTTAACTCGGACAATACATAACGTAATCAATACAATTACATAACTTTAGCTAATATGGTACTCCAATATTCAATTAACAGGTGACAGATATCCGTAAATAATTAAAACGTGATTCCAGATTTAATTACTCTTATAAAACAAATACGATATCCCTGTACCGGGCCTTCGAGCCGCAACCATAGCGCAGTTGGTTAGGCATAAGACTTCAAAACTAGAAGTCGTGGGTTCGATCCCCGGTGGCGGCAAATATCCTTTCCGACGTTTGTCTCTCACCAATGGGTAGATAATCGTAAACCTATGTGAGATAGCAGTCGGAGGCTAGGAAAGGGTGTTATGGTAGTACAGGTGAGAGAAATACCAGGAATCCATTGTTAGGTGCTGCGGCGATATAACTGCGAAATTATTGAAAGCGGCGTAAAATCCCATTCAAACAAACAAACAAATGTACCGGTCCTTCACTGATCCAAACATAGACCCGCCACAGATAGCCGCTTCAGCATACGCTTGAATTTTAAAGAAAATATGAGTTCACATGCTTAAGAAAAATGAGCCTGTGTGTGAGATTTCCAACAATTTCAAATACACGCAAAGCAAAGACTTTGACCAGCCTGTGCATCCGCACAGTCTGACCAGAGTCTTCACTAGACGTTTAGTAGATAGATAAGGTCTCAAAGCATCGGTAGATCATCGGGTGACTCTTAATTTACACCATGTGGCTATCAACGCTACTCAATGGCTGCACCCACCTCAAGAACACTTCAAATTGTTGTAAATCTTACGCACAGGCTCAAATCACTTTGCATCTGAGCCAAATTGTCGTTATACGATGACTAAGATCTCGTTACTCTAGCCAATTCAAGCTGGAGTGGTGATGCTTTGGTCGCTTATGAATATTCAATGATAACCATTTCCTAAAATACATTACAGTTAGTTACATCGGTAAAATTGACATTAATCTCAATCAAAACTATTCTAAATGGCTCACTGAGAGCTCCATTAATTCATTCCAAGCACTCACTCAAACCATTCAAACACGCTCCTAAATCACTAAAAATAGATAAGATCAGAACAGAGGGGTCATTAGGTTGACAAAAATACACTGCTGGGAACGTATCTTTCATTGCGTTCTAAAAAAACACAAATGTCTTGAAGTTTGCATATCGGCACTTTTTGAGTGGCCCTCCACCGTTAAGCGCTCTTTACACAATGTTCAAAGCGTTTGAAACAGAAGCTCTGTTGCGTTTCCGAATTACATGTGTATACGTGTTTCACAACCTCCTGGTAAGTAGACTGGTAAACCAGTCCCATCTACGCTACCCTCCGATAAACAGATAGATTGAGACAGGCTCGCCAGTCAACCTAGTAAGCAGCAATCTCTTATCGTTAAAACAATAATTTAATCTAGATTTGTCCGCTTAAATTAATGCTGAAATCATTCATTTTACAAAGTCGATATGTAAGAACTAAAAATAAACACTGGCATAACGCAAGGTATTCTCTTGACGTAAGATTTACGCCGGTAAATGAATAACACATGGTCTAACGGGATAGAGCCAGTTCTATTCTTTCTTTTGTTTCTGTCCGATTGCTTTTGACATTATCATGTATCACAGCATTCGGAACATCACTCGGCCATTTCCGTAAACTACAACATGCCTCGGATGTATGTAAGGCGGATGGGTATGTAACGAAATCGTGCATTTTGTTAGGAGGAAACAGTGTTAGAAAAACTAGCACGTAGATTTATATTTTTTATAGTATGTGCCCCTATAACGGTTGATAAATCTTAATTTTTGAGAATGACGAATCATTCTCAAAAATTAAGATTTTTTCAGCCGTTATTTAAGAATCTAAAGATATTAATATAAAGATTCGATGAATTCACGTCAATGACTTAAACGAGTAGCGTTGGCGACGTCGAATGTTTTCACTCACAGTTTCGAGGGCTAACGCCATTTTAACTGACGTCATCGAGTTTTTCCAAGGTTTTCCCGTAATTTTTAAAAATAGTCCGTCTATATACATCCGAGGTTGATCGTGAGATTGGCCGAGTGGTGTTCCGAATGGTATCACAGATGACGTCGTTAAAACAAGACACCATTACGTTTGCCTTTTTAGTTACGTCCAATGTCGTTTTTTGTTTCATTTGATGTCAGAATCAGTTGTATAATAATAACTTTATTCATTTAGGTAAAAGAGTACAGAACATGGCATAATAAGAATAAGTATGGAGCCGAAACCCGACTTATTACTCTAGTACAGTAGTAACACCAATGGCCTATGTGTCTATCATTTCTGTATGGAACATTCAAACATGCCCATTTTACTCAAATAACGTTATTCTTAAACGTAGGTTTAAGCCCGATTTACTTGCGTTTTTCGGCGTTTTTTATCAAACAACATGGGCCTTCATAAAGATAAATGGTTATAGTCGAAATTATACGAACAGCAATCTTGGCACGTGCTCTGTGCATCATTTCGCCTATACTGACACGGCGATGACAAAAACGAACCAATGGCACTAAATTATTAGCAGAATCAATCTCTGTGCTTCGGCAAGGATAAACGAGGAGAAAAAAGTACAAGAAGAACGTAAAAATGGTCTTACTCATATCAATCAAACATTCCTAAACTTTTTTGAGTTCAGTATAGCTATGGACCTATAGTCTCAGCTGAAAATCGCCGAGTATTCTAAATGCACCATGTAGCTATCCAGGCTGTTAATTGTCTATTAATCACGCGTGCATGAAATAAATAGAAATGTTACGCACGCGCTATAAGCATAGTATCATTGCAGTTAACAACATCGTGAAATTGACAAAATGAATGATATTGTAATTATTTTGACATTAAATTGAATGAGATGATAAGCGATATTTATTACCGATATTGTTAGCGATGAGTGAGTTTGAGTGAAATTAAACGGAGGTAATCAAATGTCGCTAATTTTGTTTGCACAGGATGAACAAAATTAGCGATATTTGATTACCACCCTTTGAGATATATGAAAAAAAGTTCTATAATAACTTCATATTTCTTCAAGAACCAATCAGACGCTTGTTGTTTCAATTTTGTCAATGAAAACGCGGATTTGCTAAAGCTATATTTATTTTGAATGTAGTTGTTGATCTTCTATATTTTTAGTGATTTTGGGCGCGTTTTTGAATGGTTGGAGTGAGTGTTATGAATGAGTGAATGGAGAGCTAATTGAGCGATTTAAAATGGTTTTGATTGCGATGAATGTAAAATTCACGATGTTACTAACTGTACCTTACATCAACATGAAAAGAAATCGTTCGCACTTACTTATTTTCGTTCATTCGGCGGATCCAAATTACCCCTATTTCGAATGACCTTGACAATTCAACTAAAAGACGACAACATCATATAAGGTCGGTCGCTCCTTCTCGTATTAAATATGATATTGGAATCACGATCTTTGTTCGAACTTATATAAATACTGAAATATCAAAACAGATAAAAAGCGGCCTTAATAGCCTTGCCGTTCGCATAGAAATTATTTTCAAATGAATTATAAAATAAAACCCGACACACAAGAAAGGGAACTCCGCAAAAGACCCAGTCAGCCTGCGCCGTCGATATTGAGCCACATTTGCCACAGAGTGCATGTTAAGTTTCGCCGAACGTGTATGAATATTTCATATAGCGCCTATCTACATACAAAGCCCATAGTCAAGATTCTGATCAGACTCTAATCGGAATCTTTACTGAGGGCTGACGTGAGTTTATTGAAAAAGCAATACAAATGCTAAAATTTTACCTCGAACTGTTAATTTTACACCGTTCAAGTGATAGAGTTGAGCTTTTCCGGATGAAATATTCATGCCCACTATGCGTTTCTTATATATTTTATTATATGTTGCACTGAAAGACCCTAATTGTAGGAAAGGGTTGCCATGGTTCCTTAAGTCGTCTATGAGGAAACGGAAATTTTTTATCTTTCAGTAAACATATGATCCGCCACGCCAAACGGGGACAAATATTATCTACTCAGTTATTTATTCTTGATTCGTTTAGGGGTAGGGACGAGAAATAAATGTTGATAAAGCAAAGGTCAACCTGAGATCCCGCTTAGAATTGTTTTTAACAGAACAAATGGCCAGTCTTTTCTTTGATTGTCAAGAATCATATTGGCAGCATATATCTACCCAATCTGTCCTGCGTTCAGGATGACAAAACGGTACAAACTGTTTGCAAATTATAACTCGCTTTGCACTTACACGTACGCGCCAATCGGGGTATAATCTGCAAACAGTTTGCACAGTTAATCATCCTGAACGCAGGACTGGTTTTGTTTGAGTATTACATCGTTCAGATTAAATTTACAAGTTTTATAGTGGACTCGCAATATATCTCCAATTTCAAAAATAATTAACTTTAAATCCTTGATGAAACACAAGCTAGAAATTTTATATGTATGAAAGGTGTTATTGACGTAAATTAAGTTTAAATGTGCGTAAAAAACATACGTATATCGATGGTTCAGCGCAAAACAGTTGTAACTGCCTATAAACATATAGGCAGTTACAACTGTTTCGTACTGAGCCACCGATATGTAGCTATAGGAGGTAGGAAACGCACTATATAGCTTAGAAAGAGAAGTATTGAGGATTCGCTAGACGGAATAAATACCAGAAAGAAAGCCCTGTGTTCTAGATAAAAAAGTTTTCAAACACTTCATTAATGGTTTCCAGCTTTGCACACATCTCTAAACGTTTCGTGAACTTTAAAGAAGGGCTCTATTCATGAACATCACCTTACTAGTTCTCAAAACTTGCTTTTTTCCACTAAAGTCTAGTATGCATAATATATCGCAGCTTGTGACCTTTGGTATTCTATTTTTATATCGTTCGATTTCAATAGGTAGATCGCTTGCTATATATGTTAAGTTTAGAGTTTTTGATAATTAAAATGGTACTGTGTATATACGGCCTTAAAAAAACATCACAAATTTTCTTGATGTGTCAAGTACGAGCAACGCGTAAGGAGACGGTGCGATCTATCAGCTATAAATATAGTTTAAACCATATGGCCGCCACACTTTAATCGTTTACACCGTAAGAAATTGATGTTAAGATCAACAAGCAAAATATTGTACAGGCACCTACAGTTATCAACATCGTGAAATTGACAAAGTGAATGATTTTGGAACGATTTTTGAATGAAATTGAATGAGCGCAATGAGTGGGTTTTGAGTGAAATTAAAGGGAGGTAATCTGATATCGTCAATTTTATTCAGGATGAACAAAATAAGCGATATTCATTACCATCCATTTCATAAGATATGCATACAAGTACTATATACTAAATAGCTTATCTCTTCAAGGACCAATCAGACGTTCATAAAATTTCATTTATCTCAGTGAAACCGCGATTTTTTCCAGTTGTATTTATTTTGAATGTAGTTTTTGATCTTATTATTTCGGAGCGGTTTTTTTTTATTATTTCGGAGTGGTTGGAATGAATACATGGAGCCTGATTGAGTGATTTAGAATGGTTTTGGTTGAGATTTATGTAAATTTCACGAAGTAACTAACTGTAGCTATCTCTGCGGGGGTCCATGCGACGCTTATTTAAAAGCTATGTCACCGTAAAGCCTTGTTTCCTCTGTTGTTAAACTTGTTGTTCTCGAAAATTGCAAGATACAAGGTTTCCGTATAAACTCGGTGAAAATGTGGAATCACCAGTACCACAGTACAGGCACTTAACGTTTTTCAAGTTGCGGCGATATCATGGGCTCGATACAGGTTCTGTAGGCCAAATGTAAACTAGAATTCAGTCTAGCATATTATCTAGACAAAGGCTCACATTTTCAGTCTTATTAAGTAGTGTAAATATTCACGTGAACAAGGGGAATCCCCCTTACAAGGGTTAATTACAATACTAAGTAATTCATCGACCTAATTAATTTATCACTGAGTATAGATAAATCATGGGTACAATTTACGGTAGACTCACGTATGATGGCGGGATTATAGCATTTATCTTAATATGTTACCTAAATATAATACATATCATCGCGTATACAATATGAATGTGTTTTTCTTTTCATACATCTATGAATAAAAAAAAATGACGAAAAAATTAAGGAAATAAATAATTAGAAATAGGCTTTTAATCTCTTGAATCTGCTATCCGCTAATTTACTAAATGATTTGTGATGGAAATCAAACTACAATTAGTAACATCGTGATATAACATTCATCTCAATCAAAACTATTCCAAATCACTCACAAAGTGCTCTATTTATTTATTCCAAACACTCACTCAAAACATTCAAAAACGCTCCAAAGTCACTAAAGATAGATAAGATCAACAAGAACATACAAAATAAATAAAGTTTGAACAGATCATTGATTTCAAGGACAGAATTGAAATGACAAACGTCCGATTGGTTCTTGAAGAATCAGGAGGCAATTTATAGAACTTAAAGAATATTTGCACATATTTTTAAAAGAGAGGCAATCAAATATCGCTAATTTTGTTCATCTTGAACAAAATTAGCGATATTGGATTACCTCCCTTCAATTTCACTCAAAACTGACTCATCGCACACATCATTCTATTTCATCCCAAAAGCAATCCAATATCATTCACATTGTCAATTTCACGATGTTGCTGGCAGTAGTTGCCATAATGTTTCAATGCCTCCTATACTTATTTGAATTTCTCATTCGGACATGAGAGGTTTTGAATGAGATTTCTGGCAGAAAAAACGAGAAAATTTGCAAAGATCTCGCATAAAAAATATCCCTGCTAACACGGACCCTTAATTTTGAGAGTGCCTGCTGCTAATCAGGTGAGAAAATCGTGGTTTCTACCAGAGCACCACACGATATGGACAATGTTCTACTTGAAACGTTCTCTGTAGGTGATCTTGTCTCATATAAAGTGGTTGCAGACAACACTAAACAGTCTTAATACAGCCTTGATTCGATCTTTCTTTTCTTCGGGGAAAGGGGTGGTGGTAAAATTGCTTGTCACAAGCTTGTAATAAAATACAAATTATACTCCTTCCTTTTGGCTAAATATCCTGAGTATTTATTATTCTTAAGGTATAGTCCGTTTGACTTCTATATGGACCAACCTTTTCATCAATTACATAAAATTGCGTTTGAATAAAGGATTTGTTTGTAGTAAAATCTTAATTTCAGCTTAATACCATTCCAAAAAATATTTTTTGAAAATAAGATGATTTCAAAATAATGATTTTGCCTATCTAGTTAATGTTAATATTTTCGCATTATCCGTTCTTAAACACGAGGGGTGATAGAGGCTGTTCAATAGTAAGAAAATGTCAACATATATAGTAAAAACACGTGGTTTTATACTAAACTTTTGACAGATGAAATGTCCATTATTCCTTATTTGGACATGCTAATTAGCATATCGACGGTCATGTCATCTTAAACTTAAATAGCACGTGATTTTTACCGTTAGTACTCGCCTTTTCATCAAGTTTTCCTCGTGAAATTCCCAACTACTTCGTTTAATAATGCTTTTTGAATGGTCTTAACATGTAAATATAGAGTTTATCTCAGAATGAATAAAATCAATAATCAATTATCTGGTCAAACAGTTTCTGAAGAAAGAGAGAATATACACAGATTTGATATCAAACGGTAGCAAAACTCTTAGACAAACTGAATTATATTGAACAACCCGATTTTATAGTAATACAATTCACTTAAAATCTGACTCTTTTGACTCGGCCCCTGTGCAAATCAGTACTATTTTTGGTTATACAATTCGCTGTTCCGTTTAATACAGTAACAAGTAGGTATGAAATGCTGAAAGTTAACATGTTAACGGACGGACAAAATCATTATTTTACACTCAAAAATTCTGAAACACAAAATTCGTCATGGTATTAACTGGAAAAAATTATATGACAAGAAAAATATGCGTTTCATTAATTAATTTCTGAGATTTTCGGCGAAATGTTGGTCCATATAGAAATCAAACGGACTATAGGCTCCGCCACTCATGAACGTATAGATTTTGTCGTTCACTCAATAAAATATAAATCGATATACAACCGAAAAAAAACGATTATCCAATATCATTGTCACCTTCATCATTTCCATGGAGGGCTGATAGAGTAAAGGGTGATTAATTGATACAGGTGACGTCGGAGACAGCGGTAATACTGTCGATACACTCAGTTACAGGGTTCATTATCAATTAACATTAAATCACATGTTTAACAATCACATGTACACTTAATACATTCTTCTGCAAAGAACTGTAGCGTTTTCTTTCTTTATTCACTTTAAAATAGGCTTTTGAACGTAAGCCCTAATGGCCCTGTCACACCTCAACGTTTTAGCCAGCGTGTGCCTAACGCGTTTGAGAAAACGACTAAGTCCGTAAAACGTCGGCATACGCTGACCTACATTTTCTTTTTGTCAATTCACGACGCGCTTGTAGCGTGTTCATAGCGAGTTTGAACATGTGGGTAACGCGTGAGTAACGTGCCCAGAACGTATTGATAGCGTATGTCAGCGTACACCAACGTTCTTGAGCGTGTGTCCAACGTTCTCGTAACGTCCTCAGAACGTGCTTAGCGTGTTTGTAACGCGATTCTAGCGTGTTGTAACGTGTTCGCAGCGTGTTTTGGATGTAAATATAAATTCTGCTAGAAATTACCACTTTAAATTCATTCTTTTAATATATAAACAGGCCACCGGCCACTACACATATCCAAATTCAAAGTTTGTTGGTTCATGTAAAAGAAAAATAGGAAAAGGCGAAAAGAAAAATACACTGGCACCTGTTACATATGAAAACATGCATATAACAAACTTATAAGATTACAGGCTGATTAAAGCTTCTAGTACTTTTCACTCGAAAAATATTGCGAAAGAGTAAGGAACTACTTGTCATAATGCACTCCTTTCTTCCTCCATATGCTCTACCATGTAGGGTGACTTTCTACAATCTCTCTTAATCTTGAATAACTAGTCCTACATTAAGGGGGAAAAGGTGTACCAAATATCAAACTTGTAGTAAATATAATGGAATCAAATATTCTGAACAGAGCAGAATAGAGTAAAACACGTCTTGTATTATGTCTACTAGGTACAACGATATACTTGTCTTTTTGGTATATTGATAATGATCAAATGAAACGAATGAATGTTTGTATTTTCGCGAACGTATTGTTATTGTAACCAAAGAGCAGACGCACTTGTAAAGCTATAAACGCAATGTTTAATACACATTTAGGCTACATTCTCCACCTCGACAATCTAAGAAATTAAGAAAATCCGTAAAGGATTTATATGGAAGAAAAGACAAGCAGCTTATAACCTAACATAACATAACATAAGTTTTATTTGTATGACTTGAACGAAATCGTTCATCGTCAAATATAGAGAATGCTACTTGTAATCGAGTTTTCAAGTCTTTCTTAGACTGGTCATGAGGAAACATGCAGATATGAACATGTCAAAAGGGTCATACACATGTACATGCACAAATTTATTTATTTACGAGAAGTTGGTGGTAGAAATCCAAGACAAACATGCAGCGGAACTTTTATATTTTCATTGAAAATTGAAACACTGTCATACGCCAGAAACACGTTGTGAACTCGCTGGCAACGCGCTAGACACACATTCAGTACGCTGAAGACACGCTATGCACACGTTCCCAGTACGTTGGAGACACGCTAGAAGCACGTTAAACTTTTGGCGAACGTGTTTCTAGCGTGTCCGTAGCGTAAGTGAACGAGCTCCTAGCGTGTCTCTAGCGTGCTGAGCGTGTTCGGAACGTGTGCGGAACGTGTGCGGAGCGTGTTCCAACACGTTCGACACACGCTGAGAAATTTTAAGCATGCACAAAATTTTATGAGATGCTCAGCGTATCGCAACCTGTGCCAACGTGTTACAGCGTGCCGATAGCGTGTGCGGAACGTGTCCATAGCGTACCCGACGCGTTCGCAGCGTGTTATAAAAAATCCAACACGTTCCGCACACGCTGGCTAAAACGTTAAGGTATGACAGCCCTATAACGTCTTTCATCAGTTGTTGGAATCGCTTACCTTGCTTAATTAAACAATATTTACCATTCGATCATGTGATGTCTCTAGAAACCACTTCAATCAAAACAGCTGAAGCATCATAATGCAAACCATTATTGCATACTATAGGGTATAAGCTAAATCGTCTTTTGGCGACAAAATGTCATATATTTATATGAATACTGCCCTGCGTTCAGGATGATAAAACGGTGCGAACAGTTTGCTAGTTGTTCCCCGCTTTGCACGTAAGTGCACGTGCAAAGTGGGGTTAAATTGGCAAACAATTTGCACCGTTTTGTGGTCCTGAACGCAGGGCTGATAAAGATGCACCAATTCTTCCAAAAGTTTGAGTTTTTTTAGTGAAATTAATGCGGAATTCTAATATCGCTTATTTTGTTCAGGATGAACCAAATTAGCGATTTAAATATTACAGCCCATTAATCAAATATGCCTACAAATTCTGTAAATACTTTCCAATTTCTTCAAAAGCCAATCAGATGCTTATAATTTCAACTGTCTGCAAAATCACGATTTTGTCCATTTACATTCATTTTGAATTTTGATCTTACCTTTTATTGGTTTTGGAGCGTTTCTGAAGGGGTTGAGTGAGTTTTTGGAGTACATGAATGCTGAGTGAATGATTTTGAATGTATTTGATAGGAATGAGTGTCAATTTCACGATGTTTTTTTAACTATATGCAGTTACTCTATTCCAAGGTTTATATATATATATATATATTGCAATAAGTTTTTGGGCCATCCTAACGGCAATTCTTTAAACTGTAGTTACCACGTTTTATATATATACTTAGTTCCATAAGAAAGTGTGCACTTTCACTTTTTGCATTTCCCTTGATTTTTACAAAGTTGGAGGACAATTATAGAGTAAATTTGATACCATACTTAAGGCAAGGCCTTTTGAAATTAAAAGTCAACATCAGAATCGGATAAAGTATCGCATGCTGCATACGCGATGGTAGAACATATACTTAGTTCCATAAGAAAGTGTGCACTTTCACTTATTGCATTTCTCTTGATTTTTACAAAGTTGGAGGACAATTATGGAGTAAATTTGATACCATACTTAAGGCAAGGCCTTTTGAAATTAAAAGTCAACATCAGAATTGGAAAAAGTATCGCATGCTGCATATGCGATGGTAGAACATAATAGATTGATGAGATTTGACCACCTTACAACTTTTTCTTTGGTGAGCGCTATGTGTTGATGTTGAATTATAGAAATTAAGAAGTCTTTCCACGCCATTTCCAAACATAAGTTTTAATTTTTATGCAGACGTTACGTGTACGTCAAAGTTAGACATTGCTAGGTTGTTAGGCCAGCAACTTGTCGTTGAAGGGTGCTATGACGTTCTATGACATATCGATTTGCTTATTCAAGGCCTCAAAAAATAACGACCATGATTTTTATTGGAACATGAATGCTCAATCAATTTTAATGACGTTCTAAATCTGGCAAGGTTCAATTTTGTTCAACGGCGTTTATTTGTAGTCAAACCACAACGTAACATCATGCACAATTGTATTGAAGATGTGATTTTGTGCTAAGGAAAGCCGCAAAGATTTAGATGAATGCATTTTCAGACCAATTATACGTCTTTCGCGTGATGCACATGCAAAACGTGCAAAAATCAAATGTCTCAATTTAGTAAAACATTTTTGCTTATTCCCCGATTTTTGATTTCAAATATCGTTTGAACATACTTTTTTGTGACAGTCATACGACGTTTCATTGCGACAGATTGTGTAATTTCAGAGATATTTAAAATTCAAAAGTGCACACTTTCTTTTGGAACAAAGTATATATTTCATACGCTGGAAAATCTTAAGCATACACGTGTACCATGATATGTACATAATTTGTTGGGAAAGGCGTAGCTCGGAATTGATTCTTTTAAACACGCAGTTTTAATGCGACTTAAGGAAATAGGAATTGTCCAATACACCCATTCTCCCACGGAATAGGGAAGGGGCATTGACCTTCTTCGATTTGATTTGATAATTTGGACGAAAGTAAATATTCACAAAAACGCAACTACAGCTTACCAAAGCCGAAGTTACGATGTTATGATCATTCACAAACTGTTTTTCCATTAGACACTGTCATTTTTGATACGCACGTGCTTTCTGTGCGTAAAAGGTAGTCACGACATTGGTTATATATAATGGCCATGCTTTCATATATGGCCTAAACACCCTTAGATTGGTACCAACGTCGACTTTGCATAAAGGCTTTGTTAATGTCGAACGCTGTTCTAGTCTAACCGATTGATTTAAACATATTTTATTGCCATTTAAACAGTATCTACAACCATATATGTTTATCAACAGACTGAGAGATTAAGAAAAAAGCAAATTGGTCTGGCCACAAGTTCTTCAACTTAGATTCGACCATTCCCTTATATGTATCTACTCTTTTTACTGTCTTAACGTTTTGCTTAAATAAATGCATACAAAATTATGGTTCAAATTAGTTGAAGACAGTGAGTCTAAAAGATTCTGCCAAGTATTTTAGGAGAGCGTTCAGTTGTAACTATTCACTCTTCATTACAAAATACAATTGTTAAAATTTACTTTCCTTTTACTGTTTAAAAATAAATGTTCGTGCTGATTTGTAAGTACAGTCGATTTTGCTCGAGCGACCACGTGTATAAAGCGACCAATTTTATTAAGCGACCACCATAAAAAGTTCCTTCAACGTTAGCAAAATCTCTGACAAAGAGGACATTCTTAACGAATAGTTGGTTATTGTTGAATCTTATGTTGTTGGAACCCATTAGAATCGTCTCAATAAGACGATTCTAATGGATTCCAACATCATTCCGTAGGATTCAGAACAACTTGATCGATAAACATTAAATGCTATCAAAATGAACTGTAACATTTATCATGGTATTTCGTATTAAGCGACCATTCCCATTAACGACCGTTTTTTGGCGGTCCCTTAAGTGGTCGCTTAACACAAGTTTTACTGTATACTAAATTTTGGAAGAGGCTGTATAATACTTAGGTCTTGAAGATAGGTAATTGGATCCATATGTTTACCGTTTTACTTGAATGAAAGAAAAATGGCTTAAAATGGGGAAAAAATGAACTATGAAGGAAACAATTACCTGGTTTTGTTTGAAGAAATATCCATTTGTTGAAAAATAAACTTTCATTTGATATTTGTTTCACGTTATCAGTATTAAAATGTCATTTGACAGTTTTACAATAAAATCTATAAATAGCCCTATCACATGTTGATTTCACTGGCTACGTCACGCGCTTCCGGCCCCACACCTTATTGCAATACACTATCGGTAGTCTCATTATCGATTATGATTGATTTTATTTATTTTTTGCACCGAAATGACGGAAAGCTCGTTTTCCGTTTTTAACCTGTCAAATATAGCTTAGGGCGACACGACATGGTCAGATGTCAATTACAGAATATTACCCTTACTAATTATATCGTCTATAGATAGTCCACAGTAGGTTGAAAAGGGCGAAAAGTAAATACATAGGCGTATCTAGGACTTTGAAATTTATACGCATTCAGAAGGCGACAACCAAGGTATATATAGGACAAAGGCGATATGTGGACTCTGAAAACAGGTGAATGCCCTCTGTCCGCTCCCTTTAATGATTTGAGCGTTGGTGAGTAATCAAAACATCGTAACTACAGCTTGAATAAGCTGTAGTTTCGATGTTATGATCATTCATCAAGGATATTTTTTAGCAGAGGATTATTTCTTTTCCGCACTTGCGTAAATTGCGTAATGGGAGCTACGCCCTTGAAATGCAACCGAATTATACTACGAAGGAGTTTAAAAAACGCGTAAACACGACACCAAAACCTCGGTTGATCTACGAAGTCATCGATCCTTCCCGGTATCGACAATCTGGCAACCTCGGTGACTCTATGGAATAGACCTTTGGAATAATACGGACTTAGCCATGAAAGCGCGTCATTTCGCACGTGGGTTAACAAGACATTACAAGAATAAAGATGATTTTGGGTAAGACAACATCAACGAAAGATTAAAGTTGGGTATAGTTTCACTGCGTTTTGTCATAAAATTATAATATACCCAAAATATCTCCATAGACGATCGGAGAGCAATTGAATTTTTTTTCCTTCAATCGCATTCACCAAATATCATCAAAAGCCGAATTACCCAAAAAATGTCCAAGAATTAATAGATCTTGTTTACGGAAAATTCTAAGCGATTTTTCAAATGACCCTATTGTATGTACTACTGAGGCACCAACCTTTCCAGCACGTGCATGTTCAAGGCGAGGAATAATTTGCAAACAGTTTGCACCGTTTTGTCATCCTAAACGCAGGGCTGGTTTTGCGCTACCGTAAGAATATAGCCTACGATTTTTGAGTACAAAACAAAAAAAGCGTCCTTTCATCAAATGCTAGTTAAAGGAACTAGTACACATGTGAGATCAGGAAACCGAAACACAGGCAATTGTTTCATTGTCTGATAATGTCACGTGAAGGCTATCATATAAGACAATGCCTATGCCAACATTACCAGTTGTCATTAGATTGATATTTCATTGTTTTCTTAACATTGATTTGATAACATTGCCATTCATTCTTTCGTTTTCCTGAAGAATTGTCTTTTCCATTGATGCCAATCGAATATGCTTGGAGAGCTACAGCAGTATAAACTGTCGGGATCTATCTATTTTTCAAAACTCAACAACCACTTGGTGAATTTTAATAAAGCAAATTATTTACATCTACGGACTTTCAATGGTTGAATATATTCACAAAATATTTGAGAATATGATGAAAAACGGTGAAAATTAGCAGAAAATAACCTATACATTATTCTCTTAACGTCAGATGAGTTGTTCCTTTCCGCCCTTGAAGCATATAGCGAAACATCCAATCCATAGTCAGATTTTACTTGGCCCGTTTTGAATTCATAGTTCTTGTTGGTTTTCGTCAAACAGATCAGTCCAGGGAGTATAGACCTCTGTAAATCTAGTCAAACTTGTACGAATTTCATCGTGATATTGACAATGTGAATGATATCGAAATGCTTTAAGTAGGAAATTGAATGCGATAAGCGAGTTTTGAGTGAAATTGAAGGGCTGTAATCTAATTTCGCTAATTTTGTTCAGATGAACAAAATTAGCGATTTCTATTAGCTCACTATAAAACATATGCATATAACTTCTATATAAAGCTCATTTTTCTTCAAGAACAAATCATACGCTTGTTATTTCAATTTTGTTAGTGAAATCTTGGATTTGTTCAAGCTATATCTATTTTGAATGTAGTTAATGATCTGATCTATTTTTAGTGATTTTGAAGCGTTATTGAATGGTTTGAGTGTTTGGAATGAATGAATGAATGAATGAATGAATGAATGAATGAATGAATGAATGAATGAATGAATGAATGAATGAATGAATGAATGAATGAATGGAGCGATGAGTGAGCTATTTAGAATAATATTAATTTGTAGTGAATGTCAATTTCACGATTTGACTAACTGTATCTATGACAATGACTCCAGGAAAAAAACAACTAAAATTATTGCAAATCTTATCTAGAAAAAAGGAAAATATAAAACAAATGACTCGTGGCAGTGTTTGTCATTTGCCAGAGTTTGAAACCTGTCTTATATAACAATCTCTAAGACAAAATCAGAATATGAAACAAATACCTTTTATCGAGAGCCAGAAATCAATTCAGCTTAAGGTAGTGGAACCGTAATAGATTTGCAAAGTCTCAGAAGTAATGAACTTTAACGATGTTAACCGAGGTTTCCTAATGATTTTCATTAGGAAACCTCGGTAAATATTGCGAAAGAATATGTGGTCCGAAATGTTGCATAACTATTGCGGGTCCACTACCTTAAGATGCGATAGGTGCTTTTAGCTTGGAAAATCTAAAATCACTGTTTGGCGATCAAACCGTGGTAGCTTTAGCTTCTTTTGATAAAATAGAAATATATGTTACTTCTGTGCACTTCAGTTCGTATTTAGGTAGTAGACCCGTAAGAGTTCCGCAACATTTCGGACCTCATGATCTTTTACAACGTTGAGCAAGGTTGAATTCATTAGGAAACTTCGGTCAACACTGTTAAAGTTCATTACTTCCAAAAACGGCGCAGATCTATTACGGGCCCACTACATTAAGCAATGTACATGGGAACAGCCAAAAGACAAATAAAACCTTTTCCTGTAGAGTATAAAAAAAGAAAATTTAGAGAAAGAAAATCTAGTAATTAGCATTTTCTTTTGAGCAAAAAGGCTAATACAACATTTTAATAGGAATCCTTCTGGGTAAATAAAACCTTTCAAATTTTAGATCTTCAAATGGCTGCACGGAGATAACTGGAACTGTCTCCAAAATATGACATGCTTTTCAATTACTCAGAAATCAAATGTTCTCCAATTTGTTTGTTCATGTACTTGTATCTGTAAAAATCAACCCTGTCCCGCGCTTGAGGTGACGAAACTATTGCTTACGATTAAGAATCTGTACATTCTTTATACGTGTACCTATGGGCCAACTGATTTCTGGTCCGGGTCCTGCACGGAAGTCAACTGGTATCCCTCATCATAGTACATAGCGGGCTACCAATTTACGCCCGAAAAAGACCGGTCCCAATTTCAACAATCAAAATAGCCTAGAAAAGGCTATTTTGAAAGTTGAAATAGGGATCAGTATTCGCCCGGGTAGGATCAAGGCTAGAAATCAATCGGCCGGAAGTAAAAAAAAAACACCTCAAAACAAAAACTATCGCCACTGAACAAGATGTGTTCGATCCGCGAAAGAAACAAAGGGAATCTATTTTATCGTTTTAATTGTAGATATGGTTTAATCAGTTTCCTCCCTTTAATCGTCACAAGGCAGAGAAATTTCTTGCTCACCAATACCCGTTTTTTCTCGCAGTAATTTAATCAACTAAATGGCATAACTTCTTATCGCCTCAAATTCATCATTCGGTTGTGTTTGAATATGTATTGAGGAACTGTGAGTATCATCTATAGTTGCACCGATATTCAAACTTTGCAAGCCCTGAAGTTCGATATCGGAAAATTCCTCCACGAATTCAAAATATACTCTTTTCATATCTTATAATTTGATAGAGCTAAGCAAAATTGTTGGGATTTCTCCATAATGGGATCGATTTCTTTTGGACTATTTTACAAATAAGGTGTGTACTCAAAATTAATTTCATTGCGGTATGATATTTTTTTTAAGCCAATCTGATTGAACAAATCTATAATTTCATTGACAAAATTGAAAAATCAAGCGTCTGAAGAACTATTTATATAGAAATTATTTGCATACATTTTAATGGGAGGTAATAGTAATTGCTAATTTCGTCCATCCAGATCAAATTAGCGATATTGGAAAAACACCCTTTAATTTCACTCAAAATTCACTCATCGCACTTATTCAATTTCATTCCAAAAGCATTCAAAATTATTCACATGGTCAATTTCAAGATGTTATTAACTGTACACCTAAAATTAAATCATATTCATATGAGACAAGTCAGACAAAAGGGACGACCTGGGTAGTACTTTAAGTGTCGCTTCTAGTCAGACTGTGAAACTTTTTCGCATTTGGAAGTGTTTTCTTTTTTTTTTTTTTTTTTTTTTTGTGAACGTTTATTAATAACCTTCACCAGTGTTATAAAGTGTGAAAAATTAAACTCAGTAAGATCTTTATAGAGATTAATATCATCGAGAGAAAGTAGTTCGCACTTAGTTTCAATTTACTAATGTTCAAGATTTGTCTTCTACAGACAACAGTGCATTTTAGATATAGCGTACCACAAGAACTTTAGATAAAACGTGGACAATGACCGACCAATCTGGCCCACGCGAATTTTGCTAATGCGGAGGTTTTTTTAAGGCGATTCTCCGTTTTCGTTTCCGCAGGGGGGAAGGGAGGTCACTAAACAAAGCACCGAGATTTACTGCCCATCTATGCTCCAACGCGTAAGTTGATGTGTACACAGGTTTATGCAATCGGGCTTTACATAACTTAGATACGACAGTCAGGCTCGAGACGGATTTCGAAAACCATTCGATACGTGTTTTAACTGTACGACCTTTCGTGTGCCTTTTGAGTTGGAATTTTCGCCGCTCTATTTCTGTTTAATCGCGGCGGATGGGGACACAGACGATTGCATCATAATCCGAGTTTTTTCATATGTATATGCCTAATTTGCTCTGATTTGGGTTTTACGCCGCGTTCAACAATCTATCAGTTATATCGCGGCGGCTGGAGCACCTAACAATGTATTCCTGGTATTTCTCACTCTAGTATTACCACTTCATCCTTCCAGCTGCTATACCAAATTATCGCCCATTGGTAGGAGACAAAAAGTCGGAGAGGATGAGTGCCGCCGGGACTTCTGCGCTACGACGGCGGCTTATGTAAAAACGGTCTTATATCATTTAGGACGGAATTCGGATTGTGAAATTATCGCCTGTGGACTGGAGCACCTAAACACAGATTTCTGGTATTGATTGTATTTCTCTCACCAGAACCTTTATTAGCCTACATACTTACCTCGCATTCACTTTTTATCCTTTTAGGTTTACGATTATTTACAATTTGGTAAAATGATAGAATTTGAACTACGACATTGTCTGGACAATCCATTATCTGTATGTACAAAATGCATATCTACATAAATCTTATTTGACTTCTCTTTTAATCCTTTAACACGATGACATCAGATAATCATTCTTTAACGAAACTCTACAAATTACCGAAAAAGATAGAAACGTTATAATAACACCGTTTTGGTTGAAGACGAACGCTATATTTTTGAAGTGCAAGTTCCTCAATCGACGATCTTTTACCTTTTAGTCTCTTACTGATGTGCGACATAAGAAAGAGAAACACCAGTCCTTTATTTTGGGGGAGGGGGGGGGGGGTAATTCAGTTCGTAAACGTTCCAGAGCTATAATTACGTTTCATGGAAAAAAAATGTAGTAGGACTGCTGATGGTATGGTCAAATATGGGTAAGGCGTGTTGAAATTGAAATTGGAAAATTGCATAACCATTCTGACTGGTTTTTTTTTCCGAGTTAAGAAAGAAATGTATAGTCTAGACACTATACCTGAATGTTTTCTCTCTCTCTCTCTCTCTCTCTCTCTCTCTCTCTCTCTCTCTCTCTCTCTCTCTCTCTCTCTCTCTCTCTCTCTCTCTCTCTCTCTCTCTCTCTCTCTCTCTCTCTCACTCACTCACTCTAGAATGTCATCAGAAACGTTCACCATCAGTACTTTCAGTGCTTTGATTTTATTAAGAGATAAATAGATAAAGTATTTGTTGATTTCATTGAGTAAAAAGTCAACCGTTCTAACAATCGGGAACCTTCGGCGATTCTACGGACTAGACCTCGGGAATAATGAGGGCATTCGGGGACCTTCGGCGATTCTACGGAATAGATCTCGGGAAAGTCATTCGGAACATCCCTCGGACTTTTCCGTAACTTGAAAAGTACCTCGGGCGTAAGTGTAGCAATTTTGGGTCACTTTTTAGGTAATTCGGCTCCTTGTGGTACTTCGGTTAATACGCATGAAGAAAATCACAATTTGTTAATTCTTTTCGATCGTCTTTCGAGATCTTTTAGACATATTGTAATTGGATGACAAAACGCAGTAAGACACTGCGTTTTGTTATCAAATTATGATATGCCTGTTTATTCTTTAGTTGATTTTGTTTCATACAACGTCATCCTTAGCGGGATCGTTTATGTTTGTGACGTCATATTAACTTACGCTTAAAATGACGCGCTTTCATAGCTGCGCCCGTATTATTCCCGAGGTCTATTCAGTAGAATCGCCGAAGGCTCCCGATTGCGGGAAAGTGAGAGCGCAGACATGAAAGCTAGTCATATCGCACGTGGAGATTTGTGACGTCACAAACACAACTAAAGATGACGTTGCGAAAAACAAAACCAACGAAAGGTTTTAACTGGACATTTTATGACTTGATAATATTCAACAAAACGCAAGCGATCGTTTATTAATTGTTATATGTTGAAATTTGAAAATCATATATGACTCTTTTATATTGTCTTACCGAGGGATTGGAGCAAAAACGTATGATGTGTCTATATAGTGTTTATATACATACTATGTTTTTGCTCTAAGCCCTCGATATAGTGATAGGGTTTATAAAACATGTTACCTTCTAAACGGGTCATGTGAGATTTTAAAGTTTCATCATGTTAAAGAATCGACTGTATCCCATGCTAGTGAAAATTGTCACTATGTTTGAAGATAAAGGTGATATGGACCAGCAAGACTTATAGATCGTTTTATTTCAGAAATGAGGGTTTATTAAGGAATATAAAACTGGACAGAATTTTTGGCCTTGAGATATTTTGAATGTCAAAATATTAAGATATGGTCATCGAGGACAGTAATGTCGATTTCAACAAACATTAACATTGTCATGCTGTCTCCGGAATATTCCTGCTTTGGCAGGAGGTATGGGCAAAGATCATGCGGCACGAATGTGCTGTCTGATCTTGGTCTATACCACCTGATTTTCCTTCTTAAAGAAGGAAAGTTTCAAAATTGTATTTACAAATCAAATCCTGACTTTAAACTAGGAAATACAAAGCTTTCAGCACTTTTATTTTGATAAAATTTTGCCATGTTTTTTATCTAGCATGAAAAAGGTTAAGAAGTCCCCCTTCCTTGCTCTCTTTCACACCCATGTAACCGTAGTTAGGGTTAGGATTTGCTGATTCCATTAGTTTCACTGGAATAGATGATAAAATTGTTTAAGTTTTTCCAACTTGGTTATTCGTTACTTTCTGTTTATTCATCACGCATATTTTGTAGAATTGCTTTATGACTGCAGGCGTTGTTAATAATTTTACAAACGGATTGCTTGTTCTGGATCTCCGTCTTATTTTACAACCAGAATTATTCTTTTCTTGGTCTGACATTGATAAAAAACTTTTGTTGGTGTCTCTTTTGTGGAGGGGTGCTACTGTTGATGTCTATTTTGGTGGAGGGGATGATTTTGTTGACGTCTGAGTTGTAAGGGGAACTACTTTTGCCGGGGGTATGTTTTTATTGATGTCTGTGTTGTTGGAAACGGAAGATATGCCTTTGTTGATGTCAGTGTCTACACAGGAGCAAATTTTGTTGACGTCTTTGTCCGGGGAGGAGGTGCTACTGTTGATGTCAGTGTTGCTTGAGGAGGTTCTATAGTTGATATCTGTGTTGGTGGAGGAAGTGCTATTGTTGATATCTGTGTTGGTGGTGGAGGTGCTATTGTTGATGTCTGCGTTGGTGGAGGAGGTGCTGTAGTTGATGTCTGTGTTGGTGGAGGAGGTTCAATAGTACATGTCTGTGTTGGTGGAGGAGGTGCTATAGTTAATATCTGTGTTGGTGGAGGAGGTGCTATAGTTGATGTCTGTGTTGGTGGAGGTGGTGCTGTAGTTGATGTCTGTGTTGGTGGAGGAGGTGCTATAGTTGATATCTGTGTTGGTGGAGGTGGTGCTATAGTTGATGTCTGTGTTGGTGGAGGAGGTGCTATTGTTGATGTCTGCGTTGGTGGAGGAGGTGCTATAGTCAATGTCTGTGTTGGTGGAGGAGGTGCTATAGTTGATGTCTGTGTTGGTGGAGGGGGTGCTATAGTTGATGTCTATGTTGGCGGAGGAGGTGCTGTAGTTGATGTCAGTGTTGGTGGAGGAGGTGCTATTGTTGATGTCTGTGTTGGGGGAGGAGGTGCTATAGTTGATTTCTGTGTTGGTGGAGGAGGTGCTATAGTTGATGTCTGTGTTGGGGGAAGAGGTGCTATAGTTGATATCTGTGTTGGGGGAGGAGGTGCTATAGTTGATGTCTGTGTTGGTGGAGGAGGTGCTATAGTTGATGTCTGTGTTGGTGGAGGAGGTGCTTTTGTTGATATCTGTGTTGGTGGAGGAGGTGCTATTGTTGATGTCTGTGTTGTGGGAGATGTTGCTATTTTTGATATCTGTGTTGGTGGAGGAGGTGCTATAGTTGATGTCTGTGTTGGCGGAGGAGGTGCTGTAGTTGATGTCTGAGTTGGTTGAGGAGGTGCTATAGTTGATGTACATGTTGGTTGAGGAGGTGCTATAGTTGATGTCTGTGTTGGTGGAGGAGGTGTCATAGTTGATGTCTGTGTTTGGGGAGGAGGTGCAATAGTTGATGTCTGTGTTGGTGATGGAGGTGCTGTAGTTGATGTTTGTGTTGGTGGAGAAGGTGCTATAGTTGATGTTTGTGTTGGTGGAGGAGGTGCTATAGTTGATGTCTGTGTTGTGGGAGATGTTGCTATTTTTGATATCTGTGTTGGTGGAGGAGGTGCTACAGTTGATGTCTGTGTTGGCGGAGGAGGTGCTGTAGTTGATGTCTGTGTTGGTGGAGGAGGTGCTATAGTTGATGTCTGTGTTGGTGGAGGAGGTGCTGTAGTTGATGTTTGTGTTGGTGGAGAAGGTGCTATAGTTGATGTTTGTGTTGGTGGAGGAGGTGCTATAGTTGATGTCTGTGTTGGTGGAGGAGGTGCTATAGTTGATATCTGTGTTGGTGGAGGAGGTGCTATAGTTGATGTCTGTGTTGGTGGAGGAGGTGCTATAGTTGATATCTGTGTTGGTGGAGGAGGTGCTATAGTTGATGTCTGTGTTGGTGGAGGAGGTGCTATAGTTGATATCTGTGTTGGTGGAGGAGGTGCTATAGTTGATGTCTGTGTTGGTGGAGGAGGTGCTGTAGTTGATGTCTGTGTTGGTGGAGGAGGTGTCATAGTTGATGTCTGTGTTGGTGGAGGAGGTGCTATAGTTGATATCTGTGTTGGTGGAGGAGGTGCTGTAGTTGATGTCTGTGTTGGTGGAGGAGGTGCTATAGTTGATGTCTGTGTTGGTGGAGGAGGTGCTATAGATGATATCTGTGTTGGTGGAGGAGGTGCTATAGTTGATGTCTGTGTTTGTGGAGGAGGTGCTATAGTTGATATCTGTGTTGGCGGAGGAGGTGCTATTGTTGATGTCTGTGTTGGTGGAGGAGGTGCTGTAGTTGATGTTTGTGTTGGTGGAGAAGGTGCTATAGTTGATGTCTGTGTTGGTGGAGGAGGTGCTGTAGTTGATGTCTGTGTTGGTGGAGGAGGTGCTATTTTTGATGTCTATGTTGGTGGAGGAGATGCTATAGTTAATGTCTGTGTTGGTGGAGGGGGTGCTATTGTTGATGTCTGTGTTGATGGAGGGGGTGCTATTGTTGATGTCTGTGTTGGTGGAGGAGGTGCTATTGTTGATGTCTGTATTGGTGGAGGGGGTGCTATTGTTGATGTCTGTGTTGGTGGAGGAGGTGCTATAGTTAATGTCTGTGTTGGGGGAGGAGGTGCTATAGTTGATGTCTGTGTTGGGGGAGGGGGTGCTATTGTTGATGTCTGTGTTGGTGGAGGGGGTGCTATTGTTGATGTCTGTGTTGGTGGAGGAGGTGCTATAGATAATGTCTGTGTTGGGGGAGGAGGTGCTATAGTTGATGTCTGTGTTGATGGAGGGGGTGCTATTGTTGATGTCTGTGTTGGTGGAGGAGGTGCTATTGTTGATGTCTGTGTTGGTGGAGGAGGTGCTATAGTTAATGTCTGTGTTAGGGGAGGAGGTGCTATAGTTGATGTCTGTGTTGGGGGAGGAGGTGCTGTAGTTGATGTCTGTGTTGGTGGAGGAGGTGCTATTGTTGATGTCTGTGTAGGTGGAGGAGGTGCTATTATCGATCTCTGTTTTGTCTGAAGCAATGTATTTGACTTAGCCAGCGACATCGATCTGTTGAAATATTTTTGCCTTCCATTGAGGTTATGTTGTATGTATCTATCTCTGTGCCTGGTTGTTTTATTCCACGTTTCTTCAATTTTGATCAGTAAAGATCCTCGGATTAAACAGGATGAAAGTCTAGATTCACCCATTCCTTTGTCCTCGCTTGACTTTGAAAAGGGCGTTTCTAATTCTGAACTTAATCCATGACTACAGTAGCTCGGTGATTCAAGATTCTTCTGATTAGAGCCAAACGTTGTCGTGACGGATAGTATTTGTGTCATCAGGAGTAGTATACGTAATACGTCCATCCTCCAGTGTTATTGTAACTGTAATTAAAATCCGAAAACGCTTAATATAAATTTTAAGCGACCTAAATACCTAATCGACTTCTTGAATAAAGAAAACATGTATAGATACGACAGTTTGATCTGAAACAAAAGATTTGCATAAACTATTTTAAGTCATTTTTCTTTAAATTTTGAATCATGATCGACAAAAACCTTTTGTTAAGTATTTACCTCTACACATATGGAATGATGTTATTTCGGGCGTCAATTATGCTCGAAAAATTACAGATGGTAAGAAGAAATTAGCAAAAGATAAGATCCGAATGTCGAGACAGAGGATTTTGCTGTGCATGTGACTCCTCCAAATTTAGTAATATTCAAGTATTACAAGATCGACGTCGAATTTAATATATAGAGACGTCGCAGCGAACTGAGGCTATAAAGCGTAACGTAATTTGGCGTTATTTTTGCAGCGTTAAATTTGAGAAAAACAAATTTGTCTTTTGAAACAACCTTATACCATATTCTGAATAGAATCAAAAGATGTGATTAAAAATGTTTATAACTATCATGTTCAGGTTTGTATAAAATATTTTAGGATGTCGAATCTTTGTTATTACGAACCAAAATCAGCTTTGTATTAACAACAGCATTGAATTTCCGAATAGCTAAAAAAGGTATATGAAAAAATATTGAAGTCTTGGTATTGTTGATCTTGCTTTACTATAAACTCGTCTTTTTTATCTAGATTATACCGGTTGGTATTTCATTTTTCTGCCAGTAATTTCGAAATAATCGATAAAACATGAAACTCGCAACGTAAAACGTCATTAAAATGAGAGCGTGACATTTTTTCAGACTTGTTTAGCATTCTCGTATTTGGAGTTTAATTCGCAAAAAATCGATTGTTATATGTTTTTGAAAAGAATGGACTGACCATTTTTTATGGTTTAATTTTTATTAGAGATAATCGACATTTGATAAGAGTTTAGTTACTCCTCGCGAAAGTGGTGCGAAAAAAATGACGTAGTTTCAAAAAGCGTGACATTTTTTCAGACTTTTTCAAACGAAAATTTTGTATTTAAATAAGACACACAAATAAACCAAATTCAAACTTAAGAATTAAAAATTTGACTATTTTTCTTAAAGGTGATTTTGTATGATTATTTTTACGTTGAAATGTTTTAGTCGTCATTTTTTGCTTCATTTTTAGCAGCGTTACACTTTCCGCTATTTTAGTTACGTTAAGAGATTTTCGCAAAATTTTATTTGAAACTTTCAAAATTCACACTGCATAAGGACTAGTATTCTAGGTAATTGTGTGTAAAGTTTTACGATGATAAGGCGCATATTCGCCATTTTATGGCACTTTGAACATGTGTTGAAAGAGAAGCATGTTACGCGTTACATGCGCTTTTTGGCGATTTTTTTATATTTAACTCGATATCATTTTTTATTCACAGCAATGGGTAACAGAACTTTGTGTCTATAAGATAGAGCTGCCCAAAAGCTTTAAAATGATGTACAATAATGTGCTGTTTTATGGTGATCAGCGATTTTATTTTAATTGAAAGTAAAAATATGACTGATTTTCATAAAATAGCCCGACGTTACTGCGACGTCTCATAACATTTTTTCAGGCTCGACAATTATGAACACAGAAATGTTGATATTGGAGCGTTTCGCTAATTTTCTAATCGAAAATGCTATCAACATGGTTAACAATTGTTGAAAGCAGCGATAAACCCCATTCAAACAAAAATCATTCTAAGATGGTTCATTATACCAATAACGTCGTGACGCTATATTAAGGACGATTTCGGGAGTTCGTTCTTGCACAACGTCTTTGCGCATCAAACTCTTCAAAAATGAGTAAGCGCTCCAAACTTGCACTTATCTCGGACGTAACAAAAACACTACAAAAACCCTCTTAATTTCTATATTTCGCGGAAAATGCTTTCATGAAGACGATTAACTAATCCTTTCACTAAAACATAATTATATAAATTATCGCAGCCATTTTTCTCATAGAATAAAGGATATGACGTCAGCGTCGTTTTTGCAGGTATTTGTGACGTAAACGTTCCCGCGCATAATCAGACATCAAACAACGTTATCAGACGTATATGTATCCGTCACATTTCATTGTGACGGGGATAGTTTTTGAAAGGTTGACCTTGATAAAAGATCCTGTCGTTGTCAAATGATCTTGTCAGATTTTTAATTTCCAATTTTTGGATTAATTTTTTACAGACCTGGGTGTATTTGAAAGTTTATTATGGGATGGGGGTGTGAGCGAGGTACTGGATGACCTTGATCTCATCACATGACTTCGATCAGGGAATTTGGTGATGATTATTGACAAGATCAATTATTATTCCATATGTGGGTATTCTATTTTCAACAAGCTTGAAGAATTTTGAAAATACTAGATTTTTGCGTGATATATGTATCGTTGGCGTTGATATATGACCTTGACCTTTCCATATGATTTGATCTTGGGATTTGTTGACGCAAAAAAAGTGATACCCTTATTAATGAGGTATTCAACTCAATAATCGATTAATTTAAGAAGTATTGAATATCATTGATTTTGTACATAAAATTTGCACGAGAAAAAGAATCTGGAGTGTTTTTTTTCCTTTGCGTCAAAACTTGGAAACCTAGAATTTTGCATTTTTTTTCTAGAAAATAAGCACGGTGAACATACCTTTTTTTATATCAATATCGCACGAGCATTTAATTATCTACAAAATATGGAAAAAATAAAATTTTCTATCTCATGGCTTTTGAGAAATTTGATCAAAAGTAATAAATTTTGAAAATTTTCTCGTTCATTTTCGATATACCAGTTTATACGCATTGGGAAAAAATACTTGAAAAAATCATTATGTTTCCCTTCAATCGATAATTATGAATAATATTCAGTGCAAATAACTTCCTATCTATGATATTGAAATAAATGTGATATGAGTTGTTAGATTAGATTTGATTGTGTTATGGTTTTATGTCATTACCAAGAAATGAAAATCGGCGAAAAAATCGTACAAAAATGTACTCGATACCTATGAAATTCTATGACGTTTTACGAAAAATCTGATTCGGTGACCCCCTTTTTTCTTTCCATTTTTGCAATCGCCATACTTTAATCTACAAAATATGAAAATATAAGAAAAATCTATCTCAGGAAATAAAATCTAGCAATCGTCCTTAACAAAGTAACTCTCGTGCAAAAGATGCCTTTTAGACATTTATTTAATAAGTAAAGTAACCTTTCACATTTCGTGAGAGATGGAAAGATAATTTATTTCGTGAACAAATGCATTTCTTGATCACTAAAACAGAAAAGGACTCTTTACTACCATTTCAGAGTTTCAACATCTGTAATTATAGTTTCGATCTTTCTTCTGTTATAATGTAGTACGTGCACCAGATGGTATAGTGCCACTGGCAAAATTAATATCATTACTTTTATTCGTCCGAGGCCCCGTGCAAAAAGGGACCAAAGTGGAATAGCGTTAAGATATAGATAGATAGTTTATTTCACTTGTACATAACAAATCGTACATTGTGATACATACAAAGAAACAAAACAAATATTGGTCAACATGTGCGTGACGTAAATAACTATTTAGGATACATATAAGTAAAATGCATATAACTAATGTCACGGAAGATGTAAAATACCGTGCCGACTCTGTACTAGATAAATATAATTTTGATAAACTTGGTTATAATATACTATGAGAAACGATGATGGCAAGCAATTTCTCCTTTTATTTCGGTTGGTTTTTTACCATCAACGTTTAAGTGATTAACATTGTTTATGTAAAAACGGGTATTGAATGAACATGCTAAGAAAAAGATATCCTGAAAAGAGTAAATTAAACTACATTTTAATCAAGGCTACGTATTATTTCTCAAGGCGAAAGCAGAATAAATAAATTTGCATAAATTTAGAACAATTTTATAGTTATTACTTTGCAAAAGGGCAAGGAACTTGAACATACTTGGATTAACAATGTAGTATTTTCTTATGTATTTTTGTCTTAGATCATGATAAAAGGGACATTCGATTATAAAATGATACTCGTCCTCAATACAGTTCAAATTACAACGTTCACATTTACGTTCATTGCGAGGTATGCGTACGCGTCCATGCCTCCCTGTTTCTATCTTTAAAACATGAGAAGAAACTCGAATTTTTGTTAAGCATTTGCGAAGGTGATTTGGCGCTATATCGATTAAGTACTTCTCTAACTCAAAATTAGTTTTTATTTTGCTATACAAAGTAGATAGAGTCATGTTTGAGGATATATCGGAATTCCATTTTTGCAAAAAGGAGTCTCTTAACCTTTGTGTGATCAACGGTATTAAATGTTTTTCATTGACGGCTTCCGTTTGATCCCAGACGTATAGAAATCCATTTTCTGCTAGTAGATATTTGACTCTAGACAACCAGTTTGATTTATTGTTAGACATGTCATTTAACATAACTTTAAAAATGGTTTTCGTAAGAATGTTATTTGACTTTGACATTTTGAAGAAATATTTAAAGATAAGAATGTATCGACTTATATATAGAGGGAAACGACCCAGCTCGCCGTATACTGCCGCGTTACTTGTTGATTGTTTAACCCCGAGCAACATTTTACAAAATTTAAGGTGGATACGTTCGAGATCTTTAGATTTAGTAAATCCCCAAATTTGGCTCCCGTAATTTATTATTGGCGTAACAAAGGCATCAAACAAATCTAATGCTATTTTTGGGTTCACATTATATTTTGAAATATTGTTTTTCAAAACGTGCATGGCTTTTAATGCTTTTCCAGCAGCGTACTGATTTTGTAGGATGAATCTCCCTGTATAATTGAAAATAACACCTAGATAATTGAAATTGTCGACCACGTCTATTGCGTCATTTTTGTAAAACCATTTTTCGTCCGGCGTTATTTTACCTCTTTTCCTAAAGACAACTATTTTTGTTTTTTCAATGTTAACTTCTAAGCCCCATTCTGAACAGTACATATTTAAACGATTAAGACTGTGTTGTAGATCTTCAACAGAATTTCCGATTAATACCATGTCATCAGCAAATAATAAGACGATAAAGCATATTTCGTATACAGTTAAACCGTTTACGTTCTCTTCTTGCAGAAAGAGCTCTAGATCTTCTAAAAATAATGCAAATAATGCCGGGGACGTTGTTTGTCCTTGGATCAAGCCTACCGATATATCGAAAAAAATCCGAGAAAGAATTACAATGTTTGACACATGATTTAACCGATTCATACATTGAACGAAAAACATTAAGAATTTTGCCCTTTAAACCCATGTTAAATAGTTTGTACCATAAGGCTTCTCTATTCACAGAGTCGAACGCTTTTTTCAAATCTATAAAAGCGCAAGGTAAGCGCATATTATAATTCAAAACATGTTCGATAAGATTTGATAAAATAAATACTGCATCGGTAGTACCACATTTTTTCCTGAAACCAAATTGAGAATCAGAAAGAAAATTATTCTTTTCAAACCATGCTTCGACTCTAGAATTTAATATACTAGTAAATATTTTCCCTAAATTGCTTGTTAGAGTTATCCCGCGGTAATTGTTAGGGTCATCTTTTTCTCCTTTCTTGTAAAGGGGGATAATACAACCTTTAGACCATATTTCTGGGAAATTGCCTGAGTCTAATATGATATTGAACATGTCTGTTAAATGACCACATACTATGTCTTTTGATTCAATAAAATATTCATTTAGCATATCGTCGGAAGGGCTCGGTGTTTTACCTCGTTTTA
Source organism: Fragum whitleyi (assembly GCA_948146395.1). NCBI lineage: Eukaryota > Metazoa > Mollusca > Bivalvia > Cardiida > Cardiidae > Fragum > Fragum whitleyi. Next base: position 3,607,019 of record OX411545.1, on the reverse strand, counting down.
AACTATTTATAACCGAATCGACCTCGCTGTATGAAATGGGCATGTTTAATTCATCATATAAGCAATCGTCTGCTTTGAAATCATGTTTTTTGGAGAAATCTTCAACCTCTGGTAAAATATTTGTCGTAATATCGTTGTATAGCTGCGAAAAGTGGGATTTGAAGTCATCCAATTTGATGTCGCTATCGGTGTGCTCCTTTTGTTTTTGGAAAAATTTCCAAAAGTCCTTTGGGCTTTTTTTACGCAAATTTTCAAATCGTTTTGATTGTTCGATTTTAAATCGGTACTTCTTAGAGCGAATTAACTTCTTATAAATCATTTTTTTATAACAAAGGTTTTCCCTGTTTGCGGTTGATTTCTCGGAATTAAACGATTTTAAAGCTTCGAGATAATTGTTTCGGGCAGTAAAACATTCGTTGTCAAACCATTGTTTACTTTTAAACCGGTATGAACTTTTATTTGACCGTGAGTATACTTTATTTTCGAAGAGAGGTTTTGCAGCGTTGCAAAGAATCTCAGAAAATTGAGAGACCATGTTCTCAACACTTGATTTGTCTGACCGATCTGATCGTAAGATAACACGATTAAGATTATCTAATTCTGATATAAGTCTACCTCTAAAAGAATATCTTTTATCATTTGACCATTTATACATGTACGTCGTTTGTTGTTTATCAACTTTTTTAAACGGAGTGAGAGGGAAAATTAGTTTGAATTCCAGTGGTGCATGGTCACTATATATAGTAAATTCTCCAATTCTGAACTGATCTATGCAACAAAAATCCTTTTTATCCATTAACAAATAGTCAATTAAACTACTGGACTGTTTTGCATAGTAGGTAAATGCACCTGTATGTTTATCGGCCCCGAGTCTACCGTTACATATACTGAGCGACGTTGACTTGCACAATTCAATTAGTGATTTTCCCCTTGTATTACATGTATAATCTTGAGAGGCCCTGTCTGAGGGTTCATCTATACAATAATTATTCAAATCTAAGTCGCTATTGATTTTGTCGTGTAAAATGTAATCTTTAGATTGGCCAACCCTGCAATTAAAGTCACCAGACAATAAAACTTTGCCCTTCTGCTTAAAATAATAAATATCGTTTTCTAACAATTCAAACAAATCGACGTTTAGAACGTTTTGCATCGGAGACTCTTCGGGCCACAAATATACAGCGCAAATAAAAAAATCTCTGTCACATTTGAAAAATGAGTGGTCAAGTTTTAACCATATTAATGTATCATGATGATTTTTCACAATTGATATTCCCTTTTCGATATTGTTTTTAACGTAAATAACGACACCACCGCTATTTCTTTTAGCACGTTTATGTTTATATTTACGGTAAAAGTTGTAACATTTGTAACCATCTATATTAATTTTCGAACTTTTGTCTGTCCATGCCTCGGTAAGAATAATTATTTCATTAGTTCTAAGAAAGTTTACAAAAGAATCACTTTCAAGTTTATCTTCGGACAAACCGTTACAGTTCCACACTGTCACCTTGATCCCTGAGTCATTTACATCCTCCTGTCGATCCTAATCTTTCATCGGTACACCTTCTATATATAGTAATAATATATTAAGTAACGGCCCTACTCGGTCAACAGTATGAACTGTTTCATCTATGAGTAGTAAGCACCTAACTGTTGCCCGCTTGCAAAAATGACGTCATTTCGTATCACATGTTATCAACGTGCGAAAACGCTTTCTTAGTTATTCATACAAAAACCGACGTTTCTTCTCTTTCTGTGTTTTTAAATCATCTTCTCTTTAATAATTATAAAATTTACACAATAACGATTAAGTATAAACAGTTATTTCATGGATATTCGTAAAATAGTGAAAAAATATTGCCCTCGGTGTCGGGGATGACATTTTGAACTGTTGCACTCTGCCTTCGGCATCAGGCAACAGTTAAGAACGTCACCCCCTCCATCTTGGGACAATAGGTTTTTAATAGTTAAACGAAACACAATGAAAAGCTGTATACTTTTACACGAATGCCCATGAAATAACTGTTTTATTATCTGATCATTATTGTATTAGTTTGTTGTATAGTTTTTTTAAAAAAAATCGTTTTAAAAAGACATCGAGAGAAAACGCCGATTTAATGGATGAATTTCTTAGAGCACGTCACTTCGCACGTTTATTACACACGCAACCTATTGGCGTCATTTTTTGCAAGCAGGCGACAGTTCGGTGATGACTGCACATGGATGTAATAGTTCATACTGTTGACCGATCACGTGACGGTTATTGTTATGAACAATAAAACAGTAGTTTATATTCATTAATATATATATTGTTTAACATTGTTGACCTGTCACTCATTTAATATTCCTGTTGACCTTCATTGATATTCGGAACCCACTTCCTTATATAGTTTTTTTCTTTTTAATTATAAATACAATGTTACTTTTAATGGCTATAATTCGGTCTTTGTATACAGTTTACTGAATTTTGTTCATCGTTCTGGGTGGATAATCCGTTTGATATTCTGCATCAAGTAATTTCCTATTGTTTAGTAGCCTAAATGTTTTTTCTGAAAAGTACAGGATAATTTATCACGCTCCTCTTTTCTCGATCTCTGTCTATTTCTGATGGTCATTTGAGTTATTTTCTTTTTTCTTTTCTTTTTTCTTTTTTTTTTTTTGTTTAATGGATTAAGAATTCCGTAAATAAATTTACAGAAGAAACGGCAAGCAATGAAATGAACCGTTCGATAAGAATAATAATAATAATATCATTAGAACTTAAGATGATGAATGAAAGAAGATAATTCAATTCAGTCGCTTAGGTGCTGCGTTAGAGAAACAAAAAGGGCCAAGTTGACGTTCAAATGCCTCGTTTCATAAGCTTGAACGGGTGACAACAGCTTATTAATGCTATGATAATTAAAGGAATGAGACATTTGATTCAGAAAGAAAACCCTGAAAATAAAATATTACAAACAACAAATTTAAGAGACAATTAATGTTATAATGATAAAATTGAAGTTAAAACAATTTAGAAAAAAAAAATACTGTATCCGGTTGCGTGCGAATTCGAACCGGGTTTGTCATTTCAATAACTCTTATTGGCGAACTGTTTAGACCACTTCGCTATGGACCCAATTATAACAATTTAGGTATTTCATTTGAATTTGAAATTACATTCTTTCAATAACCTCGCGGATATTAACGAAAGTTTACGAAAAATAATGAGTGACAGGTTAAATTTGTTTTCCAATACTAGATGATCAAGTAATAAAATGAACTGTTTTATCCATGCGCATTGCGCACCGAACTGTTGCCCGCTTGCAAAATTGACTCCTCGTTCCTGTAGGCCTACGTTTTCTAAACGTACAGAATGACGCGCTATTAGAAATCTATTCAAAAACCGACGTTTCTTCTGCGTATGTCTCTTTTTAAAACTGTTTTTTTTTCGAATGATAAACCAAATTTAAAAAATAATGATCAGGTAATGAAACAGTTATTCATCTTAATAGGGATTTGCGAATTAATACGAAGACGAATCCGAATCCGAATACGAGAGAAATTATGGCGGGAAGGGGTCGTATCAAAGAAGACAACGCACCGTGTCCTACGAAAAGGGCGTCTCCAAATAAAAGGCTTTTTAGGTCTAAATATAAATACTGGAACAGTATTTCTTTGATTACATGTAAATTTTTTTGCAGACTATAAAATCGCATGTAACGACGTGTCCTTACAACTATATTCACGTTAGATACATGCTTAAAAGCTGATTGATTGTGAAAATCATTCTGTTATTCATATAAACGTTAAGAGTATAAATACACGTGTACCTGAAATAAGAAAGATACTACATCATAAGTCCGTGTTTTCTATGCTCATGATGACCAAACGTTAGCAATTAGTTGAAAATGTCACCACGCTTTGCACGCAACTATAATTCTCGAGCGTTTTCATCCTAAAGACACACAGAGCCAGTTTCCTTCATATTGGGCTAAAATGCTACTCAATGAGAAATTTCGTAGCTCTCCATTTGTTACCACGCCATATACGAGGGTTGACTTTTACTATAACTTTAAAATTTCCCGACGAAAAAAAAAATCAAATTTTGTACACGTCTCAAACCATATAATTTTTGACAAATTCTAAAATCACACGTGCATTACTTTAACAGTACCAGTATGTTCCAAAGGATTCATATTCTTTTTAGAACAAACTACATGTATGTATCTTATTACAAAAGGCTAAGCGACTAGTATTCACAAAAAGTACACATGTATAGAAAATAATAAGAATAACCATTGAAGGTCTTCTAACGCGCATTTTGTTGGAGGCGCTGGTTAGCGCCTTGTTATTGAAACAAAAAAAGCCCAGTTTGTAATTGAAACAAACCCTTATGACAGCATGGACTACTCTTGTCATAGCGAATACATATGAAAACATATTTGAATATTACAAAAAACATACATGCAACGAGCATATACATGTCTCAATTTGTTTTTTTTTTTTTTTTTATTTTTTTTTTCTCATATATAAATTTGAATTTCAGTTGCACATTTTCTGTAGCCCTATTCAAAGCGGAATAATTCTCATGTATATGTGATATGGACTCGTGTTAGGCCCTTTCTCGTGGGTACCTTTGCTAATACAATAGACCAAATCTCCGTATTTGGAAGAAATTCGGTGTATGCTAGTGTTACCGAAAATGGAGACCGTTTGCTTAATTTATCTAATTTAGGTAGTAATATCAATTTTAATTGAAATGTTGATGTGGATTTAAGAGTTAAATTAAGTTTTATAACTAATGTATTCGATTGTTGCGAAAGTTTTAACCGTTCTCGAGCACTTAACCTAGATGCATTTACATGTATTTACACTAACTTTAGAGAGATGTTACGGCTTCAAATTACGCCGCGGAAAAATGTATCTTAGACTGCATTTGTTTGTGTGTTCGTTTGTTGTTGCTTTTTATTAATCCATTCTGATTCAAGAAAAGACGATATGTGCAATGGAACACAACAAATGACATTCACAGGTTATTCAGTAATTCAAATCTGACGCAAGGTTTAAATTAATCTTTGGATATGGCCGCTACGTTCGAAAATTGTATAGACAAGAAGATATAATGCAAGTACCTGTCGCTTTGCTTATGCGTGCTGGGATGGTCATTAGAAGACAAAAAAATATTAAACTATTGGAAAAGGGAAAGAATTACGTGAATCCGAAAAGAAAACTCGTTGTGATATATTTCTATTTGATCACATATTCCTGTCCCGGGTTCGATCCCCGACGGTGGCACTCATTCTTTCCGATTATTTGTCTCTCACCAATGGGTTGATATCCGTAGACCTATGTGAGATAGCAGCTGGAGGCTAGGAAATGATTTGGTGTTGTACTTGTGAGAGAAATACCAGGAACCCATTGATAGATGCTCCAGCCACCGCGATATAACTGAAAAATTGTTGAAAGTGGCGTAAATTCCATTCAATCAATAAAGCTATTGATAAGTGTCGCGTTCAAAAACATTGAAATTTGCTTGGCCTATTTCTTACGATCTGTATATTTTGAGACGGTCCCTGTTTTTTTCTTTCGTATTCGGTTTCGTATTCGGATTCGTATTAGTTCGCAAATCCCTAATATACATGTGCGAAGTAGAACGAAACCCGAAAAAGGAAAACCGATAACGGACTAAAAGGGGTCGTGTCAAAATGGACGAAACAAGATATAATTAATACAGCGAAATAACGTTTTATTAAGGTCAGATAATGTGGTAATATTAGGAATATTGAAAGACTGATGTCCATTCGGCTACATATTAGTCTCTGCATGACATTTCCAACAATTTATTTTGTGCACAGACCAAGACCAGCCTGTGAATCTGCACAGGCTGGCCATTGTGTTTACTTTGCACTAAGAAGATGGATAACGTGTGATCAGAGATTATTCTTAGTGCACTATGCGGTTATCTAGGCTGCTCAATTTTTGTGCACAATGTTCTGTTGCGATATTGTTGAAAACGCCACACATTCTCATATATATTGGTCTTGTTTCCAAACACAATTCCTGATTTTTAGCTATAAAGTACTTGTTCAAAATGTTTAGTAATATTAATATGCAACTAATCGCCGTGTGTCTTTTTCTAACATGGTCAAACCCGACTACGCCATACGTCAACGTAGAGGTTTATAAGTAAAGAACGTTTGATAAGATGACATATAGAACTTATGGATTTCACTGTTACTTCTTAATGTAACAAAAAGATCAACTGACGAGAGAAAGTGACCCGTCACGCAAAAAGGGAAACAACTTGGAACTCGGCGAAACACTTAAAAAAATGTTAAATGGAGTAGAGGTCATGCAGAGATCGCATTTTTAAAGTTAATGCAAATCAATGTTGGTTTTCTGTGGATAAAAGTGATAACTGGTGTTTTTAATAATTTTGAAGATGCAAAAGAATCTACCAAGTCCAGCCCATGCAATTCACGCAGTCAGACCAGGTTCGAACCTTTACGCGCTATCCAGATTGTCCCTTTTCGCAAAGCAATTTAAAATTGATAAAATGCTAGAAGTGTAATATTGAAAAAAAATCGTTTCTGGCGTTTAAATTCGTAGATATAGCTACAGAAAAAATACCACTGATATTAAGATACGCCATTTGTTAAAAAAAAACATACTTAATGTATTACAAAATAAGTCCGATTGATTTCTTACGACACACAAGCTTTGCACAACTGTTTACTACTTTCGTAAATAGTAGTCACTGATTTCTCCATACACTTGCGATAGCCTCATTAGTTTTTAATTCTCCGATAGCATGTTCTACAAAAACTGGGTATTTTAAATATACTTATTCAGTTTTTGCGCCTTTTATCGCTGCCGACCATGTCGGGTAACAAGTTGTGCCGACGTATAAGGCGACATGATGGGATAACCATTGGAATAGATTTTATCCGCTTAAAGCAAACAATCATTTTGAAAAGGCAATCTGTCGCCACCAATTCTTTTCATTGGCGCAAACTGTTGGGCATCATTTTGGTGGCCTTAAAATTCACTTTCTATGTGTCTGATGATACCCTTATTGTCAATGAAAGCAATTTGAGTACGCATCTATTTTGTAAGCTTGCACAAAATGTAGTCTAGAAATCTTTCTCATTTTGTAGCATTCTTTAAATCTACTTCTACTTACATTAAATTTTAAGACGGGAAGAGAGTGTTTATTTTTATCTCTTGGAGCAATGAAACTAAACTCCTTATCACACTTGTGTATGAATTCGATTTGCTTATTCATAAAGTGTGGTATGGTTTAGGCCGATTAGGTTAATACTTCCATGAAAATGAAAATAACCGAATTAAAGCCAATCAGATTGCAAGAAAAACGACAGAATCAACTACAAAATATGAAAGTAAAGTTCTGTCATCAGAAGTAATGCATTCTGATCGGCTGAAAACATTGTTTATCCCTCAATGAAAACATTTTTAGTACGCAGCTATTTTGTAAGCTTTCGTAGAAGTAGTCCAATTTACAAATTGTCTCATAATTGAAATACCTGTACAGTTAACAACACCATGAAATTGACAAGATGAATGATCTTGGAACGATTTTGAAATGAAATTGAAAGAGTTGAATGAGTGAGTTTAAGTGAAATTAAAGGGAAATAATTCAGTATCGCTAATTTGTACAGGATGAACAAGATAAGCCATACCGATTACCTCCCTTTAATAAAATATGCAAGCAAGTTCTATAAACAGCTTCCTATTTTTCAAGAACCAATCAGACGCTTATAAAATGAAATCGCGATTTTTTTAGCTGAATTAATTTTGAATAAAGTGGTTGATCTGATCGCTTTCAGTGATTTTGGAGCGTTTTTTAATGGTTTGAGTGAGAGTATCGAATGAATGAATGAATGAATGAATGAATGAATGAATGAATGAATGAATGAATGAATGAATGAATGAATGAATGAATGAATGAATGGAACGCTGAGTTAGCGATTTAAAATGGTTTCGATCGACATGATTGTCAATTTCTCTTTGTAACCAAATGAAGTTTTTCGATTGATGATATAACATTTGAATAGAGCATTTCTTTTATAATTTTAAGGCTATATGGAACGAAAAAAAAAACTTACTACATTAACTTATGAATATGCGACACGCTGTATGGGTTTTTAGGTATTTAGTTTCATACCTCTATGAAAGAACAAATCTCCTCATCGAATCTTTTTTATTGTTTTTAGATGCTTCCTAGAAGCAGATACTTTAGTGCGAAAAGTTATTTCTTAGGATTGCTTACGTGATTGCGAAAAATGTAAAGCATTTTCTGAGTTCAAAGAAAATGTCGTTAACGTAGAAGACCCCTAGAGGCAATCACTTGAAACTTGGCACACGTGTTCACCATTAAAGGAGCAACATATCCTATCAAGGGTGATAAGTCTAGAAGTATATTGTGTATATTATGCCCTTTTTTCCACTCAGATTTTTATCAACCATCAAACACTCAACAGCCGAGTGTAGACATCCGCAGGTTGTGCTCTTGTTTAGATTTGGATTTCAAATCTATTGGCAATTTTATTGACATTGAGGCAAGTATTTTTTATGAAGAACGGATTGTGTATATGTATATATATACAGATTGTCTGTGGCATCATCGAAGCCACCCTCACCAGTCCACGGCGACAACTGCAGCAGCAAATTGCTTCTCCACGCCAGCAACCAACTGTCCCTGTTACACCGTCCCCACCATCTTCGCCATGCCGACAAATACAGCATCCAATACATCGTCATAAGCATCCGCCTCGACCGGGACCATCGAGAGACACTAGTCCCCATTGACCTCGAGGAGGCCTTAGGAGAGACAGGCGAGAGGAGGTCGAGGACGCCATGTCATCTTCATCCGATAGTCCACCCCGTCAACCTCGATGTCGACCGTTGAGCGACATTATTCGTGAAAACCAGATGGAGTACAATTAATTCATCAAAAAGAAAGTACAAAATTACTCCGCTTACTTGAAGTAAGCATTTCGGAGAGTGAATAACATGTTGAATTAGATAACAAATAATAAATTTGGTTTGGCCTTAAACATATTTACTTTTCGGTTGTTTTGATATTGTCCCCTGATTAAATCCTTTTTCGGTTTCGGATACCGTTTTCGTACTTCCTTCGCACATGTCTAATAGCCGGGGTCAGATTCGGGTCAATAAAACAATTCAGTGAAGTGTTCCCGAGGTGTAAACATTGAGTAGCGTATACATCCACATAATGTAAAGTACCTGATGGTCTACAGATATTTTGATACCTTATCTATATAATCAGCACATAGTGAAGACTCTGGTCAGACTGGGCGAATGCACAGGCTGGTCAGAGTATTTGCTTTGTGCATATTTGAAATTATTGGAAATCTCACGCACCGGCTAGAATGTTTGAGGAATGGCATTCAGATTTTCAGGAATTATCAGAGTTTGCTTTTGTATCCCATAAACATTCGAGGATTTACTCCGAAAACGATTGAGCTAAAGCGCACTTACTTTCAAGCATATACAGTGGAATATCTATATGTCGAACTTCGGGGGACTCAACAAAAAACTTCGACGTATAGAAAGTTCGACGAAGAGATAAAAGGCGATCTTCGGTACGAAGACATATGCGGCCATCATCATACTTAGGAACGACCGAAACTGGTGGCGAAATAACGGACGTATTTGATTATCGTGATGAATTAATCGAATATAAAAGACAATACTTATTTTTATTTACATTTTTTTTGTTAAAAAAGATCATATAAAACATAGTTTTAAATAACAAATCATTTTCAAACAAGCCATTTTCAAATTTACATGTGTTTACATGTACTATTAGATCTATGAGACAATGAGTTTTGTGTTAGAGGTTTACATTTCGCGTTTCTCAAGCAAAAACATATCTGATAATGATTTCTGCATGTACAATTTCCTGGACAAATCATTCTCGGATTGGTTACCCAGTCCTTCCTTAGGTACGTCATGTTGGTCGATGTTGATGGCTATCCCCCGTGTCTACCGGGTACTTTACCAATCAAGTCTCGCGTGGCGTTGGCTTTACATCCTTCAGTTGTCAATGAGAATTAAAATTTAAGGTCGTAGGTCACATGCATTTTGCCGACCCTTTTCATTTCAAAACAATAAATCACTTAACCTTTCACATTCCCTATCTATTACAAACAATCAAACCCAATCAGGTAAACAATCGATATCCGGTACTGAGATCGCGCGTGTCAATTACTGTGCAACGGTTGACAGGTAAATGTGTGAAAAACTACCTCGATTGCAAATTTCATCAATCAAGGTTTGGGGTTCGTCGTAAAGAGGTGTGAATGCACACAAACAATAGTGATGGGACCTTGAAATTGGTTTGACGTACGGAAAAATTTCGAGCAATGGATAACGACGTATGGAGGTTATAATACATAGAAATAAAGAGTAAATAGATCGGGACTTGAAAAATACTTCGACGTAGAGATAACTTCGTCTTATGGACATTCGACGTAAAGATATTTGACTGTAATATATATATATATATATATATATATATATATATATATATATATATATATATATATATATATATATATATATATATATATATATATATATGAGGAGAAAAATGAAAATACCAAAGTAATTACTTTCTGAAACACTGGATCCAAAAGGATTCAAGAACAGTAAAATAATAAGATAAATATGAGAAATATATTTGCTCAAACAGTGTTATAATTTACGGATTATTAAATATAACCCAAGCGCTTTCGAAACATAATGTTTCTTCTTCAGGGGTTTTAAATAAACTGAATCATAGCTAATTTGACTTTCGTACTTACGCTAGCCAATAAACCTTAAAAATAACAATTAGTTGACCCAAAATGGTCTTCGTGACCTAAATAATCGTTATTGTGACCTAAATTGGTCTGAATTATATAAAGTAACGTGGATTTGACCTGAGCGCTACCGCTAGTCAACCAAAGTAAAGTATAGCAAATACCTGAGCTGAATGATATGCATGAACTTGTTTGACCCAAATTATCTACTTGACCTATTAACACTGAAATTTGACCTGAATTTAACCTGTCTATCTCCGTTAGCCCACTATCGTGAGGTGTTGCTTATATATAACACGAATTATCGTTGTGACCTAATTAAGCGTCACTTTTGTTGATAAAGAACATTATATCTCTGAAGCAGAGCGCCAGCTTAAGGACACCAATTTTTACAAAGAACTTGAAAATGACCCAACACTTGAATATCAGAACAAAGTCACAAACACACTTAATAAGATGTTAGACTCCGGGATTATCAGCGAAGACAATTTTGAATACTTATCGGTGCAAAACCCGAAGGCTGGTAGATTTTATCTCCTGCCTAAAATTCACAAACCTGGTAATCCCGGTAGACTTATTGTATCTGCAAATAGCCATCCAACTGAACGCATTTCCGAGTTTGTTGATTTCCATCTTAGGCCACATGTTACCAAATTAAACACTTATGTGCAAGACACCACAGACTACCTTCGAAAAACAGACTCCCAACAACTTCCAGATAACACAGTGCTAGTATCCATGGACGTCACATCCCTCTACACAAATATCCCCCACGAAGATGGGATATTAGCCTGTAAGGAAGTTACGAACACAAGAGAATTTCAAGACCCTCCCACAGACACACTGGTGGAGTTGTTGGCTCTCATTCTCAAGTGTAACAACTTTGAATTTAACGGCAAGCATTACCTCCAAATACAAGGTACGGCTATGGGAACAAAGATGGCACCTTCATATGCCAACATTTTTATGGGTCGTCTTGAGAGTCAACTTCTCATCACGGTACCATACAAGCCACTCTCATGGCTGCGATTCATTGACGACATTGACATGAAGTGGTGTCATGGCCCCGACGAACTTCAGGAATTTCTGTCCACTGCTAACACTTTTCATCCATCTATAAAATTTACTTCTGAGATATCAAATGACCAACATGTTTTCCTGGACACTGTATCGCACATAGAAGGCAATGAACAAATCGTTGATTTATATTCTAAACCAACAGATAAACACCAATATTTACTTCCAACAAGCTGCCACCCAAGACACTGTTGCAAAAACATCCCATACAGTTTGGCTCTCAGAATTCGCAGAATCTGCACACAAGAAAGCTCTTTTGAGGCACGCACCAGGGAGCTAACAAAACATCTACTTAATAGAGGTTATAGAAAAGATGCCGTCTCTGCTGCCATAGCCGAAGCCGCTGCCGTACCACGACAAAACCTACTACTATACAAAAGCAAGATTAAAAAATCAAACAGGATACCATTTGTGGTGACGTATCATCCCAACTTGCCAAAAATAAGCTCAATTATTGACAAACATTGGTCAAAAATCGAGGCCTCGAGCAAACTCAACAAAATGTTCCCTAAGAAACCAGTTGTCGCTTACCGCAGGCCAAAATCCCTCAGAGACATCCTTGTAAAAGCAAAGATTGACCATTCGACACCTATTGCTTCGCCTGGACACTCTGGCCCTTGCCAGGCAGCAAGATGCCAAACATGTCGAATCATGAACGATATGCAGACCTTTAAGTCTCAACTTGGTGCAATTTCTACTGTAAAGGGTACTTACACCTGCAAAACTGCAAACGCTGTCTATCTCCTTACATGTTCCAAATGCCACAAACAATATGTGGGCGAAACAAAACTACAGATAAACAAACGCATGAATTTGCATAGATCCGATTGGAAAACACGCCGTTTCAATAGATCTCCTGTAGCTGAACATTTTCATGGAAACGGTCATTCATTCAACGACGTTGTCTTGTGCTGTATTGAGGCTAACACTGAATGGACAGACAAAGAACGAAAGTCACGGGAGACCTATTGGATTAGACGCTTGAATACTATCCAACCATTCGGAATCAACAAAAGTGACGCTTAATTAGGTCACAACGATAATTCGTGTTATATATAAGCAACACCTCACGATGGTGGGCTAACGGGTTAAATTCAGGTCAAATTTCAGTGTTAATAGGTCAAGTAGATAATTTGGGTCAAACAAGTTCATGCATATCATTCAGCTCAGGTATTTGCTATACTTTACTTTGGTTGACTAGCGGTAGCGCTCAGGTCAAATCCACGTTACTTTATGGAGTGACCTCACTGGAATTTACTTCCGGAGGTCGTTGTATGGTAAAAGTAGATCTTAACGAAAAAATAGAGCGGCTTGAAAATTGCATTTTGAAGTGGAGAACAGTGATCCACGTGCATATTTATTTGATTTTTTGCTAGTCTTGCATCTCTTCTTTAATATAAGGCTTGGTTCGATCTTTTTTGTGCACGATTTCCTTTCCGGGGGGACGGATGAGCGACGGTGGGGGTGCCCGAACTAACTGACCTCTTCATAGATGGAAAAAAGACGGTTCCTTTACTCTGGCTTGAATAGCCCAAAAGTTAAACCTAAAAGACCCAGTTATTTTAGTCTCAAATGATAGAACAATGAATGTAGATGAAGCGCTGGTGACGTAATATATAAACGCATTGTTGTGGAATGCGCTGCAGCACCTGAAAGTTGAGTAATTTTATATAGAACAAAGAAGGCCAAAAATCGGGTGGGGTCTGACCTAGATGGTAAAAAGGTCCGATTTTGAGAAAACGAATTTTGACCTCTTCAGATAGTTGCAAATGACGTAATATTTTGTCAATAGTTTCAAAAAGTGTAAAAATTTTAATGTTGATGATTTTATCGATTTAAAATCAATTTTTTAAATTTTTAAAAAAATTAAAGGAAATTCCTTGTAAGTATTTCTTCTTGCATTTTTTAACTTTTGTTGAGGCTAAAATTATCATTAAGTCAGTTTTTGCGCTTTGGGTAGCAAGGATTAATTTAATTGGTCAAGTGGATGTAATTAATTATGTAAACAATGCGATAGAATGGACATAAAAAACCCTTACCCCATTTAAAACCTGCGATTTTGTAATATGAGGGTATCACACAAAGGTGATCGAAAAAATCGTTTTCTCGCTGCAAATTTTTAAATTACTTTGCTCAGAGTATTGGAAAAAGACATTTGCTGGTAGTAAACAGGAAATATGCATATTTCTTCTTATTCTAAATCCCTTTTCTGGCTTGAAATTCAAACCCTTTTCACTATATGGGTAAGTTTAATATCGAAAGAAGCCCATTTCAATATTACTTTTCTGGCGTTCGTAAAACTTCAAAGCAAAAATTCCATGCTGATAACTTGGGAACCATTTGTTTTTCAATAGTCTTGCAATTAAAAGTGAATTTTAAGTAAGAAATGGTGAGAAAATGCTTAACCCTTGCCCCGATAACGGTTTTTTCATGACTTTGTCGAAGGGGACTTGTCCTTTTTGATAGCGATTTTTATAGTCATTTTAACACATTTTCCAACTCGTTTTCTCAATAGAATAAGACAGTTTCAAAACACTTTTAAAAAAAGCAAATTAGAGACAAAAGCATTTGAATCAAGTTAATTTGCTAGTGGAGACATAGGGTCTTACAAGTCAAAATGATCAATTATGTAAAATGTTCTCCTCTTTATCGTGTCAAGTTGTTTCTTGTAAATCGAGTGATCTTCCGTTTCTGTTACTTTAATAGTAAAGTCGTCATAGCTGAATACCTACACGTGAGTGAAATTCTCGACATGGCTCAAAATGATTCAAGAGACCCAATTTCCAACCCTTAACACCCATTTCAGAATGGATATTTATTGAAGTGGGTACCCCAAGTCCATGTTGTAAAATGGACGTTTCTCCTTCCCGTTGCGGTTTCTTATACCTTTTATTGAGTTGCAATACAACATATCTGTTATAGAACAGAGCTTTCTAGGAGATTTTTGACATAAAACTGCATTTTAAGAAATTAAAATGAGCGGGCTCTGTCATTTTTTTTTTTAAATTTCACACCCAGTATGACTATTTTGACATGTTTTTTGAGGATTGGTTTTCGTTATTCCTACACATTATGTAAGTTTACGATGCACAAACTCTTAAACGCTGTTTTAGATCCTGAAAAATTAAGCAAAGATTGTGGAATTTTGAATTCCACCCTTTACTCTATATGAGCCCCTTTTCATTTCTGGGGAACGCTATTATACCATTTGATTCCTCAAAGTTACGATTTTTGAAGCTAAGATGTCTGTTTTATTTTTTCTTTCTACTGCCATTTTGATACCTTTTAACAGAAAACACTCTTTTTGCGCATATTTTTATGATTTAGCTCTTTTAATTGGCATTAAAACGTAAAAATTGCGATTTTTTTGTTAAAATTACCCCGACCTTCAATGATCAACTCCCCTTTTTATTGCCTCAAAATCAAGTAATGTTTAACATTTTTGGCTTAACAAGTTTGGATGGAGTAATAGTTCAAAATTATACTTTGAGAAATCATTCCCAATGGCTTCTTACCAAAAATTATTTGATTAAGTAATCATGTTACATCACAAATAACAGATCTGTGAATTCTTGCCTTTTTTCGCTAAACAGGTCATGACCTAAAATCGTCATATTTCAGTGACAAATGCAAATATTAAAACCTTATTGACTTAACTTTGGTCACAATACCCCCCAGCATTGACCAAAGTGTTTAGAAGTTAGAGGAATGCAAAAAGATCTTAAATTTAGGAGTGACCTCACTGGAATTTACTTCCGGAGGTCGTTGTATGGTAAAAGTAGATCTTAACGAAAAAATAGAGCGGCTTGAAAATTGCATTTTGAAGTGGAGAACAGTGATCCACGTGCATATTTATTTGATTTTTTGCTAGTCTTGCATCTCTTCTTTAATATAAGGCTTGGTTCGATCTTTTTTGTGCACGATTTCCTTTCCGGGGGGACGGATGAGCGACGGTGGGGGTGCCCGAACTAACTGACCTCTTCATAGATGGAAAAAAGACGGTTCCTTTACTCTGGCTTGAATAGCCCAAAAGTTAAACCTAAAAGACCCAGTTATTTTAGTCTCAAATGATAGAACAATGAATGTAGATGAAGCGCTGGTGACGTAATATATAAACGCATTGTTGTGGAATGCGCTGCAGCACCTGAAAGTTGAGTAATTTTATATAGAACAAAGAAGGCCAAAAATCGGGTGGGGTCTGACCTTATATAATTCAGGCCAATTTAGGTCACAATAACGATTATTTAGGTCACGAAGACCATTTTGGGTCAACTAATTGTTATTTTTAAGGTTTATTGGCTAGCGTAAGTACGAAAGTCAAATTAGCTATGATTCAGTTTATTTAAAACCCCTGAAGAAGAAACATTATGTTTCGAAAGCGCTTGGGTTATATTTAATAATCCGTAAATTATAACACTGTTTGAGCAAATATATTTCTCATATTTATATATATATATATATATATATATATATATATATATATATATATATATATATATATATATATATATATATATATATATATATATATATATATATATATATATATATATATATATATATATATATATGTATTATTCCTACTAAACAGCCAATTCCTATCTGATCCAAACAAATCGAACAACAACGATGGTTGACGAAAGGTATGAATATAAATATACGAGCTTCCCGTCTTGTGTTTATGGGACCCGTCACTTGAAAATGTAGTTTATACCTACGTTCAGGATGCAGACACGTTTATGAACGTTTTGAAATAATGCCCTGCTTTGCGGCATCATTCTTAAAACGTTTAAAAACGTGATCATCTTTCAAACATAAGGCTGGTTACTTTATTAAATAAATTTTCTATAAACGCTATTGGAACTGTAAGGAGTCAATCAGAGTTCGCATTATGTACATTAATAAACATCGATGTAGAAAGATTCATTAAAGATTGAGAAATTCTGTAAAAAAGTGAAAAGCTTCGAACTGTGAAACCCGCGTATACTAAACTGGTCCGACAAGTTTCATACTTTCCGTATTGTCTTGTTTAGTTTGAAAGTTTTAATTTCATTTATACAACCAGTCGTGCATATCAAGTTATATTCACGGTTCATAATTTGCACTTTATGAATTTCAATTTAAATATTATAACTATTCTAAAAAGCCACACATAGTTTGGTATTTTAAAGAGATTTGACCAGCGGACTGATTAAAAAATACAGAAACTAAACAATGTCGTCCAAAAAACACAATAAAAAAGTTCTTTCTCTCTGACCTTAGCCCACACTGACTGCATTCTACTCAATTGTTGTGTGAAGAACTTTAACTAGTATGGTTTGAGTGTACCAAAAAATGGCAATTTGTATATTACAACAGTTAATTAAATTGGGAAATTCACATTAATCTCAATCAAAACGATTTTAAATTGCTCTCTCAGCACTCCGTTCGTTTACTCCAAACACTCACTCAAACCATTCAAAAACACTCCAAAATCACTAAAATGATAAGATCAACAACTGCATTCAAAATAAATACAGCCGGGAAAAATTGCGATTTTACTGACTTAATTGAAATTTTATAAAGGTATTAATGGTCCTTGAAGAGATAAGCTATTGATAGAACTTGTATATAAATTTGAGTAAAGGGGGGTAACAGATATCGCTAATTTTGTTCATTCTGAACAAAATTAGCGATATCGGATTACCTCCCATTATTTTCACTCAAAACCTGACCATAGCACTCATTCACTATCATTTCAAAATAATTCACTTTGTCAATTTCTCGATGTTGTTAACTGTAACATCCAATCGCTACTTTTCATCGTTAATAGCAAAACATCTACAGTATCGCCTCAACAAAAAAGCTCCATTGTCTAATTTCTCCTGTTTAAACTGACACCAGGGGCTGTAATGCAGCTCTGCTCCCTGCTCATTCCTGGGTCTCGAACCTGCAGTGTGCTGGAAATGAGTCGTGTCAAAGTTCATGCCACAAATACATCGTCTGTAGAGTCGTATTACAGCACGTCCGTACAGAACAGATCGACGGGCAACGTAGTGACATTCTTTACGAAGATGCACTTCTTCCGGCGAAAATCCAAAATTAGACGTCATTTTCTCAGTAAAGACAAACTGTGATTTCTGTAACCATTGTGAAGACCGTTTTATCTTTTCAATTCTGTATTTTCGTATATGACAGATCACACTCTGGAAAAATAAAAACAAAAATAAACAACTTTCGGCAAAAAATTCCACGCTATGTTTGCTTGGCCTACAATTGAAAAAAAAAAAATTAGTATAGTGCGATTGAATAAAGGTGCGTGCGTAAGACCAGACAGCGGCCCAAGCACGATAAATAGAGATTTAAAAATAAATGTATGTTAGTGTCTTGAAATATCATTGTTATCGTTGTTATCTGCTCTAGGTTTTAAGAATTTACCATGGCGAGAATCTGCCGAGGTCGAGACCAGATAACATTGATTTTCTGCTTTAAAAATCATGCAGTAATTTTTCAGAAATTAAATTTTATAAAACATTCGAAATCAAAGAAATTCGGCCGAATCTGGTTCTGGTTTAGAACTTGAATATGCATTTTTCCAAAATAGACTGTTGTTTCAAGATGTCATTCCATGTTATCAGACAGGTTATATTGATCAAGTAAATACAGCTATCATTGCCTGATAAATAAACTGAGCAAAAATGAAAACTTGACACTTTAAAAATCTCCGAAAAAATTGTTCATTCCTTATCTACAGAATTATTTTTTGAATTGATTTAAGTCCACAGACAACCTCGGCACAGGTTTAAACCAGAATATTCCTCACCGGTAATCTGTTATGACAAATATCTTCAATGGAGAAGGGGTACCATCAAATACCGTTTTCACAAAGTTCACAAAAGGATGCACTTTATGTAACTCAGTAGTGAATTTGTGGTCCGAAAAAGCGATTTTCACAACTGAAACTCAATCTGACAAGACATCTCTCTTCTTTTAAAAGTTGATGTTAATTATTTTCTCATGTGTTATCGCAATCTTATAATAGGATCGTATCAACGTGACATCACTGGTGTCGCGCCAACGCTCGGACAATGCTTGTCCTAGATAGCTCACCTGAGTCTCTTTGACCCCTGGGTCATCACATTAATTAAATAGGCAGATGTCAACAAGGAGATAATTGCCTTAGATCAATACCATGTTATGTTTTCAGCCAAAAGCAAGGATGTGATATTTGGTTCTATGTAAAAAGGGATGCACACGGGTGGAGCCCAAATGTAACCCCAGGGTCTTGATATGAACAAACTTGGCAGAGGTCCACTAGATGATACTACATACTAAATATTAAAGCAGTCTGCGTTCTGGTTTCAGAGAAAAAGATTTTTGAAGACTTCCCTATTTTCACCCGTTATGCTCAGGTGGGCTAAAAGGGATGCCCCCGAGTGGAGTTTAATATGACCCTAGGGTCTTGATATGAACAAACTTGGTAGTGGCCCACTAGATGAAGCTACATACCAAATATGAAAGCTGTGTGTCATCTGGTTTTGGAAAAGAAGATTTTTAAAGAATTTCGCTCTTTGATTCTATGTAAAAAGGGTTGCGCCCAGATGGAGCCCAAATATGATCCCAATGTCTTCATATGATCAAACTTGATAGAGGTCCACAAGATGATGCTTCATACCAAATGTGAAAACTGTCTGCCATCTATTTTCAGAGAAGGGGATTTTTAAAGATTTTCTTTTATTTTACCCTTCGTGCTCAGAAGAGCTTAAAAGGATGCACCCAGGCAAAGCCCAAATATGACCCAGGGTCTTGATATGAACAAACTTGCAAGAGGCCTACGAGATGATGCTACAAACCAAATATGAAAGATGTCTGGCATCTGGTTTCAGAGGAGAAGATTTTTAAGATTTTCGCTCTTTGATTCTATGTAAAAAGGGTTGCGTCTGGGCAAAGCCCAATTATGGGATCTTGATATGAACAAACTTAGTTGAGGTTCACTAGATAATGTTATATACCAAATATGAAAGCTGTCTGCCTTCTGATTTCAGAGAAGAAGATTTTCCTATGTTCACCCTTTTTGTTTAGGGTAAAAGGAAAGTTAAGGGTGGATTTCATTTATTAGAACAACTTTGGAAGAGCTTGACCCAGGGAACATCCCTGCCAAGTTTCATCAAGATTTGCCCACTGGTTTAGAAGGAGAAGATAATTAAAGAAATTGTGGACGACGGACAACGGACGACGGACGACGACCGACGGACATTGGACGATCACAATAGCTCACCTTGAGCACCTCGTGCTCAGGTGAGGTAAAAAATATCCATTTTTTGTTATGAATCGCTGCAACACCTGCAATTGAATGTCTCTCAAAACATTATGTCATCGAAAAACCGATTACAAACAAAAACGTGTTCTCATTTTCATTTTGAAAGTGACGACAAGTTCACAATAATATCAACTAGAAAGCCATGAATGGCTTGTGTCGCTCCACAGGCTTGAATTTCTTGTAAAGCAAATCTAAGTTTTGACTAGATTTTTAGATATTTTGGCTTCTACTGATGTTGAAAAGATTTTCAAAGTTTCCACTATTATAACATATAGAGAAATGACCTCCGCCCATAAAAGACATATTTTTCTTCAAATCAAAAAAATTTTTGGCTGCATGATAATGGATCACCCGAGGATCATACTAATGAAGTTTGATTGATATCCATCAATAACATTCTGAGAAAATGATTTTCAAAGTTTGCACTATATTACATAAAGAGAAATGACCTCCGCCCATAAAATACATATTTTCCATCCGATCACAATAATTTTTGGTAGACTGAAAAAGGGTCACCCAAGGATCATTCATGTAAAATTTGGTTGAAATCTATCAGTAAGATTCTGAGAAAATGATTTTCAAAGTTTCCACTATATAACATATAGCGAAATGACCTCCGCCCATAAAATACATATTTTTCATCCGATCACAATAATTTTTTGTAGACTATAAAGGGTCACCCAAGGATCATTCATGTAAAATTTGGTTGATATCCATCAGTTAGAACCTGAGAAAAGTCATTTTTTACCATATTTGGAAATTAGCCACGCCCATTAAATCCATGTTTTTCATTGGATCAAAATTTCTTGAACAACTTAGAAAGAGGGTCACCCAAGGATCATTCCTGTGAAGTTTGGTTGAAATCCATCCAGTAGTTTCTGAGGAGAAGATTTTTAAAGAAAAAGTTTACGACTGGACGCACGGACGCACGTACGGACGGACGCACGACGGACACAACGCCATGACAATAGCGCCAGTGGCTTTCAGCCAGTGGAGCTAAAAACTAAAATTCAAAGTTGTTTTCTTGTTTTCCCACTATACTCAGGTAAATCTATGCTACGCGTTTGTGAGACAAAAAAAAAAAAAAAAAAAGAAACACACACACACAAAAAAAACCACCGTTTATGATGTACACGGGACGTCGATGTTTTCCGTTTTCGTGGGCTACACGTTGACGTAAAGCACATTGCATTCAATTTAATCAGAATTCATAAAGTCACACAATTCTACTTAAAATGACATATTGTCAGTCTTTACACTCCCTCACTCACACAATGCAATCAAACATGTTAAGTCCTTATACACAATAAGCCTGCTTTAAATCTGAATAACGGTATGCCACTCTTCGGTACTATTACGGACTTTGAGGGATCAACCCTGGGAAACGAAACAAGATAATTATCTTCAATAGTCATTACACGAAAACACCCAAATCTTACTCCGAATCCCTAGGGTTGTTCCCCTCTTAGTCCGTATCAACGGCAGTTAAATGAAAATAGTACATATTTTCAACTAGAACACAACGAGACCTTTCCAACGATACCAAAATTATAAAAATCCATAGACTAGAACCGAAGTTATAAGATATCCAAAATCTAGTTACAGCAGATTTGCGGTCCCATTTACAGATGATATTTAACGAAACCTTGACAAGGAAATAGTGATGCTATAATACATCTAGCTTCGGAGCGTATAAAAATGATAATTTAATCTTAGAGTTATGTAGTTGGGCAGCACAACCAGTAAATTATTATCATTTTATAATACCTACAGAAAATTATATTTTGATTGTTCTGGACGCTAAAACAAGCTTATGGCGCTAGGTGTAGCTCATATTAGATTGCCGTCTATCCAGGGTTTGATTCCGATGTTATTTTTTCGACTTGCCTCCGTTGACGGAAACTAGTCGAAAAATAACATCGGAGTCAAACTTCGTATAGAGGGTTGTATAAGGTAAAATAACAAAATTGAATATAAATACAATCCAATCAACTCAATCCTTTTAATCCTACAATTTGGATTTTTTTGTTCTTAAGATTTTGTGCTTTCACTAAAATTCACAGTTCATTGAAAGTTTTGTGTCAAAAAATGATCGATTGTAATTGGATACTAGTATTTACTTTGTATGCACGACTCAATAATATAAGTTGCTTGTGGACGATTTTGAAATTTAATAAAATGGCAAATGTATGCGTTCAGAATCTGATAAAATATTAAATCTTCAAGATATTTTATATATTCTATTTAAAAACAAGAGGGCTACAGTGGCCCTAAATCGCTCACCCAAGTTAAAAATCAAAGGTTTGTCTAAAGTAAGCTTTGAATAAAGATGTGACAAGCTAAAGCATCGCTATTTGCTTCACTTCGTGCTCAGGTGAGCTAAGACCACAAAAAGGAGGACAAGGATGGTCCTTTAACGATCACCTAAGTCTAGAGCAAAAAATATATTTTCATTAGATTTTAACAACTGGCCTTCCTTTTTGACTCGGCAAAATATAATTTAGAACATGGCCTAGGTATAATCAACATCAATCTTCAGGACACTTGTGAAATGCATGAACTGAAAGTGGGACATTTCGAGCATAACAATTTTTGTTTCAAAATTGGTCGATGGTAAAATTTCTATACTCACCTTGGACGTTCATGTTAAGTGTAATTCTAAAGAGTTACAATTACAGCTTTTTAAGCTCTAGTTGCGGTAATCTTAAATTACACTATCTGTGTTTGATTTTGCTTTTGATATGTATGCAGGTATGTATATACTCGAACATACGAGTAATATCAGTTCATAGATTATATGCGCATCTGTTATATACACATTTGAAAACTTTTGTCTTAAATGTTTGTAAGCATGTTCTTTGTTATTCTACTATTATTGGAATTTTTAACAAATACAGGAATTAAAATTTGACTTTATAAACGTCGTATTAAACTATGGCTCGTAATGAGGTGTAGTTACAATAATCTTTTTCCGACTTAACTATTCTAAATGTAAAGTGCATGCTCGGCTCTTATTGTATTGTAGAGATTATTAGTTACATTATGTTATGTAAGGTAATACATTCCTTTTGAGCAATTCTTGGACGGCAGGTAGTCGGAATTCCTTTATCTTTCCATCAGTTTTCGAAACATCACAGAACAAAAATCAGACGAATAACAAACTTCACTTAGAAAAGCCCGGACAACTGAGATCTCCAAGAAATTTACAAATTGTTCAGCACACGTATCTTGGGAGAAACCATTGGTTAGGAATGAAACTCGAACCTACAACGTCTAAGGCAGATCCAGGATTTCTGTAGAGGGGGTTCAACATAAAAAGGGGGATTCGATTTCCTAGAATAAGACAATTTTAACCCTAAAGCTGTTCACTTCAAATTATGTATTTAATGAATTGCCCGGAGGTTTTTTTCTATATCAACAAGTCTGCCTCAAGAATGTTTCATTATATTAAATAGAAGGAGGACAGTATATCATAAGATCAAACTTCACTAAAGGACTGTTTTGAACAGCCTGAGCAGGGGAATGTTTAATTGAAATTCTGCACAAATATGAAATAAGTAGACTTCAGAGGGGCTTTGTTCTAACCCCCTCTGACTGAGCATCGAACCAATCAGGTTCAATATCTGTCAGCTTTCAGAGTAAAGTCAGGAAAATCGAACATCTCAGTAATCATAGAAAAACACTTTTTTCGAAGTTCACTTATACAAATGACCTCTGCGCTCTAAAAATTATGTATTTTCCATCCGACTACATTAAATCTTTGCAGATTGAAAATGGGTCATACTAGGATCATTTAAGTGAAGATTTGTTGAAATGCACCATTCAGATCTGAATCAGTTTACAAATGTACGGATGCACGGACACTCAGACACTCGAACAACTGACACAATACTAACCACTGGCCTTTTGGTTAGTGGAACCAAAAGTCGATGGACCGGAACGAAAGGAGAACCCATTCTGTAACTACATGTGATTGCTGAAGACTGATATACATGTATACTAAATATAAAATAAATGTCTGCAAGCATTTAGGAAAACTAGCTGCAAAATGCTTAACAAAACCAAGGGGTGGACCTTCGCAGAGGCGTAGCCAGGTTGAAATGAATATCACGCATGGTGGGGGGGGGGGGGGAGGGTGCGGCAAAAAAATGAAAAACTAAACCCGATTGGTGAGCTCTGGTGCATATTGAAGGGTATTAGAGAGGCAGATATTCGGAGCTCAAAATACGATATATTTGGGCCAGTTTTTACGTACAATTCAATATTTAAGGTAACTGCGGACACATATAGTGTCATTTTAGGTCCAAATTTTAAATTGTCTGCAAATCTTGCCTAATGCGATAAAATTGAACTTTGAAATACCCGCTTTCATATGTCGGTCATAAAAAGGAATTTCATAAAGCATAAATGACGTCATGACGTCATCAAGGGGCCGACCCCTTTTTTAGGGACCAAATTCAGTAATTGTCGATTTTTTTCGGAAATAATTAACCGATTTTTATTTCAAAAACGCCATTTGATTCGTTCAAAGACGCCTGATGTTTTGTTTTGATTGATATGAGGATATAATTGTAAGAAATACAATAAGGTGTAACGTATTAATTGTAAATGCCTTCTGCGTTGCTGTTTTCGAGTACAGTTACTGAAATATTGACTTTTTTCTCGAAAATTTGTCCGGTGACCTATGCTGAAATTTAGATATGTTGCTGCCAAACCATTCCACTGAAGATTTTTAAAATAAAATCCATGTGTCTTCGGGTTAGATTTCTTGTAAAATTTGAATTCGCAACAATATTGCAAATAAAAGGATATTTGAACGTCGCGTCGAATATTCACAAAAGCTGTCTTTTTAAACGGATGGTAAATTAATTGATTTTTTGTTTTTCTTAAAATCAAATTCAGATTAAATACTTCTGAAGCCTAAATTTTACAATAAACCTTAATTTCAAATATTTTAGAATAGGTTATTGCATGACGATTTGCGTAAAATAAGCATAGTAACGATGGTTTTGGTGCGACGTCGAATTCGACGAAAAATGTTGCAACAACTTTACAAAATCGAATTTTATGAAAAATTTATCCCGAAGACATATCATTTTTATTTGATAAATTTGAAGCGTATTTGTTTCGCTACAAATAACAAAAAATCAGCATAGGTCACCGGACAAAATTTTGAGAAATTTCTATATCTTGACAAAAAATAAAATGAAAAATGTAACGTCAAATCTTAAAAATCGGGAAAAAGATAGCGTTTTACACCTGTTTTTCTGTTTGAATGTGCACAGAAATTAAATGACTAGGTCTGGCGTTCTGGGACTTTCTAAATGAAACTTTTTTTGTAAAAATCGACCGATTTATTAAAAAGATATTTGCAAATACTGATTATGGCGGGTCGAAAAGGGGTTGGCACCTTAATGACGTCACGACGTAAATTGAACATGCTTCAAAATCTTTTTATGGCGTTTAAGCTAATGCTCACACTTCAAAGATAAATCTCAGAAATTATTGTGAGATTTAAAGAAAGTCGAAAATTCGACAATGTTATGTGTCCGTAGTTACCTTAAGCAAAAATTTTATGGACATGCTGTTTTTGACATAAGGACCTATATTTCTAGTTCGTCTTGAAGTAAAGTCCTTGAGGCCAGTGACTACACAAGAAATGTTACGACAGCTCTTTTCATAGAAAAACAAAGGCACCACCAATAATCAACGATAATACAGTGACAAACTTGTATGTCTGGTTTGATCAAACACTGTCATGGGCTCAGCTCTGTCCATAAACAGGGACGGAGCCAGGCTATTACGGTGTATGGTCAACCAGGCAGACAATATCAAGTCTACCTCACTTCTTGCCAACATATCTGTGAATGAGAAAATCATTCATTTATTGGTTGTATTTATTCAAATAGTAGGGCGTGGCATAGCCGTGGCGTCATTCGAAGAAATTACTTTTTAAAATTTTGGTCTTGTATGAATCGGCAATATTCGTCGGCCAATTTTCTTACACGCATGATTTATAACTATAACCTGATGATTTATCCTTTACATGATTGCAGGCCTAAATCTTATATAGATGAACTCTACCTAGTGCGCTACGTTACCTTTTCAATCAAATTAAAAAAAATTAAAGTGTATGTCAAATACCTATTATATCGTTGTCGGAAAGTCGATGTATTAAAAATCAAAGTACTGAAAGTACTGATAAGTTGGAATGCGTTCAAGAGACGGTGACCTCAAACTACTAACGAAGCTGACGCGCGTATATAAATTAATGTATTTCAACAACGAGAGACGCTTAAACCTCTAAATTGCTATACAGGCCTGAATCTGATGAGAGAAAATTGATAACAAGGGGGCCAGAATGACCCTAAACCGCTCACCTGAAATCGATTGGTCTAGAGGATCTTATCCAAGAAACTTTCTGGAATAGAGTCATTCAAATTTGCCTAATTGTTGAAGAGGAGACATTATTCGAATTATAAGCAGTCATAATAGACCCTGCCAACCCATTCATTACAGAGGAGACTCAACATTAGCCCTGCCCTGCCACGCCCATATTTATGGGCTAATGAAAATTTTGCCAACAATATTTGAAGAGGGTCAACATTGTTGTAAAACTTGATTGAAATCTGTAGAAAATGTTCGTTCAAAGATTTTGGGCTCAAAATAAGCCCCGCCCTGCCATACCCATATATATTGGCCACTTAGAATATAGCGACAATTTTGAAGAGGGTCACACAGGGAACATTCTGGCAAAATTTCATCGAAATTGGCCCAGCGGTTTAGGAGAAAAATAAGTTTTAAGAAAGTTGACGAAGGACGACGGAGTCAGCGTGATCCTAAACGCTCCTTTGGAGCACGTTGTGCTAAGGTAAGCTAAAAAAGAAGAAAATGATACGGACCATACAGCCGACCAATTGGCGCACAGGCGAACACTTATACACTCAAAACAGTTTTGATATTATTTTTCGAATGGCTTCTGCTCCATTTGAGTTATCAATTACATTTTAAATTAGAAGTGTCGCAAAGTGATTTGTCCATGATGAAAAGCTATTTTCGCAGGGAAGTCTTTTACTTAATGAGTTGGAATCTCTAGACAATTTTTGGACGAAGTTCAATTGTGATTTCGACCTTTGTGACTCCAAATTTGGGCACTTTCTTGGGTCATTGACGACATTTGTGGCAAGCTTTATGATTTGGGTCAATTGGTTGTTCAGTTAGATCGGAAACTGTTAACTGTTAAAATTTACTTATGACCGTGACATGTATGACCCCCGAAACGTTAGGGCATTTCTTTTGCTCATGGGCAATATTTGTGTAAAGTTTCGTTATTGCAGGTCAATTGCTTCTCCGTTTATCTAGCGGAAAGCCGAATTTCAATTGACGGAGAGACAGACTTGATGAAATCAATATATGCTCCTCTACTTCTGAGTTAGGGGTACAGTTAATAACATCGTGAAATTGATAAAGTGAACGATTTTGGGAGGGAATGCAATGTCGCTTATTTTGTTCATGATGAACAAAATTAGCGATATATAAAACCTATATGAAATATGAATAAAAGTTTATTCAATAGCTTTCTATTTCGTCAAGAACCAATCAGACCTTTTAAATTTCAATAATGTCAGTGAAATCGCGAATTGGTTCTTGCGTAATTCATTTTGAACGTATATGTTGATCTTATTTTTTCTAATAACTTTAAGCGTTTTTGAATGGTTTGAGTGAGTGTTTGGAATGAATCAATGGAGCGCTAAGTGAGCGATTAAGATTTTTTTTATTGCGATGAATGTCAATTTCACGATGTTATTACATGTAACTGTATGATGGTGCCCTTAAACGTGTTGATGTGTGATGTTGTAAGTGTGAAGACAACAAGTTGAACTAGTTGGTTTGTTCAAATGGCAAATTGTCTTGGTGATTAATGCAATTGGGCAAAGATATTCATAATTCAATTAAAGGTATGGTGGCAAGGGTTTATGTCGATGAGTATTGTGTTTTAAAAAAACAATGAAACCTTCATGTAGATAACTGCAATATGACGGAAAACAAACGGCAATATGTTGCAAAAATATTTATTAACTTTAACAGTGTATCATCACTTAAAGAAAAGAAATTTTAATTTCGTAGCTTAGACAGAAATTATGATATAACACCTTGTCAAAAGTTAAATGCGTAATAAGGTCGTTCAGAAAGAGAAAATATACCTTTAAAAGAAGCTATAACATAATTCTACGAAAAATAGGTCGCATTCTTACCAAATAAGCAGATCACGTGATTGATCTGTGCTATTGCCACAATACTGAGAAAACAGATCGCGACATTACTAAATAAGCAGATCACGTGATTGGCTAGTGCTATTGTCAATTGCTGACCTTATTGGACTTGACTTATCACATGATTTCCAAATATAGTAATTCAAACATGTGATACTAATATATTCGTACGCAACTTTCAATAAATATCGTTTAAAACATAAATTAGCGTGTTAATAATATACGTGAATTGATAGTTGTATAATTGTATAGCATTATTACTTTTTGATGAAGTAAACTGTATGTCTTTGTCAAGTTGAGATATACAAAATAGGCCGAAGTGTATTCACATCCTGTTCACGTGATATGTGTTCTCAAAAAACCCGAAATGAAATTATCTTGTGTTCATTTTGCGGTTTTGTTAAATCTAAGTTGGAATTGCTCCGCATTCCAACTTAAAAACTGCTCAACATCGAACCTAAATGCAATAAACTGTTGATTAGGCTACGCCCTACCAGGGCATAAATGGAATATAAAACAGTGCCTAATCTGTTTTGTACTGCCAAACGCAAAAAAAACTAAGAAAACTTAAAAAAAAGTCGGAAAAATTGCCACCGAATGCGGCTTTCGAACTCGAGACCCCTGGTGTAACGGACTTACGCTCTACCACTTTACTAATGCGGCGCTTGACAATTCATGGTTGTATAACACTTATTTATTTAAATTGGAGGCATAACAAATTATTTAAACTTAACTCGACAAAAACGTCGTTTGTTTATTTAAATTTATCAAAAATGTAAATCTAGGACACAATACTGCATATTATGATTGATTTATTGCATACTGCATTATGTTAATTGTTGATTCGATTCTAAAAGATACAAATTCAATAAGTATCGCGATGGTAGCTCCGCTAGATATGATAGCTCTAGATAGATAATGATAAACTTGACATACCTTTCTGGGAATGCAAAGTGATGCACAGTATCCCATTTAGAGAGTAATAGTGTTTTCTTGATCGAATCATGTTACCCCTGTGTCACAGCTTCCTCGTCAAATACGTCTGGATATGAAGGATTGTTTAGCGAGGTGGACGTCGCCGTTTTAAATATTACCGCTCACAAACTTTTCAAGAAGGACAACTCGCTCATACTTATTTTCTTTTGGTTAAGACGGCTTACCTTTCGTTGTTTTATATGTAGAATGAAACCATCATTTAAGGGCGACCTTGGCTATTTGCAAATTTATATAATTGAACATTCAGATAAATCTAGACAACTGCAGTCCCAGGATAAAGATATAACCCCCATTAGCCTTCGACTTAGAGGCCGTTTTTTGGCCATGTTTAATTTTTCAATTTTTCAAAATGATGTCACGCACGTGCGAGAGTGCGTGAGCCTGGCTACGCCCCACTTCGGAACACAGCTCGGATGTTTGACTAGCGAGCCTGCCTCAATCTATCGGGAGGGTGGCATAGATTTGACAGGTTTACCACTCTACTCGGACGTAAGTGTAGTAATTTTGGGTCGTGTTTTAGGTAATTCAGCTTTTGGTGATTCGGTTATTTTCAAAATACGCATGAAGAAATTCACATTTTGTTTATTCTTTCCGTACGTCTGTGCAGATCTTTTGAGTATATCACTATTTGATAACAAAACGCAATAGACACTGCGTTTTGTTATCAAATAATAAATTGCCCAATTTTATTCTTTCGTTGATTTAATTTTATACAACGTCATCCTAAGTAGGATCGTTGATGTTTGTGACGTCATAAAAACCCACGTGCGAAATGACTCGCTTTCATGGCTGCGCCCGAATTATTTTCTATGTCTAATCAGTGGAATCGTCGAGGGTTCCCGATTGATAGACAGAGTGCGAACCTAAAGTGCCCTTCCGATTCAACGGTGCACGACTAATCAGTATCTGTTACATCTTTTACAGTCAATCGGAACATCACTCGGCCATTTCCGTAAACTACAACATACCTCGGATGTATGTAAGGCGGATGGGTATGTAACGAAATTGTACTTTTTGTTAGGCGGAAACGGTGTAAGAAAAACTAGCGAACCGGCGCTATCTTTAGATTGATATTTTTACAGTGAATAATAGCTGAACAATCTTATTTTTTGAGAATGACGAATCAGCCGTTATTTAAGACTCTAAAGTTATTTATTTAAGGATACGAAGGTTCCACGTCAGTGACTTAAAACGAGTAGCGTTTGCGACGTCGAATTTTTTCACTCACAGTTTCGAGGACTTACGCCATTTTAACTGACGCCATCGAGTTTTTCTAAGGTTTTCTCGTATTTTTTAAAAATAGTCCTTCTATGTACATCCGAGGTTGATCGTGAGATTAACCGAGTGATGTTCCGAATACTTTTACAGTATAACGTATTTGAACTACTCGACTGGGTCCTCAAAGTACAATGTAATTAAAATATGGGTACATGTATTTAATTCTACAAGGGTTGCCAGGTAAGTTTTTTGGGCAACCCTTGTAAATTCAAAAAGAAAGTAATCACACTAAAACAAAATGTTATTTTACATATTGAGCTAATTCTTTCATCTTTGCCTCCAAGTCTCACATGGATCACGATTCCACTACGATCAAAATGGAACCGTTGTGCGGTATAGAAAGACGTGAAATTTTCGTGACGAAATCTTTATGATCGGGGGGGGGGGGGGTATACGATCTCGCTACGCTTCTTTTGAGCACAAACAAAATAAACGTAGCAAAATCGTGGCGAATACAAATCAGGGCATGGTCGAATAAGGAACGTCACAGAATCATGAAAGCATAGCGGCGACATCTTGGCGATCGTAGTAACAGTGTAGTAGAAACGTTGTGCAATTCTTCTGTTGGCGATGAAATAGTCCTTAATGTAAATTCATGTCACCGTAGACGTGAGTTCTAATGAGCGCCTGAGAAAAGTACAATATTTTCAATGTTAATGAGAATTTTCAGATTAGCACAGTCAATTGTCTCAGACCTTTCTGAACAACCCTCGCATGTCTGGTCTTACGGATATTACTAGTAAAATACTATTCTGCGTCATTAATGAACTGGCAGGGCGGGGCTTAGCCGTGACGTAATTTGGCGAGTTAACCTTTTTATATTTGGGTACATTGATAAGTTAGTTAGCAATAATCGTGGACGCGTGCAAATAACTGTTTACTAAACCCAAAAGGATTCCCGTGTTTAGAGGAAGTGAACACATTTCATCGTTGGCTTACCAAACCCTAGTAACTTCAGCTTGGACAAGCTGAAGTTAAGAGGGTTTGGTTACCAACCTACGCTTTACGATCTCAAGTTAATTATATCGACTATCTTTAGAAGTAAATAATGATGAATAAAGGCTGATTTATCCTAACCTTAAGTGCATACAACAGTTACTTAGGCTCCGCCCTGCCAGGGCATTAATCATGGATAATACTAAAAGGAAACGAAGTTTTCATTCACACAAAAAATATATTAAAACAACTTCATTTATAGTATATTTATCACCATTTTAATAAATAAGTAGAAAAGACCATCAATACAGCAACTAATTATTCGTATTTTTACATTAAAGGAATTCATGCAATGATCAACATGGTTTCTGTATAAGATGCGTTAAATTAATATTAGAATCTAGTTACAAATGTATGTCGCTCACTTTAGCCTCCGTGGCCATTAAAACATCACATTAACAAGATCGATAAAGTTCCAACCTTCAACGAGAGGCATTGTACCAGATAGCAGTTGCATGGTTGCAAAACTGTCCTCCGTTATGGATGCAAACGCGTTTTGCGAACGTTTGGAATTATATCTCTTCTTGCAAATGCGTATGTTTGCAAAGCGGAATAAATCGTTTCAACAATATTTTGTATTCTTAACTCAGTGCTGGGTTCAGATATGACAATTTGTATTATTTTTGTTTCTGTGTTAAACAATGTGGCTCGAGACAAAGTCCAAATTTGACTCCAGAGGCATCAAAAAGTGATCTTTTAACATTTTAATATTCCTCTGGATAATATCCAATATCAAAGCGATCATTCTAAAATTGAGCGTATCATTGAAATGCAAAACTACGACCCCTAAAGACTTGATACTTGATATCCACTAGATGATACATTATTCTAAAATATCCAAGTCATTTGACTTGTTGTTGCAGAGTAGAAGATAATCAAACATTCTTTAATGCTTTTCGGTGGTTTATCGAGAAATAACGGTAGATTATCACTTGATAATCTCACCGCAAAAGCAGTGAAATTATCATAAACTTATACCCTTCTTTTGTGCATTTCATCCTATCTGACGTCATCTATGCAAAAATAAATGACGTCACAATGAACGTTGCATAGCAATCATGCGCAATATGACGCGCTTTACGAAAATATGTCCTAGAAATTTCACATTTTGTCTAATTTTTGCATTAAACAAATAGAATATTCGTTTGTTTTTCGTGTAAGATCGATTAATATTTCATTTTGTGAACAGCAAAATCTATATTTTCATTCGTGGCTCTGCCACTCGTGAAAATATAGCTTTTGGTATTCACTCAGTGAAATATAAATCGATCTTACACTGAAACAAACGATTATCCTCTATTTCCCTCCTGTCTCTATGATGAAAAGTGTTGAAAATAATGCCATAGGAGCATCATATCACCATCTTTAGAAGATAGTAAAGGCTACACGTCAAATATCGGAGTTATCTGCTATTGAAGAAAATGAATTTTAAGGATTCTCCTAGTTTTCCACTTTTGGTTGCCATGGTTACAAAGGTAGAGACAAATTTCAACCATTTCAACAAAGGGCATTAACTCAATCAAAAGCTAATCGACCAAAACACAATAGTCACATCACTTCTTAATGCTGAGTAAATATAAATTTTGGATCAAGTTCTTCTTTTTACAAATGACTTGTTGGATAAATTGTTTCCTAAATATAACACTACTCAATACATTTCTTTTTTGTGCTCTAAAATCAGGCTTTCACATTTCATTACATAGGGCCCCCACTCCAAAAACCTATTTTATGATGTAATAACAATTTCCTTACACCATTTTCATTTTGCATTTTTTCAGCTAAAACTCTTATTTACATCATAGCCATAAAAGATCTCACTTTGACTCATAAGAGAAGTAATTAATTTAAACCAAGACTACCTATACCTTTTTTAGCTAATTTCACAACCTGCCTCAAGAGGGTTTGAACAATCATCTGAAAACATGCTATCTACTCGGATATAGATGTGCAAGTTTTATCAGGAGATAAAAGGTCCATTTTCTCTATACCTGTATGGAGAAAATTGACCTTTAATCACTCACTTAAACTTTTACATCTTAGAGAATTAATCAATTTTACAAGACCTTAGAATTTGTGTTCTTAATTTGAAGAGTATTTCATCTAAGCTCTCATTTCGCAATGAGTATTTAGAGAAACTACTCCAATAAAAATTACACTAAGAAAGAAATTACAATGAATACTGACTTTGATTATATACATATGTATACCTTTCTTATTTTTCAAATTTTTAGGCTGTTCAAAATTGATTGAGACAAATTGTAGACTTTCTACAAGCAATTACATCTTTTTCCACAGTATTTTCAATATCAAAGGATAACTTCTTTTCTAATTGCAATCACTTTTTTTTGTCAGCAACTTCTGATAATTTGGAACTATCAGGAAAAACAAGGACTATACAGGACAGGGTTAATGATTGGTTATATCAAATTCCCAGTTATGACTAGCTACATATATTTACTAGGAGAACTAGACAGTCGTAAAGCGGACTAATACCCCCCTAGAAGTGCTTGTCATAAAAGGCCATTTTCCATCAAATGGCAATAACTCTTGAAAATTGAGCTGAGAAAAAAAGCTACAGATGGACAGACATCAAAGCAAGCTGACTCCTATATACCCCTAAAACATAGTTTTGGTGGTATACATATCATATTTGTACACTATGTTTAATGTAGAGCTCTTAAAATTATGGTCATTACTGCATTTAAGAAATTAAAAATATTTCCCTATATCTATACAAATAAAAGTAAAATTTATAAAAGATGGCAAAAAATATTGAACACTTTCTTTATATTTATACAGTAAGATGCTTTCATATTTTATCTAATACATGAAGTCCCCTTCATATCAATGTACTGTTTTAACATAAAATATCTACCAAAAAGAATCTGTATTCTATTAAACTTTGAACATTGAAACAATTAATCAACAGCAATTTTGAACTGAAACAAAATCATTCTTAACACATGAAAAAAAAGTTTACTACAAATCAAGGGTAAGAGCTAAACATTTTAATTCTTTTGCAGACTCATCAAAAAATGGGATGCCTAGAGTGAATAATGGGAAATGATCGAGTCTAACAGAACAAGTATTCAAACTCAACATTCTTGAGGAATAACAGCAGATTATCATTTTAATAATCTAACAACCTACCCAATTATCAAAAGCCCTGCTTTCGTTCACTTTTCCTTATCTGTTGTCATCTTAGCAGAGCAAAAAAACAGTGACATAATCACAAACGTTGCATAGCATTCACATGCAAAATAATATGCTTTGGGAAAATTTGTCCTAAAATTTTCACATTTTGTCTCATTTATGTATTACAGAAATAGAATAATCTTTTGTTTTTCGAGTAAGACTGATTTCATATTCCATTTCGTGAACAACAAAAAGCTGTTTTTCACTTGTGGCTCTGCAACCAGTTAAAATAGAACTTTTGTTACTCACTCAATGAAATAAAAATCGATATTACACTGAAACAAACTATTATCCTGTATATATTCATTAAATTTCTGAAAACACTCTCCAGATTCATTACAAACAATTCTCAGGCTTTTAACAAACAGATTTCCTTGGGCCCATTTTACAAAACTTCTTACGAAAAAAGTGATCGTAAGTCAAAATACAAATCATTCCTGCTTTTTTTTATTCATTGTCAGATTCTGCCTTGCAATATCTCATTGGAATCAACGATTCCAATGAGATTATGCATAATTGAATTCCATATTTAGTGACTTCTGTAAAAGCAAACGTAATTTTTGACTTACGCTTCTGTGCTGGATATTGCAAAAATTCTGAGCAAAAAATGGGGCACAACTCCTTTACAAATGCTTCCAGAGTTATCCTCCTTGATAGTCTTAGCAGCTCTTGTGATGATGAACACACATGCAAAGTTTCATGAAAATATCTTCAATGACAACAGAAATATGACCAGGGTTAAAGTTTGTCATGCCAACGCAACCATCTAATTCATTACATGAGTATAGAGCTGAGATGTGTAGAACTTTTCAAGTCCCTGCCGATAAAACGAAACAGAAACTTGGATAAGCTGCACAGTACTGCTTATCTGATCAGTGCTCTGTTTTTGCTGTATGGATTGCATCTCCAAATTTTATGTCTGTAACAACCTAACAATATAATTACATCACTGTTTAACCCATGATTTACAGACTTGAACCTTGATGTTGGTTTAAATATTTATTGGCAGCCTTTGATCACTATATTTGTCACTTTAATTAAGTACATGTGTTGGCATTACTTTAATGGTTTTTCGTTGGATTATCAAGAAAAAACGGTAGATTATCATTTGATAAACCAACCTCCAAACCAGTGAAAAAAATAAAAACTTATACCCTGCTTTCATTAATTTCACCCTATCTGATATTATCTTAGTTGAGCCCAATAAGTGACATCACCATGAACATTGCATAGCAATCACCTGCAAAATGATGTGCTTTAACCCTTTCCTGTTTTACAAAATTTTGGACCTGTCCAAATTCAAAGGTTTTGCAGACGAAAATTTAAAGTGGATTTGATATGAAAAATAACCATTCTGTAGGGTAGAAAATAGTGTGGAAAAAGAAGAAATTGCCTGTCAGAAGCAATTTCTTCTATTTTCACAATGTTTTCTCAATCATAAAATCACAGGCACGTAAAAAGCAGGGATCAAACAGGAAAGGGTTAAGAAAATTTGTCCTAAAATTTTATATTTTGTCTCCTGTTTGTATTGATGAGATAGAATAATTGTTTATTTTATTTGTTAGATTGAATGATATTTTCATTTTGTGAACAATATAAGCATTATTTTCACTCATGGCTCTGCCGCTCATAAAATTATAGGTTTTGTTGTTCACTCAATGAAATATCAATCAATCTTACACTCAAACAAATGATTATCCTCTTTATCTCCGTCTATATGATTAACCAACATACGATTTAGGATCCATTAGATGGATTTCATGGTAGAATATTGCTTGTCGCTGTATACAGTTAACTACATCATGAAATTGACAAGGTGAATGATATTGGAATGCTTTTGGAATAAAATGAAATGAGTGTGATGAGTGGGTTTTGAGTGAAATTAAAGAGAGGTAACCCCAAATAACTAATTTTAATCAGGATGAACAAAATTAGCAATATTTATTACCTCCACTTAAAAATTTGTGCACACAAGTTCTATAAACAGCTTCCTTTTTGCTTCAAGAACCAATCAGAAATTTGTTATTTCTGTTTTGTCAGTGAAATCATTGATTGTTCAAGCTCTATTAATATATATTATTTTGAATGTAGCTGTTGATCTTATCTATTTTGAGTGATTTGGGAGAGTTTTTGAATGGTTTGAGTGAGTGTTTGGAATGAATGAATAGAGCGCTGAGTGATCACTCAAGAATGGTTTTGAATAAGATGAATGTCACTTTCATGATGTTATAACTGTATCTCATACTGATCTATGTCAACATGAATTATACCGGGCTTTAAGGAATGCACACTTTAGGAGTATGAGTCTCACAAGTAAGTAGCCAGGACCCTCAAAATTATATGATGTGAGTTCTAAGGATGCTGGGGATCAACCTCAGAAAAGAATTGAAGACTGTTCTAAACAGTCTTCAATTCTTCCCTAAATTTGAGCCCAAATATTCATTCATGACCAACATATTCTTTACCTTTGAACAAGGAATAGTTTTAAATTAATATAAAAAGAAAAAAATTGCTTAAAAAAGTCTTCTAAAGCAGGGATGTCAAATTATTAAGAAAGGAGAACCCATAAGATCCAAATTTTTTAGTCTTTTGGACCCAGTTTTGTTGAGCTCAGAATAAAACCCAGCTTATTAACACATGGCATCAACACAATGTCTCATGTTCCTTAAATCATGTTTTTAGTGCAGAACTTGATTGAATATCGCTGGATACAACTCAACATGCAAGCTGATCTCTATATACTTGGCACTAACACATGGTATCAACACAATATCTCATGTTCCTTCTATCATGTTTTTAGTGTAGAACTTGATTGAATATCACTGGATACAACTCTATGTGCAAGCTGATCTCAGTCTACTTGACATATTAAGGTAGTGGACCCGTAATAGATCTGTACATTTTGGTAGTAATGAACTTTAACAGTGTTAACTGAGGTTTCCTAATGAAAATCATTAGGAAACCTCAGGTAACACTGTTAAGTTCAATACTTCCGAAACATTGCGGAACTATTACCGGTCCACTAGTCCACTACCTTGACACATGGCATCAACACAATGTCTGTTGTACCTTATATCATGCTTTTTGTCAGTGCTAAATTGACTGTCATTGAATATCACTTTGTGAGTAAGTTAATCAACGTCTACATGCCAACACTCAACATTATTCATGTATATCATGATTTTTGTGCTGCGCTTGATTGACTGTCACTTGATATCACAGAAACATGAGATGTAAAATTATCATGTTCTTGCATCATATCACTCATCGCTTCTTCAAATCTGAAAAAAAGTAATAGATTATCAAACAATTTTGTAAAAAGAACCAGTGTCAAGTTATTATTTTGAAATCTATTGATAGACATGGGATCTTTACTATAAACAAGCTTCAATTGTAGTAATTAAACTTGATCTGTGACCTTACCACTTTCTGAAATTTTCTTCTAATTTTTCAAAAAGTTATGGTGGAATTGATTGATTG
Organism: Fragum whitleyi; assembly: GCA_948146395.1. Classification (NCBI taxonomy): domain Eukaryota; kingdom Metazoa; phylum Mollusca; class Bivalvia; order Cardiida; family Cardiidae; genus Fragum; species Fragum whitleyi. The sequence goes on along the minus strand of OX411545.1, from coordinate 3,568,593 downwards.
ATTGAATGGAGTTTTACGCTGCTTTCAACATTTTTTCAGTAATATCATGGCGGCAGGAGCACATAACAATGGATTCCTGGTATTTCTCTCACCAGGACAACCATTACACCCTTTCCTAGCCTCCAGCTGCAACCTCACATAGGTCTAGAATTATCAATCCATTGGTGAGAGACAAGTAGTCAGAAAGGTGGAAATACACCCATTAACATATGCAGGGTTTTAGTCTGACTCCAACAAACCAGGGTCCAAAGGACCCTATAATTGGGATCTTAGGGGTCCTTTAGTTAAGTTTGGGAGTCCCTGTTTAAGATTAGAGGCTATTTCTTTTAAGCACTAAACTTATTAATATATGAATTTATATCTATAAGCTGGTTAAAGGTAAAGAAAGTTTTGGATATATTTTGACTATTTGGGACTCAACTTCAGGAAATAATTGAAGACTGTTTAAAACAGTCTTCAATTATTTTCTGATGCTGATCCCTAGAGGGTCTTTGGGACTCACATCAAATCGTTTTGAGGGTCCTGGCTACTTATTTGGGAGTCTCATACTCGCAAAACCTGCATCCTTTAAAACCATGCATATAGAAGTTATTGTTTGGAAAAAGTGACATAATTCAAATTCCCCATTCAGAATCTAATTGTATATGAAAGGATTTGTAAGACAGTAACCCTTTGGTAGTTATCCTTGAGAAAAAAAAATATGGAAAATTCATTTTCAATCTCAACAACAATATTCAGTTGTCCATACATACAAGAAATGAATTTTTTGTGAAAAAAAAACACACCTGAATACTTTCAGATCGGCAACAGGCAAAACAAATACTACAGGACTTCCACCTAATTCCATAAGTTACAAAGATCTAAGAATCAGCAGTTATTGATTACATTAGCATCTTAAGGTAGTGGACCTGTGATAGTTCTGCAACGTCTTGGAAGTCATGAACTTTACGGCGTAAACCAAGGTTTCCTAATGATATCATTAGGAAACCTTTGATTAACATTGCGAAAGATCATGCGTTCCCATATTATGTAGCCGAACTATTACGGATCCCCTACCTTAATACAACCCAGTGCTATACTTACAACTTGGTGGTCTCCTTTGAGTCTTCTACAATCTTCAGTGAGTCCATCACAGATTGTGACATCATTGATGACATCATACTTGTGTTATTGATGACATCATTTCTACAGAGTGCTGAGTCATCAGTTACATCATTTTCTTGTGGTGAGGCATTGGTAATACCCTTACTTTGTGACAGCTGAAATAACAAAATGTCAGTTTGATTATACAATTAAGATAAATTTATAATAAAATCATCTTAGCACCAAGTCAAATTTGCACACTTTTTGAACAGCCATTGTCATCCGTCCGTCTGTCTGTCTGTCAACATTTTTTTCAAATATCTTCTCATCTCAAACCAACAAGCCATCAAGCTGTAACTTGGCAGGAATAATTCTTGAGTCAAGGTCTATAAAATTTGTTAGAAAATTAATCTTGTTAAAAAATACATATATACATTTTTGATTTGTATAATATGGATAGCTAAAAAAAAAGCTTAAGGCTTATGGTGTAAATTATTATGTTTTGTGTATTACAAATAACTTATGGTGTAAACTATTTTGTTTTGTGTATATTGTTTACTCTTTTATTCCATTAAAACCATTTAGTTCTAATGTCTTTTAATGGTTTATTACTCACCGCCACATCCACAAGTTTCCATATTGCAGTTTGTCTCTGTTTTTGATAATCTATTAATGTACTAGAATATTTCCTTATCTCAGTAAGACAATCATCCACTTGTGGCAGTAATTCAACAATATCTGCTTTACAGGAACAAAGTTTCCTGAAAATAAAATAAAATCTGTCAACTTAAAGGGCTTGAACAGAATAAAAAGTATTGAAAATGAAATATACATGTACATGTATAAGGTTTTGTACCACTTTAACAGCTTGAATATGCCAATGATCGAAAATCTTTTACAGGAAATGAAAGAAATAGATATCATGTATGCTTGAAATAAGCTAGAAACTGTCATAAAGTAGATTAATACCCCCTAAAGTGCTTTTTATCATGCAATGAAGCCAGTATTGACCTGATATCAAATGTCTGAAAACATAAAATGATATCAGAGTCAGACAAGGGATGGGCATTGGTACCTTGGTATTGGTTATTACTGGTTCCACGATGTGCCGAGTAATTGGTATAGATTCATTTGAAAATACCTGTTCCTACTTCCAATTGCTATGCAATTCAGAAAATTTCGTAACACTGACAGCTTTTCAATTTTTTACTTAGTTTATTTACTCATAATATATCAATGTAGCAATGCCGACGATCTTACTGATTTGTTTCGTGTATGAGTCCTGCTAATAGAGAAGATAGTTTATGCTAAATTATTTTATTAAAATGTCAATTATTTATTGATATTTATTCTTTTTCATACTGCCAAAGACATATTTCAGGCAAAGAAAATTGTTTGATTAGAAATTTGTTAAATAAAGCAATCCTGAGTCTCAGAATGTTTTTCAATTCTATGTTTTCAAAGATTATAAAGTCCTGCTTTGTCACCACAAACTTAACCCTTGTCATGCTAAACCCGGAATATTCCTGCTTTGGCAGGAGCTATAGACAAACATCAGCCTGCACATTTGTGCAGTCTGATGTTAGTCTACACCACCCGTTTCTCACTTTCAAACCAGAATTGTCTATAGATTTAGTTTCTCTAATAAAAATTGACCTACAGTTGGTACATTCAGTGCTTTTTGCCCTTTGATTTTGACGCAAATTTTTAGCCAAAATTTATTTAGCATGACAAGGGGTTAACCAAAGCTGTTATCGGCCCTTTTATATGCCTTTATGGCAATCAATTGATGAGTAATGAAGACAAAGACTGACAAGAAATAAATCAAGCTCTAATTACAAATTATAATCACGGTATTAAGGATTCATACTTGACCCCACTCGATTGCAAAGGGTGTTAAAAGATTATTCAATATCTTCTGGAAATTTTTGGTTCAAGTCCTACCTGCCATGAAAAAATTCATCCTGTCATAGGTTTCTACCCATGCCTACAGTTTTTATAAGTCTGAATTAATTTACATCATTTGACATGTCGAAGCTATTATTTCGAACATATGGCCTAATGATGAAGTAATTTTGATGTTGCAGGTGTTTTCCTCCATAAGACAGAGCTCAAGACAGTACTCGGCAAAGTGCTTTTTGCTTATTGACAGTCACACTTTTCACACATAATTGAGAGCTACGCTAGTGTAAAGTAATTAGTATTGGAATCCCTGGGAATTGGTATTGGTTGAAAAGAATCAAGTAGGTATCTGAATTGGTTAAATTGCAATGATGCCCATACCTATATCAGACAGTCTATTTCTTCTATGAAGTTTGAATGAACTTCAGTCCTTAGTTGCTGAGATATTGAGGGGACAAGATTTTTCATGAAAGGGCTATAACTCTGACAAAATGCAAGGACTGTAACCAAAAATAGGAAATGCACATCTCTGCTTGGAACTGATCATATAAATGAAGTTTCAATGAAATGAGCGATTAGTTTCTGAGAAATTGAGGTGACACAATATACCTACAGACAGACTGATCGTCTAACAGACAGACAAACTATCTGACTCCTATAAACCCAACATACGCACCTTTGTGCAATAATAATTTGAAAAGTCAAGCAATTTTATTATTGACAGATGATATCTGTTTATAACAAAATCTGCCATTCTCATAGCAATTGGTTGATAGGCAAAGCCTTTGAGGACTTTAAAATTTCAGAACTTGTTAAAGTTTATTTTAAACCTACACATTTATTAAACAATGATTTGGAAACAAGTTCTTACAAATTAGGTTAACCGCTCTCAATTCTATTAAAGCTGTATTAAGACGATTATCAAGTTGTCAAAATATTACAGACATAATTGGGTAAAAAGTATGATTCCAATAGACATTTCTTTTTTATGAGAATTTAGATGGTTGATTGGTTGTTTTGATTGACAGCAGCAATTTGTTATTCATGTCCACTGACTTAATGATAGATCAATGCAAAGTGTCATCTGATATCAGGTAGAACATAAGGATGCAGCTAAAAAAATGTATGATTAGGTGATCATGAATGAAGAAAGATCATTCTACCTTACTATAACTTTTTTAGCTTTGCTTTTTGGAACAAAAGTGAATAGATAAAAATGTCGAAACTAAAGATAGAAGGGGTATTTTGGGTTTTTGATCAAAGGTTTTTTTTTCACAAATCCTATGTTGTTGGTACTCATTGGAATCATCTCGTCAAGAATGAGTACCCACAACATATAGTTTCACTGAAAAATACAAATTGAAACTGGCTTGACCCCCTTCTTATTTGTACCTCTAATATGTTCTTACTTTTAAAAAATGTTATAATTTATTAAAGTTCATTCATACCCCAAATGAGCAAATAGATCAGGTAATTTCTTGTCTCGATACATCAAACTCTTAACAATCACGGTTACAATAGATGTCTGGTCCCTAACAGCATTTCTGTTATCTGAAATATTGTAATAAAACACATTTTCTTCGATGACTTAACAGAGATTTGTTACGTGCCAATGTAACACGAACAAAGAAGCCAGCAACAAACTCCACAATCAACAACATTTATTGACAACAACACCAGAATTATTGACAACATGAAACTAATACAAAAACAACTTACAACACCTTGAACGCCCAATCCTAAAGTTTCAATTCTAGATCCAATCCAACTAAGCTCCCGGTCCACAAATAACAAGTCCAATAATATCCGAATCCAAAATCAAACACGCCTTCAAACACACCTCCAAGATAACGAGAAATCCCCTTTTAGTTTAACACAGTACTACTAAATGAAACCATAAGTCTAAAACAAGTGAACCAAGAATGCTGTAGGAACCCCTTTATATAATACTATAGAACAATCTGGAATAGTATAGAACATAAGAATACTCTAGAGTCTGAATCACCTTCCAAAAGGCCTTTCTAGAAAGATCTACATAATTCTACATACATTTACGTAACAGAATCAAGAGATAAGAAAATTCCCAGTCTAAAAATAGACACGGTAAATACCATTAGGTTTATTTATAGCTTATACATAACACTTTCCCCCTTGAAAGAAAAAAGAAAGGTTTATGAAATAAATCTTTCTTTTTGTATTATCTTTAGCATATACAATGATAATATACTTTACATAATTGATAATATCATGATTTGTTGAAACATTTCAGCACATCTAGCATGAAAATACAAACAATTTTCATCAAAAGAATTGAAAAAGAGATATATATATATACAAACATATATACATATAAACAAAAAATATAGTGAAATGGTACTGTTAAAGCTGCTCTTGCACAGATTGGGAAAATGAGAATTTTAACATTTTTCGTAAAATCAATCGGAATAAACTACGCCATCATGTTGAAGCCTTTAAAATAACAAGATTCAATCTGGTAATGCATCGAAAGAAAGACCGATATACCCGAATTTAGATTAGATTCATTCTAAAAAATAAAGTGACTACTAACGCTAAAATAATTATTCTTCAATTTCAAGCCAACTATTTTTGCTTGACATTCGGCATGTTTGTCTTATTCAATCAAAGATTAAGGTTAAAGTATTTGACAGCTAGAAACTTCATATCAATACAGGCAAAAAATGAAAGGTTATTCACGGAAAATAACGATTTTGTAATAAATAGACTAGAAATAAATAGACTGGATACCTTACTGAGCTTGCCACTTCGAAAAAATAAGTTACAAAATTATTGAAATATGTTGTTTCTAGTGCCAATGCTTTGGGCCATTCTTCATAGTCTAAAAATACACACATTTCCAAAACTTAGAGCAAGTTTTGTATTTTTTCTATGAAAAACTGTGCAAGAGCAGCTTTAAATTCAATTTTATATTAAAGATAAGACAATTCAAAATTTTAGACTCTTGACAGAGCATCTGGTATAATATTGTCTTTTCCTTTAATGTGTCTTACATCAAGATCAAATTCTTGAAGTGACAAACTCCACCTCAATAATCTTTGGTTCTTACTCTTAAGTTTGTGAAGAAAACTTAAGGGATTGTGATCACTGAAAACAACTATAGGAGAAGTTGCAGATGTTAAATAAACTTCAAAATGTTGGATTGCCAAAATCAGAGCAAGACATTCTTTTTCAATGGTTGAGTAGTTTTTCTGATGTTTGTTTAATTTTTTAGAAAAATAACAAACGGGATGATCAATACCATCATCGTCTTCTTGCAAGAGAACAGCACCAATACCCACATCACTTGCATCAACAGCTAATTTAAAACATTTGTCAAAATCAGGTGCTAAAAGAACTGGTGTGCTCTTTAGTATGGCTTTCAAGCGATCAAAGGCAACTTGACAGTTATCATTCCATTTGAACTTAACATTTTTCTTTAATAAATTTGTTAAAGGTTCAGCTATTATAGAAAAATTCTTACAAAACTTTCTATAGTAGCCAGCCATACCAAGAAATCGCATCAGTTGCTTTTTAGTAGCAGGCACTGGAAACTCAGAGATAGCATTGACCTTAGATTCTAAAGGTTTAACTTGACCCTGTCCCACAAGATGTCCTAAAAAAGTAACAGTAGCATGACAAAATTCTGTTTTTCCCAGATTAACAGTCAATTTTGCTTCACTGAGACGGTCGAAGAATTGTTTGATTCTTTGAAGGTGGTCACTCCATGTATCTGTATAGATGATGACATCATCGATGTATGCGTCACAGCCATCCAAGCCAGCTATAACCATATTTACAAGCCGCTGAAACGTCGCAGGAGAATTTTTCATCCCAAACGGCATAACTTTGTACTGGTACAGACCAGTTGGAGTAGCAAATGCTGATACTTCTTTAGCCCTATCAGTGAGCGGAACTTGCCAGAATCCTTTGAGAAGGTCAAATTTGGTGACATATTTAGAATTACCGACTTTGTCAATACAGTCATCAATTCTTGGAATTGGAAAAGAGTCAGTTTTTGTCACAGAGTTCACTTTTCGATAGTCAGTACACATTCTGTATGTTCCATTTGGCTTTGGAACTAATATACATGGTGAACTGTAATTACTTTGGCTGGGTTCAATAAAGTCATTCTCCAATAAGTAATTCACTTCATCTTGAAGGGCTTTTTGTTTCACTGGATTCATTCTATAAGGATGTTGTTTTATTGGTTGAGAATCTTCCACAATGACATCATGATATATTTTATCAGTTCTTGTGGGGATGTCAGGAAATAAGTGTTTATATTCATTAATCAACTGTTTCAGCTCTTCTCGTTGAGATGGCTCCAAATGTGAAAGTTTGTCGTCAAGATTCTTAAGTATTTCAGAGTTCTCAAGTTTAGGTGGACCAGGAACAGATTTTTCACTAAAGTCTGAACTAACTTCTGATTCAATCATATTTGATTGTTGTGGGACAGTGTTTACAACTGTAACTGGTTTTGAAATAGAGCTATCTCTGTCAAAATACTTTTTTAACATGTTTACATGACACATTTGTTTATTTTTACGCCTTCCGGGAGTATTGATGATATAATTCAAATCACTTGTTTTCTTATCAATAGTATACGGGCCATAATATCTTGCCTGTAAGGGTCGGCCAGGTATTGGCAAAAGAGCAAGGACTTTATCACCTGGTTCGAATTTCCTATCAACACTATGCTTGTCATATCTTGCCTTCATTTTGCTCTGAGATGATTTAAGATTTGACCTAGCAACCTCACATGCCCTAGACAGTTTATTTCTGAAGTCAGAAACATACTGTAACAAGTTCAAGGGTGTTTCATCATCAGCAAGAAATTTCTCTTTTAAGAGTGTTAATGGCCCACGAACAGAATGACCAAAAACTAACTCAAAGGGGCTAAAGCCAAGAGATTCTTGAACAGATTCTCTGACTGCAAATAATAGCAAATGAATACCTTCATCCCAATTTTTATCAGTATCAAAACAATATGACCTTATCATATTCTTTAGGGTCTGATGAAATCTTTCTAAAGCACCTTGACTTTCAGGGTGATAAGCAGATGACCGATATTGCTTGATACCTAATTCATGCATAACCTGTTGGAATATGCCTGACATGAAGTTTGATCCTTGATCAGACTGAACTGATTTTGGAAGGCCAACAAAAGTAAAGAACTTGACAAGAGCCTTAATAATTGACTTTGCCTTAATGTTCCTTAAAGGAATTGCTTCTGGGAAGCGGGTAGAAGCACACATAATTGTCAACAAATATTCAGAACCTGACTTGGTTTTTGGTAAAGGACCAACGCAGTCTATTATTATTCGACTGAAAGGTTCATCAAAAGCTGGAATGGGTTGTAACCTTGCTTTTGGAATAACTTGGTTAGGTTTCCCTACCATTTGACAAGTGTGGCAACTTTTACAATATTTGGAAACATCCGATTTAAGTCCAGGCCAAAAGAAATGAGTCATAATCTTGTGATAAGTCTTGTTTACACCTAAATGACCAGACATTGGACTTTCATGGGCTATACTAAGTATTTCATGGCGATATGACTTTGGAACAACAATTTGGTGATGAACAGCCCAATCGTCATCAGCTGGGACATCAAATGGTCGCCATTTTCTCATCAGAATACCATTCTTTTTATAGTAACAAACAGGATTCTGAGACATTTCTTTTTCGGGTAATGCCCTATCAATTAACTTTGAAATCTCAGGATCATTTTGCTGTTCCTGGATTAACTTTGACTTTGAATGCGTTTCATGACCTTGGTCATTTGACCTTGGAGATGACTGACAAAATTTTGACGAGTCTGTCTGAGTATCAGGCAGACTAAGATTAAAAGACTTTTTAATCTCGTCATTGAAATATTGACCAACAAAAGTATCAGTTAAGTCAATATCATTTGAATTTTTCAAGGAAGCTTTTTTAGCCATACCCCGAGTTACTGCACATGAAGGGTACAAATCAGGTATTTCCTGCAAAATAGGATCATCTGTTTGACCTACATTAGGTGTGTCAGTTACAAGAGGATTAACAACAACCTTATCTCCAGCTAAGTCATTGCCTAGCAATAAATGTACACCTTTAAATGGTAAAGAATGTTTAACACCAACAACCACAGAACCAGTAACCAAATCCGAGGACAAATTAACCTTATGAAGAGGAACATTAATAACACCACACTCTACACCCTGAATAAGGACACTAGTACCAGACGAAGTCTTCTCAGAAAAAGGCAGAACATCTGCTAAAATAAGAGATTGAGAAGCTCCTGTGTCTCTTAAAATTTTAATAGGGGTAGGTGGGCACATATCACCTGAAAGTGATACAAAACCATCCAAAATGAACGGTTCAAAAATCTCCATACAGGAATCAGAATTTGGTTCTGCCTTAACAATTGAATTTAACTCAAAAGAAGGCTGTGATTTAGGCTGAAGGCTGGTGAGCCCTGTAGGTTTGGCTGCACTCAGTTCCTTCTTCCTTTTTAATCTAAAACATTCCGAAATAAGGTGACCTGGTTTTTTACAAAAAGTACAATGTACTCGAGATAAGGGATTTTGAACATTGGTTTCACCAGTAGACTTTGGTTTAGGTGAATTCGATTGACTAGACATGCTAGATGAATCACCAGACATAGATTTATTTTGGGGATGTGAGGAAGCAGGTTTTGCTTTATTAACGAAAGAATTTTTGTGTGTAAGGTAGTAATCATCAGCTAAACAAGCTGCTTCATGTATAGTTTCAACAGTTTTTTCATCTAAATGTGACTTAATGTCAGATTGAATGCAATTTTTGAATTGTTCAATTAATATAAGTTGTCTAAGATTATCATAATTTTGGTCTATTTTCTTAGAATAGCACCACCTGTCAAATAATTTTTCTTCGTTTCTTGCAAATTCAACGTGAGTCTGGCCAGATTCTTTTCTACAACTTCTAAATTGTTGTCTGTATGCTTCTGGAACCAGCTCATAACCTTTGAGAATGAGTTCTTTTACAGTATCATAATCATTGCTTTGTTCTGTTCTAAGTTGCGAATAAATATTGCGAGCTTTTCCTACTAAGACACTTTGGAGAAGTAAGGTCCATTGCTCCTTTGGCCATTTCAAGTTATTTGCAACTTTTTCAAAATGTTCGAAATATGTATCAACTTCATTTTCTTGAAATTGAGGAACAAGCCTAAAATGTTTTGTTACATCAAAATGGTCATTATACATATCTCTGGGCTGATTTGCTCTATCTTGTATTTCTAATTCTTTTAATCGTAATTGAAATGCTCTTTCTTCTCTTTCCCTCTCTCTTTCTATTTCTCTCTCTTCTCTTTCTCGCTCTTCCTTTTCCCTTTCTCTCTCTCTTTCCCTTTCTTCCTTTTCCCTTTGAAATTGCCTTTCTCTTTCTTTTTCTTCAATTTCTCTTTGTGCTCTTTCTCTTTCAATTTCAATTTCTAATTGCTTTTCTTGAAATTTCCGCTCTTCTCTCTCTCTTTCTATTTCCAATTCCTTCTCCCTTTGTTGAAGTTTTAACAGTTCAAGATCTCTTGAGCTTGAAACTGATGGAACATCAACAATGAGAGACAGAGCCTTTTCATCAAAAATGTCCTCATCAACAAAATATTGAACCAAAATATTCTTAATTTCATGCTTTCGCAAAGAGGACTTGACTTCTTTTAATTCATAATGCTTGGCAAGATTGAGCAAATCAGACTTTTTACCCAAATTCAATAGCTCCACGGAAGGTTCGTGCGTAAATTTTTCTAAGTCAAAAGACATGGTAGCTTGTTGCTGTATTTGAATAAGAATGTAAGATTTCGATAAATAATAGTGAAAGTACACTCTAAAATTATTAAAATTGAAATATGAAATTAATTTCTTAAATAATTTTGAACAGCAGATTTAAATACAGAAATTGTTTGATTTGTTTTGTTCTGTTTGTTTGCTTGTTTGTCTGATGTTCGTATCTCGAAACGAGCCCCCAATTTTGTTACGTGCCAATGTAACACGAACAAAGAAGCCAGCAACAAACTCCACAATCAACAACATTTATTGACAACAACACCAGAATTATTGACAACATGAAACTAATACAAAAACAACTTACAACACCTTGAACGCCCAATCCTAAAGTTTCAATTCTAGATCCAATCCAACTAAGCTCCCGGTCCACAAATAACAAGTCCAATAATATCCGAATCCAAAATCAAACACGCCTTCAAACACACCTCCAAGATAACGAGAAATCCCCTTTTAGTTTAACACAGTACTACTAAATGAAACCATAAGTCTAAAACAAGTGAACCAAGAATGCTGTAGGAACCCCTTTATATAATACTATAGAACAATCTGGAATAGTATAGAACATAAGAATACTCTAGAGTCTGAATCACCTTCCAAAAGGCCTTTCTAGAAAGATCTACATAATTCTACATACATTTACGTAACAGAATCAAGAGATAAGAAAATTCCCAGTCTAAAAATAGACACGGTAAATACCATTAGGTTTATTTATAGCTTATACATAACAGATTTTTTAAATATTTTTAAGTGGATAGTACTATTTCACAAAGTATCACTCCACTAAAATTTACATCAAGGAAATCAGGAGACTCATTTGTATACTGTAAGATAAGTTTCAGGTTTATTTAAGTAGGTCAAAGGTCACATTTAAGGTCTAGAGAAATAATCATCTACCTAGCCTTTTTCTAGATATCAAGATTTAAGAAAGGTCAAAGGTCAAGATAAAGGTCAATGGTTTAGTACGATACCAAAGTCAAAGCATAATGACAAACAATCTACTACCTTGAGTAAAAAATACCTCAGGTTTTCTCCAAAAATAAACCAAATTTTATACAGTAACAAACAATTTAAATTTATTTCACCTAAATTAAGTTATTGTTATTATTATAGGTATTATCTAATTGAAAAATTCACATACCTCTATAGGTTTGTTTGAACTCATCAAAAGCATTTCTTGCTTGCTTTGCCCTGAAATTAGAATATAATGTTGTAGCCAATTCTATCATCATAAAAGTTGAAGTGAGTAATCAAAGATCAATTTTGTCTATACCTGTATAGACAAAATTGCAATATGTTCACTCACTAAACATAAGTATTTATATGTATAAAGGCAATGTTGGTAAAGTAGGAAAAACAGTAAGTATCAAACACAATCAATCTGTAAAAATTGTGCAGATCAACCTGGAATTGATTTGACTTTTTTCAGGTTTAAGGGTTTTCTCATTGTCAGGGGTTCAGCTCAAAACTATTGCAAGTGCTTATAGATATATATGTATTTATAATTAATACTTTTGTATACATTATCCCTGGTTTATCCTTAAAATATATTCAATACTATACTTGTTTGACATTTGCTGGATCCAAACTATCTAACAAAGTTTCTGGATGGTTTACTTACAGTTCTTCTAGTCCATCATCTTGTTTACTCCTAGAGAATGGACTCCTTTGTAACTCAACAATCTTGGTCTGAACGACAATGGCTTGTTGTTCTAAATTATTCACCTTCTCTCCCTGTAGAATGATTAAACAATATAAAATCACAACATGTATTTTGAAACAAGATGCGTAAACATTGTTTAGAAAGAAAAATCTAATCTTCATTTGATGCTCTTAGAAATTAAATAATCTTATTTTTTTTTATATTATTTTGTATTTTTTTAAAGTGGATTAAGTTTAGAGAAGGTATACGAAATAATAAAGTTCTAACGATCAGACTTCTGGAAAGTTGAAAAACTTTGCCAGTCATCTGGTCAGGCATTTTCTAAAAAATGCCTGACCGAATAAACATTTGCTGGACCAAAACAAAAGAAAAAAACAAAACAAACTGAAAAATGAGCCAAAAGTTAAATGAAAACATGATGAACAGTATATACTTTATTCTCTTGTGAATTCAAGAATTTTATTAAAATTTAACATCTCCTCTTCAAAATCATTTTGTGTTTTTGTCGGCTGGGCACCGTCGTAAAAACAGAGAATCATATCTAAATGATCTTGTCCTTCTTGTTAACCTATAGATTTAAGAGAAATATTTGCTGATTGGCCCAATAAAATGAATATATGCCAATCCAATTCGATCCAAGGGGAGTAATCAATACCTGATTGAGGTCAGTCATTTAATTCCGCCGATCTCCAAGGCGAATGCCGTTAGAGGGTGCAGTAGCCATTCTGGGTAATCAGATTACATTTTATTAATACAAATTTTATTTATAAAAGTGGGAAATAACAACAACAACAACCAAGTTTGTACCTTAATCAGACAAAATTCGTTCACGTTTTATTACTTTTCAATTTAAATTTTACACCTGGAAAAAAATAATTGTCGAACATTTGGACGGACAAGGTATTTTTTTTTGCCTTTCCAGCATTGTTTTTGCCCGTCAGGTCTGAAGGACCGGCACATTTCCAGAAGTCTGTACGATAATCAAACAGTTGAGAGATCAATTTTGGTTATAAGATATATTTAGTGTAGAACACTAAACCCCCTGTAGGTGACATTGACCCTGTAAGATGAATTGACTTTAAAAGATGCATTTTGATGACATTAACCCTCTTCCCAATATGAAGTATCAGAAGTTTTGACCAAACAGGAAACATGACTTCTTTTTAGTGATATGACTAAGACCATATTGATGGCTCTGCAGGAAATAGTTGTAACTACCTATATGTTTATAGGCAGTTACAACTGTTTCCTGTTGAGCCAATGATATATTTTGTAAACAAGAATATCTTCTGAATAACTGTGACACTTGGGAAGTCACGGTGCAAGGTGAAATATCTATAAACTCTTGAGACAAATAAAACTTACTAATTTCTGGTAGTCATCAACTTCTTGTGCCATTTTCAACCACTTATTGTGCATAGTTTTTGATGCTGAAGTAAAAATATGAATAAATAGGAAAATTATTTTGTTTTGTATAGGATCAATCTATCTTTAAATTTGTCAACAATTGAAGTTCTATTTTCACAGATGTCAGAGCCATTTGTGAAAATACATTGTATAGCTTTTATTTTCACAAAATTTTAAAGATAAATCAATCTTGCTTGAAGTTTGTGAATTTCTTAAAAAAATAAGTATTTGTACTCGTTTTAACTTCTTTTATCTAATTAAAATGATTAATCTTGACAAAGCATTGTAAATGAGAAACTGTTGCTGTCTAAATCAGATGGGAGTGCCATTGGCTATACAATAAGACTGAGTCATATTGTTTCAATAAAGAGCCCTCTTTCAAGAGATTGAATATAACTTAGGTTCTCTTTGTCTTATAAGTGTTTGAATTTAAAGCATTAAACATAGGATAATCATTTGTTTCAGTTAACAGAGGCTATAGCTTTTGCTGTTTAAGATTAAAATATTGATTGATCTCACTGGAAAAAATATTCTAATACTAAAGTTTAACAACATCATGACATCATTTGTTTATTTGGCTCACTTAGATAATAACAAACAAGAGGACCAAGATGGTCCTAGATCGCTCACCTGAGTCTCTTTGACCCCTCGGACATCACATTAATTAGATAGGCAGATGTCAAAAAGAAGATAATTGCCTAAGATCACTACCATGGAACGTTTTCAGCAAAGAGCAAGACAGATATGCCTTTTTGCTCTTTGATTCTATGTAAAAAGGGATGCACCCGGGTGGACCCCAAATGTTAACCCAGGGTCTTGATATGAACAAACTTGGAAAAGGTCCATAAGATGATGCTACATACTAAATATGAAAGCTGTCTGCCTACTGGTTTCAAAAAAGAAGATTTTTGAAGGTTTTCCTATTTTCACCCTTCGTGCTCAGATGAGCTGAAAGGGATGCGCCCGGGTGGAGCCCAATTATGACCCAAGGGACATGATATGAACAAACTTGGTAGGGGCCCACTAGATGATACTACATACCAAAAATGCAAGCAGTGTGCCCTCTGGTTTCGATTAAAGAAGATTTTAAAAGATTTTCGCTCTTTGATTCTATGTAAAAAGGGTTGCGCCCAGGTGGAGCCCAAATATGATCCTAGGGTCTTGATATGAACAAACTTGGTAGAGGTCTACTAGATGATGCTACATACCAAATATGAAAGCTGTCTGCCTTCTGGTTTCATAGAAGAAGATTTTTGAAGATTTTCATTTTTTTACCCTTAGTGCTCATAAGAGATAAAGGGATGCACCCGTGCAAAGCCCAAATATAACCCAAGGGTCTTGATATGAACAAACTTGGTAGAGGCCCACTAGGTGATGCTATATACCAAATATGAAATCTGTCTGCCATCTAGTTTCAGAGAAGAAGATTTTTTAAAGATCGTTCTTTGATTCTATGTAAAAAGGGTTGGGCCTAGGCAAAGCCCAAATATGACCCAAGGGTCTTGATATGAACAAACTTGGTAGAGGTCCACTAGATGATGCTACATACCAAATATGAAAGCTGTCTGCCTTCTGGTTTCATAGAAGAAGATTTTGAAAGATTTTCATATTTTCACCCTTTTTGTTAAGGGTAAAGGGAAAGTTAAGGGTGGATTTCATTTATATGAACAACTTCGGTAGAGCTTGACCCAAGGAACATCCCTGCCAAGTTTCATCAAGATTGGCCAACTGGTTTAGGAGGAGAAGATGTTTAAAGAAATTGTGGACGACGGACGACGCACGACGCACGACGCACGACTGACGACGGACGCCGGACATTCTACGATCACAATAGCTCACCTTGAGCACTTCGTGCTCAGGTGAGCTAAAAAAGTAAATTGAACAAAAACAGATTATCTTTTTCCTACAATGAATTAGTTTAGAGGTGCGATTATCAAGTGTCAATCTACCAGTGTTTATTATTCACCCAGAAGCATTTTAAAAGAAAACTTACTTATTCCTCCATTATTAGCTTGCTCCATATAATATGATAAATCATGGTCTAAACTGAAAAACAGAATTAGAGGGTTTTTTTATATTCAAATACAGAACTTCGAGACAAACAAGTTTTTGCTATGGAAAATTCCTTGGGGTATCATTTTAAGTTCTATAAGATTGTTGGTGCTGTTTATTCTTTAGAGTGTGTGCTGGCTTGAAGTGGATACATAAGTCTCCCTGCCATCCAAATAATGTATGAATTTTGCTGGCAGTTTGTTGGATCCCAGCTACAAAGTTTGAACCCTTGATGGGTTGGCTGGTGTAGGACCAAGGTCCCCATAATTTGTTAACTTAAAGCCAGTTGGGGTGGTAGTAAGGACATGCAGTGGTTGCTCCATGTGGTAGGGGTCCTAGAGTGTTTTATAATATTGTATAGAGTAAGCTATAGAAAGCTAGATCATAAAGACCCAAGTGGTTTTCCGTCCGCAAACAAAATTTATTCATCTATTTTCTAACTTTAGAGCCCCTGAAACTTCTATTTTCTTAGAAGTTTGACCTTGATAACTGACCTTGACCTTGTCAGATGACAGTGATATAACATAATATGTGGGTAACGTCATAGCATAGTTGGTAGCACATCAGACCACCAATCAAGATGTCCTGGGTTCAATCCCAGAAGGCATCACTAATTGATTCTGACCATTTGTCTCCAACCTAAGGCTTGATAATCTAATACATATGAGGGATAGCAGCTGGAGGCAAGGAAATGATGGTATGGTAGTACTGGTGTAAGAAATACCAGGAATCCATTGTTTGGTGCTTTAGCTACCTTCATATGAATGAAAGATTGTTAAAAGGGGAATAAAATCCCATTCAAACAAATCATTGATGTAGGAACTCGCATCCCTCCTGGGATCCATTAACCACAGGGTACCGATCAGTCATCACCTGAGGTGTTCGAGGGTCTTCTGAAGTACCGAAACTGACCCTGAAGTATCCCGCTCCAGGGATCCACCTACACAGCTGAGAAGTCACCCTTGGTAAGGGGCCGCAAAACCACGCTAATGAGCAGCTCAGAAAACCAAAACAACATCTTCGTAACTCCGGTAAACTCAACGACGTCACTTCCGGCACAGGCTAAAACCGCCAAAAAGCGGAAAACAGACACGGACGACGATCAACCCCGCAGACTTCAACAAGAGAACGTCTCTCGTTTCAAAGTGCTTAAAAAATTGAATATACAGTTGACAAGAACGGAACATCATATTGCTTACCTAAACAAGTGCATCGATAACAAAGCAATACCCAAAGCATTGAGAGTCAATATAACTCCCCAAGTACCAGTCATCAACACATCCCTACAGATTAAGTGGGAGGAAGCACAATTAGATTTCGGTGCTAAACTCACCTATATCTTACTTGATTATTGGAAAACAAGGAGAACGGTACTCAACACAGAGATAGCAGAACTCAACGAGTACCTACAACAAAATACATCAACAGACGAAGTAGATCTCATAAACGACATCATCGCAAGGATCAAATTATCGGTGGAAAAAAAACTATCCACAAAGAAAAACACTGCCACTCCGGGTACCAGCAATCAATAATGCCAAAACACATCAACTTACACCAAAAAGAAACTACTACAAAGTTACAACAGATACATAACAAATTTATCGGAGTACACACCAAACACACACGAAAAACTAATTCTATGCAGAGGACTTAATTTTTGCCCTACACCTGTATCAATCAACAAAACCAATCTACTTCGAGACATACTTCTTTTCGAACGCAGAATGAGACTGACACATCACTTCAGAAACAATAATGAAATGAAACAGGATAAGTTCAGAACCACTTCAGGTTGGACCCCACAAGCCAGAAAAAGCCTTTCCCTAGACGCATACCTACTTATCCTGAGAAATGACATCACATGCCAACTTAAACAAAAACCAGACGAACCAAATTTAACCAAAGAAGAATACTCAGCTATAGACTCATTAAAAAATAACCCGGACATTGTAATCAAACCAGCAGACAAAGGCGGATCTATAGTCATACTAAATAAGAATGACTACATCAATGAAGGTCTCAGACAATTAAATGATGAAAAAATATACAAAGAAGTAAAAAACGACCAAACAAGGAAGATCTGTCAGGAGATTAACACGTTCTTAGACTATCTCAAGAAACACAACCTACTAAACCCGGAACACATCCATTACTTAAGACCAAAAAATTGCCGAATCCCAGTATTCTACATGTTACCAAAAATACACAAGAAAAACAACCCTGGACGACCCATAGTATCGGGCTGTCAAAGCCCTACAGAGAAACTATCTGCATACATAGACCACCATATCCAGCCTTTAGCACAAGAAGTAAGCTCTTATATCAAAGACACCGGTGACTTTCTACAGAAACTACAATCCATTAAACACATCCCTAGCGAAGCACTGCTAGTAACAATTGACGTTACAGCCTTATACACCAATATACCACACAGAGAAGGAATACTATCAATAAAACGCGCTTTAGATAGAAGAACAGACAAGACACCACATACATGGATAATCCTGCGACTACTTATATATGTCTTGAAAAAAAAACAATTTCGAGTTCAACAAGAAATATTATGAACAAACATCTGGGACAACTATGGGAACCAAATGCGCACCCAGCTACGCTATCATTTTTATGGACCAATTAGAAAGATCTTTCTTATCCACACAGAAAAACAAGCCCGTCATATGGTGGAGATATATCGACGACATATGCATAATATGGACGCATACGAGACAGGAATTGGATTCCTTCCTATGTGATCTTAACAAATACCACCACTCGATAAAATTCACTTCTGACATAAACAAATCAATTTTTTAGATACCACGGTGATAAAGAACGCAAACGGAACATTATCCACAACCCTCTTTACCAAACCCACGGATGCTCATATGTACTTACATTACAAATCTTTTCACCCGAGGAAACAGAAAAATAGTATCCCATATAGTCAGGCTATCAGACTACGAAGAATATGCTCCGAGATTACAGAATACGATAGATGTACAAAATTATTATCAACCAACCTACAAAAGAGAGGATATCCAAAACGACTTGTGAAATCAGCAATCAAAAAAGCCAGAACCTTAGATCGGCAAACACTCTTACTGGATACCAAACGACAAACAGAGGTACATACTATTCCCTTCATCACGACCAACAACCCATCTCTCCCAAACATTTCTTCACTTCTAACAAAAAATCTACACCTACTAACTAACAATACAGACACCGAACATTTCCAAACGAAAAAAGTGATATGTGTCTACAAAAAACCCAAGTCAATCAGGAATTCACTAATCAGAAGTAAACTCATTACATCACCGATAACAAGGGGATCAGGCCCATGCAAGGAAAACTGCCGAACATGCAATTTCATGGAACCCAAAACTAAAATAACAGCACATACTACTGGAAAGAGCTACACAATACAAGGATCTTACAACTGTAAAACTACTAGCGCCATTTATATATTAACCTGCAGAAAATGTGGTATACAATATATCGGACAGACGGGAAATAGTATACGAGAACGTTTAAATGGCCACCTGAACGACGTGAAAAACGCAAACATGTACAAACCAGTTTCCCGCCATTTTTCTGACGTCAATCACACGGCATGTGACATCGACGTTACCGTCATAACAAATACAGAAAACAACATTAATACAAGATTAAGAACGGAGGAAGCTTTGATAGATACATTCAAGACAAAAAATCCACATGGACTTAACATCATCACCTAGGATGAACTACACACAGAATTACGATCTGACAGAAGATGGAAAACGAATTTGTAAAGAATGCGGCACCGTTATCTCAGGTACCGTCACTCATTATAACAGACATTTTAAGAGACACCAAACATCAAGAGAATGCTACAACTGTGATATTTGTGATAAAACGTTCAAACGAAAAGACTACTTAAATAAACACACCATGAACCAACACGGAATCCCTAAAGCATATTACAAGACAGTAACAATCCACAACAAACCAATACCAGAAATTGTACCAATAAAACCCTGGACACCACCTCCCGAATGCCAGCCAAAGACCCCCACTTTCAGGATCATCTACGGAACCAAAGACCAGAGGAAGAGAGAGAAGAGACACAACAGAACTAAGAGGAAGAACAAACGAATAAAGAGAATCTTCAAAAAGATGATCAACAAAAAAACTTTAATCTCTCCGATCAAAGATTAATAAATTATAATCTCATTTACTTTAAACACAACAAACAACAAAGACACTCATAATTTTCATAGTTTAATAATGATTTCTAACTTTTATTATACATATATTCA
The DNA here is from genome assembly GCA_948146395.1 of Fragum whitleyi. Lineage (NCBI taxonomy): Eukaryota > Metazoa > Mollusca > Bivalvia > Cardiida > Cardiidae > Fragum > Fragum whitleyi. The sequence goes on along the minus strand of OX411545.1, from coordinate 3,548,371 downwards.
CTTTCTTTAATATTTACATTGTGTACTATTTTTAGAACAGAGAACAATCAGATCACGTGACGTGAATAAGTACCGAAAATTTCATACTTCAATAACTAGTTTATGTACCTATTTTGTATTCCCTGAAGAAGACCAAAACGTTGGTCAAAACGTTGGAAATAAAAGTACCGTCATAACTAGCTGTGGTTAGTGTTTTTCCTACTTACCTCTCTCCTCTAGACAAATCATTGATGTGTTTATTGTGTAAGTAAAAAATTAAAGTTGCTTCTACAGTAGTAAGTAAATATTGCGTTCTGTCTCGCATCATCTCATTGGAATTGTCTTCTAAAGACAATTTCAATGAGATATTGCAAGGCAGAATCTATTAATGAATGTAAACACCAGGTAGGATTTGTGAACTTGACTTACAATTTATATTTGCATAAGATGTTTAGTAAAACAGATCCCAGGTTAAGGTTTTGCAGACAGACAGACACACAAATTGGACAGATGTTCAAGGGTAAAAAAACTCTTAAAATGAAAACAAGCGGGCCAGAATGGCCCTAAACTGCTCAACTGAACTTTATTGGTCCAGTGGATCTCATCGAAGTAACTTTCTGGCAGTTTCATTCACTTTTGCCTAATTGTTGAAAAGTAGATGTTTTTCCAAGAATATAAAGTGAAAATAGACCCTGCCTAACCATTCATCACTAAGGAGACTCAAAATAAGCGCCACCTGCCATGCCCATATTGGCCAATCAAAATTTGGCAATCAATTTTTGAAAAGGGTCAACCAAGGAACATTCTGGTAAAATTCATTGAAATCAGCCCAGTGGTTCAGGAGGAGATGTTGTTGAAAGATTTTGTGCTCAAAGGAAGCCCTGGCCTGCCACACCCTTTTTTCAACGATTTTAAAAAGGGTCAACCAAGGATCATTCTGGAAAAGATTTATTGAAATCAGCCAAGTGATTCAGGAGGCAATGTTGTTCAAAGGTTTCCGGTTCAAAATAAGCCCCGCCATAGCAGCCAATATTTATTGGCCCATCACTATCTTGCAATCAATTTTTGAAAAGGGTCACCCAAGGAATATTCTGGTAAAGTATCATTGAAATCGGCCCATTGGTTCAGGAGGAGATGTCATTCAAAGATTTTGGGCTCAAAGCAAGCCCCGTCCTACCACGCCCATATCAAAGGGCCAATTCAAAATTCACAAACAATTTTTGAAAAGGGTCACCCAAGGAACATTCTGGTAAAGTTTCATTGAAATCAGTCCAGTGGTTCAGGAGGAGATGTCGTTCAAAGATTTCAAAGTGAAAAATTGCCACGTCCTGTCACGCCCATATTTATGGGCCAATCAAAATTTGGAAATCAATTTTTGAAAAGGGTCACTCAAAGAACATTCTGGTAAAGTTTTATTTAAATCTGCTTAGTGGTTCAGGAGAAGAAGAAGTAATTATGATTGTTGAGGATGGACGACACACAACAGACTCAGGGTGAATCTAAAAGATCAGGTGAGCAAAAAAATATTGAACAGTTAATATATATACTACCTTTCCTGAAAGTATTTGATTTTTGCTGTCAACTGTTCATTTTCATTCATCATTTTAAACTTTGTCTTTACAAATCTGGAATCCAGTCTAAGTAGACTTAACCTGGGGATTAAAAATGAAAGATATATTATTTGAGAACAGCCATTGAAACTTTGTGTCATATAAATTTACAGTGAGCTCATTATTATTTAAGAGACAAGGTGAGTGTTTCTTGATTTCATGGAGGTATGAAAAAAAACCACCTAATCACACTGTATGAATACACAAAGCAGATTCATACATGAGTGTGAGTAGGTTTTTAGCTTCTTTCTTCCATGAAATCAACAAATGCCCTCTCCAAATCTTAAAATTTAATATATTGAAGACAAAGTGTAAATATTTCTCCAAAAAGGAACTATTTCTTTTGGGACTACTTTGTGAGGTAGCTTGCAATATAGCTGTGTACTCAAATTTATTTCATTGGAGAATGAAATTAATTTTTCAGCCATTCAGAATGAAGGAACATGATGGGATAAACCAAAATTAAATAATCATGTTTAAACATTAAACAAGAGGTCCAAAAGGGACTGAGACACTCTACTATCAAGGTTTTCATTATATTTATATTATTTTAAAGAAACTTTCATACTTTAAGGAGAATGTGTCAATAATAAGGCATTTTCTCCTCTTCAGTTTGATTTGAGCATTAATTCTAGGGTTTCCTTTTCCTGTATTCTGATCAAATTACCAGACAGTACCTTACCTAATACAAAAGAACTATCCTGTAAAAGCAAGCGAAATTTGTTAATATATATTATTTTAATTATGTTAAGCAACATTTTGAGCAAAAAATCCTTAAGGCCCCTTTTTCCATGTTTTCTGACAGATCAGTCAAATTTTCTTATGACCTTTTAACCATCCTGGGAAAGTTTCAAGTAAATTTTATAATATTTGAGGACTTGTCACATAAACAAGAATTGTTAACAAACAGATGGACAGACAGACAGACCGGCAGATGGACAGACTGGAACTATGCCACGCTAAAGCTCTTCTAAGCCTCCTCCAACAGTAGAGCTAACACTCCATCATTGTCAATTATTTAACACATACATGTACCAGTAGTCATAAACATTCTGAATTAATGGAGGATAATCGTTTGTTTCAGTGTAAGATCAATTTATATTTCATTGAGTGACCAACAAAAGCTATATTTTCACAAGTGGTGGAGCCACGAGCGAAAATATAGCTTTTGTTGTTCACTCAATGAAATATTAATCGATCTTACACGAAAAACAAACAAATATTCTATTTCTTTAATGCAAAAATGAGACAAAATGTGAAATTTCTGGGACATATATCCCTAAAGCGTGTCATTTTGCGCGTGATTGCTATGCAACTTTCATTGTGACGTCACTTATTTCGCCCTGCATAGATGACGTCAGATAGAGTGAAATGCACAAAAGAAGGGTATAAGTTTTTTTGATAATTTCACTGCTTTTGCGGTGAGATTATCAAGTGATAACCTACCACTATTTCTCGATAAACCACCAAAAAGCACTTAAGAATACAGAATAATACACAGCTAAATTTCACTGATTATACTTGATAATAAAAAAAAACTGTATTAGCAATGTAACCCAAAATCTGCACCTCATGAAAATCAAATGAAGAAAAATGTTTTTTTGTGTGTGTAATGACATTTTGCTCCATTTGTGAAAATGAAATCATGACAATTAAAATATAACACAATACTGCAGAAAGATTTTTTAAAAGGGTAAGGGATACATTCATGCCAAGCTTTGTTCGTTCCATCCAACCTCTTCTGTGTTAATATCAGTCATAGATACATACCTATACGCTGAGCCACTTCCAGTGAATGCCCAACAGGCCAAGGATCTGGGTGCGACCCTTTCAAATCCTCAAATTGTCCCTGATCCTGGCCTCCACCCAGCTGAATTACAAGAGTCCGCTACAACTCCCGGCCGATTGATTTATTTATTTGAATTTGTTGAATTATCAATGATTTCCAACAACAGACAAAAAGGGATCACATTAGAGACTTTAAAATTTGTGTGAAACACTGATTAAATTAGACTTACATGGCAGCTTTTTGACTAGACACTAAACGCTTGAACTCAACACAGATTTCTTCACAAAAGAAGACAGACTCCGCCCACGCTTTTCTTTGCTCCTGTGAAAGTAAGAAAAAAGAAATTTACAGTCAACTATAAAGATTTCATCCAAATCTATTTCATAGATATAGGAAGAATTGCGTTCACATGAAGTTTTTGTATGTTTTGCATAGAGACAGACTATCAGAAAGACATAAAAAATGCTACTTATACATCCATCCATCTTGTGTGGCTTATAAAAACTGAAATCTGAAATACCTCTGAATTTTGTTAAGTTAACAATTTTGTCATCTAGTATAGTGTAACTTAATAAAGCCCTTGAATTCCTGTAAAGGACATTAAAGCCTGTGTGATATTTCAACCGATTTCACATGATTAAGTGTGATAGATAGATCTTGATCAGCCTGGACACCCACACAAAATATTACAGTTAGAAACATTGTGAAATTGAAAGTCATTCCAATCAAAACAATTCCTATTCCCTCACTCAGGGCTCCTTTCATTCATTCCAAACACTCACTCAAACCATTCAAAAATACTCCAAAAAATGACTTAAAAATATCAGCTTCATCCAAAATCAATATAAATAGAAAAACTGCAATTTCACTGATATAATTGAAAGTGTAAGTATCTGATTGGTTCTTGAAAAAATATGAAGCTATTCATAAAAGTTGTATACATATTCTATTAAAGAGAGGTAATTGATATAGCTAATTTGTTTATCTTGGTTGAATAGTAAAATTGAAGAATCGGATAAGTATTTATCTTATAACTATACAAGTATCCGTATGATAACAACCCGTATGATATTTTTTATGATATCACATAGTTATTTTTAGAACAATAATATCATACAGTTATTTTTAGAAACTAGCATTTAAGTTAGAAACATCGACTAAAACAAGACAAAAAGAGGTTATAAGATAAATATAATACGTACTAAGTGTATTGTATGAAAAAATATCTAACTCGGTTGTGAGAATTGGTAATTGTCTCGGCAGAGCCTCGACAATGATCAATTCTCCCAACCTTGTTAGATATTTTTTTCCATACAAAACACTAAGTACGTATTATATATATATATTTTCGGATATGAGGTGTTAAGGATATGAGGCATTTCCATCTTCTGGTATCTTAAAGTTCTTTAGATTGGTTGAGCTCCAAATCTCTCAAACAAATTATCAAGTCCACAAGGTGTTTGAGCTAGTGAAGTTTAACTGTAGTTCAATTTAAAGAAGAGGATTTTGAAAACAGTCGCTAAATAAAAATAGTTGCTTAATATACGTGGTTGATTGAGCAAGACTGACTGTATATTGAAATTATTCTTGGAGTAATGAACAGAGACTGTCAGTCCATAGCCATCTATTTGGCAACAAAGTGAAGACTTGGATCAGTTTTCTCAACTGCACAAAGTCTCAAAGTTTCTTGTAAGTGATATCGTTGTGAATGCCTCATAAAGGCTCAAATGTGAGTTAATGCTCCTACTTACAGCAAATGGAATGATGGTTGAAGGCTCTCTTATAATGGATTGCACAAGGTTAGGTAGTACACTGTTTTTCTTTTTGATTTCATCTATCTGTAAACTTCTACTACCTTTGTGAAACAAGTACACATAACATTCTTGTTCTGCCTGAAAATAAATAAAGTAAAAAATAATTGCAATTTGAGAAAAGGCAAGCTGTACGTGCGAGGCTTAATCCTGAGATCCTTCAGATATCACTTCAAGCTGTTTAAATAAACTTTAATTGTTCAAGTACACCCTCCAATACAAGAAGTGTTTGTGAAACACAAATGCCGCAGAAACAGCAATTTTTTAAAACTTCTGCCTTGACAGATGGATGACCTTGACCTTGTCAGATGACCATGAACTTTATATCTTTAGATGTGCATTATCGAGATCTATCATCAATTCATCATACCAAATTTGAGCATTGTGTCCTAAAAAGCCTTGGAGTAAATGGCAATGTTAACTTTTTTCTTTAAGTTTAAACAGATAGACAGACAGATAGACAACAGATATTTCCATACATGGGCATTAAAATGTTTAAGAAAGATGTAGGATATAATTAAGTAATGTCACTATTCCTACTTTAATGGATAATGAAGTTGGTCGATTGAACTCTTTAATCCTTTGCATGCATTTGACACATACTTGGTACATAGCTTTGGCACACTGTAAAGACTTAAAAGTCTTAGCCTATTCTCCCTGCTTTGTACTTGAATTTTGTAGGTAGAATTTGAGCAAGATCAGCTGAAAGGTGCAACAATTACGCATTTTATTAACCAAATTTAAATTCAGCAAGATAAGGGTAACTTAACAAGAGTAAATCTTGGTTGTTTTTTTTTACAAAATTAGCTCAGTATTTTTTGCGATAGCACACAATTGAACCCTTGTCATGCTGAACCCGAAATATTCCTGCTTTGTCAGGAGCAATAGAAAAACATCAGCCTGCACATATGTGCAGTCTGATCTTAGTCTACACCACCTGTTTCTCAATTTCAAAGTAGAATTGTCAAAAGATTTAGTTTTTCAAATAAAAATTGACTGACAGTTGGTACTTTCAGTGCTTTTTGTCCTTTGATTTTGATGAAAACTTTAACCAAAATTTATTCAGCATGACAAGGGTAAATACTCACTGGTTCCAGCCAGCACTGTAAGGCAAATTTATCAGGTTCAGGGGTCATTCCTGTTACTAAAATTAGATCTTGTTCCTTTACTGGCATTTTAGTTTCTTGTTCTATTCGATCTTGCAGGTCGGACATGGTATGTTTGTCCATGATAGGATATGTTAACACAGTGTTGGTCTCTACATGGAGTATATAGATAATCTGTAACATGAATAGTATTTTGAAAAACATTATTAATCTGTTTCTACATTCACTATATCTTATAACTATACAAATATCCGTGTGATAACATCCCATATGATATTTTTGATGATATCACATAGTTATTTTTAGAACAATGATATAATAGGGTTACCAGTATTTTTGGAACTTGCATTTCAGTAGGAAACATTGACAAAAACAAGACAAACAGAGGTTATAAGATAAATATAATACATACTTAGCGTATTGAATGAAAAAAATATCTAACTCGGTTGTGAGAATTGAAAATTGTCTCTACAGAGCCTTGACAATTATCAATTCTCCCAACCTTGTTAGATATTTTTTTCGTATGTATTTTATATATATATATATCAAGATTAAGGTATCGACACTTCACTGTGCTATTGTTTGTAATTGTATTAAATCCTTGTGTATGGGCCGGTTGCCTGATTATACAATAAAATACTTGAATTTGAATAGTAAATGCAGGATAATAATTAATTGTTGGTTTCAAAGTAAGGTTGATATATCTTTCACTGCAAATAACAAGAGGACCATGATTGTCACATCTTGCTTGCCATGACCCCTCGACTCTCCCCTTACCAAACTAAAATGCCTATAAATATCATTAATTTATATTTTACATTCAAAGGCAATACTCTGATAATCATTGAATTTACCCTTTTCTACAGTTCTGAGATTTTACATTTTTAGGAAAGCAAATTTATACTTTTCAAACAATATACAAAATTCACTCGCTTTTTATTGTCCCCTGCAACCTCTTCTGCCGCTGTCACAGCACAGTTTGTAGCACGTTGGATTTTTGATCCAGAGTTCCAGGGTTTGGTACCTGATGGCAGCACTCATCTTTTCCAACTACAGTGGTCTCGCGATATCTCGAACACACACGGGACCGACCAATTTGCTCGAGTCATCGCATGATTCGAGTTAATGCATGTACGCAAAATTGTCCTCTATGAAGATGTTTCACTGCAAATTAAACTTACCTTTGCCTATTTTGCCTCCAAAATATGCAGTACCTATGTAAAATACTCCTAGGGGAACAGTTTTATAAGTTCCAATGATTTTATGATATAAAACTATTTGCTAATTTGGTCAAATTGTCAGCGTTGAAAGCAGAAAAAAAAAAAGTTGATGTAGACGTCGGCGTCATTGTAAGTGGTGTCTGTTCTCTGTACATTTCATCAATTTTAATGAGAGGCATTATATCATGCATATTCTTTCTTCCTTACAATGTTATCGTAGCTACCGTTTCTTAATGACAAAATTTTAGACGTTTTATCAGCCAGAAGATAGGTGAGGTTGCAAGCAATTCCTTCTTTTCTCACAACGTTTTTTTTTGGAGCTAAATTCCTTAAAGACAATTAAAAATCAATGCCTTTTTCTTTAACCGCGCTTTGGTGCCGAACACTTGCGATGGGTGACCGAAACATTGAAATTACAGCTGAAAAAAGTGTAGTTATGATGTTTCGGTGGGCAATATTCAATATCTTACGTTATAAAGGTGAATAATTTGCAGAATTAATCTCGAGGATGGTTTTCGAAAGACTTTCAAATTGATGATGAGCATTGATTCGACAAAAATTCCTATTTTTTTATTGTTGTTTCAAAGTCTCAAAATTAATTTCTGATCATTAAATTCCCGTCATTTCAACCCTAAGATTGAATAAGTGTGGCATACAAAGAGGTGTGAAAACAAGTTGTCTGACTTGTCGAAACCCCGTGAAAAAGGCCTTAAGGTAATCTTGACGATGGGCCGAAATAACAAATACGCGCTGTAAGTTTATTTTGATGCAAAACAATGGATGTCAGAAAGGTGTGAACCCCTTTGCTTGAGTTAATGCAGTAAAATTTGACCACGGGACTGAGATTGCTGCTCGAGCGGTCGAGCAATCGCGCGTTCGAGTAAGTGCAGTAATAACCAACAAGAAAATAGAGTAAGACGCGTCGGGACCGGAAGGCGAGCTCGAGCTTTCGCATGAATTCGAGTTTTTGCCCTCTCGAGGTAACGCGAGACCACTGTACTTGTTTCCCACCAATTGGTTGATAATCATAGACCTATGTGGGATTACAGCTGATGGCTAGAAAAGGATGTTATGGTAGTACTTCTGTGAGAAATACAAGGAATCCACTGTTAGATGCTCCAGTTATTGATATAAATGAAAGGTTGTTGAAAATGGCATAAAACCCCATTCAAACAAACAAAGCAGCCGCTTATTCCTGAAAATTGGACCAGAACAAAGAGTTGAAAGGCAGGAAAAAGTTAAAAATACCTTCATAGTGAGGATATTTTCTAGCATAGAAAAGCAGACCGGTCTATTGTCTACAGATGACAGTCCCCCACCTCGTGTTTTGGGATCCCAGCGCAACATAAACCTCAACCATTGTTCCATATAGGTCTGCATTGATCTGAAATTGTAGGCATTTGTTACATGTAACCTTAAATTAGTTTATTCTTGAGAAAATTGTTGGCTCAGAGTGAAACAGCTGTAAGTGTCTTTATATTTTTAGGCAGTTACAATTCTTATTTCTTGATCCATCAAAATGTTGTATGAAGATGTTGTTGTGACTGATCATTTCCTCAGCTAATCCACTCCACAGGCTTGGATCTACTGATATGATTAGATGAGAGTTTAAGTGTTTTTCCCCCATTTTTTTTATCTAAAAGAATAAAGATTCACATGCTGAAATATTTTTGCAAAGAAAAATTCATGATCCATGAAATACATGTTTTTCATGTGATCTTAATAATTTTTTGTAGACTTTTAAAGGATCTCTAAAGAATCATTCCACTGAAATTTGCTTGATATCCATCAGTTAATTCTGAAATAAGAGTCATATAGATCTATTACCATAAATGGAAATGCCCTGCCCCTTAAAGCCTTGTTTTTTATTGGATCCAAATTCATTGAACAATTTTGAAATGGTATCTCACAAGGATCATTCCATTGAAGTTTGGTTAAAAATCATTAAAAAGTTTTTGGGGAGACCAAAATATAGACGACCATGTGGATGGACACAGCAACATGACAATTTAGCCCCAGTTACCTTTGGCAAATAGAGCTAGAAAACCTAATGGTCGTGACCAAAGGTGGTGCCAATATATCCAGGCATTAAGGAGTTGAGAGATGGTCAGCCAACTAAAGATATTAGACACAATAGCTACAACATACAACCTTGTGAAGGACAAGTACTACCCTGCACCAGAACTGGAAGCCTTACAGTTTAAACAATGGGTAAATACTTGAATAATTTAATGCAGTAGTCCATACAGTATCGTTGAATAAATCTCAATATTACCCTTACAATAAATATAAAAAACATTGTCAATTGGTTTTTGGAAAAGATAACCCTAATAACTCTTCAAGAAATATGAAAAAGCTTACAGAGAATCAGACAATATTTGTAGTAGAGTGTATTAAAGAAACTTGCAGATTTTTTGAAAGGACCCTTGAACCCTTGAGCCCTTATAATACAGACCCTGTTTTTTAGTATCAAACTAAAACCCTTTACATACCTAAATAATCTGTTTTTGATTGGAATGGTTTTATATTTATCATCCCCTCTGCCATACATACCTACACAGTCTGTTTTAAGTTAAAATGGTTTTCTAATATGATATATCCCATCACCCATGTCATCCACTTTAGCACATATATCATACATGTACATACCTACATAATCTGTTTTTAGTTGGAATAGTTTTATAATATTTAACATCGCCTGTATCATCAACCTTAGCACATATATCATCAATAGCCTTCTTGATCACTTCTTTATGCCTGTTATATAGAAATAAAAAGAACTTTGTGTGTTATTTGGCACAACTCTTCAACTATGGAGTTTTGGATGGATTTCAACTCAAAACTTGTTTTATACGACCCAGTACATGTAAACTTTCGAGACTATAGTATGTTTCCTAACAAGAGCCTCACATGCATTGCCAACTCTCAGGTGTTGAGTGCAAAAGAGTGGGTAAAATCTAAGCAAACAAGGTGGTTGTCCCTGAAAAATTTGTGTCGACCCTACATTTAAGGTAGTGGACTAGTAATAGTTCTGCAACATTTCAGAACTCACAATCTTCAACAATATTTCAAGAATGTTGACTGAGGTTTCCTCATGAAAATCATTAGGAAACTTCGGTTAACACTGTTATTACTTCCAAAAAGTTGCAGAACTATTACGGGTCCACTACCTTAAATGTTTGTCCATAGACTGTCAACTTGACCTCAGAGAAACTTCTCTGAAATAGCCTACTACTCATAATGGAAAACAATTGTGCAAACTAATCTAAAATTTATCCATAAACAGTGGAGTAATTGTCTGGACAAAATCTGATGGACAGACGGACACATTACCAGACATGTAAACAGACGGACATCCTATTGCAAATACACTGATTTGTTAGTGTGACAACTATGCAAGTGGGCTCAACAAAAATGAGGCCAATTTGTAACAAGGTGCTGAATTGTCACAAGATACGCCGGTCAAACTGCTTAGTATTAACTGGGGGTTTGAATAGAACTGAGGTTATTTTGAATATATATTTTTTGTCATGTTTTGTGTAGAGACAGATGGACAAAGGTAAGAGGTATACTCCGGACAAGATTCTAGTCTGAAAAACAACAAAGGGCAATAACTCAAAAAATAGGCCAGGTAGAATTATGGTTCTTGTAAACTGAAGTCCCCCTTGATGACATCTATTCTATATACCCATGAAGTTTCATGATCCTAGCTTTTATACTTTTAGAGATATACTCCGGACAAGATTCTAGTATGAAAAACAACAAAGGGCAATAACTCAAAAAATAGGCCAGGTAGAGTTATGATTCTTATGCACTGCACTCCCCCTTGATGACATCTATATACCCATGAAGTTTCATGATCCTAGCTATTATACTTTTAGAGATATACTCCGGACAAGATTCTAGTATGAAAAACAACAAAGGGCAATAACTCAAAAAATAGGCCAGGAAGAGTTATGATTCTTATGCACTGCACTCCCCCTTGGGAAGATCTATACACACATGAAGTTTCATGATCCTAGCTATTATACTTTAAGAGATATACTCCGGACAAGATTCAAGTCTGAAAAACAACAAAGGGCAATAACGCAAAAAATAGGCCAGGTAGAGTTATGGTTCTTGTGCACTGCACTCCGTTATGATGAGAAGAACACAATTGCCAAGTTTGAAGTCCATCGGTGTGACAGAGTTATGCTCCAGACAAAGAAGTGGACGCGGCCGGACGCCGGACGCCACGGGTGATCCGATAATACGTCCCGTCTTCGACGGGCGTATAAAAAGGGTTTTAGAATTATCCCTTGTGAAAGTAAATATCACTATTTGGACAGTGAACATATATTCAAGTTATAATTGAATGCCTTAGTATCCCAAATAGTAAAAGTTTTTTGAATGGCATTAATTAAGATAATTGTAAAATGAAGCTTCTATAACATTCAAGTTCTAATACAACCCCTGGGTACAATCAGAATCATTACATTTCTTTAAGAAGGGGATGGGGCTTTATTAAAGGCTACAGATGTTAAGACACCAAATGTTTGCCAAAACCTTTAAATGTCAGATATCTACTATAACTGCAAGCTATCCCACATACGTTTACAATAAATCTCAAAAAGCACATGCGCCACAGTCTGGATCAAACCTGTGACCCTTTGAATGATAGTCTGACAGCAGCTTGAATTGACAAGGGTTAATAGACTCTTAAACTCTTACCACTGTACAGGTGGACTGTTTGGTAAAAAAGGACGGTACCCAGCTATACATTCAAACACTACTGTACCAAATGACCAATAGTCAACTGTACATGTATATTTTTGGCTGGCAAATAACTCAGGAGCCTAAAAATAGATAGGTATATGTGAAAATTCCTGCGAAAATTGGACAATCTTTGATATTGAATATGTATAGACACTAATTAGTCTGAGGGTAGGAAAGAAAATTTGCCATGAACATATTTTTGTGATTTTAATGGTCAGTTTACCATAATAGAATGTACTTTTTGAAACACCTATTCTAAATAATGTTTATAGGATCCCCCCCCCCCCCTGTAAATATACCTTATGAGATTTATTGAACTCTTTTAAGCTATTCTAAGACAGTTTAGTTGGCTACTGATGTTATTTGACTTGCAATTAGATTTTAAAAATCATGTCAAACTTTAATACAGAAACCATATTCAGGTTTCAGCGCAAGACTGTACTAAGTATCAATACAATGTATCTTCTTAGTACAGTCTTGCACTGAACCCTTGCATGATAATGTTAGTTTGAAGTCAGTTTTAATCATCATAAAGGGAAAAGTAAGGAATAGTTTGACGATAAAAGAGAACTACCTACCAAGTACTGTAAAGTTCCAACAAATGAAGTACATACACTACCCTGGTCTAACTCTTTAGCATAACCCAGATCAATGATCTTGTATATAGGCTGAAAACAATAATGATCAAACTAGAGCTTCTTGTCTTATTCCAGACCCTTGAGAACATGTCTTAGACGTTTCCGTAAACTGGAAAGTACTCGGACTAAAGTGTAGTAATTGTGAATAATAGTGAAACAAGTTTTGTTATCAATTCATAATATGCCAAGTTTTAATCTAGATTTCATGGATTTTGTTTACTTGACATTATCTTGATGTTTGTGATGTCACATAAATCGACATGCAAAATGACATGCATTTATGGCTGCTCCCTTAGTATTCCTGAGGTTTATTTCATAGAATAGCCAAGGGTTCCCGACTGACTGCAGACAAGTCATGAAGTCAGCAAAAAACTATAGAAGATATAAACAGCTATATGGCACTAACAATGATTTTGCACTGTCCCCTCGATGTTAACATTGGCTTTTACATAAAGCCATAGGGGTCCGAATTTTTTCCCCACCACTATTTAGACCCACATCATTGTATTGGTCTCTATGGTGGTAGGGGGCTAAGTTTGTACACCCAATGCAAAATCTATGCAGAACCAGTACTTTATTAGATCTATGAGAATTAGATCTATACATTAATAGTATCAATCCCTTTTGGAAAAGTAGGAATATGAGCTATTCACAATTTTGGGAATATCTACATATTTCAAATATGCATTAAATGACTTAAATCCTATACAACCTTTTTTCTCATTGTTTGAACTCAGATTCATGCACATATATATCTATAGTTTTGTGCAAAACTACAGATAAATACAAATTACAAAAACTCCATTCTAAGACGAGAAATATTGCAAAGCAGTCTTAAAAGAAATTGCAGTAGATTGTGTGATTAATTTTTGTATCAGTTTATTTTTGCTTTGGGAATGACACAACTGAGCTCATATTTTAGTGATAGTTGAAATATTCATTCTCTATTTCTTGATCTTAATTAAACCAAATGATACTCTTGATTTTTATTTTATTTCAATTGTAAATATTATTGATATCAAAACTTTTGATACAACCTGGTTAACAGTTAGACCAATCTTATGGTAATGGACCCATAACAGTTCTGCAACATTTCAGAAATCATGATCTTTCACAATTTTAACCAAAGTTTCCTAATGTAATCATTTAGAAACCATTGTTAACACTGTTAAAGTTCATCACTTCCGACATATTGCCAAACTATTACGGGTCCACTACCTTAAACTGGCTTGAGAATAACTTTGGCTATAAGTAGTTGGGGACCTTTTGGCTTGTAAGCATACTCTTTAAGTTGGTCTGATGCACTGAGGAGGTAACAAATCTAAAGAATCTCACTCTTTCATCCCCATTTTTGATAACAATATTTTCTGGTTTTAGATCTCGGTGTATAATTCTGTTGCCATGTAGATACTCCACAGCTGCAGCCATATCGTGCACCAGCCAGCGTATATTGTATTCCTTCAAACCACAACAATTCTGGGGCATGTTCAGGTGCTGTAAATAAAATGAGGCCTCCTGATAAAATGGAGAGTGGGCTAAATGAGGCCTCCTGATAAAATGGAGAGATGACTAAATGAGGCCTCCTGAAAAAATGGAGAGATGACTAAATGAGGCCTCCTGATAAAATGGAGAGATGACTAAATGAGGCCTCCTGATGAAATGGAGAGATGACTAAATGATGACTCCTGATAAAATGGAGAGATGACTAAATGAGGCCTCTTGATAAAATGGAGAGATGACTAAATGAGGCCTCCTGATAAAATGGAGAGATGACTTAATGAGGCCTCCTGATAAAATAGAGAGATGACTAAATGAGGCCTCCTGATAAAATGGATAGATGACTAAATGAGGCCTCTTGATAAAATGGAGAGATGACTTAATGAGGCCTCCTGATAAAATGGAGAGATGACTAAATGAGGCCTCCTGATAAAATGGAGAGATGACTAAATGAAGCCTCCTGATAAAATGGAGAGATGACTTAATGAGGCCTCCTGATAAAATGGAGAGATGACTAAATGAAGCCTCCTGATAAAATGGAGAGATGACTTAATGAGGCCTCCTGATAAAATGGAGAGATGACTAAATGAAGCCTCCTGATAAAATGGAGAGATGACTTAATGAGGCCTCCTGATAAAATGGAGAGATGACTTAATGAGGCCTCCTGATAAAATGGAGAAATGTCAATCTAATTACGTTTTTTCTCATCTTAACCCTATGTTGCGGGCACTCAATGGAATTGTCTTGATGAGACAATTCCATTGAGTAGTCACAACATGGGGTGTGAGTTATGAAGAGAATATATTGTTTTGAAAGTGAAATCTCTCTCTTTATCTAGAACTCTAAAAAAAAGATGGCCAAGCAGTCAGTTAAGAACTAATATAGTCTGAATTTGACACTTGCCCACTCATACCCTTTTTTTGAAAAAAATACTTGCTCATTGCTATATTTATAGCATACAAAGTTGACAATATCTCACCCTTTCTTCAGTCATGTAGAAATCATAGAGTCTCTTACAAATGTCCATTCACCAAGTTATGAATTCAGTAAAAAATTCAAACCAACAACTCTAAATGTTAGTCAACCTAAAATAGTTTTATTAGCACCCACTACTCTGATTGATTTAACAATAAAATGTTAGACTGGTCCAAATTCATAGATGAAGCAGACAACAATTTTTATTTATGACCTGTCATGCAAAAAGGGGCCATCTCAGAACTCTGTTAAATAAATATTTGAAAAAAGGAATTGGTTTAAATACAAGTAAACCAGAGGTCAGATTTCAAAAATTATTATACTTGACAGTAGAATATCCATCATAGATAAAAAATTCAGCCAAGTTTGAAAAGTTGCACAGATAGACCAGGGTCGACACTTCTCCCACTTCCAAGAAGGTCACTTTTTGTCTGACAGATCACATTTTATGAAAACTGTGGTGTATCCAGGTGGGGTACATATTTGATCCCAGGGGTATAGCTGGGGTATAGCTTGTGCCAAATAAATTTACAATTTGTCAGCTTTCTGGTTTTTGTTTAAGTTGTAACCAGTATTAGAAGTAGGATTCTATTACATGGACAACATAGAGTTTCACCACAAGAAACGCTCCTCCTCAGTTTCATCAAGATTGGCCAATCAAGAAGAGAAGATTTTTAATTACAGGCAACAGACATAGATTGACCACAATTACTGACCTCGAGCACTTTGTGATTAAGCAAGCTAAAAGGATGACAAAATCAATAAAACACTCTGACTTTTATTAGAATCTATTTGGTATGACACACATATCTAGGGACGGTTCAGGGCAAGATTGTACTAAGTGTATATACCATGTATAGACACTTAGTAGTTTTGCGCTGAACCCTCTATATACAAGATCTAAACTTACTTTTCTAAGATCTCCACCAGAGCAATACTCCATAGCCAATATTGGAAGTTGACCAGTGATTACGTCGAGATCTTTCGGTACTTCATACGCTGCTATCACATTGTCGTGTTGTAACCGTTTCATGATCTGTATCTCAAGCTCCCAACGCTGTTTGTGTTTTGGTGTCATCTCACTTTCCAGTCGACACCGCTTCAATGCTATTCTGTTACCTGTCTCCTGTAGAAATAGATAACCAAGAAACATCCTGTTTTCACAGAAGGTATGGGCAAAGATTAGCCTTTACTCTAAGTATAAACATGTACCAATTCATTTTCTTTTGTAAACAATAACAATTTTGAAATATGCTTTTAACATTTTGACTTTTAAAAAATTTTGTGCAGTTTTATTAATCATAACATGGGTTAAATCATATTGCAAGGAATAGAGTTATCATCAACTGTTAAAGATGCAAGATTGATAAATCTTTTATTTGATAAAAATCCTAGTGTTTTAGTCTGACATCAACAAACTAGGGTCAAAAGGACTTGCACAAAAAGACTGTTTCCTATATTATGCTGTAATCTTGTAGAATGTACATTTAAAGCTGTTCCCCAGCTAAAGTTAAAGAAATTGATAGGAGTATATTAACATTTAGGGTCAACTTCAGGAAAGTTTTGAAGACTGTTTTAAACAGTCTTCAATTCTTTTGTGAAGCTGATCCCTAAAGGTCCTTTGGGACTCACATAGTTTTGAGAATCTTGGCTACTTATTTCTGCGTCTCAGATGCGCAAAACATGCACCCCTTAAAACCCTGATAACCAAAGCTATATTTTCACTTATGGCTTTGACATTCCTAAAAATATAGATTTTAGAGTTCAATGAAGGACAGATCCCTGTTACACTGGAACAAACATGATTATCCTCTTTATTTCAGTATATTTCTCTGTACAGTAGTTGGCAGCAGGTTGATCTAGGTATCATGGAGGTCATATTTGAAGCTTGCTCTATTTTCAGGATGAAAAGGTTTGTGAAACATTAGCAAAATGTTACCAGGCTTTGCACATATAGCCAGGTTCAAAGCTAGTATCAAATAATTTTTTAACCCTGAATACAGGGCAGCTGAGGCTGACATTCCTTCCAATATCGGGGCTTGTGATTGACCCTTAAACCAGGGTATTGACCCTCAAAAATCAAAAATCCTATTTTGACCCACAGAAATTTCTTCCATGACCCCCTTGTTAGAAATAAAGGGTCAAAACTTGGGTTTAGACTCAAATTTAATGAAAAACACTAATTATCATTCTATAAATCAATTATTTCATCTCTTGGCAAAAGAATATTCATTGACACAGCATAGTTCTACTCACTAAATATGCGTTTTCTGTTGTTTTGACCCCTTTTAAAAATGATTTTGACCCCCAGAATTTCATGATTAAGGAGTCAATGACTCCCTAATTTTAAACACTAGCACAAGCCCTGAATATAATCCATTCACTCATCACAGCTACAGTAGAGTTGTTTTTTTTATTTTAAATCAAAGCATTTCGAGTATAATATCCTAACTCTTTCTTGTTGGTACTCATTGGAATTGTGTTATCAAGATGATTCAAATGAGTACCCACAACATAGGGTTTCATTGAGAATTAAAGATTTAAGTCTTTAACCCCCTCTGAACAAGATTGAATTGCAGTTAAAAATAAATAAGGCATTTTCAATCAAACAGAATACAATATCATATATTAAATTATCAAACCTCATCTCTCCATAGATCCACGGCCCCAAATCCACCGGACCCTAACATCCGCTCCTCAACCCAGGTCCCCTTCTTCTTAGACTGGGTCATGGCTGTTTATGTTGAAGCAGTATATGTATTTGGAACTTTTAAGTTATACTAAGATGTTGTCAAACCTGAAACAATTTCATATACATTATCCCTTGTCATGCTGAACCCGGAATATTCCTGCTTTGACAGGAGGTATAAACAAAGATCAGCCTGCACATATGTGCAGTCTGATCTTATTTCATACCACCTGAATTTCATTTTTAAACCAGAAAGGTGTAATACAATGCATTTCCAAAATCAATACTTGCTCACATTTGGTAACTTCCAGTGCTTTTAGCACTTTGATTTTACATTTATCTTGCAAAGATTTTTATTCAGCATGACAAGGGTTAACAATCAGCAAATTTCAAATGGTTTAGTACGCTATATAATATGGGGTTGAAAGGACTTATGGGTAGTTGGGATCATAGAGGTCCTTGCTTACAATGTGAACTGTTCTAATTCATCATATATATCATCTTTTTTATGTGAAATATTAACCCTTGACATGCTGATCCTGGAATATTCCTGCTTTGGCAGGATGTATGGACAAACATCAGCCTGCACATATGTGCAGTCTGGTGTCAGTCTACACCACCTGTTTCTCCCTTTCAAACCAGAATTGTCAATAGATAAATTTAGTTTTTAAATTGAGATTGGCCTCCAGTTGGTACTTTCAGTGTTTTTTGCCCTTTGATTTTGATGACAATTTTTAGCCAAAATTTATTTAGCATGACAAGGGTTAAGTTATCCTATGGTAGGGTTTTACTTAAGGAATTCACTCCTTCTAAAAACGTCTGGTTGGTAAGTAGCTTTGAAATTTCATTTACTTACAATGCAATATGTTTTCTATATATTTGAACAATTAATCTAAGCAGACTAAGAATGAATTTTAACAAAGTATGATTATTGAATTACCATGATGTAGAAAATTTTCTGCATTAATCATGTTCATTTTAATACAGTATCAAGCTATTAACAATAATATTTGGACAGAATTTAGTTTACATATACATGTATGAATGAAGCTCTTTTAGATGTATAGTGACATGTAAATGTTGTGATTGCCCAATAGTTTGCACCATGCCTTTGTAAACAATTACATTATCTCTGCCTGATGAACCATTGAATAAATTCATCTTTGTATGACATGACATAGAGGATAATCGTTTGTTTCAGTGTAAGATCGATTTATATTTCATTGAGTGAACAACAAACACTATATTTATTTTCACGAGTGGCAGAGCCACGAGTGAAAATATAGCTTTTGTTGTTCACGAAACTATATATTAATCGATCTTACTTGAAAAACAAACAATTATTCTATTTCTTCATAACAAAAATGAGACAAAATTTGAAATTTCTAGGACATATTTTCGGTATGTGCGTCATTTCCCATGTAATTGCTATACAACATTCAATGTGGCATCACTTATTTGGCCCCGCATAGATGACGTCAGAAAGGGTGAAATACACAAAAGCAGGGTGTAAGTTTATGATAATATCACTGCTTTTGCGTGGAGATTATCAAGTGATAATCTACCGTTATTACTCGATAAGCCACCAAAAAGCATTAAAGAAAGGAATATCCCTTGGTTCAATTAAGGCTACAACCTAATTCTTTACAAAATATGTATGTGAAACATGAATGCCCCTAAAACAGCACAGCCACAACTTAGAAAATTTTGACCTTGACTTTGTCACATGAGCTTGACCTTGTTATCTGAAGTTGTGTTACTTGATGAGCTCTGGATCACGTCAAAAAGGAGCATTATATCCTAAATAGGCAAGAAGTATTTGCCAATTTTAAAATTTTGGGTCAAATTTTGAAGACAGATTAAATAGATCAACACACAGACAGATGGCCAACAGATGGACAATGGTAAAACAATAGGCCCCTGATCTTATTGATACTGGGGCATAAAACCGTCTCTGGAAGGCATTTCATCTTGATTTAAACTTTTGGAGGATCTCTACCAAATCTATTCAGACAATGGATAATGTAATGGTTGCATCCAGGTGTAATCACCCTCAGTTATAAATTTAATTTAAACACCGATCTAAATAGAGGATAATATTTTGTTTTGGTGTATTTGTTTGTTTGAATGGGGTTTTAAGCTTCTTTCAACAATCTTCAGTTATATGGTGGTGGTTTGAGCACCTTACAATAGTTTCCTGGTATTTCTCACACCAGTACTGCCATTATATCCTTTCCTAGCCTCAAGCTGCTATCCCACATGTCTACATTAATCATTATGGAAGACAAATATTGGGAAAGGATGAGTGCAGCTGTCGTGGATCAAACCCAGGACCTCTAGATTGACAGTCTGGCACGCTACCAACTGCCCTTTGACTGCGGTTATTCTATTTCTTAAATGCAAAAATTACACATAGGACAAATTTGAAAAAAAGCAACATTTGTAATAATGTCATAATTGTCATTAATTGTGCTCTGCTTCGGTAACGTCAGATTTGTTGGAATGATAATTTCACTTGATAGGCGGAGGGTTTGTCAAATGATTATCTACTGTTATTTCTCAATTATCCACTAAAAAGTATTTAAGAGATGAGAATTCATTTTTGAAGGTATTAGACACATAGATCATTGATTGTTTACAAGATCAAGGCTCCATTGAGTAGTAAAGACTTTAATAAACACTTAATTACTACTCATCAAATTTTCTACTATGGAAAGGTTTTTAAAGGTTGTGTGTTAGTTTCGACTGACTTGGTTCTTTAGGATGAAATAAATTTGGTAAAGACATGTCTTGTATGACATTATTTGTTTGTAAAAAAAAAAATTCCAAAACTGAATTATAAAGAAAGTTGGCAAGTCAATAATCTTGCTGTACCACCAATTCTTACATTGAGGGACCAATTCCAGGTTTGTTATATATTCTTAATCATCTACAATTTGTTCTGACTGCTCAGAATGTTAATAAGGTATACAGACGTTTCGTACCATAACCGTTTCGTACCATAAAATATATTACCATTTCGTACCATATGATGACCATTTCGTACCATAGGCGAAGACGTTTTGTACCATACGATGACCATTTCGTACCACAATGGAATAAATGATTTTCAAAAAGTTCATTTCTTAAATAACTTAATTTTTTCATGTAAAATCCCAAAAAATACATGTGCTTATGCTACGAGCCTATAAAATTTATAGCCTTTAACTTATTAAAGGTGTAGGCCAAATTATGAAATGGTTGATAGGCTGGTATGTTGTTTGAATCCTGTTTGTCACAAGATTGGTAATAACAAATTGATTAAGAATTGTTTGGTGTTTGCCTTCAATTATTAATCGTCCACTTATTAGCAATAAGCATTGTATGTTAATTAAATAACGATATGTTTTTGAGAGTATATTGGTGATATGTTTTTTGAGGCTACAAGAGAAATGGATTTTGTATTCAATGTTCTCAAGCAATTGTAGCATGTCGTCCAGTAGTTAATACTTATTTCAAGAAATAAACATGAACCTATTCAATTAACACTATCTATATATTAAGAATACATAATTTTAAAGAAAATTATAGCAATTTAGGTAATTTAACAAACTATAATCAGTATGATTTAGTTCTAGTTACGACGTTTTTTAATTTGTTGCGTAACTTAGGATTTTTCAGGTATAAATGCTGACAAGTTCACAAATTTCAGGCGCCTTTTTGAAATTCATCAACAAACTTTTAACAACAAAAAAAGATAAAAAAGAATAAATAGAAAAAAATATCATCGTCCATCCCCTTTTTCGTTGATATTTGTTTGTTTGGTATATATTAAATTAAAGTAATAATTATTGTTTATCTTTTTATAAAATGATAAAATATCAACGGAGTATTATCAAATAAATTTTGACTTCTTTTCTGTCATCCCAAAACCAATCATATGGTATGAATTCTGTATCAAAATATAATAAGAAATGGATTACCCTGCGGTACAAAATGGTAATTCTATGGTACAAAACGACTTTTCCTATGGTATGAAACGTCTTCGCCTATGGTACGAAACGTCTTCACCTATGGTACGAAACGTCTTCGCCTATGGTACGAAACCTCTTTGCATATGGTACAAAACATCTGGTACGAAATGGTTATGGTACGACACGTCCATAATTCGTTAATAACAGCAAAAGATTTCATCTTGTCCCACATTTCATAGATTTTTTTTTTTTCAAATGTTTAAATTCATACTCCTAGCTAAAACTACTTCAACTTAGGCTGTAGTAAAGATACAGTTATTAAACTCATGACTGAAACAAAACTGACTGTTTGTTAATAATGGCCTTTTGAAACTAAAAAAAATAAAACAACAGAAGACTGCCTCAATAGCTCAGTGGTTAGAGCAATTGTCTACTGATCTGAAGGTCAGGTGTTTGAGTCCTTGCGACAGAAAGGTGTTTCCATGGGCAAGGATTTTAATATTCACTACCCCAGTCAACCAAGCTGTAAATGGGTAGCAGTGGATAAAAATCCTATCTATCTATCTTCCTTTGAGTCAAACCCCTGATTGGGGACTTAGACTTGCGCGTCACTGTCAAAGACGAAAAAAAAGTAAAAAGTATAAAAGAAGAGGGAAAGTTAAAAGGTTAAAAATAGGTTAAAAACAAAGCTGGTTGGGATTAAGGGGAGATGTGTCCTATCTGGCTTACAGCCTGACTGAACTCATCATGGGACAGGGTCACTACTTCGGATGGTAACGCATTCCAGTGGACAATAGTTCTGGGATAGAAAGAAAATTTGTGGTAATCAGTCTTAGTTTGGAGCTGCTGGAGTGCTAGAGAGTGAGAGTTTCTGAGAGGTCTTGTGGGTGGAACAATGTAATTTGGGAGTGGGATTGCTACTCTCTCATTTAAGATGTTGTGAAACATAGTCAGTCGCTGATCGATCCGTTGCAAGTCTAATCGTCTCCAATCAAGGGTATGCAACATAACCATGACACTGGAAGTGCGGCCATAGTCCCTCATGGCCCAGCGAGCTGCCCTGCGCTGCACAGCTTCTAACTGATCAATCAGTACTCCCGAATGTGGAGCCCATACTGCAGAGCAGTACTCAAGCTGGGGCCTTACAAGTGTCCTGTAAGCGGTAGATTTCAGGGCCTGCGAGTGTACTTTGATATTTCGTCTGAGGAAGGCCAGGGTTTGGTTTGCTTTGCGGGTGATGTTTTCTATGTGTTTATTCCATGTTAAGTCATTTGATAGTGTGACACCAAGGTATTTTGCTGATTGGACTGTTTCCAGAATTGTGCCATGCAGTATGTATTGAGTTGGTATGGGTATCTTTCTTTTTGTGATCTGCATGACTTGGCATTTGCTTGGGTTGAATGACATGTCCCAGTCTGATTCCCATTTTTCCAGTTTATTTAGATCTTGTTGGAGGAGACTAGAATGAGATGCAATTGTCAGTGATAGGTAGATAGCAGTGTCATCAGTGAAAAGGCGTACTTTGGAGGATTTGACATATTCAGGGAGGTCATTTATATAGCTAAGAAATAACAGGGGACCTAAGACCGAGCCCTGGAGGACACCTGATGGGACTGGTATAGTGCTGGACATGGAACCATTGACCAAAACAGACTGTGACCTATTGTCTAAGAAATCTTTAATCCATGCCAGCCTGTGACCTCTAATACCATAGTAATGCAATTTAGATAAGAGTTTTTCGTGGTTGACCATATCAAACGCTTTTGAAAAATCTAGGAGTATTAGGTCAACTTGTCTTTTAAGATTTATAAACTGGAGAATGTCATCCACTAAACATAAGAGCTGGGTCATACAGGATCTTTTTTCTCTTCAACTGTTCAAATAAAAAAAGGATTCCACTGCCTCCGAATTTCTTACGCAATTTTGATAACAACTAGAACAAATCACATACTAGTAATACACGAAAGGGGGTTAGGCAGTATGTACTATGTAGCGATAGATAGATAGCTGTGAGTGTGAGGAAACGAAAGGTAGGAAAATCCATTCAGCTGCCAACTGGCCAATGCAATGCTTGCCCTTACTTTCTTAAATTCTGGACAACTGAGATTAAGGAATAACATTCGGTCTTTCAATTATTTGTATCAAATATCTTCAAAAATCACTAACATCAATCATTTTATCCAAATAAACTTTGATAAAACATTATGTTGTCGTCTTCCTGGAATTCCCAAATTTACTTTTGTATTTTTCATAGATCAGAATTTCTAACGCGCAAGGAGAGATCACTCCCGCAAATCTAGAATTTTGACAGTTCCACTGAACAAGAATAACATCAAAGAAATCGTGTGAATGTTTGTATTTTTCCTAATACTTTTAATAAAACTCTCCAAGAATAATACCTGAATGCCTTTTAGAATAAGCTTTGTCCGGATGCTGAACGGTGTACAGTAAACTCAGGCCTCCTAGTGAAACCCTTAAAACCTTTAAAAACCTTTAATTTCAGAGCAAACCTTTAAAACCTTTACATTTCTCCAGAAAACCTTTAAAATGCCAAAATAGCCTGTAGTTCTCACTCAAAACCTTTATATTTGCTCTGACTGGTTGCGGTGCTAGCTGAAAGCAAGTAATGGCTTTTGTTCTGCATTTTCCCTATCTATCTATCTATCTTTCCATACTGCATCACCCTCTTCTGAGTATTACGTGCAGTTGCGCTGTCGGTGCTGGGGTAAAAGTAAGAAGAAGATAAAAGTGTGAGAGTGGAATAGGTAAAAGGGTAAAAAGAAGTGTTAGTGCAGGGGTGAAAGTTAAAAGAGGTTAAAAACAGCGTATTTTACTTATGGTATTGAGTGGTTGATGTCACAAACTCCTTTTTTGAAGGAGTTGAGATCATTCAGTAATACAAGGTCGGGAGGGAGTCTGTTCCATATTACAATGGAGGCTGGGTAGAAGGAGTTTTGGTAATAGGCGGCAGTAGTATGTATTTGTCTATAAGCATGGGGGTGCATGTGACGAGTGAATCTGATGGGTCTCTCAAAGTGTGATGGTAGATTAATAGCAACATGGCCGTTTATAATTTTGAAAAACATTATCATTCTAGCATCGATACGTCTGTTTTCTAGTGATCTCCAACCAAGTTCATTCAAAATATTGGTGACGCTGTCATATGGAGAGAATCTACTTTTGACCCACCTAGCTGCTCTTCTTTGGACCATTTCGATTTGGTTAATGTTGTTTTTGGTGTGGGGGGACCAGATTGAGGAGCAGTATTCTACTTGTGGACGTATCAGAGATTTGTAGGCCAGTTCTTTGACTTTTTCATTCTTTTATGTGTAGTTAAAAAATGCTGCTTTTGTTTCTTCCATCTTGAGTTTTTCAGAATGCAGTACATAACATAAAAAAATGACTTTGGTATGACTATGGGTTCAATAAAGAAATAAGAACCTCGAAAAAAATAGCCTTTATTTACTCTTTATTTTTTTTATATTTTACACTAAAAGGCCTTTATTTTCACACATTGGAGCCTTTATAAAAACCTTTATTTTCGTTTAGGCCTGCTAGGAGGCCTGTAAACTTGTACCCACGGCAAGTCGTACCAAAGTCAACTCGTACCCATTTTGGTCTACTCGGTCAGACGGATGATAGTAACTTCGGTAAATTACAACTTCGGTAAATTGATAATATATAGTAAAAAAATGGAGACTTCGGTAAAAAGGCTATTATAGTGTAATTATAAAAAATATATATTGTCACACTAGTTTTCATTTGGATAGATATTGGAATTCGCACAGCTTTATTAATTGTGTATTTCAGTCTTACTAAGTGTCACTTAAAACTGAAGGGGTTATGCGCAATTCTAAGGGTTAAATTCACATCTGGCAAGTAGCCGTGGGGCATATTGACCTAGCATACCTCCCGCTTTCGGACCTTTTTGTAAGAAGGCTATTGATTGGTCCGCCGCATTTTCCGTTCAATGACGTCACACATACAGAAAATCAGCCAAGGGTAAGATAAGTAAAACGTTCGTAACCCTTGGCTCGACAAGATGCTTTTTAGCTGACAGGTTAGATATGTGACCTTGTATCATCTATGAACTCCTTGAAATAAATATTTGAAAAAGAAATTTGTTCTAGGATATTAGGCCATTTTAACTTAAACAGTCTGATTGCATTTTGAAAAGGGAAAGTAGGTTGATTATTCGAGATACAGAAAATCCTGCACAGTCTGTGCAGTCTGACTAGGGTCAAAACTCTTCGCATTACCCAGATGGTCCCTTTTCATGTAACAGGTCACATATATGAAACAAAGTTTTTGCGTGACTGCTGTATGTGCTGAAAATTTTTTATGCTTTTTTTTGATACCAATAGACTTTATCCAAATATAGTGTTACTAAATTATTTAAATGTAAATTTATAAATGTACATCTATATTATTCATTCTTTTTTAAATTCTCATTAAAAGGTTTGCTGAGAAGAATTACATGTCAAGGGGTCCATGCAACACTATTGTAAGTGCCTATTTACTTATAGGCACCTACAACAGTGTTACACTGATGCCTCAATGTATTGTGGTCAAAAACTTTAAATTCAAAGGCTAGCCAGCTATCTTTCACCATTGAATCTCATGTATAAAGGGGTTCATCAACCCTTATCCTACTAAATTAAATTTTGATTTAACAAAATGCTAATATTTTGATCATTTCAACTAGTTTAACTTAAGTTTTCACAACAATAATGGGGCACACTATAAAACAGACAGCATTAGCTGAGACTGAGTAGTCTGATCTTAGTCTTAATTGATTGCCTTAGTCTTGGCCACAGTTTTGAATAGCATGGGAAGGATTAAAATTCAAGTTCTACCTTTAAACAAAAAGGTCATTTCATATGTTATCAGTAAGTTCCAAATATGGATTTAGATAAAAGCATGATGAATTATGAAGATTGTTGAAAAGATAGCTTGACAGTACTGAAACAGTTCTGAGAGGTTTGGTGTCAAATTTAATTTTTAGATTGACTATTTGTAGAATAGGGGGCTATGCAGGTCACCCGGGTGTTGGGGTGTTGGCATAATGCTTTAGTTAAGTTATTACATGTAAGTGTTTAATATATCTGTTTCTACTAAAGTTATTGCTTTAAGACTTTGCACATACCTCTGTGACCATGATATTAGCCTACAGAAAAAAAAGATTCATTACTCTGATATTGAATTTAATTGTCTTTTAACTTTTTTTGGACTTAGAAATTCTTGGTAAGTTTTTAGGTGCAACTATTGTATATCAGTTATAATTCTATTTCTACTTAAGCTATTGCTTGGAAACTTTGCACATGCTTCTAGACAAAAATTCTTTTCTCTTGACTTTCATTGAATAGAATTTTCTCTTGACTTTCATTGAATAGAATTTTCCAATGTCAATATTGATTTGCTGTAACTATCAAGCGCTAGAAATAGTTGAGCTTGGCTGTCTTCCGACAGCTCTTGTAAGTGAAACAAATTGTGACCACTTGTTAAGGATGTATATTATTAACAGAGCTATAGAATAAGGGGTGCTATTTTAAATATTTCACTAGTTCCTGCTCAAGCCCTAGTTTGTGGTTTAACTCATTTTAATTGTCTTGTAGGGTTTCATTGAGTAATAAAGATTTTAGACCGGCTTTACCCCCTCTTATCTG
Organism: Fragum whitleyi; assembly: GCA_948146395.1. NCBI lineage: Eukaryota > Metazoa > Mollusca > Bivalvia > Cardiida > Cardiidae > Fragum > Fragum whitleyi. Next base: position 3,520,683 of record OX411545.1, on the reverse strand, counting down.
TTCTTCTGTTGTTTTAGGTATATTCCTTCAATCTGTTTACAAAACTTTGGCAGCCAGCTACAGATCTGAGGTGCGTTTGTTAGAGCGAGATTCTGACGATTCTTAAAAAGAATTTAAAGATAAAGCATTCGGTAGAGTGAGATTTTTAAGCTGCTTTGAATTAAATTATAATCATAAGATATCTCAATGAGGAAATGAAGATGGTTTTGCATTGGCTTAAAACAAGTAGCCATCACGATGTACAATCTTTTCACTCAAATAATCGAAAATCATTCGTTAGGATGTCTTAAAAATCTTATTTAGCAGGATTTTTCATCTCACTGTAACAAATGCACCTCGGTTTATACAAATATGCAGTCTTATCTTAGCCTATAGTTCACTGCCTGCTTTCTTCTAAATTATAGATTGAAAAGCCAGACTGGCTGAAATGTCCACAAAATGAATAAATTGTTTGAAACAACATATCAGCTTTAACCTCTGGAACAAAAAAGGAAATCTTTAGAAATCATATTCTCTGAAACTGAAAATCTAGTGGTCATGGAGAAACAAGTTTGCAATATTGGAAACGCTAGCCTTTTAGTTTAAACTAAACCCTTGTCATGCTGAATAAAAAACCTCAGAAAAAATGCAGTGAAATCAAAGTACTGAAAACAATAAATTCCAATAGTATGGGCAATCTTTTGATATTCAATTTGGTAAATTAGACTCAGCCTTGATAGTGAATTAACAGGACGATGTAGTCTTTGATCGGACTGCACATATGTGCAGACTGATTTTTGTCTATACCACCTTTTTACAGGAATATTCCAGCTTCAGCATGAACGGGTTAATATAATTGTGAGCTCCACTTTTGAGGGCCAGTGAGTTATTGTCATGGCGGTGTGTCCATCGTGCATCTGTCTGTGCGTAAACTTTTTCTTAAAACATCTTCACCTCCCAAACCAATGGGGGATTTTCATGAAATTTGGTAGAAATGTTCCTTAGGAGACCCTCTTCTAAAATTTTGAGGAAAATTTGGTTGTCCCCCAAATATGGGTGTGGTAGGGCGTGCAATTTTTTCACTTTGAAATCTTTAAAAGTCCTCTCCTCCCATCTGCCATTGGGCCAATATCAATATTTGATTGACCCCGAAATATGGGTATGGCAGGGCAGGGCTTATTTTGAGCCCAAAATCTTCGAACAACATCTTCACCTGAACCACTGGGCTGATTTCAATGAAACTTTACCAGAATGTTCCTTGCATGACCCTTTTCAAAAATTGTGCACAAAATTTTGATTTGCTCATTAATGTCGGCTTGGCTGGGTGGGGCTTATTTTGAGCCCAAATCTTTGAAAGACATCGCCTCCTGAACCACAGGGCTGTTTTTTCAATGACAGTTTACTAGAACATTCCTTGGGTGACCCTTTTCAAAAATTGTTCACCAAATTTTTATTGGATCATAAATATGGGCTTGGCAGGGTGCTACTTATTTTGAGCCTAAAATCTTTGAACTACATCTCCTCCTAAACCACTTGGCCATTTTCAATGAAATTTGGCAGAATGTTCCATAGAGGATTTTTTTGAATAATTGTTTGCAAAAGTTTGATTGGCCCATAAGTATGGGGGTTGTAGGGTGGGGCCTATTTTGAGCCTGAAATCTTTGAACTACATCTCCTTTTGAACCACTAGGCCATGTTCAACGAAACTTTACCTGAATATTCCTTGGGTGAACCTTTCCAGAAACTGCTCATGAAATTTTAATTGGCCAGTAAATATTGGTGTTGCAGGGCGGGGCTAATTTTGAGCCTTGTATCTTTGAAAGACATCTCCTCCTAAACCTAATGTTGTGATAAGATGGGTAAAAGGATGCAGGTTCATGGTGATTGAATAGTTTGGTGCAATGTGGGCCAGACACAGTTAATTATTATAAAATAGGTCTTAAGAGCTTTCAAAGTGTTGTTTTCATTCAAAGTAAGATTTATTTAATGAAAGTCTAAAGATTTAAAAGCCAGTTGAGTGATACAGGCCTTCTTGGGCCTGTTGTTTTCTTTCGAACCACATTTGTGTTTATTTCAGGACATTTTTGGAGATGGATATAAAGACATTCCTTGCCTTTCATTCCTTTGAGGTGCTATACTTGTGTGCTCTCGCTGTCTTGCCTTTCATTTTGGCGCAGGTCAAGATCCTATCCAGTGTTCTGATCTTTATTCTGGCACTGATTGGTATGAAAGCCCTGTTCAAGCAATACTTGTTCAAGGGTATAGCTGTGAATAAACAAGGGGTAGTAATCACTGGATGTGATACAGGTAAGTTAGCTATAGGGCTGCACTTTTTCCACCATTGTGTGAAATAAAATTGCTGAAAGGATTGTAAAGAAGCAGTTTCTATTTTCATTTCAATGTTTTCTACTGACAAAAGAAAAAGAAAAAATCTTGTCTATCATTTAAATCGATCAAACAGTAAGTATATGTTATGAGCTTGGCTGTTTTTAGAGAAAACCGGAGGTATTATGATCACCTTTGTGTCATTGATGTTGTTGTTGGTGTCGGCGTTAGCATGACAAATTTAACCTTGGTCATACCTCTGTTGTTATTAAAGATATCTTAATGAAACTTATCTTGTGTGTTCACCATCACAACAGCTATCCAGACTTGCAGGGGGAATAACTCTGGAAGCATTTCTTTAAGAGTAAGTCCTTTTTTTACCTAGAAATTTTGCATTTTCCAGCACCTGCAGCCTAGCCTTGTACCTGTAGGCAGTGCTCTTGTATATATTTTATATGTTTAGTATAAAATAATCAAATGATATCCTACTAGGAAATTAAAAAAAATAAATTCATAAGTATTAAAGAATAAAATGTGACCAGTCACAGGAAAAGGGACCATCTTGGAACTCTGTAATATGATTATTTGGAAATAGGATTGGATCTGGCATAGGTCAGCCTGGAGGCAGAATCTTGAAATAATTACAAAGTAAGGTAGAATTATCATTTAAGAAACAGAAAATCTGTTTTTTGCGAAATGTTTCGACCCTGGTCAGTCTGCGCAGATGGGGCAGTCTGACAAGTGCTAACACTTTAAGCACTTCCCAGTTGGTCCCTTTCTGCGTGATTGGTCACAAATGTTAACCCTTGTCATGATGAACCCGGAATATTCCTGCCTTGACAGGAGCTATAGACAAACATCAGCCAGCACATAATGTGCAGTCTGATCTTTGTCTATAGCACCTATTTTGACTTTTTTGAAACCAGAAAAGCTGAAAAATTATCTCTCATAATGAATTCCCTCTCACATTAGTGCTTTCGGCGCTTTGAGCACTTATATTTTGTTTGCAAATTTGTCAAGATTTTTTATTCAGCATGACAAGGGTTAATTTGTCACCCAGTCAGTGTATAGGTAAAGATTACTGGATAATAGGTTTATTGATGTCTCACTGTGCTCAAGGTGAACTTCTGTGATCATTGAATGTCCGTTGTGCATAAAGTGCCGTCAGGTGTCAACAATTTTCTTGTTTACACTCTAGTGGTCCCAAAAATTGTCCAATCTTCATGAAACTTGGTCAGAATGTAGGCAAGTTCACAAGGATGAACCCTATTGAAAATGGGAAGGATCTGTGTCATATCACGGGAAAAGCAGCCTTAATAATAATTTTCTTGTTCACACTCTAGAGGCCATAAATATGGTCCAATCTTCATGAAACTTGGTCAGAATATTTGTCAAGTCACAAGGATGAACCTTATTGAAAATGGAAAGGATCTGTGTCATATCACTTGAAAAGGGGACTTAAAGACAATTTTCTTGTTTACGCTCTAGAGGCCACAAATATGGTCCAATCTTCATGAAATTTGGTCAGAATATTTGTCAAGTCACAAGGATGACCTTTTTTGAAAACGGAAATGATCTGTGTCATATCACGGGAAAAGGGACCTTAATGACAATTTACTTGTTTACCCTCTAGAGGCCACAAGTCTTAAAAGTAGAATGATAAATTTTGCTGGAAAATTTGATAATAGTTAATTTAGACAAAGATACACAGGTGAGCAATATAGGACCATCATGGTCCTCTTGTTTTTCAAGGGGAGATCATTCAACAACCAATTATAGTAAGTGCTATAAATAACAGGCACACTAATTCAGATGCAGAGCTACATTATGCATGAATTTCAAAGCTGCAGCTGTAATGGTGTTGAAAAAAACTTCCAGACAAAATTATTCCACAGATGGATGGACACATGGACAGACATCTATTGTGATTTCAGTATAACCCCCCACCCCCACCCCCTCTTAAATTATCTTCTTAAGATTTAGGCATATGGAGCTAATCAGCCGCTCAAGTGGCTCTAGTTTGATTGACAGCAAATAGCTTTTAGTTGTAACTTAATAATCTTTTTTAGGGTTTGGTCATGCTCTAGCCAAGAGACTTGACTCTATAGGATTTACCGTTATTGCTGGATGTCTGGACGATACAGGGGAAGGTGCTGAGGTGTTGAAAAAGTGGAGTAATTCAGGGAGAATCCATGTGATAAAACTGGATGTAACAAATGAGGAATCTATCAAGAGGGCAGTGGAATATACACAGAAAAATTGTAAACATGGTATGGTCAAAATCTGTCAAAAATACTATCTAACTTTCTCTCAGAGGAGTTAATTTCAATTTAGAGATGAAGAGAGTATGTGTTGATTCTATTTAGGTATGAAACTAAAAGCCTAATCACACTGTATGAATATGTGAAGGGAATTCATACATAAGTGTCATTAGGTCTTTAGTTTCATACCTCATTAATATCAACAAATGTTCTCTTCATATTTTATGATTAAATATCTTCAAGCAAAAATGTAAGATTCATCAATGAAAGCAATTCACATGACTATTTTTTGTGGAAGCTAACAAAATAGCTTTTTACTCTAACTTGTTTTCATTGAGAAATTAAACCAAATTTTCAACCAATCAAAATGCACAAATATTGGTTTGAAACAAAAATTTTATCAGTCTATGTTGGTACCTCGTCTTGTTAAATCTATGTAGAAAATTGTTCTTTAAAATTACATTCTCGAATTTTTTGGAGATCCAAGAATTTAAACCAATTTTACACATAAAAAGGGACCATTTTAGGAGTGCAGATGGTGCAGACTGACTATAGTCAAAACATTTCACACTTTGCTTATTTTCTGAAACTAGAATGACCATTCTACCTTCCTGTGAAAGAACTTTAGAGATGTGAGCTCTGGTTGATTTTTGCTGGACCTTATCTCTTTTTCAAATATTCATTTTACAGAGTTACAAGCTGGTCCCTTTTTGCGTGCTGGTTCACGTTTCATTTTCAAAATATTTTTTTTTTTCATCATTAGTTCATATGGGTACTCCTACTCCTTAGAGCTGTGTACATAATTGATCTTTAAAATTACAAACTTGAAATTTTTGGAGATCCATGAATTCAAAAGATCAATATAATTGCTCTGTAATGGCTCTTTACGAGAAAAAAAAGTAGATTTTGTTTTTTATTCTATTTCAATTTTTGGGACCATTGAGGTTGAGTTTTTCATCTAACAACTTACAAGTATGCTTAGTTGAAAGTTATAAGAGCTGAGCTTATGATAGCCTTTGAAATTCAGTAGTAATTAACCCTTTTACCAAAATATTTGGGGAGTCAAATCCAACTTTTGAAGGGTAAAATTATCAAAAAACCTTATTATCCCCCTCGGTTAGTCAAAGGAGATAAAGAAATGGTTTCCATCCGTCGTTCTGTCATTCTGTCACTAAATTTGTTCGGAGCATGTCTCCAAAAGTATAAAAACTATAAAACTTGAAACTGTATAGGTGGATAGATCTCATGGAAGAGAAGTACAGTGCACAAGAACTACAACTCTTGCTTTTATTATTTTGAGTTATTGCACTTTGATTAGGCTTCAGTTTACTATCAAGCTTTGATGGCGGGCGATGGTCATGTCCGACATGGCTCTTGTATAAATAGAAAGAACAAAGTGTTAAAAGATGTATTTGAATAAATAAAACATATTTTCTTCAATATACTTTGTATTGCTGTCCCTTAAATGAATTCTTCATTCAAATCTTGCTATATATGGTTTATCGTGTGATGGATTTCAATATTTCCTATTTATTTCACACCTAAACAATTTAAACCAATGACATCGTTTATTTTGTATCATGTGAGAGGGAATTATCTAGAACCATATTGTACAACTAGAACAAGGCTGCTGTGCAATAAGGATTTTATTCCGTAACAAGGCAATCTATACTGTACGATGAAAGCCAGGCAAGCTATATTGTACGCTGAAAGCCAGGCAAGCTATATTGTATGATGAAAGCCAGGCAAGCTATATTGTACGATGAAAGTGAGACTGCAGTCCCGACTATCAATATCACCACTTTTGGTGGCTCTTTCCATGTAACAAACCATTTTTGTTTCGAGGTATTGACAAAATTTTGATTCTTTTGAAGATTCTTGTTATCTACATTTATTACATTCAGCCTTTGAAAGTATAAGAAGAATGCAAGTCACATTGAGAGGTAAAAATGTTGTTGTCTCTTGATTTCGTACCTTGCAGAACCAGTCTATATTTTGACTCGGCCCTGTCAAATATAGACAAATATAGACTGTTTCTGCAGGGTACTCTTCCAAAGAATTCAGTATTGTCCTCGATAATGTTAAATAACCTCTTTTTATTTCACAGGGTTATGGGCAGTTGTAAACAATGCAGCTCTCAACTTTGTGGGAGACATTGAATTTTGTACTATGGAGCAGTACAGAAAGATAGCAGATGTCAATTATTTTGGTGTGGTAACTGTCACAAAGGCATTTCTACCACAGATAAGACAATCCAAAGGTAACATTACAATGAAAAGTTGATGAACGTAGTGGTAAAAGATAATTATAATCATTATATTTGTTATGAGCTTTTATTATCTTCTTTAGTCCATCAATTGTCAGAAGTCATCAACAATTTTTTGAACATCCTCACCTATTACTGATTTCTTCATATTTTGTGGATGGATTTTTCTTGAAATTTCTATCAAATGAATTTTATCACCATGTACATGTTGTGGCTCTTTGGCCCTATGATGATATGTTATCGGGAAAAGAATCAGTCGTGAAATTCCTTCTTAACAAACCGCCTTATTTGACCATGCTGCATGGTGGTATGATGCCATTTCACAGAAAAGGTTGTCTTTATGATGTAATATTCTATGTTAGCCCAACTCCTGGTACACAGATTTACATTAAACTTCACAAAATCAATGACTATCCTTATGTTACACTACCAAATTATCTTGTTTTCATGAAATGCCTAAGGTTTCACTAAGGTTTCACTAAGACCTGTAAGGATGATCTCCTTGCAAATAAACTAGATATTAACTTAATTTCTAAAGCAATTGAATCCCACTGGTCATAGATTTTTGCTAATGAAGTGAAACCGGCCCTCCTGGACCCCTTGTTTCTTTACTGAAATATTTCAGCATGCAAGTTATCATTAATTTTTTGGGGGGGAAAAAAGGGGATAAACACTTAAATCCTCGCCTAATCATATCTGTAGATTTGGGTCTGTGGAGCAAATCAGGTACTCAGGCGTCTCTAATTTATTGCCAGTTTTTAGTTTTTTTTCATTCATATCATATTATTTGTGTCAGCAATTTTGGGCCATTCTGGCCTTCTTGTTCTAGATAATTTGAAAGTTTCATGATGTTATCTTTTTAATGCATTCCATTAGATTATCACGATTTCTTGATGGGCTTTCACTAACGGTGTAAACCCAACAATAGTTCATTTCTCATAACAGAAAATTAACCTAAAACTGTCACATTAAGTGTGACATTAAGTGTGATCTTGTTTTCGAAAAAAAGAATAATCATTTCCTTTAATAAAAGATAGAAAAATCCTCTATATTTTTATGAAAGAGTAATCAACACTACAGGAACAATTTTACTCTATGTCTGGTACAACAAAAATCATGTTTTTCAAACTTCTGCATACAATATATACAGGGGTGGACACCAACACCAGTCCTTGGGCCCAAGGCCTGTTGCTGTTGCATCATAATGCCAGTCCACTTTAATTTGTCTAAAAATATACTTGTACATGTATATTGAATATAGTTAACAAAATAGAAACAAAATTAAAGTATGACCTACGACGTGGGAGAGAAACAATCCCGTTCAATATTTTTGACATTACAAGGGTGTTTTTACACTATTGGAATTATAACTATGCTAATGAGCTAAGAACTAATAGCAAAGCTATTTTGTAACTGCAAAAATGACGTCATAATGTATATATTGTGACATCAAGGCATTATTAGTTTCGCAGAAAATTAAAATGATGATTTTCGAGAATTTTGACAATTTTTCGCGAAAATTGGTTCATATTATAAATAGATTAAAAAATTTGTGCTCATTAAATACAGAATTTATTAAACGAGTCATCTAAAACAGATAAAAACTCGGCACAGCCTCGTTTTTATCTAGATAGATGACTCGTTTAATAAATTCAGTATTCAATGACTCATTCATTCAATATCCTCTTTATATACAATGTGAAACTGACTAATAAGCCTTATAATATATTCCAGGTAGAGTTGTCAATGTGACAAGTGCCAAGGGTAGGATATGTTTACCCAGTAATTCTGTGTATGGAGCCACCAAGTATGCTGTGGAAGCATTTTCGGATGTCCTTAGGCTAGAAATGATGAAATTTGGGGTCAGAGTTATTATAGTGGAGCCTGGTGACTTTGGGGGTACCACAGGAATGCTTAGTGCTAAAACTGTAAGTAAACTTTATTTAACACAACAACTTTGCTCAAGTATTTAAATGTAACTCGTCACACAAAAAGGGAACATCTGTGAATATCATAAAACAAGCATTTAAATGGAGATTTGATCCAGTATAGGTAATATTTCAAAATTTTCACAGTAAGATGGAATTATTACAAGAACTTTATGCAGCAATTGAGCCAGCAGAGGAAAATAGACTAGCTGCTCTGTCTTTCCAGTGTCACTAGGGACTTCACTTTACACATTGCCTAGATGGTCCATTACCTGAGGTATTGCTATAGTCTTGGCGTCTTCATTGTTGTTTTTGACGTGGGTGTCATGCAAAAACTTTGACAGTTTGGGATATCTCTGGATCTACTGAAGGCATTCACTTAAAACTTGGCACATATGTTCACTATCAAAACAGCAAGGTATTATATCAGGGGGGAGAACTCTAGATGCATTTTGTGCAATTTTTTTCCCTTTTTTCTTAGATTCTTTTAACCACTATCCAGCACCAAACAGCTGCTTTTAGGGTCACATATGTATCAAAGAGAAAAAGTATGGTAACCAGAGTCACATAGCTTCATGGGTGATTGGATCTTGAAAATGAGAATTTCAGTACATGAAAACTCTTAAGAGCTCCTAATTTTTTGCTCCAAAAGTATTTCTATAGCCTTGGAGTTGTCATAGTTGTTGTCCCTGTGTCATTGTTGTCAAAAATGTGCCAAAACTTTGACAATTTATGATATCTTCAGTTCTACTTGAGGCATTCACTTGAAACTTGGCAAACATTTTCACCATCAAAAGAGCAACCTATATTATCAAGGGGTTAAACTCTAGATACAGTTTGTGCAAATTATGCCTCTCATGCACTCAACAGCCGAGCATAAGCACCCATTGGGGGTGCTCTTGTTTAAGCTCACCCTAGTGCAAAGTACTGAAGGTGGCAATGGACAGCAGCCTCCTGACTCTATAAACCGGAAGTGGGTTTTAGTTTATTTTACGGCTCTTTTTGCGCGTTGTTTAAAAAGACTTTCATGAGATTCTGTTTATGGAAATAACATAGAATAATGATGGTAAAATAACATACATTGGCTTCTTTTCAACATTTGATATCAATTGAATGACTGGATCATTGAATTTAACAATAGAAATTTGTTTTAAGTGTCAATCAATTAGGAGGGGTCACTATAAAATAGCAAAAAAACTTTCTAATTTGCATGGAAAGCTATGCTAAATTTTTCACAAAAAATAGGAAAAATGTGTTTTTTAAATATATTGGGAAAAAGAAAAATTTATTGGATAGTTTCATAAATAATAGGTTTTTGTGGCATTTTTCTCCCTTTAAACTAAAAAAATAAGTGCATGTTTAACTTTTGAAGGCACATTCTACAAATGCAATCAATCAAAGAGAACTTTTCTTGGAAACAGCCATTGTGTACATGTATAAGGTCTATCAACATGTAATCAACCTTCAAATTTTGATATAATGACTATACAATGTTAACCTACAACATATGTGAACAAGGAAAAAATTCATTGGGGGAGGATATGATGCAATGTGTCCATTGCTACCTTAAGATTAGTTTTTGTGATCGTGTGATGTCTGTCATGCATCATGCCTTGTCAACATTTATCTTGTAGACACCTAAGAGGTCACATTTTTTGCTCATTCAATCTGAAAATTAATCAAGGTTTATCTCGATGAAATCGGACACCAGTTTGAAATTGGGTCAAGTGGGTCTAAAACAAGGTCAAGTGGTAAAATTGTAGTGAAATGTAGTTTTATGGCAGTGGCAGCCACTGGCAGGAAAAATTTGATGCCTTTTAAGTGGTATCTATAATTCTGTCACTTACTGAATAAATGTCAGAAATACCAACTCTAGACTTAACTAACTGATTGATCAATCAATGTTCATTTCGTTGATGGCGACAAAGTGTACTTTTTAGCTCAACTGAGCACATCATGCTAAAGGTGAGCTTTTGTGATCATTGAATGTCTGTCCTCTGTCATCCGTCTTCTATTATGTATTGTGCGTCATGTGTCGTCAGGCGTCAGCAATCTAAGTGTTTACACTCTAGAGGCCGCAAATATGGCCAAACCTTTATGGAACTTTGTCAGAATGTTGACCAGCTTACAAGGATGAACCCTATATAAAATGGGAAGACTCCATGCCATATCATGGGGAAAGGGGCCTAAATGAATTATTTCTTGTTTACACTCTAGAGGCCACAACTATGGTCCAATCTTTATGAATTTTAGTCGTAATGATGGCAAGGTGACAAGGATGAACACTATTGAAAATGGGAAGGATCCATGCCATATCACAGGAAAAGGGGCCTTAATGACAATTTTCTTGATTACTCTCTAAAGGCCACAAATAAAGCCCAATCTTCATGAAACTTTGAATGTTTGCCAGGTCACAAGGATGAATCCGATTGAAAATGGGAAGGAAAAATGCTGTATCACAGGAAAAGGGGCCTTAATGACAATTTTCTTGTTAATGCTATAAAAAACCACAAATATAGTTCAATCTTGATGAAACTTGGTCAGAATGATAGCCAGGTCACAAGGATGAACCATATGTAAATCGGGAAGGATCCATGCTTTATCACAGGAAAAGGAGCCTTAATGCAAAGTTTCTTGTTTACACTCTAGTCTCTAAGGGCCACAAAAATGGTTCAATCTTCATGAAACTTGGTCGGAATGTTTGCCAGGTCACATGAAACTTGTTTAGAAAAGGCTAGAAACTTATTCAAGGATCATAGGAATAGAGTAATGTCTTTGTTTGAAAAATTTAATGATCATTTAATGATTTTTTAATCATTTAATTTTGCAAAGGGAGGAGTCAAAGAGACGAAGAAGAGTAATACAGGACCATCATTGTCCTCTTGTTTATGCAAGTAAAATCAAATTTGTTTCAGTTGGACTGGCTGAGAAAAGAGATGGACACAATGTGGTCTAATGCTAGTCAGGATGTAAAAGATACCTACGGCCAGGAATACTTCGAGTCGTTATACACAGGTACAACAGAGGCTGCTAAAGAGGCAGCCAAGACTGTGGCCCCAGTCATTGATGCCATGGAAGATGCCATTATTAACATCAACCCAAATATCAGATATCTTGTCAATGGAAGCTGTAAAATGATGGATTATAACAATGTAAGTGGATGTAATTTAAAATATAGAGGTCATTACAAAACTATTGTGAGTGCCTATATATTTATAGGCCCTTACAATAGTTTTACACTGACCCCTAGAAATATCACTTGGATTTTAACGCATATATCAGATATCCTGTCAATGACAACTATGAAATAATAGACTATTTATTTATGTAAGTGGATGCTATGTAGTGTGCCATTATTTATTATAATTCCAAGTAACAGATGTCTAGAAAATTATAGCTATAACATGATGGCTGAAGATAAACACAGCTCTAAATTATCTATATTTCATCTGCCGTTGACCAGAGAGTGCATTTTTAGTAATTATTCTTTGTTTTTGGGGAAAATAGTAGAATAAGTTTGTAAGGCTGTCGGTGAGTATCTCTGCAAAAAATTTTTTGGACACCTCCTCCATTAGTTCAAGTACAAGTTGCTTGTTACAGAAATGTTCTTTGGGAACAGTAGTTGTGTGTGAGACACATTTTATTTAAAAGGAACGCACAAATTTTCACAGAGTTACTGTCCCTGATTTAACTTTAAATACCTGTCTGGACAACTCCAACTGTATCTGCCTTATTCCCATTAAACTTTGCATCAGTTTTATTATACCCCACCTACAAAGTAGAGGGGGGTATATTGGTTTCACCATGTCTGTCCATCAATCCGTCTGTCCATCCGTCCGTCTGTAGACCTTTTCATTTCTGGACTCAAGAACCAAGTCCCATAGAATCATGAAACTTTATACAAATGTGTCTTATGACCCAAGGAAGTGCCCTATTGTTTTTGGGTCACATAGGTCAAAGGTTAAGGTCACAGTGAGCCTTTGTTCAATTTTTGTTTCTGGACTCTAACTCGAGAACCAAGCGACCTACAATCACAAAAACTTAATGCAAATGTTGCTTAAGATTCAAGGAAGTGCCCTATTATTTTGGGGGTCATATAGGTCAAAAGTCAAGGTCACAGTCAACTTTTGTTCAATTTTCGTTTCCAGACTCTAACTCAAAAACCAAGTGACCTAGAATCATGAAATTTTATGAAAATCTTGCTTATGACTCAAGGAAGTGCCTTATTGTTTTGGGGTCACATAGGTCAAAGGTCAAGGTCACGGTCATTTTTTGTTCAATTTCTTTTCCTGACTTTAATTCAAGAACTAAGCGACCTATAATCATGAAACTTCATGCAAATGCTGCATATGACCTCAATATCCGTTACAAACACATCCTGCACAAATAGCATTTGCATTTTGACAAAGTGCCTGTGGGGGGTATTAGTCCGCTCTGCCACAGTTCTAGTTTGGCTTTTGTATTTATGAACTTATACATTTTGATCAAGGAATTACTGAATCATAAATCCTGATTTTACATTAAAATGCCAACCAAGACAACATCTTCTTCAGGCTTGGTCAGAGTCATTTATAATGCAACAAAAAGAGTGAAAGGTGTGTATAAACTGGGAAATTCTTACTTTGACACACACACCCTGCCCAAACAAAGTAATGGATTGATATACTGAAACCTAACTGTAAGAGGGCAATTAATGATTATAAAAATCATGAGCAATAAGCTAGTAATTCTTAGTGAAATTTTCATAAAATTGACACCTTGCATACCTATAACTCCTAAACACAACTGCCATATTTGAAATGAATTGAAAGAAAATGTAGGGGGTATGTGTGGACAAATACTATTTTTATCCTAGGTAATATTCAACAACTGCCATTTTTCTAGAATACTGCTTATGTAAAGGTTAAGCAATCTCAAAAGCTGTTAGAACTCATAATTATGAGAGTTAGAATTATTTAAAAAACAAATTAACCCTTCATGCTGTTTTAGTCATATTCCTGTTGTACAAAAAAGTTTTGTTAAAAGCATAGACTAAGGGCAGGCTGCATGTCTATGCAGATTGATCTTAGCCTTCACTGTCTGCCTTGTACTTCAATTCTGTGGGGAAAACTTGAGCCAGCTTTGTTGAATGTGCTAGAAATTTACAAGTTATTTAAAATGAAATTTTATTTAAACAGGGGATGGGTGAAAATAAAAGCCCTGCTTTCACAATGTTAAAATGGTGCAAACAATTTGCGAATTATACCTGCTTTACATACAAGTGCTCATGCAAAGCAGGGTATAATTGGCAAACTGTTTACACTGTTTTGTCATCCTGAATGCAGGGCAGGTTTGTTTTGTTTTCAGGTTTTGATTCAGATGAAGCCATTTCTCCCAGACAGTTGGTTGGATCATTTACTGGATAAAAAATACAACTCAACACTGCCTCCATTACCACAGACCACATACTAGACATTACCACATATGGCTATCTGGCTTGAAGGGCAACTTCTCATTACCACCTTAGTCCTTACAATAAACCATATACCATAAACTGAAAATGACCATATATGCCCTTGGAAATGAACTTGTCTATTACCAATACCTCAAACTAAATCTTTAAACTGGATGAGAAAGGGCAATTGTATTTTTGTGGATACTATTTCTCAAGATTTTAAGCCTTGCTAGAGTTGTTTAGCCTTGGTTTTGTCGTTGTCCTAGTTGCTGTCGATGTCATTGTACAAAAACTTTGACATAAAGCAATGAATGACCTTGAAGAATGTAAATCATTTATAAAATTGGAGGTAAGTTGCTTTTCAGGTACTGATCTTTTTATATCTAGGGGGTTTTGCAACACTATTGCTAGTGCTTAATATATCGTCGGCTCCGTTCTATAAGGATGAATACGGGAAAAGCCTACTTTTCAGGAGAAGGAAAAAACTTTTATCTATAAACACTGGTACAACCATTTTGGTCGAAAACATTTTAAATTGAATCACTTAATATATTATCTGTCGTCATAAATATTAAATTTTGTCTCTATAATAAGTTATTTAAAGAAAAACAACAAAAAAATCGTCATTTTTTCATGAAATTTTTAAGGCACAAAATGCTGTATAGACATAAAAAGGCATGAAAGATCAATGCATGAAAAAAAAAAAAAAATTAAATTTGATGTTATATAAGATATAGGACAAATCGCCTGTAAAAAAATTCTTTTCAGGTGCATACAACATCCCGAAAGCTGTTCAGTGTGACGTTTCTTGAAAAAAGTGAAAAACGCATACAACAATTTTTATGTATGTAACTGAGACACGCAAATAATCTGGCCCGGGTAAAGGTTGTGTTCTTTTTCAAACTGATCTTTTAAAATAAACTTTTATCATAAGGAAACATGAACAATCAAATTTGTCACTATGTCATTTTCGAACTTCACTTTTCGACCACTTCCGGTGCGAATATGACATATCTTACAAGTCCATGGAGCTTTTTTTTTGGGGGGGGGGGGGGGGGGGGGTACAATTAACTATCAGGTACAGCTTTTTTTGCAAAAGACGCGGGAATATCGTGTGTGCAAAAACGCAATAAAAGAAAAAATGGAAATTGGCCTATACGTCCTTATAGAACGGAGCCGACGATATATTGGCACATACAATAGTGTTGATGGTATCGTATGTTGCTTTATTGACTGCATGAAATGTATTCCGGCGTAGAGATAAGGATTTTTGAAGGTGGATAACTTCCCTTATTTATGGGTTTAGACCTTTGTCGTTAACGGGCTACTTTCCTTGGTCATCAATTTTTCAAGTCTAAGTCCGTATATTTCTTGTGTAAATTAGGCATTTTTACATATTCCTTCTTTCTGTCCTCTGTTTTGAATCCTGTAAAAGGGCTTATCAGACAGCTGTTAAAGATTTGATTGGAAAAAGCAGGGTTGTGAGAGGGGTTCATTTATTCTTTGCATTTGCCGTAAGATGCAAAAAAAGGTGTTGGAAAAGTACATCTGTAGATTGATACCTATCCACTTTTCATTTGACAGAAACAAAATGAAATCCCCTTATACGCCAGAATCGCTAAATGTAAAGGTTTCAGTTTATGGAATAGAATCAAGTTTATAATCAAATTGATAAATTTTTGTATATGTTATTATCATTTTTACGTATGTGTCTCAATGTATCGTCAAAAGGATGATGAACGTGAAGTGGTGTTTTTGTTGTTCTGAGAAAAAAAGAACAATCAATGTTGACATTGTAGCTGTACGATTTTAAGGAAAATGGTAAGGATAAAACACAAGTATTATTGTCCTTTTAGCTCCACTGGCTGAGAGCCACTGGGGCTATTGTCATGGCGTTGTGTCTGTCGTCTGTGTGTCCATATGTCCGGTCGTAACAATTTCTTTGAAAATCTTCTCCTCAGAAAGTACTGGATGAATTTTTAACCAAACTTCACATGAATGATCCTTGGGTGACCCTCTTTCAAAGTTATTCAAGAAATTTTGATCCAATGAAAAATATGGATTAAATGGGCGTGGCTAATTTCCAAATATGGTAAAAAGTGAGTTTTCTCAGATTCTAATTGATGGACACCAATTAAGTTTTACATGAATGATCCTTTGGTTACCCTTTAAAGACTGCAAAAAATTATTGTGATCGGATGGAAAATATGCATTTAATGGGCAGAGGTCATTTCTCTATATGTTAATATATAGTGGAAACTTTGAAAATCATTTTCTCCGAATCTAATTTTTGGATATCAACCAAATTTCACTGGAATGATCTTTGAGTGACCCTTTATCAGTGTACCAAAAATTATTTTGATTGGATGAAAAATATGTATCTTGTGGGCGGAGGTCATTTCTCAATATGTTATATGGTGGAAACTTTGAAAATCAATTTCTCATAATGTAACTGATGGATATCAACCAAATTTCACTGGAATAATTCTTGAGTGACCCTTTATCAGCCTACCAAACATTTTTGTGATTGGTTGAAAAATATGTATTTTATGGGCAGAGGTCATTTCTTAAAAGATATATAGTGGAAACTTTGAAAAACATTTTCTCAGAAGGTAATTGATGGATATCAAACAAATTTCACTGGAATGATCCTTGAGTGACCCTTTGTTAGTCAAACAAAAATTATTGTGATTGGATAAAAAATATGTATTTTATGGGTGGAGGTCATTTCTCAATATGTTATATAGTTGAAACTTTGAAAATCATTTTCTCAGAATATTACTGATGGATATCAATCAAACATTTTTGGTATGATCTTTGGGTGACCCATTATCATGCAGCCAAAAATTATGAAAACTTTGAATTTGAAAGTCATTTACAACATCAGTAGAATAATTAAAATATATCTAAAAATCTAGTCAAAACTTTTATTTGCTTTTACAAGAATTTCAAGCTGTGGAGCGACTCAAGCCATTCATGGCTTTCTAGTTTATGATTTCATTGAAATGTAACATAACTGATTTTGAATTAATTTTAAATAATGTTGATCAGTTGAAAATTGTGGTTTATTTAGTCTTTAGAAAGCAATTCTGCTAGATCAAGAGAGAAAATTTTCTAAATATCAATTACATACCACATTGGTATAACAGAAGTTTCTATTTATGAATCTGATTTTTTTTAAAAGAAACATTTGTGTTTGAAAAGTACCTTATTAAAACATCTCTGTAATTCTCTTCTTATCATCATCAGTATATATGAATAGATAGATTTGTTAGCTCCACTGGACAAAGTCAAGCTGGCGATTGTCATGGCATATTATCTGTTGTGCCGTCGTGTGTGCCTCCTTCCGTCTGTGTGTACCCCGACTATATGTATTTCACCAATGGATTGATAATTGTAGACCTATGCAAGATAGCAGCTGGAAGCTAGGAAATGACGTAATGGTAGTACTGGTGAGAGAAATACCCGGAATCCATTGTTAGATGCTCTAGCCTCCGCAATATAACTGAAACCTTGTTGGAAGCGGCGTAAAAATCCGTACAAACAAACAAACTAACTATTGGTATCCGCGCTTTGATCATCTCAAAAACTACTGGGCAGATTTCAACCTAATTTCGCAGTAATAACTAGGGCATGCTTTTTTCAGATTCCATGTTTTAATCCTGGTCAGGCTGTGGCAAGGGCTGTCGAGTAACCAAACAAGAGTCCCATATGGTGAAATATAAAAAATCTTCTCTAAAACTACTGGGAAGAATTCAACCAAATTGCACATTCTTGGGACATGCTCTTTCAGATCCCTTCATTTAATCCTAATTGGGCTAATAGCCTGGGTGCGACATGTTGTTGAGTCACCAAAAAAAAAAAACCCATATGACGAAATGTAAAATATCTTCTCGGAAACTACTGGTCAGAATTAACCAAAATTAATCTGGAATGATTCTAAGGATGTGCTCTTTTAAAATTCTTCTTAAATTCCTGATCAGGCTGACAACTTGGATGTGGGCTGTCGAGTTACCTAAAAGAGCCCCATATGGTGAAATACAAAAAAAAATCTTCTCTGAAATTACTGGGAAGAATTCAATCAAATTGCACAGAAATGATGCTTAAGGCATGCAACTTCTGATTCCTTATTTTAGTCATAACTATGCTGATAACTTAGGCTGGGGGCTGTCGGGTAACCAAACAAGGCCCCCATATGTTGATACATAATAAATCTTCTCTAAAACTATTGATCAGAATTAAAGCATTTCACAGGAATGATGCTTAGGGGATGTCCTTTCAGATTCCATTTTAAAATTTTGATTGGGTTGATAACTTAGGTGCTATAGAGTGCCTTGTCATCCGATATAGACCCCAAATGGTGCATTTTAGAAAATATCTTCTCTGAAACTTCATATCAGTATTCAACCAAACTGCACAGAAATGGTGCTTGGGAAATGTAATTTCAGATTCCTTCCTTTAATCCTGATGGACTGCTAACTTTGGTGATATAGGCTGCCGCATCCCAAAAAGTGGCCCTCTATGGTAAAAAAAATATAAAAAAGTCTTTTTCCCTGAAACTACTGGTTAGGATTCAACAAAACTGCACAGGAATAACATCTGAGGAATGCTATCTTAGATTTTTTTCTGCATTTGTGATTCGGGCAAACAATGGTGCCGACTTAAAAGCCGGCTGAAAAAGGTGCCAACTTACAAAATATTTAAAAAAAATTTTTTTCCTGCAATTTTGTTTTTTGATGCAATTTATTGGTGTCAGGATAGTTGTTTGGATAGATCCCTCATATATATGCATTATGCTCCAACGGCGACATAACTCACTTCATTATCGCTACATCGCCGATTGGAGCACATTGCATATATATATATATAGCATAAACAATTTTTGACACATTTACACACCGTGGAAATCGGCACTATATAGACACATCATACCGCAGAACAACAACTAACACTCTTGGGACGTTTATTTGTAGCAAACGATATCATAGAAACCTAGTTTCAAGTATAAACATTTCACAGGGTTCAATATGCAAATCGGACAGCTATGTACACACTCTGATTAGAGATAAAGTCTTGTTTAGTACTACTCAATGTCTTGCTTCACCTAGATAACACTTGTCACTACCACCCTACACCAATGATAAAATTATACAGACACTTAAAGTTGTAGTACTATGGAATGTTGTTTGTAAATATTCATATCAATATATCGCGATATTAAAACGACAGCAGCTTGATCATAGGATGATGTGATAAAATCTTCCCACGATATTTGGTATATTCGTTGTTTGTCCACTCTACCCACATCATATCATACTTGGCAGTCTTCCAAATGGTCCATCACTGGTACTAGCTGGATACTTGCCAAATCTTGTTTTATCACATATGGACTGAATTTCTGTAATAAATTTTAAAAAAGGTTTAAGTTATCTTAAGTGCATTTTTTCACTAATTTCCTTTGAATTGTAAAACATAGGACAATAATTGTTTTTAAAGAAAAGACTCAGTTAAAGAAAAACTCAAATTATCTTTTTTTATCACATTATCATTTTTAACAAATACTCACAAGTTCACTACAAATCCAACTCCTCATCTGCTGCACAGTAGGCCCCCACTGCTTCATCAATCGTCTTCTCCACAAATGAGTCTGTTGGCACTTTGTTTTCTTCATATTTGTCCCTGATTGCCCAGTCTGGACCTGTGTAAGCCTTGATTGTCATTACACTGATGTCACACCGCTCAATTTTTAATGATCTTCCCATAGCATTTAATGATACGGGTAGTGGAATGATATCTCTCAGCTCACGTCCAACGTCAGATTTTAAATACTTTAGTAGTCTCTTCTGGTGTAACAGAATTTGTGTGAAAGTTAAATCACACATGATTAATCTTGGGAAACAAAAGAACATGTTTGCCAACGTGGCGTATCTCAAATATGTTGTATAAGGCACATGGAAACACTTTTTGACAGCCAATTTTAAGTTTGAATCTATTGTCTTAAGAGCATCTTTTGCAAAAAGGTAGAATTTTCCTCTGATGAACTGAATCACTAGAGTTCCAAATTTAAGTGAGTTTTCAAGACACACTATTTTTGTGTGTTCTTGCTGCAGTTGTTCAGCTTTTATGCCTTCAAAGTCAGTTCTTATGTTGGAAAAGTCGATTTTAATTTCCACGCCTTCTTGCTGTAATTCTTGGTATTGTAACTCTTTGATTTTCCTCTTGATCTGCGGAAGAATTTCTTTTACAAATATGTCTTCATCCGTTAACTTTTTACCCTTTCCACTGATTTGTTGTCTTTACTTCCTTATTTCGAACGAAGAAACATTATTCCTTTTTCGAAACCTTTTTTTGTCTCTTGAGGTATTTCAGCACATGCCAAATTCAAGGCATCCTCTGAAAACTTTGCAACCTGTTTTATTTGTTCCGCCATGGTTAGTTATTACACAAAAAGGGGTGGTTTAAACTTTGTACCGGAAACTTTAATAATCATCATGTGAGATAACTAGTTTGATAACCACATTCATTCTAATAACACACCTTGCGTAGCTAACCATAGATAAAAGCTGTCTATTTTTGACATACAGGCGGGGGGTCATTTATAAATATAAACTTATTAAACAAAATTATGTGTCTTTTATCTTTTTTTGAATGGCACTTAATGCTTGCGCTTTTCCCTCTTCTATCAGTTTCTTTTTTTCTACTTCACTCACATCTGACTGTTTTGAGCGAGTCTTATCTTTGAGATTATTATATCTTTCAAGTTCATAAAGAACCGTCTTAAATTCTTGCTCTGATATTTGTCCATCATTCAATGCTTTTGAAATCAAATCTTTAACACTGTTTAACTTACCATCAGCTAAAGTCTTAATTTCATAATTTTTTTGAGCTTTCAAATGCAGTCGCCTTCTAATAAACTTTACACATACACCCGCTACACCACACACTACTGCTACAATTTCTTATGGCAACATTAAAGGCATCGCAATTCCAATGCCACCCAAAATTACACTCCCAGAAATGAGAGTTGTATCAATTCCATCAGTGGCATTTATACTCCTTTTATATTTCTTATACAATGACTGCCTATTATCCCTTTCCTTAATTAATGTCTGCTCGATTTCTGATATTTTCTGTAATCTATAATTCTGCCCATCTTGCAACTCTGGATACAAACTCGGTGCCGTCGGTTGTTTCATATTTAATTATTACAGACAAAAAAAAAATTAAAACAATTCAATTAACAACGAAGCAACTGTATTTTCTGTTGTTGCGTTTCCCTTCTTACATACAAAATTAATTACACTTCCAGCATCAACAATAAAAGGTTTATCAAAATTGTCATGCTTTCTTGATGTAGTGTTAAGTGTTATTTCACAACCTGGTAATATTTTTTCATTTACAGAAATACCCATCGACACTTCGCCACTCCTTTTTTTACATGAAATAGCTATACCTAAAATTTGACCACGACGCATCATCACATAACCAGCACCGTCTTCTCTACCACCATTCCAAAAAGAAAACACTTCATTCTCTACAAGAGCCCCTTTACTTTCTGCAAATATTGAAATTACTAGCTTGTCTTTGATATTGTTAATGCTATTTCGTGATAAACTATTGTTTATGGCCATTTCCTTTACATTTTCTCGAAGTTCATTATGCCTATCTACCTGTGTATTTATTTCTTGAAACAAAATGCTTCTACTATCATGAACACTTTGCTGAAAGTCTGAAATTCTCTGCTCTAAATCTGTAATTGGTCTCACTCGCTTATGCAAATCATGAATATGCTGCTTAAGGACTTCAAAGTCGTCGTTTCTTCTATTTGATTTGATACCAAAGATACTCATTATTTATAGTGTGAAAATTAAATAATTTCTAAAACAGCACTGATTGGCAAGCCATGGTTATCTATTTTTTTGTTGTATTTATCTCTAACAGATATTTCAAATTCTGTTATTGCTCCGTTTGACAAATATTTATATTCTGGATGCTCAAATCTTACAGACACAATATCACCATACGCTTTATTTTCAATTGGCACAACTGCTAATATTGTGCTTGGTGTCCCATTTAAGAAATTAAACGAAGTGTTAATTTGTGTAAGATGGATATATAGAGATTTTACTGTTGCAAAATCAAGACATTTATTACCAAAATGAGTAGTATTTGCTTTAAATATTCTTTTATCAAACCCTATCATCAACTTGAGTCCTTTACTTATCTTGATTTCATTATCAGTAATTAATGATGCAATACCATTAGTTTCATTCACAGACAATGAAATGTTTAAACTGTGAAATAAATCCACAATTTGTTGAAAACTATTATTACCATCCTGAATGCGATTAGGTCTCTCTTTGCCCTTTTGCACATATTCATTAACAACATTATACCAACCCAGTGTATATGTGAAACTTTTCAATCCAGCCTGTTTGTTCCCATCTCTGTTATCAATATACTGTTGAAAATTAATAGTGTTATCAATGTTTGAAATTATGTGATACATTTTTTTTATAAATCATAAAATAAAAATGTCAGTACAAAAAGAATTCAAATATAGTAATGCGGCTCACTATCAACACGCTGGTGTGTTTAGTAATAAAACAATTAATATAATAAAACAATCAATTGTAATTTCATCTGATGGAAAAAGATTTTTTAAAGTAGATTTTCCAAATATATTTGAAAAATACCGATTACCACACGTAGTATCAGATGAAATAGTTCAACGATGGAACACAGATTGGTTATCTTTCTGGCAAAATCAACTAAACTTTGCAATCTGGTGTGCCACTACAGGTTGTGGTGTAGATTATAACAACCATTTAAAAGCAGATGGGTTGACTGGCTCACTATTCTTATTCCACGTTTACTATCAAACAAGACGGATACTATTTGAATTAGGCATTGCCTTACCACAAGATAACAGTTGGAATGCCTTCAACAGCAATTATGATAGTCAAGCTTATGAACGTATCTGCGAAGAGTTCAGTGTAGACCCTAATGCAGACTGGAGACAAAAATTATACCCAAGTGGTGATGGTCTTGGAGTAATCTATACAACAAGTCATGCTGCTTGGAAACGAACAGATTTCAGACATGACAATTCTTCTCAACACATTGCAAGTAGCACATCATCAAATTTAGATTTATCAAAAATGACATTTGGACCCAACAATTGATATTTAAGTCCAAACAAGTATTTTTCAATGACACTTTAGAAAAAAACTAGATCAGACTCTAAATCTCTCTGGGGAGCACTCAAGAACCTTGGTCTGCCTTCTAAAAAGTCCCAGTCAGCATCTTGTACAAATATAGGTTTAAAAATTGATGGTAGTTCAGATATTTGCTTTGATAAAGATAAGGTTTCTGAGAAATTCAATATGTTTTATACAACAGTTGCCTCTAAATTAGTTGAGAAACTGCCAAAATCTTTGCATAAATTTGGACAAAAGTTTGTTCAAACTTTTTATTCACAGAGAGGGGTGACCCTAGATAGTTTTTCATTTTCTATTATGTCTGAAAATCAAATTTTGAAATATCTGAATAAGCTCAGTGAAAACAAATCAACTGGACTTGATGGTATTCCATGTAAATTTTTGAGAGACAGTGCTTCTTTTATAGCATGTCCTCTTACACATATTATTAATTTATCTCTTATCCAAGGGGTTGTGCCTGATGATCTGAAATCTGCAAGAGTGGTGCCCATTTTTAAAAAGAATGACAAAACTGAGGTAGGAAATTATCGCCCAGTGTCCATTCTCAGCATCATATCTAAAATATTTGAGAGAGTTGTATATGATCAAATAGATAAATATCTGCAAGAGAAACAATTACTTTATGAATTTCAATCTGGTTTTAGAAAGAGGTTCTCAACAGATACCTGTCTTGTTCACCTTGCTGACTACATAAAGTTTGAAATGGATAAAGGCAACCTTATAGGCATGGTATTACTTGATCTACAGAAGGCATTTGATACAGTTAATCATTCAATCCTTCTCATGAAACTTGAAAGTATGGGTCTTGGACACGACATTCTCCGTTGGTTCAAATCATATTTATCAGAGCGCCAACAACTAGTTGATATTCTGGTACCTTTTCAAAACCATGTACAGTTACTTGTGGTGTCCCTCAGGGTTCAATTTTAGGACCTCTTCTATTTCTAATTTATGTCAATGACATGCCAGCTGCTGTTAAGAACAAATTGCTTTTGTATGCTGATGATTCAGGTATTCTTGTTTCTGGCAAATGTAAAGTTTCTATTGAAAGAGAGTTGACCAGAGATCTTGGAATGGTTAGCCAGTGGTTGGTAGACAACAAGTTATCATTACACTTGGGCAAAACTGAATCTATCATTTTTGGATCAAAACAAAGACTTAAGTCAAACAATGATCTCAATGTTTCATGTAATGGCCAGGCTATCAACTCAACATCTTCAGTTAAGTACCTGGGTGCCACTCTTGATCAGAGCTTGACAGGTGAATCCATGGCTCGTTCAGTTATTAAGAAGGCAATTGCAAGGTTAAAATTTCTTTACAGAAAACAGGATTATCTTACTGATCATACAAAAAAACTTTTAGTTTCAGCTCTTATTCAGTGTCATTTTGATTATGCGTGCTGCTTTTGGTATCATGGTCTAACAAAATTTTGGAAAGACAAGCTACAGGTAACTCAAAATAAGTTGATTAGATTCATACTTAAGCTAGATCAAATGGCTCACATAGATACTCACCATTTCAAAACCCTATCCTGGTTACCAGTTTCAAGGCGGGTTGAGCAAATTACACTATGTCATGTTTTTAGAATTAAAAATGGTCTTAGTCCCCACTATATGAACCAACATTTTATAACACAAGATTCAGTTCATTCATACAGTACAAGGTCTTCCAAATATGGATCTTTTGTGCCTCCTAAGGTAAAAGGTTTTGGTCTCAAGTCTTTCTCATACATAGGGATTAAACTTTGGAACATGTTACCACCTTCTATCAGACAGCTAACAAATTTGAATATTTTTAAGAGAGCTGTAAAAGACCACTTTTTAGATTTGCCTTATTCAGTATAACTTGTCAATTACTATTTTTGCATACATCCTTTTTCTTCTCAATACACATTTCTATTAATATATTGTCTATTAGTATTTGTAATATTTGAAAGTAAAATTATATATCAACTACAATCAATGTGATATAAATCTGTGATAAGTTTGCAGCAATATTCATTTTTTAGAGTTATCTCCCTTAAAAGCAATACAATTATCTTTTATTTTGATGGATAATATCAGTATTAATGTTTTAATGTGTTCATGTGTTTGAAATCCTTTTAACGTCACCACAGTATTTGATTCATTTCATGCCTCTCTATGTCAGGCCATCAATGTGAAGGACCACAATGGAAATAAGAGATTTATTTCTCTTTTTTGTGTTATCCTTAGCATTGATGAAACTGACATAGTTCATAACACTACATAAAATTATCATCTTATGAAATTTTATTTATTTATATAAAGTAGTATATTTCTTATCATTGTTAAACATTGTGCTATGTATGTGTTGTTATCCATTTTGTCATGTTTTGATTAATGCTGAAATAAATCTATCTGAATCTAGCTATCTATCTATCTGACCTGAAGTTTCAGGAGGAAGGAAATGTGGTGTTTCATCATGTGAATATATTCCGCCTGCTAAAGAGATATCAAAACACACTCAAATATGCTCATAGTAAAGTTGACTATGTTTACGGAATCGGGTTGTATATGTCTCCAAGCAATATGGAATTACGAATCGGAACAATCCAAGGTTATAACAATAAGATTATTGTGGCTACTGAAAATCAAGAACTTGGTTTAAATAATGGTGTAAACGTTGAACCCATCCCACCAAAACAAAACGTAAAAGTAAAAGGAACACCAACAAAGCAAACACAACCAGTACAAGTCAGCCCTGAAGATTATAAGAAAATTACAACCTATGCAAAAGAGCATTATTTACCAAAAGATTGGGTTACAAAAGCTGCCAATACACCAGGATTTTTTAATTCATATGTGAAACAACACGCATATCTACTTGATGCTGTTGCTATGCAACCTCATATTACCGTTAATACAAAACCATCTAGTATAATTATACACCAATCTACCCCTCAACCTGTAGCTACGCCTGTTATGTCACCAGAAAAAAAATAGCAATTCAACATGAAGATAACAAAACAGCATTAATCGTTGGTAGCATAGCAGTTGGTCTTATCACTTTATTTATTTATGAAAATACTCTTTAGCGGCAGAATATAACAATCCAACAACAAGAACAACCAATGCCCATAAATGTTCACCAAACCAGTTGACAACCTTTCCAGTTGTTGATAACAACCACGACACAATAGAACCAATCACACCTGGTAAAGCGGTTGCAGCTTTTCCAGCAAGACTGGCTAATAGTTTTCCAAGATTGGAAAGTTGTTTTTTTATCCAGTCCTTTGCATTTGATGTTGGTTGTTTGCTTGGAGGAGTTGTTGCACCAGATGGAAGAACGGCTTCAACAATAACCCCAATAATCATACCAATAGCAGTCAAAATACTGACAATTGTTATACCTTGTTCTCTGAATAATGTTCTCAACCACCTCTGACCAAGTGTTGTGTCTTCTTTCAAAATCCTATTT
Source organism: Fragum whitleyi (assembly GCA_948146395.1). Lineage (NCBI taxonomy): Eukaryota > Metazoa > Mollusca > Bivalvia > Cardiida > Cardiidae > Fragum > Fragum whitleyi. The sequence continues at coordinate 3,493,831 of OX411545.1, read as the reverse complement.
ATGGTCTCCTTAATCCTATTAACCTGACTCCTCAGTTTTTCTTTGTTAACATTTATCACTTCCAACCTTGCACTTTTTTCTGATTCTAAATCAGATATTGATTGAATCTGTTTCTTTGTATTTTCATCCTCTGTATTAGCAAGTTTTTCCTTTTCCTGTGCTATTTCTTTATTTGTTTCATTAAGTTTTGCCAACTCATTAGCGATTTCCTCTTTCACTGTAGTCATTGCTTTCATAATGCCATCCATTTCTCGCCCTTCTATAGATGTTTGAGTTTTAACACTACTGCGTTCCTCTACATCCCAGAACTCTGTTTCCAGAGTTTTAACTGCGGTTTCAATTTCGTCAAGTGTGTTTGTTAAATCTTGTATTTCTTGTGATGAAGAAAGATCTTGCATAGGAATGGTCTCTGCTTTAATTTTGTTTTTTGTTTCAATTAATTGTGCTAACTCCTTTCTGCCTTGATTCACTCTAGTTGCAAGAGATTGATAACCAGTTATTCCTAAATTTTCTCTAACAAAATCAACACCATATCTTTTTTGAAGAGTGTCAATTGAATAAAATTGCAATTTGTTTGACTTGTAATACGAAAGACTGTAATATTTATCCAAGTCAAATACACCTTCAACGCAAAACAAAGGTCTACCCAGTTTATCTTTTTTAAGAATCCAAATAAAATCATCAACATTATCAGGCAATGGTTCTTGATTTCTATCATAAAATCTTTTTTTCATCTGTTTCAGTAAAGAATTTTCTGCATTTTTCTTATCAGAGCCTGTAAGGGTATCTAATGCTTTATATTGAGTATTGAGTGTATTTTGAAACTGTTCTTCATCTGTAAAAGATGTTTCTGCTTCGTCTATATCGTCTCTGTCATATTCAGGGTTGTGAAATTCCATTCCACCTTCAGCCATTATTTATTTATTTGTGAAAAAAAAATTACCTAAAAGAAAAAAAATGTCATCATACGGAGATAAACTCAACCCTTACAGAAAACTAAGAGAACCACGAGGAGTAAAAGGAATTCGTCAGAGTGTAGTAATAACAAATAACCCCAGCACTATAGATCAGAACAATTACTAGTCAGATTTCCCAATCTCAGTAATAACGATGTTATCGTACCAAGGTCTGCACGTCTTGCTTTTGAAATTGAATTAAAAAGCACAGATGATAATGCAACAGTATACCAAAACCTTGGAAGAGCCATCATTAAAAAGACAACAATACGACGAATATCAGGTAATGAAGTGATGTCAATCGATGATAGTGATATTTACCATTGCTATGTTGATTTGCGGAAGTCCCCTTCTGAACGTATTAATATGGCATATCAAGGTATTGGTAACGATAACATGTTAAAACACAGAGTTGGTGCTGGTAATGCTTCCTCAGACAAAGAAGACGAAGCCGTAGCAAATGCATACAAAAACAGATTTTGCATACCACTTGATTTTGAACTGTTAGAAACACATATGCCATTCTACCAAGCGGGTCTTGGTGATAGACTTGAATATGAACTTACTTTCAATGATTATGATAAAGTGATTAAATCAACAGACGCAGCATCAACTTATAATATTAAGAACACATGTTTGGAATTTGATATGGTGTCTGATACAGAACTTGTCAGACAAATAAGACAACAGTATGATGGGAAAATGACTTTCTTGTACGACCGTATTCTACGACACAGAAAAATAGCAAAGAATAGATCTGATACACTGTGGAACATCAACCTGAATGTTCCTGCAAGAAGTATGAAAGGCATCCTCATGATATTTGAAGACCAAGAAAGAACAAGTACTGAAACATTTTATAATCCAAAGATAGAAAAGGTAGAAATGTCAATAGAAGGTGTTCCAAATCAACTCTACAGTCAAGGAATGAGAGCATATCAACAATGGGATGAGATTAACAAATTCTTTGCTTTGACTTCAAAGAGAAGCAAAGAAACAGATAAGATTGCAAAATATTTATATTTCACTAATACAACCTTGGAAAAGTATCTAACTAACAACTACGCATTGTGGCTTGATTTACGAACGACAGACGATAACACACTACACGGTTCTGGAAGAAGAGTAGAGAATACATGAGGGCATCACGATTCAAATAACCAAGGAACAAGGGTCAGATGAAACAATAAATGTGTATTTGTTTGTCATACAAGATCCACAGATTAATTTTGAAGATGGTAGATTTAAAGAAGTTTTGTATTAATTTTTTTATCATTAATAAAAATGAAACTACCAAAATATCCTAACTGTGCAATAATTTGTGGGCAAACCGGTTGTGGTAAAACTGAATTTGTTTTAGATTTGCTTGAAGACGAATACAGAGGTGTGTTTGAACATATTGTTATTCTTTGTCCCACTATACAATGGAATAGAGCTTATAAAAATCGTGAGTGGATTGGTGATGTTAGGAAACCAAAGAACAAGAATGTTATAATTGTTAATCCGGTTATCAATGGTGAAGAGAAATTACAAGAACTATTAAGAATGTTTTTCAATAAATATGCTGGTTCTCCTACATTATACATCATTGATGATTGCAGTGCTACAAAAGAATTAACAAAGAAAAAAGACATACTGTCAGAGTTGGCATTCTCTGGCAGACATGCGGAACAATCAGTGTGGGTTATTTCACAGAGATATAATTCAGTGTTGAAGGATTTGAGAGAACAGACCAAGTGGTTGTGTATGTTCTACACTAAAGACAGAGATAGTTTTGAAAACTGTCTTCGAGAGAATGATGTCATTCCGACACTGAAAGAAAGACAGAGAATAAAAGATGAATTATCGAAGGCAAAGCATCGTAAGTTGATATTGAGAACAGACCAGCCTACTGGGTATTGGCTTGTTGATTAGTAATGCTTATTTTTTTTAGCATTGTTAAATGACAGCAAATGCTTTGAGCAAATTAGCAATGCTGTTAGTAAAATCTGTGATAAATATCAATAAAATTAGCAATGCTGTTAGCAAAATTAGCAATGCTATCAGCAAAAATTAGCAATGCTATTAGCAATGCTTATAAAACTTTAATAATGCTTATAGAAAAACATGTTAATTGAACTATTATTAATTATATCCGCATTTGTAAACATATCAGTTGGGTGTTTGCTATTCTTTTATTATTTTAAATTAAAAAAAATATTCCATATTATAAAAATGAACGCTGAAGAATTATTGAACACTGAAGAATTAAATGATGTAGAACAAGACACTAAACGAGAAAGATTATCTGCCATTGTTAATGGAGGTTGCAGCAAGCAATATTTAGGTCGTAAATTACAACTCTCAGATATAGATGATATGTCTGCTGAGCAAATCAATAAACTCTTTTGTAGGTATGAAGCACGATTAGGTGCAAGTATGACAAAGACATTGGGAAATTCTTTCATTGGTTTATATGTGATGTATCCAAGTACTTTAATGTAATTAACCCACACAAGTTAATAGAAGATTTAGAGGAAGACCCTTTTATCAACCATGCTTTAACTAATGTTTGTTGTGAGATGTATTATAAATATGGTATGTATTTGGCTCCTTTTACTGCAATGCTGACAACAGCAAGACATATTGATTTTAATAAAAAAGAAAATTTTGACAATATTATAAAAGATGATGAGTGAAACTGGAGACATTCAATCTGAAACACCAATTAGAACAAAAACCCAAAACGTGTTGAAGCAGGAAAAAAGGTGCAGAAGCAAGAAGGTTGAAAAGAATGAAGCATCCTGTCATGGAAATAACAAAACCTGAAAGTACACAACCAGAAAAAATAGTAGAAAATACGTTCAAGATAAATGCTTATTTGCCGGCTTGCATAATCATATAGGTATTGCAGTACTGTATATGTATAGAAAGAAACCTGTTCAACAAGTCAATGAACCGGTTGATGAACCTATAGAAACTGATACAAAACAGTATGACCCTTTTGAATTTTAGAAAAAAAAATTTTTTATTAATACATAATAAAAATGACATCAATAGACGGAAAACAAATTGCTAACATGCTATATCATGCTGGAGTGGAAACAATGTTAACTGTTGGTTATTCAGAACTTGGTAGAAAGGTATTTAAAAGACCAGCACCTAAAGTTGATTTTAATATGGGGGATATTGGAATGTTGTCATAAGATATTTTACTTGCAATGGCAACACGAGATATGTTAATTAAGCAGGGTATTATTCCTGCAGATATTATGAAGTAATTATTTTTTTGTCTTCTTATAAAAAAAAATGGCAAGTGCAGTTGCAATGATGATAGGTGGTGCATTAGTAAATGCATTAGCATTCTCGGGAAGCAATTATTTGTTCTCCAAGATGGGGAGTCATAGCGATGAAGAACGAGAAAGACATGATAAAGCAGTTGAACATTTAGAAGCAGCACAAGTTGCATGGAATAAAAAAAGAACAGAGAGGTTGGATTTCATAAATGAACAGATGCAAAAAGAGCATCACGCAGAACATACATTTGATGATGTTGACCAAGCAATGAAGCAGTATTACTATGTGACTGGAAAACAGTTGGAAGCTTTACCTCCTGAACCAAAGTTGAGTGATTTTTATACACCATCGCCAGATCAGCAGAATAGAGAGATTGTTTTTGTGGTGATGGGAATGACAATAACTAGATATGTTGCTTATAAGTTGATGTAGGCAAAAAAAATAATTTAGTTTTTAACGTAATCGTGATGCATTCTTTGGAAATACCAAATCATACGCATGATATTTATTTGTTTTGTTATTCTTGCAAGGTTTAAGACCAAGAGGCCTAATGTAAAAAGGCGGTTCTTTACCCTCAATCTTTTTAGCGAGATGAAGAGGACACCATACTTCACCATTGTCCTTGAGTGTTAAAATTAAACTTTCACCTTTGCTTGTGTCGACTGTTCTGTAGTCAGTGACTGTATATATTTTACTGATTTCCAAATCAGTCCATTTCTTTGTATCATATTGACTCTGCGCTTCAAGCAGTTTTTCGAATTCAGCTTCTGTGATTGTATCATGCTTTGCTTGTTGTGACATTGTTGTTGTTGTTTTTGATATAAAATATTCTTAAATATAAAGAATGGAGAAGATATACTACAGTCCTAAAGGTTTCTGGAGAGGACACTCTGCTGTTAATAAGTTGGCAAAGGAAGCAAAAGTTAGTAAGAAACAGGCATTAGAATTTTTAAAGAAACAAGCAGTGTGGCAAATTTAATTGCCTGCACCAAAGAAGATTTTTAGACCGAGATTCGATGTCACTGCAAAGAATGAAGTACATCAAGCAGATTTGCTCTTTCTACCACATGACAGAGTTGGAAACAAAACATATAAATATGCTTTGACGTTAGTTGATGTTGGGTCAAGATATAAAGAAGCAGAACCATTAACATCTAATGATAGTAAAGAAATAGATAAGGCATTTGAGAAGATTTACAGGAGACATTTAAAATATCCAAAGCTATTACAAGTAGACCCTGGGAGAGAATTCATGGGTGCAGTAACACAGTTGTTGGAGAAACATAAAGTGCGAATTAGGAGAGGTAGAAGGGATATACACAGAGATCAAGCTGTGGTTGAAAGGTTCAACAGAACTTTAGCAGAAAGATTGTTTGGTTATCAGTATGCTAAAGAGATTGATACACAAAAAAGAAACAGAGAATGGTTAAAGAGGTTGCCAGATGTTATTAAGGCATTAAATAAGGAGACGAACCCCCCCCCCCCCTGTTAAAAAAAGAAAAGTTGATGCGCCAATTTGTGCTAATGTGAGGTATTTGTATCAACCAGGTGAACAAGAAGGTGGTAGTAGAAGACGAGCGACAGACCCGATATGGAGTTTGGATATACATACGATTGATTACCATATAATTACACAAGGCATAAGAGTATATTATTTGAAACCACCTGCACCACAGAGAGGGTTTGTCAAGGAGGAATTACTTATTGTTCCTCCTGATACCCATACGCGTATGTCGTAATTCCATCTGGTGTTATATATCTTTTTGTGTCAAGTGGGGAGAGTGTTGTTTTGTTTATTTTTAATCCATAAATGTTGTGTAGCATGGAACGTAGCATGTTCATTGAGTGTGTGTACTTTTTTTTGTTGAATAATGCATCTTCGTAATTTTCAAAGTTTATTTGCTTCTTGATTACATATTTTTTTACACCCTTTGCTTTTTTGATTACCTGTTCATCTGCTCTCATTATGGAATATAATTTTGGACGCAATCCAATATATTCAGCTATTGCAACACCAGAACATTCATCTTTGAATTTTCCAATAACTTTCTTGTTTGTTTCATCATGTAGTTGGTGTTCTTTTGGATAATCAGAGAAGTCATATTCGTCTTTCATCTCATACATATCTTTATAAGCATCTTTTGTTTTAATGTCTACCAGTAAACTGTCAGTATCAGTGTAAAGCAGGGTGCAGTTCTCACCGTACTTTTTTTTCAGAGTATTGTAATATCAATCATACATATGGTGCTTTGACAGTTCTAAAACAGAGAACCCTACATAGATTGGTTTGTTTAGTGTTATTTTTGTTTTATTCTCTTGAATGGCAGATAACTCATCAGAGAACTTTACTCTTCTATTAAAGTTTGGTTTGGCTAGTATTTTTCTTAGTTTTTCATTTTCACTACCATCTGTTTTTACTAATTTTATATCTACTCTTTTACGTATGTTTTCCATTGTCTTACCAAATACTGAGTTGTTCATAAGTTTAAAGAAATCTTTTTCAAATGCAGTCTTTGCTTTTTTACGTAATTCTGTATTCAGACGTATGTAAGGTTCCATCCAAGGTTTCTCATCAAATTCTAATATTCTATGTATTTTTTTTAACTTCATACCAAGTTTGAGATAGAGTGCAAGATTTTTATAATGTACTACATATTTTTTCTTATCCATTAGATTGGGTACAAGTTTTTTCTGTTTTTAACATTCCTTTGTTATCAAGTAGTTTATTTTGAAAGTCAGACAACCATTCTTCTTTAACTTCAAGTTTCTCAGGTGCAAGTGGATAGTCATTATGTAGTTTATGTAAATGTTTGGGGTATTCTAAATCTACTTCATATATTCTTCCTTTACCTTTTTGTAATGGTGAAAGTTTTCCAGTTATCCATTTAAATCCACTATAAGGAAGTGGTTGGCTCATTGAATGACCATATAAGTTATTTGCATCAAAATACATTATGTAATTGTCTTCTTCATCTGGATTATAATCTGCTACATATTTATTATTTGCTTTTGCGTGTCTTTTAGAAACCAAACTTATTCCACCTCTCATTCCTTTTTCAATGAATAGATGCATGTCCAAATCTGATAGAAGTTGTAGTTCTATTTTTGTGTATTTTAGAAGGGCATCCCAAGACAATCCCGGTGCTGTGTAATAATGTAGAGGGTCAAGTTTATAGTTATTCATACAGGTTTCTCTGAATTTTTGAAAAACATCTGCAAGTAAAAGAACATCTGTTTGAAGGTATAGGTCGTGATAATCACCTAATGTTTTACATTTGAAGGTTTTCCATACATTTTGAGCATGTTCATAGTCTTTTTTTGTAATGCTTTCATTTGTTAGACTGCTATAAAATTTTTCTATAGGAGGTAATTGTGTTTCATCAAATCTTTCTTGGCTGTCTATATATTCATATGGATAAACACCTTTGCGTAGGATGGTATCCGTTTTGTTACCAAACACTTCCCTTGTTAGTTTAAAATCAGAATTGTCTGTTGCATCAACTAATTTCTCTAATGATGAAGCCATAAACTGGAAACTGTCTAAGAATTTAAGTTGACCAATGCTGAATGAGATGTATTTCTCAGAATTATTTGCAATACATGTAATGTTTCGACTTGTTTTGTGTATTTTCTGCATAATAGGATCACTGTCATATCCTTTTAAGTTATGGAAGACAACTGGAATTTTAGTTTTATATGGTTTAATTGCAAGTTTGAGATTGCAAAATTTGTGTGCTGCACCTCTGTATTCACCGGTGAAATGACAATGATCTCTCACCTTTGGATTTTTTTTATTGTTAATTTCAGATTCACATATCCAACAGTGGGTAGCATTTTCATAATCCTGTAGGTTCTGTTCTGTCATTATTAGTGGTTTAGGATGTTTGAAAATATTGTTAATATTTTCTACTTCACATTCTAGATGATTTAGAAAAATCTCTGCGGCATCATCACCTCTGTATATTACTGGTTTGTCTGCTTTATTATCATATCTAACAACTTGATATCCAAATCCACAGGCTTCATGTACGCTCGTTATTTCTGACTTATCTCCTTTCTGTTCTGTTTTGGGTTTGATTATGCTTTCAAAATCAGCATAGATCACATATGGAACAGCCATTTGATTTTGATAGTTTTTGAATTTGATATGATCTCTGCCTTTTGATGGCATTTCTATTCGCATTAAAGATTTATTAATGCCTTCACAATCTTCTTTATGGATGATTAGTAGGTCTTCTCTTGAAAAGCCGTAAAGACATCTTTCACAGAAGTAGGTAGCTCCGTGTTTGTTATTCTGATTACGAAGTAATCTATTTAGGCTTTTAATCCAACAGTAGTGATATTTTGTTTCTTTTGTTGGTTCATCAGGATTATAGTCTTCATCTAATATTCCTTCTTCACTTATTTCAATTTCCTCTTCAACTTCTACATCTTCTGTTATCAAAAGCAGATTAATTCTTTCTTTATCATTTGGTTGATTTGAAATATGATACGGAAATATAGTAAGTTTCTCTGTCTTTTTTGTGATTGTATATCCATAAACATTAATTGCTATATTGTTTTGTTTCTCAACTTTTGGTATTTGTGAGATTGGTGTGGGGAAGTCAATTCCTTCCATATTCAGATTAGGACATTTTGTATAACTATATACATTATTTAAGTGGTTCTTTGCTTGATATAGAGCAGATTTCAATGCCCATTCTAAACATTTATTATCGTCATTCTTCATATTAATTATTGCTTGTTTGTTTGCTATACTTTTGGAAGAGGAATATATGAAGAACCTTTGAGTGGTTCATATTTTGCTATGTTGAGATAGAGTTTGACACAGTGGTCAATTTCTAAACCTGATGCGGTGTTTGTGAATTTTTCAATCCACGTTTGTATATAAGATGTTTGTTTGTTATAGTGTTCATCTAAATTATTTTCATTAAGAACTGCACATTGTTCTCCGTGTCCTACACCAACAACTTCTTTTCTTTCGCCATTAAGTTCATCTTTAAAGAATTTTAGAGATAATCCAATATAAAATTTAATGCCATTGTATTCTTTTATATCTTTCCTTATTTGGTTTAAGATGATAGATTTTTTATCATTAAACAAGATACTTGGGTCTTTATATTTGTGGGCATCTATTTCATATGCTTTGAAGTAGTTGCATAATGGTTTGTCAACTAATTTCAGAGCATTTTTCTCTTCTTTAGGAGCATCTCTTTGCTTTCGTTTCTTTTTATTTCTACGTCTTTTTCGTAGATTTTCTAATGTAGAAAAATCTGTATCATTCTTCTTTTCTTTAGAAGCATCTCTTTGCTGTTGTAGATTTTCTAATGCAGAAGAATCTTTATCATTCTTCGGCTCTAAAGATTTAAGAGATTTATCTAAAAGGCTATGGGCCAGTAGGGTGAAACCTCCCCCCCCCCCCCCCGGGGGGGAATTTTCGGGACTATGATTTTTTGAAAGCCCAATGTCTACTGAGTATATTCTGAAAGTCTGCAACTTGGCGGTTGGGGCTCTTAAGAATTATTGAGGTCAAAGGTCACCAAGTACACTCTAAAAAAATCTTTACCTCAAATTAGAAATTGATATTTAGTTTGTTGATTTAATAATTTCTTTGGGTCTTTTTAAACATCATTTAATACCCCAAACATTATTTCAAAGATTAAATACATTTGTGTGATTTTCAGAGAGGCTTTGGGCATATCAAAGCACTGAAAGTACCGAAAAACGATAAGTTTATATGCTAATAAAAGTTTTAATAAGATTTAAAAAGATTTTTTCTGCCTTTAACACGATTTTCTTTATCGTAAGCATGCTAGAGGTCACCATAAAGCCTACAAACAAAGTTTATTACACATTTCTTGCTTGCATTTTGTTCAAAAACTAATTAAAGTGATCGCGTGAGCAGCCAAAGCTATAACTATACCATTATTCATATTTCAACAATTGTCAACATATGCTTGTTATTTGGTGTTCATTATATTTTGAATAAGATAATTTTTATAGGTTAATAAAAAAGAAAAGTTTGAAGGCATTTGAGCACTTAGCAGGTTTATTCTTAGCAGATCAAAGCACTGAAAGTACTGAAAACTGACAATTTTTGCTTATATAGATTTCTACAAGATTTAAAAGGTTTTCTGCTTTCTGTTCCAATACTTATATTGGTCTAGATATGCTGGAGGAAACCCAAAGCATATAAACAAAGTTTTTTTTAATATTGCTTGCTTAAATGTGCTAAATATTTGAATATTATAATAGCCTGAGTATGCCAATGTCAGAACTATACCAAAATATAAGTAAAACATATGGTCATTAGATACTAGCAATTTGGTATGATCATGTTCAGAATGTAATTATTCAATTAAATACACACCAACAAAAAAAGGTTGAAGCCGATTGAGACCATATTTGTTTATTTTAGCTAATCAAAGCACTGAAAGCACCAAAATATGTTTTTTTTATCAAAGGTTTTGATAATAAGGTTTTAAAGGTTTTCAATAATCAGGAATTTATTTTTTAATTCATTCATATTTCATGTTATTCAATTGATTAATTTTGATCTTTCAAATGTGCAATGTTAGTTTTGCTTACCTAAGCTTCTCTCAATAATTGATCAAAATTCTGGTAAAAGAGAGATATTGTGATAAATTCACTCCATTTATTACATAATGTCTCATTCTTTTGTTGTTAATATTTGTTCTTTTGTTTGTACAATATTCTGAACGCCATGATTCAGCTCATTTAACAGGTAATTTACATTCCAAAAGTTTCGAGCCATTTTTGAAGAGAACAGGCTTATTTTTCGAAAATCAAAGCAGTGAAAGTACCAAATATATGAATTTTTGTGATCACAAAGATATTTACATTATAATCTGGAATTTCTTTTCAATTTACTTAAATTTCATTATCATTGATTTTCTGAAAAAAACACTGTGAAGCGGGCAAATATGATTTGTTACTTTTCTTTTGTTCAGCCTTGCTCAATAGTTAATAGAAATCCTGGTATAAGCAAGCCATTGTGATGACTTCCCCCAATTGCATGTCTCATCCTCTTGTCAGTAATGTTAATTCTGTGGTTTGTTCTATATTCTGAACATCATGATTAAATCTAGTTAAAAAGTGATTCAAATTCCAACTGATTTGTGTACACTTCTTAGATTCATTTTGTAAAAATCAAAGTACTGAAAGTTTTGAAATCTGACAAAAAAGTCTTCTTCCAAAGAACTTTTTTTCCTATATGAAGATATCTTACATCAATTAGTGTAACAAATCAAATATGATTTACGTTATACAATTTGCATTTTATGACTGGTTTTCATACATAAAATGGGCATTAGATCGACATTGATTTATAAATGGATGATAATAGTAAATCATTTAATCTCTTAAGATTATAACCTTATAACAATACCAGTTGATATAACTTAAGGCTAATTCAAACTGATGGTCATCACATACTCGTTTATAAGAGTGGTTAGTAAAATGATATTGGAATAAGGTCAATGAATTTTCCTTGGTCTTAGAGAAAAGATATATCTAGAGCTATTGTAACCATCTTTTACATCCAAGAAAAAACATGCCACCATGGCTTCCTTCTAGACTCAAACAATTGGGGTAACTGTTGCTAGACAATAAAGAAATATGGAATTGAAGCTCCTTGGAGACAGAAATTTTGTCTCTTTATTATCTTTGATATTCAGTAAAGCTTAAATAACTCAATATCTAAATGACAATTGTTTAGTGTTGTAATAAGAAAATGTAATTAAATGCTTCATACAAACAAAAATATGCAAAACGTAGCTTTTGTCCCAATCATCTATACTTTCTTTATGAATATAAGTACAATATAAAATGCTTCTATATCTTTACCTTATCTAACAAGAATCACAACTACTGTGAACACAATTAGACAGAAACATGAAATGTTACAAGGAACACAAGATTTAAAAGAAAGAAAAAGGTTTACTCCACTTTTAAGAGTAGAAACGTGTATTTCATACGTTTTAACATGTACATATGCAAAGATTCACAGTCATTTCAGTTCTTTGATTAAATCTATGAAGATGCAATTTACTCTCAAAGCTACCACAGTTGATACTTTCAATATTTTTTAGTTGTACGAGTTGTGTATTCTATTTGGAGAAACTTTACAAAAAGTAAGTTTTCCTTTCAAATTTTCTACGTTTATACATGTATATGATATTCACTAGATGAACTTAGCTTTAAAACCAACAAATGCAACAGTAATCAAATGGCAAATGATACAAATTACCTTTGGGCAAATTATTGTTTAAGTTGATGGGAAAATATAAGGAAAAAATCATTCTTTGGTCTAGAATGGTCTATTGTCTATGGTTTAATCTCATATATACGAACCGATTTCAGTGCTTTCAGTACTTTGATTTTATTAAAATTGTCATAAAGAAGCCCTTAAATGAAATTTCCCAGCAGAAAAATATTTAGTGATACATTCAGAACCATTTCCTGCTAGCTTTCATGAAAAGATAATTGAATATACCATTTCAAATCAAGCTCATCTATTCTTTCATAGAAAAAGTGCACTTGCTGACCTTTGACCTCAATAATTCCTAAAAGCCCCATCGCCAAGTTGTAGACTTTCAGAATATACTCAGTAGACATTGGACTTTCAAAAAAACATAGTCCCGAAAATTCCCCCTGGGGGGGGAGGGGGGGTGTATACTGGCTCATAGTCTATAAAGCTTCATCACTAATTCTTCCTTCACTGTGTAGCTGTAGTAGTCTTTCTACAGGGTTCATTGTTTTTCTTTATACTAAAAAAATATTTTTTTTTAAATATAAAATAAAAAATGGAAATTGAAAAGCAAAGTATAGAAAACAAATGTTATATGATACCACTCGGTTCAAATAAGCCGTATAAAAACAAGTCAGTTAAAAATTCTGCTTATTGTAAGGTTCACAAGTATATTTTGAAACTTAATAAAAGTAAAGTAGTACGATGTCTGAAATGTAATAAAGGTACTACAGCAAAATATCAAATCTGTGATAAGTGTGATGGAAAGAACGTTAGAGAGAATAATAGATACTTTGATGAAATTAAACCTTTTAAAGAGGAAATTAAGAGATTGAATAGAATAGAGTGTTAGTTGTTGTTCTGTGGTATGATGTGTCTATATAGTGCCGAGTTCCACGGTGTGTAAATGTGTCAAAAATTGTTTATGCTATATGTATATATATGCAATGTGCTCCAATCGGCGATGTAGCGATAACGAAGTGAGTTATGTCGCCGTTGGAGCATAATACATCTATATTCCCTCTTCCCTATTCTTTCTTGTTGAGTGTGTTGCTGTGTTATGGAAAAGGGGCCTTTGTGATGCAACATTTCTTGCCACCACAACTTGTACATTTACTGACAGATTTCATGAAACATGCATAATATGTTACTTATCACATGTTACTATACACATATTACACTACTTTGAAATGTCATTGAAAAAGGGGACTTTCATGTAAGATTTTTTGTAGACTTGAGATTTTTTCATTCCATGCATTAACCAACCCTTGGCCTTAGATGATGATGTAATTACAAATAGGTCATGGCTTAGCTTCATACTTTTAATGCAGCTTTTCAATGGATTTTCATTAATATGTCAGGAATAAAGTGCAAGTGGAGCGATACTGGCCCTCTTAGGCATCTTGTTTTTGGGTTGTATTTTGTGATTCTGTGATAATTTGTGCCAATCATGATGAAATAAAACTGGTATTAAATAACATTTGTTACTTATCCACCAAAACAATACTTTTCTAAGCTGTTTTTGGAGTAATGGCTAAATCATTTTCCTTGCCGTCTGCATTCAAGTTTTTGATATAATTACGGAACCCATTTACTCCAAGCTATGTAAGTATGTTTATTATCAAAAGAGAAATGCCATCAAATGGAATAGATTAAAAAAAATGTTAAGCTCGGTTGTGTTGGAAAAGTTCAGATATTGTCATTGCCTGGCATCGTCAGTTTGAGGTATAACAAACTTTTATCCCGGTCATGTTACAGTTTTGATTCATTCAGGATACGATTTGCTTGAAAGTTGGCACATTTCTCCATTACTATAGCAATCCATGCTAGAAGGAAGGATTCCTCTAAATGGATACGTGTAATAGCTATGCCTAACAGCTTAGAATCGTTTCTTATCTTAACTACAGCCAAGCGTGGCACTCACTTGTTTGCTAATACGTTAGAAATTATTCACCTTTAAAACCTTGATTTGATTCCACTTTCCAACGCAAGGAGCTTTTTAAAATGAAATGAAAGGAGGTAAAATGAACAAAATAAGCGATATGTATTACCCCTTTTAATGAAACATGTATACAATATCTAAACAAGAGCCGTCAGAGACGGATTATGCTCCCCGAATAAGGCATTGTCAAAAAACAAGAGCCATGTTGGGTATGGACATCCCCCACCACTAAAGCTTGATAGTAAACTGAAGCCTAATAGATAAAAGATTTTGTTGTGCTGTCAGAGGTTTACCTCCAATAAAATCTAAGTATTAAAAATAACAAAGGACAATATCTCCAAAAGTATGCAAGCAAGAGTTGTAGTTCTTGTGTATTGCACTTCTCCTCCGTGAGATCTATCCACCCAAAAAGATTCAAGTTGATAGCTATTATACTTTAGGAGATATGCTCTAGACAAAATCGAAGTATAAAAAATAACAAAGGGCAATAACTTCAAAATTATGCAAGTAAGAGTTGTCGTTCTTGTGCACTGCACTTCTACTCTATGAGATCTATCCACCCATAAAGTTTCAAGTTGATAGCTATTATGCTGTAGGAGATGTGCTCCGAACAATATCTCTGTATCAAAAATAACAAAGGGTAGTTACTCCAAAATTATGCAAGCAAGAGTTGTAGTTCTTGTGCATAGCTCTTCTCCTCCATGAGAGATCTATCCACCCATAAAGTTTCAAGTTGATAGCTGTTATACTGTAGGAGATACGCATTGTGGTCAGATCGCAAGGACTCAAATAAGGTGTTATCTTATACAGCTAACATAAAGGTAACAAACATTTAACCCCCTTTTTGCATGACATATTTTTAGACACAAATTTCAAATAGTTTATAGTAAAGGGCATCTGGTTTGCTACTCAAATGTGAAATTGCATCAAATTCTGAACATTCTGAATAACTGTATTTTACACGCTAACGTAAAGGTAACAAACATTTAGCCCCCTTTTTCCATGATATATTTTTTTTACGTTAATTTCAAATTGTTTATAGTGAAGGGCATCTGATTTGCTACTCAAATATGAAATTTCACTAAATTCTGACTGTTAAACTAAGAGAAATTTGAGAAAAACTATTTTTTACCCTAAGTCCCCTTTTCCCGTGACGAGGCCTCAAATCCAAAAACCATCATAGATGTATCAACACTATATCATAGGCATTTCACATGGTAAGTTTCATTTGATTTGGTCCAAGGGTTATGGAGAAATAGGTGGGGATGGACGGACGGACGGAATTACGGACGGACGGACAGACGAAAGGGCGGCTATATGCTCTCCCTTCGGGGAACATAAAAATATATTTCTTTGTCTGAACGAACCAATCAGCCGCTTACAAAGTCAATGAAGACAGTGAAATCGCGGATTTTTTTCAAACGACTTTTATCTTATCTTTTTAAGTGATTTTATGGCATTTTTGAATGGTTTGATTGAGCGTTTGGAATGAATGAACGGAGCACCAAGGGAGCTAATTAGAATGGATTTGACCATGGTGAGTGTCATTTTCACGAGATTATTTGATTGTTCCCTTTACTTGAGACCTTGCATACCCACAACCTTGCACACCCTTCAAACATTACCGTCAGCCCAAGAGGACACTTTTTACGATGTATTGGACGGTTAAAAGTGAAATCAAAATTTAATGAATATTTTCTTTCCATGTTATTTCTTAAATATTGCATCGTATCATTGAAACAATAAAACCATGATTGTCCTATATCGCTCACCTGAGTATGTGAGTTGCAAGTTTCGAAGTCTTTCTTAAACAACAAAGGGCTACAACTTGCAAACTTTCAGCATAAGAATGAAACACAAGTTTTAAACCAAGGAACATGCCTAAAAAAGAGTCAACGATATTTTGTTGTCTCGAGACATACGGGTACTTTCGAGGCAGCTGCATAGAGCGAAAATGTATCACCAAAGGTATGTGTCATACACATTTTCTTTTAATTATTTAATTAACATCGATTTTTAGAAATATCTGGCGATAGTGTAATAAGAAGAAATGGTCGAAGTTGATTTTGCACTTTAATTTACGGTGTTAGTTAGCAGCATCTTAATAAAATCATTTCAAACCCTTCTAAAAGCGAACGTTAAAACTGCTACTCGGAAATTCGAACACGCTTACTTACCCAGATATAGCCAAAACATACATATACAACATGTCTAAGACATGTAAGCACAAACCTAAGGAAATACCAAAGAGTTGATTTGTGTTCGTTATAATAGAAATATGGCTAAATTCGAGAGAGGGCTCGTTATCCTAAGAATGAGATAGTTTCTAAGAGAAACAATATACCTATAGGGTTTAAGTTATTTGTCACCTAGCATAAAATATTATAAATACGTTTCACACCGAAACGCTTAACATTTGTAAACGAATGTGTCCCGTTTTGATCCGATTGTAATTTCTTCTTAGCCATTGAGATGATTCGAAATCGTTATTTACGCACACACACAAAAAAAATGCTGGACGATGTACTTTTGGCTTATACGAGGGGTGTTCCGGAAGTTCGTGTACTTCATAAATATCTCGAAAACTGGTCGACAGAAATCATTTAAATTTGCACATAATGGATTTTAAGAATTAAGGAGCTCATGTATAATATTTTTATCCAATTGATATATATAACACGCTAATCAGGCGTTGCCATAGAGACATTTATGACGTCAAGCGGAGCACGGACTAATTTTCATTCCTAACGTCTATACATTATGTTACTTTAACACCAAAAATATGACCTAACAGTCATATAAATTACTCAGAATTTCGCTCACTTTGTCAATACTGATACAATGGTATTTCCGGAAAACCTAATCGGTTGAAACACCTTTTTTGCTTGAATAAAGTTCCCTGACTGACGATAGTGATAGTCGAATAAAATCACCACAACAACGTCGGGTTGCATTTTCCGGATTATAGAAATTGATTCTAGGTGAGAGCAGAGGATCGAAAGTATTTTCAGTGACACCCCATTAATCATTTCTTCGGAGAAAATTCCACAACAAAGCATAAAGAATAATTAAGTTGGAAAATTCAAATAATAGAATACGTTTTTTTGACAATAATGAAGGACGAGCATCAAATGTTTATAAAATGTGTAATGGTATTTCAAGACAGAATGTAAGGGCATTTGGACGCCTGCCGATGGCTGGTTATATCGATATAATTTAGGTATTGACGATGAAATGACACATTTAGCAGTTGTTTATATCAAAATTTAAGTCTGGGGTGATTTTATTGAAAAAAAAGGTGGTATAATTTATGATTTCATACTAGCATCAGTATTTGAGATATGACATCAGTTCTCGAACTTCTAGAACACCCCTCGTATTTATATAATAAATATGGGAAATTCACGATCTCTCTGATTTAAGTTTCTTGTTCACAGAACTGCGTATTTTACATCAGCACAGTGTAGAAGCGGAAGTGTATAGTTGCTAATTGGAATTACCGCTCACTAAGTCTTCAAGTAAGATTTGCATGTAACAGAGTTGCAAATCGACATTTAATTTTCCCATTCAATAAAGTACAAAATGAAAAAAAAGTATTATCTACCTTCGATGATTTTGTCAAATTTCTTTAATGCTTTTCGGTGGTTTATCGAGAAATATCGGTAGATTATCACTTGATAATCTCACCGCAAAAGCGGTGAAATTATCAAAAACATGTGCCCTGCTTTTGTGCATTTCATTCTATCTGACGTCATATATGCGGGTCGAAATAAGTGACGTCACAATGAACGTTGCATAGTAATCACGTGCAAAATGACGTGCTTTGCGAAAATATGTCCTAGAATTTCCACATTTTGTCTCATTTTTGCATTAAAGAAATAGAATAATCGTTTGTTTTTCGAGTAAGATCGATTATCATTTCATTTCGTGAACAACAAAAGCTATATTTTCACTCGTGGCTCTGCCACTCGTGAAAATATAGCTTATGTTGTTCACTCAATGAAATACAAATCGATCTTACACTGAAACAAACGATAATCCTCTATTTAATCTAAATCATCGATATTGTATTATTTCAATTAAATTTCACAGGAAAACTGGCTCCAAACACTAGTTCAAAATGATTAATATTTATTTATTCCAATAGATTTTTAAACCGCTTTCAACATTCTTTCAGTTGTATCGCGGTTAGAGCACATAAATATGGATTCCTGGTATTTCTCACAACAGTAAAACCATTACACCGAGCTTCAAGCTGATATCCCATATAGGTCTACAATTATCAGTCCATTTGTGGGAGACAAATAGTCGGACATGGGAGTGTCGTCGTTTGGGATCGGGCTCGAGACTTCTAGACTAACAGTCCAACGCGCTACCATCTTCTATATCATTCACACATCATTCCAAAAACGCAAAACTTGTTAATTTCACAATATCTCTAGCTGTAGGACTCAATTAATTTTTTCACTTGCCCTCGTATTCATAAATATCAACATAAAATTAACATATAAGTAAGACGCTTAAGACAACTTGTAGAGAGGAAGAAGAAATTTAATTATTCATAGAGTGCACATATCCTTATATAATTACGATAACAAAAAAGTTGTCGAATTTCATATTAAACAAGACCGCCATCCAAAAACAACACTAGTCACGTTCAGCGCAATGTCTTGTTTTTAAGATCTCCAGGTCATTCTTCATAATATGCATTCATTCTTGGAGTTTCAAGACAGAATCAATTAACATGCTCAAATGTCACGAGTCAAGCAAAATACACTACACAGGAACTGTTTGAAATTGATATTTCAAAATGGGCTTAGGTGCACTCTAGAAGTCATGATTAGCTCAAATGTCTTGAACCTTAGAATATTTATCTACACGATACGTCAATCACTGGTAACAATTCATTAAATCGTATAGATGATAAAAGAAAAAACACAAATAAATTCTAAAAATGTTAGTAATGCATGAAAACTCGTTAGTAAAGAGTAAAACGTTTAAGAAAAGTAACTCATTGTCCGTTTACGATACCAAGCTCTTGTCTCATGTCTTGTATTTTTTATCAGATAATTTCATAGTATTTTATTTTAAATCACATATTGAAAATAATGAAAAAATTAATTGTGTTTTTTGTCAACCAATGGTGATAATTGTGGTCTAACGAGATTTTTATTTGTGAAAATTAACTTTTAAGCATCACAAAGTCGTTTGAAGTAACCATGTGGTAAAATGCTAAATAAGGAAATGGTTAAGTATTACGGCTGGAAGTGGTTGTCTTACTTTCATATAAGACATTCCGTGATGGCATATAACAGACTGAAATTGTCATGTTAAGGTAGTGGACCCGTAATAGTTCTGCAACATTTCGGAAATTATTATCTTTCACAATGTTAACCGATGTTTCCTAATGAAAATCATAAGGAAATCTCGCTTATCACTTTTAAAATTTATGACTTCCGAAACGTTGTGGAACTATAACCGGTCCACTACCTTAAGAAATTAGGTCCACGATTTTCACAGACTCCGATTTGTTCTACTAGTATTTTTTTTAAATTCCAATAGCGTTTTTAAAATTTGATTTCTTTTCGTTTCTCAAGACCTTGGAGAAGCAATGTTGTCATCTGAAATGTTGATTTCCAAGCAGCTTACTGTTCCGATTTCTTGAGTTGTTTAAGCTCTGAAAATATAAAATATGGTTCTTTTGTGGTGTACACATGTGGCAGTCGGTCGCTTAAGGAAGTTGTCCGCTTAATACACTCAATTTACCAAGAAAATTACTCTTATAGGGCTGTCACACCTTAACGTTTTAGCCTACGGAACGTGTTGGATTTTTTATAACACGCTGCGAACACGTCGGGTACGCTATGTACACGTTCCACACTCGCTATCGGCACGCTGTAATACGTTGGCACACGTTGCGATACGCTGAGTATCTCATAAAATTTTGTGCATGCATAAAATTTCTCAGCGTGTGCCGAACGTGTTGGAACACGCTCCGCACACGTTCCGAACACGCTCAGCACGCTAGAGACACGCTAGGAGCTCGTTCACTTACGCTACGGACACGTTAGAAACACGTTCGCCCAAAGTTTAACGTGCTTCTAGCGTGTCTCCAGCGTACTGGGAAACGTGTGCATAGCGTGTCTTCAGCGTACTGAACGTGTGTCTAGCGCGTTGCCAGCGAGTTCACAGCGTGTTTCTTACGTATGACAGCGTTTCAGTTTTCAATGAAAATATAAAAGTTCCGCTGCATATTTGTTTTGAATTTCTACCTTCAGCTTGTCGCAAATAAATAAATTTGTGCATGTACGTGTGTATTACCCTTTTGACATGTTCATATCTGCATGTTTCCTCATGACCAGTCTAAGTATGACTTGAAAACTCGATTATAAGTAGCATTCTCTTTATTTGACGATGAACGATTTCGTTCAAGTCATATGAATAAAACTTATGTTATGTTATGTTATGTGATAAGCTGTTTGTCTTTTCTTCGAAATAAATCCTTTACGGATTTTCTCAACTCCTTAGATGGTCGAGGAGGAGAATGTAGCCTAAATGTGTATTAAACATTGCGTTTATAGCTTTACAAGTGCGTCTGTTCTTTGGTCAGAATAACAATACGTTCGCGAAATACTTTACACATTATACAAACATTTATTCGTCTCATTTGATCATTATCAATATACATGTACCAAAAAGACAAGTACATCGTTGTACCTAGTGGACATAATACAAGACGTGTTTTACTCTATTCTGTTCTGTTCAGAATATTTGATTCTATTATATGTACTACAAGTTTGATATTTGGTACACCTTTTCCCCCTTAATATAAGACTAGCTAAGATTAGGAGAAGTGGTAGACGGGAATCAAAATTTTGAAATAAAGTCATCCTACATGGAAGAGCATATGGAGGAAGAAATGAGTGCATTATGACAAGTAGTTCCTTACCCTTTCGTAATATTTTTCGAGTTAAAAGTACCAGAAGCTTTAATCAGCCAGTATTCTTATAAGTTTGTTATATGCATGGTGCCAGTGTATTTTTCTTTTCGTCTTTTCGTATTTTTCTTTTACATGAACCAACATACTTTGAATTTGAATATGTGTAGTGGCCGGTGGCCTGTTTATATATCAAAAGAATGAATTTGAAGTGGTAATTTCTTGCAGAATGTATATTTATATCCAAAATACGATGCGAACACGTTATAACACGCTAGCAGCGCGTTACAAACACGCTAAGCACGTTTCGAGGACGTTACGAGAACGTTGGACACACGCTCAAGAACGTTGGTATACGCTGTCATACGCTATCAACACGTTCTGGACACGTTACTCACGCGTTACTCACACGTTCAAATTTATATTTATATCCAAAATACGATGCGAACACGTTAAAACACGCTAGCAGCGCGTTACAAACACGCTAAGCACGTTTCGATGACGTTACGAGAACGTTGGACACACGCTCAAGGACGTTGGTATACGCTGTCATACGCTACCAACACGTTCTGGACACGTTACTCACGCGTTACTCACACGTTCAAACTCGATATGAACACGCTACAAGCGCGTCGTGAATTGACAAAAAGAAAATGTAGGTCAGCGTATGCCGACGTTTTGCGGACTTAGTCGTTTTCTCAAACGCGTTAGGCACACGCTGGCTAAAACGTTGAGGTATGACAGGGCCATAAGAGGAATTCAATCCGACAGATTAAGGCAGGTGACTGTCATTTTGGTAATAGGCTACAGGTAGTAAAATATAACTGACCCATTTTATAATGTTATCATAGTGTTATAAACCGTTTCGGAATACTAACCATCTCGAGACGGCTCGCTCTCCGTTTTGGAATTCCAAGCCCGATCGATCCGTCTCGAGATGGTTTGACGAGAATATTATGAAGAAAATGAAAAATAACAGAGTTTTCTTAGGAAATGAATAATAACAAAAATGTGCGAGTTAAGTTAGTATCTTGAAAAAAATAATAATAATGCTTATTAAAAAGGAAAAAAAAATGTAATTTATGGCAAACTCTGTACCTCGGGATACTCTGTATAAATAAGAATATTGACAGAATGATGAGCAGTCAGTTAAATAATGACGATGACTTAGTAAAGGAGTAGTCAGTTTAAATGTCTAGATTAATCCCTAATGAGATATGCAATTGACAACGCGTTATGATTTTAATGACACTTGTGTATTCAAAAATATTTGTAGAGATATACATGCAGCGGATTATGCGTTCTTATTTTCACAATATATTTCCTTCTTGAGAACATATTTTATACAAATATATTTCCATAATTTTCATTTTATTTTTTTTATTTCACGAATTCATTTGAATTTGATTTTATAAATTTTTAGTCATTAATTAACAATTTATTGTAATTCATTTTAACAATAATTGCTAAGATTTGTGTTTCAATTTATCTTTCTGTACATAATCCCCTCAATCCGTTTTTGAGGCGGACAGAATCCCCTCCATTAATTTGTTTGTGCGGATATAAGCCCCTTGGTCGGATTACCGAGGCGGACAATATCCCCTTAATCAAATCTACAAGGCGGGCATAATCCCCTCAATAGGCGGACACAATCCCCTTCAAATACAAGGAAAACAGAAAAACTTTTGTTATAAATTAAATCATTTTGCAAAAAAAACCAACTCTTACGTTCTTATGTGTATAGGCTTTAAAATTATCAGACAGTATTAAACAATAAACATAGATCTATCTTATCGAACTACGAAGGGAATTCAGTCCGATTTTTTGTTACGACGAGGGGATATTGTCCGCCCTGTAGTTTTGATTGAGGGGATAATGTCCGCCTTGTAATTCAGAACGAGGGGCTTATGTCCGCCCTAGCAAATTAATGAAGGGGATTCTGTCCGCCTCAAAAAAAGGATTGAGGGGATTATGTCCTCGTTGTTAAAATGACCGAGGGTATTCTGTCCGCCATGTCAAAAAACCGTTGAGGGGATTTTGTCCGGAGGGGATTTTGTCCGGTTACCTTTCTTTACAAGTCAGTCGATTCCAAAAAGGGGGTAACCATTTTGCAATTACTTTTCTTTTAACCGGTTTCCTAATTGAAATGACTTAAATTCTTTTCCGGGTTAAACTTTTCGTGCCTTTTTTTTGTTATTGTTGTTGTTGTTCATTTATTGGAACACTACAAATGCCTATCTCCACATTTAAAGAAACGATATTTTATCTTGTACATGTACATGTATTTTCACTATACGATCGTTAAATTCAATTTTGAAATACATGTGCAAGTATGCAAGATTGACAAAAGAAATTGACTGACGTATCGACGACATTAGTCAAGATTTGCGACGACACGCCTACATAATATGTAATTGTATCATAAAAAAGAAACGAGAATCGGATTTTATTGAAAATTCGTGAATAGGTCAATTAAAGTTCAGGTACATAAGATATTCGCCATATGAGTTTTCCGTTGACAGCACCTTTTCGCGTTTTGACTGAACACTCCTCATATGCTGATGATTGATTAGAAATGTTGTAGTAGAGCTCTACGTCTGAAAGCCAAATGCGGATTCTCCAATTAAAAGAAAAAGGAATACAATAAATCGAACTGAAATCAATTTATAAACGGTAGAAGCTATCTCTAGATTGACTACAGTACAATATATGTTGGGCCTAGTAAGCTCAGTCTGAAACATATTTGTCCTTCAACCTTTGGGTTGTGAGATGTATCAGCGGGTCGGTCAACACAAATCAACTCTTTGGGAAAATTCATTATGACTTACCGATTAGAAGAAAGCCTTAGTGGGATGTGCACTCAGTGTTCGTATAAAATATTATAATTCAATGTTTTATTAATGTGAAGAACTACAGCAATGGAGATGTGTTTCGGAGACATCGTTTTAACTGCAATTTTGTGCTAAGCTATATAATTATTTATTAGATGTAAAATATCTTTACTGTGATTCCAATCCTCGGGTATGAAGTTTTACAAAATAATTTTTTGTTAGTTCTGCTGACCGAAGATCAGAAGAGCTTTAGCTACGGCGTTCATCATTTATTTGAGAAAGTCCACAAAGGATTTAATTGAAACTTTCTTATGATAATTGTAGGGTCACAGGTCACTCTCTCCCTCGCCTTCTCTCACTTTCTCTCACTCTCTCGCTCACTTTCTTCCATTTTGTTTTATCTGAAATTAGGCATGCGTTTCATATTAAAACAGCAACCTATTTAAATATCAAGGTGGATAACTGTAGATGCTCGAGTTATAAGCCGTACAAAAGTTCTTGGGGAAAAAGAGAGCTGGAGTCACAAAATTTGCTGCCCAAATATATGTCCGGTAGAATATCCCCAAATTTCGACAATATGTGCGAGGTCATGTGTCAAGGAACGCTATGAAAATTGCAACAAAATCCGTCCTTAATTGTAGGAGGAGTTGCGTTTATACCATGAGCACGGACGGACAGACGTAGGGTCTTCTGGGGGCTAAAAAAATCCCACTATTGTGTTACAACACGAAACTCAAGTCAAAACGAAGTTTAAATTTTCAAATGTGAAGAACCCGTTCTCAGATTAAACCTTTCCAATTTTCTGAAATTTATTTCCTTTTCATTTTAGACTCAAGAATACGCTAGTATAGCAATTGTCCAATTAAATACGTCGACCTTTTTCTTCTAATTTGATTAATTGAAGAGAAAAAATACATATATATTACATCCCTGATCTTTGTAAGAATGTGGTTTTAAGAATCGCTTTAAACAAATTATAGAATTGTTCCGTTGATTTGTCAGAAAATAGACATTTTTTTTAAAGTTTGAAAAGAAAATGACTTTAAATAAACAAGACGACTCAAAAATAAGACCGACGAGAGTTCTATGATATTCCGATTGAGCTGGCAAAACACCTATCGCCCCTTCCCCCTTTTACACGAACACATAGTTCAACAACGAACACATAGTTCAACAATTTGATAAACGAGACATAACTGTCTTTGATTATTTCCTCATCTAATTTCCTACCCTTTCGAATTAACTTTAAACTAATTAGATTTTGGGGGCATTTCAATTGTTCTGAACATTAATTGTTAACAATAAATTCAAAGGGAACTGCTAAAAAAAGTTTAGAAAGGGTAAAAGAAGAAGGTGATAAAATTGGTAATCAATTGCCCCTTTTTTAATCACATTGTACATTCTATGTTGATTGCTAGATACACACATGCAAAGGTTTGTATTGATTTTTACATTCGATTTCCTTATCAAGAGCAGTTTTATACATTAGGCAAAAAAAGGACGAATTGGTCAATACCTAATGTCTATCCAACCTAAACCACGTGTACTGCGCAGACTAAATACGGTCGGAACTTAATGCACATTGCTGGCCTTCTTTAATCTAGAATGATCATTTTGGGTAACCATCATTTTACCATCATGTGAAAGCATTTAAAAAATCAAAAATTTAGAATATTTATGATTCTAAAATGCTTTTTGACAATTAACAAATTTCGAAATGATAGATCAAGATTTATTTACTTATCTGAAATAATTACTTAGCGTAAGAAATTATCATTCGGAATACTACTTTAAATTTCTATCTTGCTAAAAAAAAAACCTCATTGATTAAAGATAGTACGATCTTTCTTATGAGCAAATAAGTTTGGTTGTTTTGTTACGAAATAAAAGCCGATTAAAATTTTAAAATTGTGAAAGCAAACTACCGTAAAAAGGGAAGAAATGCAGATCTTTTTATTTAATTCCAAATTGCTGCAGTAATGTTTTTATGTATAAACATTCCCCTTTTCCATTTCTTTTCAATTATAATACATATATATTACTTATATATTATTATTATTTTTTTGTGCGTGTGATAGTTTAATAATCTGATATTTTTCAATGTTCAATATCATTCAGATGAACTTATTTACACAAGTGTATATGCGCAATGCATATTGGGTACAGTTGACCAATAATGGTAACTGTCATTTTTAAAATAAACATAGTGATTAACCCCCTAGGGGGATAAAGAGATACACAATAAACTTATCATTTAACTGAATATGTTAAGCAATAATTAAGGGTAGAAATAGATGAAACATCTTGAGACGGATCGAACCGCTTTGGAATTCCAAAAAATTCCAAAACGGATCGATATTCCAAAGCGGTTTATAACAATAGTGCTGCATATACTTCTTAACTTATCCTGGTTTATTGTTCTGTAAAGATCTCCAATAACAATTATTACCTCTTAGAAGGCGCATAACTGTCTGTGCAGTTTTAGAGTCACCGAACCCTCGTTGTTTGCCACTGTTGTG
The DNA here is from genome assembly GCA_948146395.1 of Fragum whitleyi. NCBI lineage: Eukaryota > Metazoa > Mollusca > Bivalvia > Cardiida > Cardiidae > Fragum > Fragum whitleyi. Next base: position 3,467,101 of record OX411545.1, on the reverse strand, counting down.
TTGGTCTAAATTCCTACTGATGAGGCTACCAGGAAACTTCTTATGCAGGTCTTTGTTGGAAGAAAACCCGTGGCTTCTGGTCATAGTTTTCCCTCTACTCGCTATAGAGTAAGCACAATTTTAATTAATTAAAGAATGGTTGTCTTCAAAGTGCAAGGACCAAATCCAAACTAAATTGACTTGTTTAGTAATTGGTAAATTGTACTGATTACCTTGCGACAGACGACTGAGATTTTGTCTGACTTACGATTCAAAGAGGTTGCAAACATCTATTCAACCAATTAGGAACCTTCTGCGATTCTACGAAATAGACGTCGAGAAAAATCAGGCTCAAAAATGTAAGCGGCATTTCGCACATTGGTTTATGTGACGTCGTAATTATTACTGAAGATGACATTGCCTAAATTATAATATGCTCTAAAGATCTCCACAGACTATCGAAGAACGTTTTCAGGCTTCAATCGAATTAACCGAAGTACACCAAAAAGCGAATTACTCAAAAAATGAACACAATTTACTTTACTTACGCCCCCGTTCTCGTTCACAATCTATCCCTCGAAACATGAACACATTTTCTATATCTTAAGTTTTGGATAACCGGATGTGGTAAAATTCCTATTACATATGTTCCAAATTATTTGTCCTTATTGTACATATATGTACTTGGATGTAAATAAAAGATTTGTTCTGTTCTGTTCTGTACGTCCAAAATACTTTGCAGTTTACGGATGTCGGACCGACGTTCCGAATGCCATTAAACAAGAAAAGATCGTATGAATCAATGGTCAAGCATATATTTCCCTTTTCCCAACAATGTATTCCTAGCCTATTTCATTATTCTTCGGAAACTAAAGGAGTTTCACTTTGGCAACAATTCAGAGTTTCTTTTATTTGTGGAAAAGTTATGACTTGACATTACATGTATAGTATACATTACATGTATAATATACATTACAGGAATTTATGATATGGCCTACGAAGAGAGAGTGAAATAACCCCTTTGATTATTTTTGATACTACATGGGTGTTTTAAATGAACTATTTCAATATGTATGCAAATGATGTTTGAGCGAATAAACGACATTATTTCGTACCGTGAAGATGACGTCACAATGACTGTTAATTTCCGTTCATTTATCACGATACTTCGGATCATATAATTGATAGAATATCACATTTATGTTCTTAGATACCCTATTTATCACACTAGTCATGTATATACAGATGAAAACGAGGCATGGTCGAGTATTTATCTGCTTTTATTTACGAGTTTTAAATATTAAGTATTTAATAACAACTCATTCATTATCCTCTATACATACCCTTGACGTCCTCAATTTCCCTTTCACCTTCGTCATCCTCGTCCTCTTGGCCACCTTTAAAGATATTCATAATTTTATTCAAACCAAAACCAAATATCCAGACAAGGCTTTCATGTAAAAAATCAAAATATGTTCAGAGACTCATTTGAATTTTTAATACTTTTTCAACCTATGTTTCCCACTTTTCTATACAACCCGCATATCAAAAGATTTATGGATTTCGAAAAGAACTTGAGACTATTCAAAATATTAATGAAAAACAATAAGCATAGAGTATTGCAGTCCAAGTGCAGTATATGGTGAGGTACGTTTCTAGGTGTACGGATTTGATAAATTATGGGTTTAAAGTTATTATTTCAAGTAACGTTATAATGCAACGAATAAATCGTAGTGCTTATCACTATTCAAATAACGGTACTTCAAACTGGATTTAATTTATTTGTTTGTTTGAATGGGTTTAACGCCGCTTTCAACAATCTCGCAGTTATATCGCGGCGGCCGGACCACCTAACAATGGATTCCTGGTATTTCTTTCACCTGTACTACCAATACACCCTTTTCTAGCCTCCGACTGCTATTTCACATAGGTTTACGATTATCTACCCATTGGTGAAAGACAAACGTCGGAAAGGATATTTGCCGCCACCGGGGATCGAACCCACGACTTCCAGATTGGAAGTCTAATGCCTAACCAACTGCGCTATGGTGGCGGCTCCAACTGGATTTTAAATAAATAAAACTGTATTGTTAGAACATGTATTAAATGAATTTGGAATAAGCTTACAGTATTCATTTTATTACTCTCTTTACGCAAAGAGTCAAAGAAAACTTTTTCCGATCTAGTATTGATACATCTGAATCTTTGAAACTTTATAACAAGATAAAATATATATTTTTCATTTTGAAGATTATTTGAGTCATGCTCCGAAATCATTTAGATATTTTATAACAATACCTAGAGTATCTCAGTACGATTCAAGAATATAGACAGGCCGTTACGCTAGAAAAAGAAATCCGAGAGAAGAAAGATATTCTCATTTGTAACATGCGTGATATTTAAGACGAATATCGCTTTGCTATCAGTTGTCCAAACTTTAATGATCTTAGAAAGAAATTCATTCCCAATTTTTATACAATAAAGAATAAGTATGCTTAAATTCATTCGTTAATTGTGTGAAACAGATATGAAAAGCCTTTATAGAATTTCACTATTCCTTTAAGGATCAATTGATGAGAGAAAGAGACTGTTGAGTTCCTATTTTATCTTATAACTATACAAATATCCGTATGATAACATTCCGTATGATATTTTATATGATATCACATAGTTATTTTTAGAACAATGATATATTGTTAGTTATTTTTAGAAACTTGCATTTCAGTTAGAAACACCGACGAAAACAAGACAAATATAGGTTATAAGATAAATAAAATACGTACTAAGTGTATTGTATGAAAAAATATCAAACTCGGTTGTGTAATTGATAATTGTCTCGGCAGAGCCTCGACAATGATCAATTCTCCCAACCTCGTTACATATTTTTTTTTCATATAATACACTAAGTACGTATTAAATATAACCAATACCATATCATCGATAATGCCATCATATATTCTTAGATCCAACAGGGACAGGGATGAAATGTTTAATGTTAAACGCTTGGTCGTCTGATCCAGGTCTTTGTTGGTCCCAAGTATTCTATAAACATAAATTTGTTTTTTTTTCTAAATTTATCCAATGAAATGTATTTAATTCCGTTCAGCTCGTCCTCTACCAAACACTATACCATATGGTGAATGTTTATTTAATATGTTAGTATTTATATTTTGTAGTGATAAACTACTTTGTACATGTCTTTTGAATAAAAAGTTCTGTTCTGTTCTTTATTAGAATAAATAAATGCAATTTGAAATCTTCATTTTCCACTTGTTCACTGAACCGAATATAATTTAAAAAATAGAGCCTGATTTGCAAAACCTTGTGAAAGAACGTGTAATACTAACGATAGATTTGTTACGGTTCCATTCCAAGCGTTGTCCATCATTAGTTGATGATAACAAGAGGTCCACGAGGGCCTGTGAGCTGTGTCTTTTTCAAGGGTTTTTGCATTTTAATCTCATATTTGAGGAATTAGATAAGCTTTTTTCAAGGAGAACATGTCATGTAACAACAACCAAGCACCTATCTCCTGTTCAATTTGTCTTTTACAATTATCTTAAAGGCTTCTTTTCTTGTGTTTCATCAGATTTTCTCAGATAAATTAACTGAACACCAACTAATTTTCCGATGAAAGATAAAAGAGAAATTTGATAAAATATATGAGCTTAATATTCCCACAGATCAGCACCATTTTCAAAAATTTCGAAAGGAACATTCCTTATAAACCTTAAATCAACCTGTGAAAGTTTCAGGTAAATCAGATTATCATTGAAGACTCCATATAGAAGACAAGGTTATTTTGAGCAAAACTCCGTGAGGCCCCTTTTTCTCATATTTTTGGACGGATTTGCATCACTTTGAAAAAGTAACATACTCGTGATCCTATAATCATTATTCGAAAGTTTTAAGAAAATCCTATAACTTTTGTGGACTTTATCGCATAAACTGAAATGCTTTGAGAAAAAGTCCGTAAGGCCCCTGTCCCGCAATTTCGGACAGATCACCCCTTTTTCGGAAGGAACCTTCCCCGTGCCCCTACGATTATAACGTGAAAGTTTCAAGTAAATCCGATGATGCAACGTCTAAAGTTGAAGCTAAAAACATCACGTCGAATTTTTCTACATGATTTGATTTTTTTTTTCGTTTACGTAAGGCCAGTTCCCGTCACATAGTGTTTAGACCCAAACACACATAAACAAAAGTACGATTATGCAATAATAACAAAAAAGTTTTTAAAATGTCTGTCATTTAATTCGACAAATTCTCTCAAACCTTATATTATAATTACTCTATTTAAGCTTTTTATTTTTATGTAGTTCTTAGGTTAGGGTTAATCAGCTTTTTATATATATACTCACTTTTATGGATAGCTGACAATATTAACTGGAAACGATAATCATCGGTGGTTCACCAAGCCATTTTTGCTTCAGCTTAATTGAAGTAACGAGGTTATGGTAACGGACGATGAAATATGTTCATGTTTTCTTAGCGCATGAATACTTCTGGTTTTAAGATACATTTCGGTTTAAGGATACCGTAATGTATGATGCATTATGGATATTAGCCGACTAACTTTTAAATGCATCCAAGGTATTGAAAAGAAAACTTGCCAAATTACGTCACTGTTTAGCCACGCCTTGCAAGGTGAAAAATAATGCTGAAAAGTCAATGTTAGAGTTAGAATTATATCGTTGTAAGTATTTAACTATAGTATTTTGATAAAATAGGGGGCCTTATTTCCAACGCTTTCGACTAAAGAAATGATCGAAAAGGAGAAAGAAATCTGACTAAAAGGGTCGCTTATATTTATCACAAAATCTGACTTACATGGATGAAGATCCTTGTCGCAGACACCTGCAAAAAGGTAGTAAATATAAATAAAGATCAACGGAGTTTAAATCATTGAAACGAAAACAACACCAAAATACTTTATGTTTTTTTTTTCCTTTTTATGTACATTTGTTATTTGCCGGTTGCACCTTGTAGATTTTTCGAATTAACATACATCGAGACGTATAAACATATAACCACTTTCAACAATTTTGCGACAGACATGCATGTCGTATTATTTTCATGAACGTTCCCTGTATGATTTGCGTGCGTATCCAAACTTGACCTGTATGAGAAAATTATCATGTATTTTCAAATCAATGTTTGTCCCTTTGTTGTTCATTTCTATGTACACACCGTGCGCATTTTCAAAGGTTAGACATTTTTATCTTTTTCTCTCTGGTTCAAATAAGTAATGATAAAATCGCGCCCCATGTAAGAATTTTGACATTTATTACTTGCACGGTGAAAAAACTTTATTTTCATAATTGGATTTGAACAATTTAGAATACGTATACACTGTTGTTGGTGATTTTCGTCAAAGTTGCCTAAATACTTACATTCTACGAAGCCATACATGTTCACATTTGGGTACACCGTTGAGAGGTAAATACCTAAAAGAAAATATAACATCCAATTTATGTTGTAAAAGAATACCATTTATATCCAGACTAAAATAATTTGACTCTCAGTCAATGGAGTTCCACATATCGGAAGATTCTTATACGCTCGTCAGTCTTGTCTACCGTTTGTTCGTTTAATGGCATTCTATGCAGAGATCATGTGCCAGTGTACATTGTTGTTTTTACGGAAGACCAAACAGTAATCGGGTTAAAATGTTTATGATTAAACTATAGATGTCTTTGATATACCTTAGATTTGCTAAACAAGACCAATTTGATTGTTTGACCTTGAGTTGTGACCTTGACTTTTGACATCAAGAAAAGCTCTTTGTATGACACTTTTACTCATAAGGAAAACAATTTTATCTTATAACTGTACAAATATCCATGTGATAACACCCCATATGATATTTTTCATGATATCACATAGTTATTTTTAGAACAATGATATAATGTGGTTATCTTATGAAACTTGTATTTCTGTTAGAAACATCTACGAAAACAAGGCCAATAGATGTTATAAGATAAATACAATGCGTACTATCGGATGTGGGAATTGATTATTGTCTCGGCAGAGCCTCGACAATGATCAATTCTACCATCCTCATTAGATATTTTTTCTCATACAAAATACTAAGTACGTATTATATATGTGCCATGTGATTTTGGAATTCATTCATAAATGTAGGAGATATGCTCCAGACAAGAGCGAATTTTTAAGATACATGTATTGTTACGTGACCTTCGGCCGTGACCTTTACCTTGTGTGAATCTGAACAAACTCTTGGCTTGGCACTTGAATTTAATAAGGGCAATCACTCAATGTCAATAAGAGGATCAATTTTGAATATGAAAATGTCAAAGAATATTTTCTAAAAAAGTCGGAAGCTGCTTAATTTCATAAAACGATTGACTATCACACAGCCAACCAATAAAAAGAGGCAGGGTCCTTCACAAACGAAAAAGTCTTACTTTGACTTGTTACGTTAGACTGCTAAATGCTGTTAGGTAAGTAAAATGATACCATAAGCAAGATAAACGAACCAGTTTAACCCTTAAATTTGTACTCATAGTTGTCTCTTTATCATGCACGGTGTCATCTTGTAATTGTATGTAATATTAAAAAATGATTTCTCAGAAACAATAGCGATGGCATCTTTTGTCTTGAAACCCAAATAATCTTGACGCATCATGGAAAAGTATACTTTCCTGTTTTCTTTTACAACAATTGAAATCTTTGGCAAGTTTTGGCCCTACTGTGATGATATGATCTATTTCCTAAAATAAAATATTTTTTTACCATTCTTTGATATTATTCAATTGTTCAATACTTCATTAGGCAAAGTTATCATATTTGTATAATTAGTGTCTGCTTATATTGACGTACATGACATTTAAGATACATGTCGATTCTTAACTTGTTCCCTCTAGGATTTAGGACAAGATTTCACATTCTTTTTTGAATCACACATTTTATTCTGTCTATGTCTTATAATTAAACATAACCCATTTTAAAAAAAGATTGGATGTAAAGAGTTTCTGATATTTAACTAACGTTACTCCCCAACTTAGAAAAACTTACATATATTTTTCTCCAAAACATGCATATTGCTTTGTGTCAATTATGTTTGTTTTCTAACGAGGGGTCTGTGATAAACGGAACAGCGAATTGTCTATCCAAAATAGTTGTGATTTGCATAGGGGCCGAGTCAAAAGTGTATGATTTTTTTTGCAAGTCGTTCTGGTATAAAATTGAATACCGTTGTCTGCGCATGTCATATTCTCCGAAGATTGGCCTGTCTTCGGGACCGTATCACTTATCCAGATTGGGATAAATAGTACTATCTTGTACGCATAACTCCGTATTCTATCGCCAGAAAGTAGTGAATGAGGAATTTCAATTAAAACTTCATTTTTGTGGAAATCATACTTAATTTTGCCTTAGATTAATTGGCAAAAAAATGGTTTAAATTGCGAAAGTATACTTTTTTTTAAAAAAAAGTTGTTTGCTTGAGATCTATTTATACTGTACACGTGCATTTCATGGCCGCTGACATTTTGAAAGTAGTTCGACGGAATCGGGCGAGTTGTCACAAATACCACTACCCAGAATGCTCAATTCAAATGGGTCAGTATTTGAAAAATGCCACCTATCGGAAGACAACGAATTGAATACACAAATGTATTTTGGTAAAATTAAGTAAAGATTGTTACCTTCTTAGGATACTATCTGAGATTATTCTGTCTTTGTTAAAAATCATTTGACCAGATAATTGATTATTGTATTGTCCATTCTTAGGTGAACCTCATATTCATATATTTGGACCAGTTAAAAAGGAATATTTATCGAAGTTGTTTGTATTTTCACTTGGAAACTAGATAAGCAGGCGAGTAATAACGGCAATTATCACGTGATATTTAATTTAAAGATGTCCTAACCGTCTGTGTGCTAATTATTATGTCCAAATAAGGAAAAGTCAGCATTTCTTCTGTCAAATGTTTAGTATTAAACCATATAGAAGTCAAACGGACTATACTGTTATAGTGCTGAATTAAACCTTTTGCATTTTTCATACCATCGCCAGCAAAAATACGAATTTACAATATTTGTCTTGGGCTTAGTTAAGTCTTGAAGTTTTCGGGTAAAAAAACCGGACCCATAAGGTAAGAATACTAATTCTTCGTTTCGAGTGCGATAAAATTCAGGTGTTCCTGAAATGTAACCCCTCGAAATGAAGAAAAATTTGCTCCGTACTCGAATTTTTCACTTCAATTGTGACCAACTCTTTTGAAAGTAGTTCGACGGAATCGGGCGAGTTGTCACAAATACCACTACCCAGAATGCTCAATTCAAATGGGTCAGTATTTGAAAAATGCCACCTATCGGAAGACAACGAATTGAATACACAAATGTATTTTGGTAAAATTAAGTAAAGATTGTTACCTTCTTAGGATACTATCTGAGATTATTCTGTCTTTGTTAAAAATCATTTGACCAGATAATTGATTATTGTATTGTCCATTCTTAGGTGAACCTCATATTCATATATTTGGACCAGTTAAAAAGGAATATTTATCGAAGTTGTTTGTATTTTCACTTGGAAACTAGATAAGCAGGCGAGTAATAACGGCAATTATCACGTGATATTTAATTTAAAGATGTCCTAACCGTCTGTGTGCTAATTATTATGTCCAAATAAGGAAAAGTCAGCATTTCTTCTGTCAAATGTTTAGTATTAAACCATATAGAAGTCAAACGGACTATACTGTTATAGTGCTGAATTAAACCTTTTGCATTTTTCATACCATCGCCAGCAAAAATACGAATTTACAATATTTGTCTTGGGCTTAGTTAAGTCTTGAAGTTTTCGGGTAAAAAAACCGGACCCATAAGGTAAGAATACTAATTCTTCGTTTCGAGTGCGATAAAATTCAGGTGTTCCTGAAATGTAACCCCTCGAAATGAAGAAAAATTTGCTCCGTACTCGAATTTTTCACTTCAATTGTGACCAACTCTATCTACCAGCCATTCCTTGACCTTAGGTGTATCTGGACGAACTCTTAGGATGACACTTGTACTCATTCAGGGGATCATTAGGGCTAAGATATTTTAAATTAATTTTTAAATATAGAAGATATGCTCCTGACAAGAATGGGACAACCCCCCCCCCCCTCCCCCGACACACACACAACCACACACAGACAGTTGAAACTCTGTATGCCTTTCGCTATTTTCTGGCGGAGGCATAAAAAGTCATGTTGGAAGCTAATTCAAACTAGGTAGTCAAATAATCTTAGATATTCCAACTATTTATCTATTTATTTTCGCAACTTCTGATGTCAATGTAGTTTCTCCTGTCTGCGTCAAGTTGTACAGTTTATTTAATTAACTGTAAGGGATATACCCCCACTTTCCCTTGTACTTCAAAATTATTGAGTTTACTGGTGTACCTACCCATGTCTTTCTGTGGTTCATCATAACACCTTATCCAAACCAATCGCTGCTTATCGAAATTAAACGTTGTATCTATCATTTGCTTATCATTGAAATATTTATTACGCGTCCAACGTTACCTTTTGACAAATATTTATAGACGAAAGGCCCAGTCCGTTATTGAGTTGAGTTGTATTGGTACTTCAAGGATAACATAACTCGGACATAAATTGAAAATACTCACATTTTTTCGTCTGAAAAGAACAATGTAAATAATAATTACCCCCTGTCTTGATACAGTAAATATAAATTGCATTTATAAATGTAATAAATATATGTGATAAATATAATTTGATCTTTTGCAAAAAAAATTAAAAAAAAAAAAAAATGTTCATTATGAGCTTGAAACATCAAGGATGGTTTAACCCTTTAAAATATCTCCAAATGTTAATTGGTGTACAGGCGGATGTACATACCGTAATAATTCTAATAGAGCCCCATGCCCTAATAAAAACCCTTTCCTTATTTCGGAGGTTGCAAGCGACCATTTAGCTATGATTTTATAAACAATTGAATCCTCTAATGAAGGCTGATACCCAAAAAAATCAACGACACTAAACATTTATCAGACGTTGCACCTTTTCCCGAATAAAATGTTAATATTTTGCTCGGATTGTATTTATTTTTGGCCATTTTTTCGCCGTCTTAAGATATATCGATGGCTCAGAGTTAAACAGTTGTAACTGCCAATTTGTTCCTAGGCAGTTACAACTGTTTCGCACTTGGCAATCGAAATGATGCGTAGTCTCCAATTAAAGCCTATCACTTTTGAATGGAAATACAATCGTTCTATAGAACCACTGGGTTCTATTGGAGCTTTTAACGGTTATAATAGTCTAAACGTAAAAGCAAATATAGTAGAGTCGCTGAGGTAAAAAAATCGTGACAAGTCGGACGAAAGTGCCATTTTTTGTCCATAGTTAGAGGGATCGATGGGCAATATTTTGCACCGGGGGTGCCCGGATTTTGAGGCCTATGAGACCTGAAATCGATGAGGAAATATTCGGAAAATGTACTATCCGAATACTGATCCTTTTAAACGAAAAAAAATCCTTTTATGTCAAACTCCTGCATTTATTTTGCATCAAAACTATATTTACAATTAGAAAGTAATAAAAAAAATGATTGTTAAATTTACAGTTCTAAGACCAAAGCATCATTTTTGTATTTTCGGAATTTCAACATTTTAAGGGATCGGTAATTCAAAAGATTCTGATTTGCGAAGTTGCAGAAAGGTAGCCCCGATCGTAGGTTATACTATAAGCGTGAATCTGAAATGGGAGTGCCCGATTTTACAAGCTTTGAAATCGATGATCAAATATACGGATAAATTGCTATCCGAATACCTTTCCATTTGAGATTTTTGCAATTTAATTCAACCGGACAATAGTCAGAATATTGTTGTGTAACCGACAGAGAGGAAAGCAATAACAAGGTTTAAGATTATTAAAATGTCTGTATTATATTCTTGATGAACCTATGTAATGAAAATCAAATGGTTTCAATAATTTTGCTTCTTGATATAAATTGTTGATTCATGATGCATGAAGAATATAAGTAAATTGATTATCAAGCCGACACAATATTTTACATTTCTCTTGTATATGCACCCTGAAAGTGTGATCCGGGTGGTAGTTAATTTATACGTCACTTACACTAAGCAAGTTCATCGCGGGCCAATCAATGATGAATTGCTAGAAAATCTTTTAATCCTCGTAGACTCATGAAAATGATACTTTATTCGTGCATAATATGAATGTCAATCAAATGGTTCTTTATGTTTTTGTATAAAAAGTAAAAATGTATAAAAATCACACTAAATGTAATTCTTTCGAAATGCGTATCAAGCACTCAACAGATGAACATTTAAGATAATAATTATTATATAAAAAAAAGACCAGTGTACGACGATTGACCCAGAACTTCGTAAGATGGCTATCAAACTTTTGACTATCAAAATAAAACCGATACAATAATTCAATGCAATATTTGTATAATAAATGTAAAAAGTTTTTAGTGTAGGCAATCAATAGCGATTGTAGAGAAGAGAAAAAAGTTTAAGCCATATACCCCACACTTAGGCGGAGGGCCAGAAAGTTAAATATGACGTCATCGTTGACTCTTTTCTACATAGTCTCCGTTTACTCCGATGTCTTTCTGTGTCTGATAAACTAACTTGCAGCAAAAACTAACTTGTAGAAGGAATCCGCACTCCCTTTGGAATCGTACTATTTGTATTAAAGTGCAGACCCTAATGCTGGACCTTTATTTGAGAAAATAATGAAAATCAATTTGAACTAGTGTTTTTCTTGAAACTTCATTATAATGTATACCCTTCTAAATCCCCATTTAAAGCCTGTCCCTCTTTGAACATCCGGGGTAGCTTTAGAAAAAGGTCCATTTTGCCCATAATTATATTTTCCCTAAACCATTTTGAATTTTGGGGTTGGTGAATAACTTGGTTGAGGAAAAAATAAAAGAATTAGAAGCTAATTTTATATATTGTTTTGAATTCAGATCACTATTCTCTGGAATAATCAGTCTTATTGTAAATACTCCTTGTCCGTGAAAAAATTTTCAAACCAAGTTTAAAATGTGAAAATTGATTTCCTTTTGCGTCTTATTTACTTCTGCCAGGAAATTTAAACTAACGTTTACAAATACTCTATGAAAAAATATTGATGTAACATATTTTCGTTCGCCTTAGCACCTGTATGTTACTATGCCAACGAAATTTCAAGGCTGAAAATAATTGGATTTCAAAATTTATAACATTTATACCTTGCGAAGATACTGAACTACACACTCGACAAGTCATATACCGAACAAGCTAGAAATGCGAAAGTTATGGGCCCATTTTACGATTTTATGGATCAACCCTCGTATGACTATGGGCCAACTTATTTCACACCCGGCCGGGGCCCTTTTTTCAGCTTGAATCCAGCCCTGCGTTCAGGATGAAAAAACCGGTTCAAGTCGTGTCCCGCTTTACCCGTATACTTGCGTGTAAAGCGGGGTATAATTTAAAAACTGTTTGCAATATTTTTTCAGCCTGAACGAAGGGCGGGTTTCAAGCTGACAAACGGGCCCCGGCCGGGCGTGAAATAAGTTGGCCCTATAACCACCGCTTCGTCATCATCGAGTAACTGGCTTTATGCGAAAACCCTTTTTTTCTTTGTGCCTGTATTTGATCAATATATATTTAAGAGCAATCTGTACTGTCAAAGGGTTCCTGTTACTAAACGCATGTTCGCATGTTTTAAGTCCCTTTGTATGATTTTTCATATCTTCAAACATTACATAGCACCGAACAGCTGAGTTTGGGAAGCCGCACACGATGCTCTTGATTTTTTTCAATTGTTTCATCTTTACAAAATGTTTTGATATCGTCACCATTTTGAAATGATGTCATTCTGTGACCCCTGAAATGTATTGAAAGTCCTGTCCATTCTTCAAATGGCGCACTATCCTTAAAAGAAATCGTAGGACCGAGTATTAAAGTTTTAACACGGATAGTATATGACATTCAGGAAGATAGTTACTGACTATAAAGGCAATCAATTTGCTCTTCTTAGGTAAAGACATTGTTTATCAAAAGTCTTTATAATCACAAGGAAGTATTAACACTTTTCTATGAATTTCTGTCTGATTGGGCCTGCTGGAACACCTTGCCGTTTAGCTCTTATATTAGTCTCACTAGAACTAGCATTTTTGAAAAGTGATAAACGCATTTTTAACAGCTTTTAAAACACATCGCGGAGTCTAGAGCCATGGGTTCCTTGATTTTCGCTTACCAGTACTACAATGGCGTCCTTTTCAGTTCTATAGCTGCTAATCGAATATAGGTTAACGAGTATAAACCCGTAGATGGAAGAAAATTGACGGTAAGGGTAAGTGCCACCGTCGGGGATCGAATTAGGAACACATTTTATTAGAGTCTGGTGCGCTACCTCATGCGATATGGCGGCACCAGTTTCACTATTCGAGCGTAGAACAGCTCATTGGTGAGAGACTAATGGTTAAAAATATGTGCAATCAATCTCAACTACGGTTTTCAAATTACACATTTATTGCAGTTGAGCTATACTATGGCATACAGATGGTTAGACAAACTAACACATGGACACAGGCTAAAATACCGTTATATTTGATGCGGGGCATCGAATGATTAAAGTAGAGATAAAAACGGCTCGTTGGTGTCATCTTTTTATGCAAAACAAAGAGAATTCGCAAGTTTGAAAATAAAAGGAAAAGTATCCGGATACTCATATATCCGAAATTTGAAATCGCTCTAAAGTCGTATCTAGACCCACCAAGTCGGGCACCCCTAGTACAAAAGTTATCTCATGATAGAAGCTTACCTTTGACAAAATCAAAGTACTGAAAGTACTGATAAGTTGGAACGCGTTCAAGAGACGGTGACCTCAAGCCTCTAACGAGGCTGACGCCTCTTGCCCCACACATATGATCACATTATATGTCTCGTCTTTTGACGGGCGTATATAAATAAATATTTTTCAACAACGAGAGATGCCTAAACCTCTGAATCGCTATACAGGCCTTAATCTGATGACAGAAATATGATAAAAAGGAAGAAAATGCTACGGGCAATACAGCCGACTAATGGACACACAGACGGACTCTTATACATTCAAAACAGTTTTTATGATATTTTTCAATTGACCTCTGCTCCATTTGAGTTATCAATTACAGTTTTATTTAGAATTGTCGCAAAGTGGACCCCACCAAGCGCTTTGTCCTTGATGAAAAGTTTTTTTTCGCAGGAAAGGCTTTTATTTCATGAATTGGAATCTCACGGCAATTTTTGGACGAAGTTCAATTGTGACTTCGACCTTCGTGGCTCCAAAGTTGGGAACTTTCTTGAGTCATTGACAATATTTGTGTCAAGTTTTATGATATAGGTCAATTGGTTGTTTAGTTTGAGTGGTAAATGTTAACAGTTAAAGTTTTCTTTTGACCTGACATGTATGAACCCGAAACAATAGGGCATTTCTTTGGGTCTTGGGCAACATTTGTGTAAAGTTTCGGTATTGCAGGTCAATTGCTTCTCCGTTTAGCTAGCGGAAAGAAAAAGGTCAATGGACTGACAGACAGTCATGATGAAATCAATATATGCTCCTCTACTTCTGGGTTGGGGGTATGATGGTGCGCCTAAACGTGTTCATGTGCAAGAACACAAATACACCATCTTTCATTTGCTTTACAACAGGGTTTAACACTAAAGGGATTCCAGGAAAGCCAAAATTATTATTTTCTAGACAGGACTTCATTTTGCAATACAGTGATACATTGCAATACAGTGGTGCAATGGTGCCACATCATTATATCAGAATATTTTGAAATACAAATTAAAAGCAGAGATTTCTTATTTGATGTTTCAGTCAAAATGTTGTTCAAGTTTTTGCAGGTACAGTTTGCTTGCATCTATTACATATCATTATTTAGAAAGAACATATGAATGGCTCAGTGCGAAACAGTTATAATTTCTTTTATGCCTATAGAAAGTTACAACTGTTTTACACGAGCAATCAATATTATTATTGGCAAGTATTGTAGAAAAGAAGTTGTTGTTTGTTATAAAGATGAATTTCTTCTTGTCCACACTTCCATCTTAGTATTCAATTATTCCTACATTAGCCTGGGTCTTTGTGTTCAAAGTTTTCACAGAACTAACAGTCAAACCATTTTGAAACTAAGTTGTTTGTAGATCAAAGAAATCATTTTTTTTTCTTCTCAAAATTCAATAAGTAAAGCGGCTTTAGCAGGTGATTAGCTTCACAGGCCTTAGATTTGGTTGATTTCCATGTTTTGGGTTCTGAGAAAATGATTTTGATTGTTTCCACAATACAGAGAAATGACCTCCGCCCACAAAAGTCTTTTTTTTCATCTAATCACATTTTTTATGTAATCTCATAAAGGGTCACCAACAGAAAGCTCAAGCGAAATTTGGTCGATATCTATCTCTTGAGTTTTCGAGAAAATGATTCAGTCTCCACTAGTTTCCACTTTATAACATATAGAGAAATGACCTGTGCCTACAAAAGACATATTTTTCATCTAATAACAATTTTCATTGTAGTCTGATAAAGGATTACCCAATATTTAAAGGATTGCGCACGTGCATATCTTTGCACAAGATAATTAATGTCCAAGCAATATTAAAGAAAATGGACAAAAGCAGAAAAAAAGATAAATTTATGCCTTACTTCGTCGATCCTTGCTGCGTCTACCATCAAATGAAGTTATCGCGCTATTCGGAAATGGGTTTCGTTTTTTTAAGAACAGAAAAAACGGAAAAAAAAAATATTTTTTATTTTCATCAAAGTACAATGGGGTACAATATGGATTAATATATATTAATGATGTTATTTGTAATAATTTAAGTACTTCCGGTAAAACAAATACATGAATGATTGGACTGGGGTAATTTCAGACTCATCCGATGGATAGAAGCGCTACTATACAGTTGAAGTTACTATGTCAAGTACTTTGAAGAATTATATTTTGTTACCAGTGATAAACTAGTGGACAAGAAAAAAATTGCCGATGGGGACTTAAACATCGCAGCTACAGATTAAGTATGCTATAGTTACGACGTTTCAGTCTAAAATCGAAATTAGACCTTTTGTGTTGAGATAATTATTTATTATTTTCTTTATTTGTTGAGTTCAAAATAACAACGGCATTCATATATTTACAGTAAATCGTGCCGAGATGGCTAAATCCCCTGTTTTTTCCGTCCTTGTTCGGGATTTTGGGAATATGATACAAAAATACCCGTAACCGAAACAAAATATTTTTATTACACTAGAATGCAACAACAAAGTTTGAGATATAAACGAGAGGTGTAAATTGCCGGGACAGTTTAGAACATTAGTCGTCTGGTTATGGGTTAAACTTTACTTTATATCAAGGTTGGTTACGGTCAAGTGTCGTGTGTTTATGTTTTGATGAGAATTTGGGTTATATATAGGAACATTCCATTCGTTTGTAAACTTGACCTTTCGTAACTCACGAGTACAGATTCCATTTATAAAAGTGCAGATAAAATCTTAGTAGGTCATCACCTATGGTATGGCCAATCAGAAAACGGCTTTTGTTTACACACGCGTGAGTTTAACTCAAGTTGAAGGGTCGTTCAGAGAGAGAAACTAGACCTCTAAAAAAGCTATAACATAATTCTACGAAAAACAGGTTGCGACATTACCAAATAAGCAGACCACATGATTGGCTAGTGCTATAGTCAAAAGCTGACTTTATTGGACTTGACTTATCACATGATTACCAAATATAGTAATCCAAACATGTGATACTAGATCTAGTAAATTCGTACGCAACTTTCAATAAATATCGCTTTAAACATAAATTACCGTGTAAATAATATGCATGAAGTGATAGTTGTGAAATTGTACAATATTATTACTTTTTCATGTAATTAACTGTATGTCTATGTCAAGTTGAAATATACAAAATAGAACGAAGTGTATTCACATCCTGTTCACGTGACATGTGTTATCAAAAAACCCGAAATGAAATTATCTTGAGTTCATTTTGCGGTTTTGTTAAATCTAAGTTGGAATTGCTCCGCATTCCAACTTAAAAGCTGGCACTTTCGTCCGACGTAAAACGCTCGACCCAATATTTTTACATAAGAGCCTAGACTAATTTGAGCCTGTGCGTGATATTTCCAAAACATTCACTTGTAAGCAACAATATGACACGGATCACCCTCCGCATCCACTCAGTCTGATAAGTCTAACATAATCACGACCCTTTCGATCCTGTTTTAGAAATAGTGATTTAAAATTATGTTCATGTGTTTGTCATAAACGTTGTAACGTAATCAGCCTCTAACTGTGCATTCGCAAGATTTTAATTCTTGAACTATTTTCTATGGCTCGGTTAAATTAAGAAAAAGTTTTACATAGATGAAGTTATCTTGTAAAGAGTGAACTTGAAACTATGACAAGTTCAACTTACTTCTTCAATGGATGCCTCAGAGTACTTTTCGTCTGTAAGATAGATAAATAACATTTGATTAATGCATGTTTGTTTAGTAATATGATTGATATATTTTACCATTTCAATTTTTCACTTGTCTTCTTCAGGTATGAGCTTCCCAATGTGAATCTACTCGGGAAATCATTAATTTGTCACTATTCTTAATTCCTGCTTTTTTGTTTCAATGACAGATAAAGAAAGGAAGAAAAAATATGTTTACGTTTGCCAAAGACATATTTGATAAAGAAAGAGGTAAATTGCTTTCCAAAAGTTATTTCAATGAAATAGTTGTTTTGTTACGTTAAGGTAATAATAATCAATTTCAGTTAACGTTTTTTTAGTTGCAATTGCACGTGTTTCAAGCTATCGACAAAGTAATATACCTAGCTAAGTATGGATCTTACCTTGTTCTGTTGGCATCTCGTACGAATCTTCACCTGAAATCGATTTGTCGTGAAGTAATTTAACTAAGTCGAAAAAGTGATAATGCCTAGTAGCGAAATAACGATTGAATAATGAAATTCCGAAGGAAATGTAAGTTATTTTGTAAGTAATAATTTTAGAGAAAAAAGAGAAGATAAGACAGTAAAAACTACCCTTTTTTAGCTTTATTTGTTTAAGATTAAATGATCGTGTATTTCTAAAAGACATTATTCTTTGCAAAATTGCAGACAAGAAAATTTGCCAAAAAATTCATTTCTGCTCCAATAGTTAATACTAGCCTTAAACAGGTGCAACTGAATAGCAAGTCCTTATTGTGAAAATATGCATCTGAAGATTAGACTTGTGTGTTGAACATGTCTAGCGCATCCTCTATTCCATGTATCTTTAGGTAATTCGAGGACGTTTTAGGTATTACTTAGCATAGATGAACTCAGATAAGGCAATAATCGTCGTAAAGGTAACTGATTGTTTTACTCGGCAAAAAGATAAGAAAATCGACAAGTGGCCATGTTTAGTTTACTAATATTTTGAATTGTACTTGTTTATTTCCCTCTTTTTGATAAGTTTATAGCATTCTAGGAATTATTACAAATTTATTTTATCAAGATCAATCCTTCTACCGTAGCACTGACGGCGGCGTAAACATTTAGAATTGCAAGAATAACTTAACGCTAAAGACGAATATTGGAGACACTGATTACTCATAAAGAAAACTTTGCACCAAAAAATAGGTAGCTGAATTTACGCGAGTAATCTTTTTTAAAAAAAGCGGAATCGATTTTTGCGTTTTATACTTTCTATATAAGAAGCACCCGAACAGCCGTCGGTCCGTGAAAATCTCAGTTACACCATTAAACCATTTCTTCATGCGAAGAGTTCAAACAAACAAATATGATCATTAAAACCTGAGTTTGATAATTTATATAATCACGATCTGTCACTAAAACAGAAAGCAAAATCTGCATATTTAGTCTGAACTTTTCAATTATAAACTATATTCTCTCTTTCATGCTGTCAATTTATTTCAAGAGGGAATCATACATGAATATGAGGTAAATTTCGACCACTGCTGGTATGGTTTATACAAAAAACTTCTACTAGTAATCGTAAATTGCGAATATCCAGGTTGCTTAACTTGTACACCTATTTTATATGTTTAATTGTAGGAAATGTCACGTATATGTTCCGATGATATAAAAAGTACTTACATGGATACAGGTCGTTATCACACACACCTGAAAATACAAAATAAATAAAACGTTTTAAACGCTCCATTTGTCAAATTATGTCAGAATATTTTTAAATTTGCAAAGAGATTGTAATTATCTAGCTATGGTGATGGGCAAGGAAATTATGATATCTAAATACGATTTGCGAAAATACATTGAATAGCCGTTATGAAAAGACAGTTTTTACTAAGCCCAATGTTGTGAGAGACCATAACAATTTTCTTAGGGAGCAGCAGGAACTTAGGATTTGGTTAAAAGTGAAGTTTAAAGTGTATGACATGTGTAAGACCCTTAACATTATTGTCTATGAAGTCGTCAAAATCATCTACATATACAAACTAGTACATCGAAAAATCATGTCGAACAATACACATTAACAACGTCATAGCACAGTGAAAGCGCAATGGACTATCATTCGAAAGGTCATGTGTTCAATTCCCGACGGCGGCACTCATCCTTTCCGACAGTCTTCTTCCACGCATGGGTTGTTCACCGTAGGCCTATGTGGGATAACAGCTGGGGGCCAGAAAAGGATTAATTTGTAGTACTGATGTGAGAAATACTAGGAAGCCATTGTTGTGGGAAGCTCCAAAATTTTACATGAAAACCCAAATAATGCACAACATAAATTATAATGAATAGATATATAGAGCATAATCGCTTGTTTCAGTGTAAGATCGATATATATTCATTGAGTGGTTAACAAAAGCTATATTTTCACGAGTGGCGGAGCTACGAGTGAAAATATAGCTTTTGTTGTTCTCGAAATGAAAAATTAATCGATCTTACTAAAAAAACAAACGATTATTCTATTTCTTTAATGCAAAAATGAGACAAACTGTGAAATTTCTAGGAAATATTTTCGTAAAGCGCGGCATTTTGCACGTGATTGCTATGCAACGTTCATTGTGACGTCACTCATTTCGCCCCGCATTGATGAGGTCAGATAGGGTGAAATGCGCCCAAGCAGGGTATAAGTTATTGATAATTTCACTGCTTTTGCGGTGAGATTACTAAGTGATAATCTACCGTTATTTCTCGATAAACCACCGAAAAGCATTAAAGAAGAATAAACTATTTATTTGTAAATATATCTTACACTGCTCCCCGATATACATATTTATGGTTTCCTCTTTCTTATCTTCTGCCTTTTCGATACCTGTTACAATGGAAACGAATACTCATAACTGCTAGGATACTAAATACCCTAACGAACAATAGGAAAAGCATTTATTTATTGCTAAAAATGAAAAAGATAGATATAGCATATCTTAAAGATTTTTTGAATCCAGAATAATCTATCGTATTTACAGTTTTTGACCCACCTGTGCACAACGTACTCATTGGAAGACCACCCTGTGTTTTTCGTGCGTCGTCAACTTTCTGAAAACCTCTCCCGACTCGAAGAGCCAATTTCATTAAATTCTGTGTTGAATATTTTTGTATGATCTTTTTTAAGAATTTCGTGATTGAAACGAAATAAACGCGTTATGGGACGGGGCTTTTTTAACCCTTAACTGTTAAAATATCTATTTCTCATTAACCATTGGGCAGATTTCAATCAAACTCAGTAAAATTGTCCCGGAGAAACCCTTTTCAAAACTCGTTCAAAAAAAGAATGGGGTCGACAGGGCGGTACTTATTTTGACCCAGGACTATAAACATTATTCCTTGAAAAACAAATGGGCAGATATAAACCAGACTTGACTGAAATATTCCTTGTGTGACTTTTTGCAACATTCTTTGTAGAATTTTGATTGGCCCTGAAATAATGGAGGGACAGAGTTTCTAAAGGGCGGTTTTCAACTAATTCGGACATATTTTTTCGTGGGAAATCTTTATAAAACTTATTCATGAAATTTTGATTGACTCCCAAACGCAGGCGTGCCAGGGAGGAGCTTATTTGACATTGAAATGTTTAATCGTCTGCCTGTCAGACCCTTTTCAAACATTATTCGTGAGATTTGATTGACATCCCCTCCCCCTCAAATATTGATGTAGTAGTGCAGGGTATTCCATTAGACCAATTGAATTTAGGTGGGCTGTATAGGGCCATTCATGCTAAATTGATTGATATACTAACGTCTTATTAATGAATTTGTTTATTGTCATACGTGGGATGATCCAGAAATTCGAACAATTGCTCCATAACTAGAGCATTTCTAGCATGTTCAGAGAATATTGTTTTGAATGTGCAGTTCAGTATTTACCAAGAGCACAAATGTTGTTATTTTTCAAAATTATATTAAGCAGCCTTAAATTTCGTTACCATATTAACGTTTGGCTAGGTTGGGGAAGGGAAAAAATAACGAAAATCTGTTACATAAATCAATCTTTTCCGAAAGCGTTCGTACATTTTATTCAAAACTTTTTACAAGAAGTAAATAAGACGTAAATAGGGAATCAAATGTCATTTGTTTAACATTGTGGGAAGAGTTTTAAGGGACACATATTTTTTAAAAAGACCAAATTTCGAGAGAATAGCGACCCGACGTAAACGAATATGAATTCAGTTTATTTATTTATTTATTTTTTTTTTTTTGAATTTTGTCTTAATTATGTCTTAATCACCACTCCAAACATTTAAGATATTTTAGAAAAAATATTATTATGTCAAAAAGAGAAGTTCTTCCTTAGTTACCTCGGATATTCGAGGAAGGTAAGGCTTTATCAAAGGATTAAGAATAATATAATAGAGGCTCAACGAACGAAGTTATCTCAATTGATTCTCATTACTTTCCAAACACAAAGTTCCAGCATCTGGGTCTACACTTCACTAGAAATACTATTCATATAGAACTTGTAGACAAGTTTGAAACCCAGATGAAATGGGGATACTTTCTGCAAGTTTATTTATGAGGCGTTGAAAGGCATGCGAACAAATGAAGACTATATAGAAAATAGTTAATAATGACATCGCATTCGACGTTCTTGCTCCCTCGCGGGGTCTATGTCTCATAATTGTCACTGTACAGCCGCTTTATAACTTACACATTCAAAAGTTCCACATTTATTACACAGATATTGCATACAATAGATGTTTAATTTCTATTTTGGTAGTCATCTTTTCTAAAGTGCAATAACCCAATTTTACGAATTTCTGGATCAACCCTCGTACATATACGAAACTATGTTTCAGTTATTGACGACTACATCTATTAAGACTAATTTGTAAGTTTTTTAATCGGTTTTCTTTCGACAGACCTTCTACATGTTCAAAGTTTAAAAGTAGAAAATAGGCCCCATCTTGCTACGCCTATAATATTGGCCAAATCAGAATTGGCCAGATCGCGAATAAAGGTCACAAAAGGCACATTCTGGTATTGAAATTACACCATTTTGGTAAGGAGATGTTCTTCTCAGATTCCAAAGTGAGAAAAGTTATCGCCTTGCCTCGCCCATATTTATGAGTCAGTCAAAATTTCGCGAACAATTTTGACCCAAATATAATTCTAGTAAAACTTCAATTAAATTGGTCCTGCTTTTTTCAATTCGTCTATTTACACATTTCAGGCCTCCAGCCTATTGTACATATATGTTACAAACAAGTTACATATAAACATGTGTACAGTGATTGTTAAATTAACACAATAATGTATTTAGACAAGGTTACAAGATGGAAATTTGTTCTTTTTTTTGTCAAAATAAAACATTCTCTTTGACTTTTCAATTTTTCCAGGCCAGCATTGCACGATGTTGGACATGTCCCAATAGTATGGGACACTCCCCCTTTCGTTCAGCGCTCGCTTATGAACATTTATAAGTACATATTACAGTTCCAAAATTAATTTTCTTCTCTGTAGTGAGTGATAGATGTAACGGGAATTGTTTCTAATGATCAAGTCATTTTTGCTACTAAGTTGCATATTCATCTTATGCTTATTTGGCTTTTTGTAATATTTTTCCGGTATGTAAACTTGTCTAAGGTAAGCATATATTCTACATTGGAAAATAAAATGATATTCGTCTTCTACTAACTTTGACGAGCAAACTTTACATAAATGTTGTTCTCTTGAAATATTGTCGTATCGGCCTCTTTCTATTGCTAAGGAATGAACTCCAGTGTGGAATTGCGAGTAAGCATGTCTAAATCTTTTACTAGTTAGTACATCAAAATAATATTCTTTCTCAAAAGATGGTTTAATATATCTATAAACACACAGCTTTGGACTATTTTCAACGGACTCATGCCAATGTTGTATGTATTGATCTTTCAATCTTTGGGTAAAAATATTCAAAAATTGTTCTTCATCGTTAACAACTTGACTATGCCATACATGTCCAAAACCGTTTTGACATAGTAATTTTTCAACTTCCCACGCCCAATTAAAATGAGGTCTACTTGGATTATTATCATTTAGGAGCATGGTTACTAGCATTGTTTTACAAATCGTTCCTGTGGCATTTTTTAAAACCTCAACCAATACTTGATACACCGTCTTGAACTTTCTATGTATTAAGGGAAGCGGGCACAATCACCCAAAACTGCGACATTGTTGAATTCATTCTGACACTCAGGAACCTTTTACATGCATAGTTTAGGACTCTTTCACATGGTTCCCTTTAAACAAATCCCCAGATTTCAACGCCATACATTAAAATTGGTAATACTTTTGAGTCAAACACTTTAAAGAATTATAATGTAAGGCAACTGACCATACGAGCTTAATGACGATATTATTGAAAGTAGTGCTTTTTTTAGCTGTGACTGACATATCGTTTGCCATGTAATTTAATGATAGTGCTGACGTAAATGTTATACCAACATAGGTAAAGGATGAAACAATTTCTAATCTTTCGCCTCCAAAAGACCATTTTTCAAATTTTGCCAATTTACCACCCTTCTTAAAAACCATAATTTGCTTTTCTGACCATACGAGCTTATTGACGATATAATTGAAAGTAGTGCTCTTTTAGCTTTGACTGACATATCGTTTGCCATGTAATTTAATGATAGTGCTGATGTAAATGTTATACCAACATAGGTAAAGGATGAAACAATTTCTAATCGTTCGCCTCCAAAAGACCATTTTTCAAATTTTGCCAATTTACCACCCTTCTTAAAAACCATAATTTTGCTTTTCTGTGAATTTACCTTTAAGCAACTGCTTTGACAAAAGTCATGTTAAAGATTTAATTGTCTTTGAAGATCCTTAACTGTTTCTGCGATTAATGCTACGTCATCTGCGAACAACAGGATTAAAATTTCAATTAGACTATTTGACTGTGGCTGAATTCCTCTTAGATTAGGATCTTCTCTCATTTTCACTGCTAATTCATTGATAAAAATGGCAAATAACTTTGGCGAGGCCATACATCCTTGCTTTAAACCTACTTTACAGTTATAGCAGTCAGTCATATAGCCATTATATCGGACGCACGATTTGACCTGCTTGTACATTGCTTGGATTGACTCGAATAAATGACCTTTTAATTCGACTTTGATTAGAACTTCCCATAGCTTTTTCCTTACTACCGAGTCGAACGCGGTTTTAAAATCAATGAAAGCAACATACATTTTGTCCCCCTTTTTACGCAAGACTTTAGATATAAGAGATCGAAGAATGAAAGCATTGTCTATGGTACAATAGCCAGTTCGAAAACCTGACTGTGATTCATCAATTTTGGCAAATATGTTTGCAAAGAAGGAAAGTCTCCTTTCAATAATGCTTGTGTACATCTTACCAAAAATGTCTAACAATGCTATATCCCGATAATTTGACGGGTCATTTTGGTCGCCTTTTTTAAAAATTGGAATGATGATCGCCTTGCTCTATGCAATAGGAAACTCATCCTTCTCAAACAATCTGTTGAATAACCGTGTCATAATAGGCATCAAAATAACAAGTGTTTTTGAAAAATTCTGGTGGAATGCCGTCTTCGCCAGGGGATTTAAATTTTTTAAGGAATTGAATGCTATGTAAAATTTCTTCATCGGTAATTTCTGCATTGAATATACTATGTTCAATTTCTGTCAAACTATCATCAGGATAAATATAGTCTTCACTGATTTCATCAACGCTTTCAAACAGCGTTTCGAAATGGTTTTTCCATCTTTCCACAGGGATATCTTTTTGAACACTTGTAGTGTTTTGGAAATATTTTAACTTTTTCCAGAATGTTTTTGGATTATTTACATTTTTTAATAGGTCATTTAATTTTATGATAGCTAAATTTGACTTTTTGTAACGACATCGTAGTTTAAAATCACAAATTTACAATCAGTGTTTTGGAAATATTTTAACTTTTTCCAGAATGTTTTTGGATTATTTACATTTTTTAATAGGTCATTTAATTTTATGATAGCTAAATTTGACTTTTTGTAACGACATCGTAGTTTAAAATCACAAATTTACAATCATAATCGCACCATGGTTGGTGTATCTTATGAACCTTTTTATGTTCAGGAGTATTTTTTCACAGACTTTGAGTGAATTTTCTATAAATGTTACTATTTATTGTGTTATGCAAACAATGTTTTCTTCATAATTTTTAGTCATGTTTACTAATTTTTGTGTCATTTGATTATTTATTTAGGAAGAGATGTCATTCAAAGATTTCAAATAGAAAATTTTCCACACTAGACAACGACCATTATTATGGGCCAATCATAAATTCGTGAACAATTTTTGAACCAAAGGAACACTTGGAAAGTTTCATTTACATTTTTCCAGTGCTTAAGGAGAAGATGTCGTTCAAAAACATCATAGTGAAAAAATACCTGCCGATATTTATGGGTCAGTCTAAATCTTTCGGACGATTTCGGGTCAGGGTCACCCAAGGAACATTTTTGGTAAATCCTCATTGAATTTGTTTAGAAGAGATTTTGAGTCAAAGATTTCGAAGTAAAAATGCCAAGCCTGCCTCTCCCATATATGTTGGACAATCAAAATTTTGTAAACGATTTTTGGCAATGGTCACCAAAAGAAAATTCTTCCAGAGTTTCAGTGAAATTTTCCACGCCTGTTTTGATAAGGGTCACCAAAAAAACACTATTACAAAGTTTCATTTAAATAAGGCCAGTATTTTGAGGAGAGATGTCATTCATTTCAAATTTCGAAGCAAAAATGCCGCGCCCACGTGATGATGATTTTGTGAACTGTTTGGGAACATTTTGACAAAGTTTTACTGAAACTGTTCCATTTGTATAGGAAACATCATCTAAAGAATTTAAAAAGAGAAAATGCCCTTTAACGCAAATATTCATTGACCAATCAAGATTATGGGGAAGGAAAACTATAGTTAAGTTTCATTGGAAATGGTCCATAAGTTAAGGAGAAGGTGTCATTCAAACAATTCAAATTTAGGAAAAGTCAACACCCCTTCACGCCCATACTCATTGACCAATCAGGAGTTCGCTTACAATTTTGGTGAAAGGGTAACAAAATGAACAAGGTGCCAAATTGTCACAAGATACGCCCGCCTTAGTATTAACTGGGGGTTTGAATAGAACTGAGGTTATTTTGAATGAATATTTTTTGCACCCATGTAGTTTCATTATCCTAGCTATTATATTTTTACAGATATACTCCGGACAAGATTCAAGTCTGAAAAACGACAAAGGGCAATAACTCAAAAAATAGGCCAGGTAGAGTTATGGTTCTTGTGCACTGCACTCCCCCTTGATGACATCTATACACCCATGAAGTTTCATGATCCTAGCTATTATACTTTTACAGATATACTCCGGACAAGATTCAAGTATGAAAAACAACAAAGAGCAATAACTCAAAAAATAGGCCAGGTAGAGTTATGGTTCTTGTGCACTGCACTCCCCCTTGGTAAGATCTATACACCCATGAAGTTTCATGATCCTAGCTATTATACTTTAAGAGATATACTCCGGACAAGATTCTAGTATGAAAAACAACAAAGGGCAATAACTCAAAAAATAGGCCAGGTAGAGTTATGGTTCTTGTGCACTGCACTCCCCCTTGGTGAGGTCTATACACCCATGAAGTTTCATGATCCTAGCTATAATACTTTAAGAGATATACTCCGGACAAGATTCAAGTCTGAAAAACAACAAAGGGCAATAACTCAAAAAATAGGCCAGGTAGAGTTATGGTTCTTGTGCACTGCACTCCGCAATGATGAGAAGAATATAATTGCCAAGTTTGAAGTCAATCGGACTTCAAGTGACAGAGTTATGCTCCGGACAAAGAAGTGGACGCCGCCGGACGCCCGGACACCCGGACAACCGGACGCCGGACGCCACGGGTGATCCCATAATACGTCCCGTCTTCGACGTGCGTATAAAAGCAAAGTTTAATTGAAATGGGTCCAAAAGTTTAAGAGGATATGTCATTCAAAGATTTCAAAGGGAATAAATGCCACGAACTGCCCCGCCGATATTATTGGGTAAAAAATATTTAGAAAAAAATGTCACTTAAGGAAAATTCAGGCAGAGTTTCATTGAAATTGGTACGGTTTTTAAGAAGAGATATCGTTAAAAGATTTCAAACGGAAAAAATCAACACCCTGACATGCCCATTTTAATGGGCCATTCAGAATCTTGCGACTTTATTTGGGAAAGTGTCTTCCACCTTTTGATTGGTAAAATTTAACGGCAGTTATTGTCATTTTTATCTTTTTTTCTTTTTATGTTATTAACTAGCATGCTTTTAACTGTAGTAGAATGTATATAAGCTGGTAGTATTAAGAGCAAAGCGAGAGAATCATTGCTGCCAATACCGTTTCGAATGTTCCCGGCGAGGCCCCAAGTATTGAAATATAAGAAGTTATACCGGAGCGACCGAAGATATCAATGATCGTCACGACAACATTAACCAATGAAAAAACAAGGACTTTCTTTGTGGTAAATAAACAGATCTATGAACTGATGACATAAACAAACAAAGATAAAAGAAAACAAAAACAAAACGCTGTTAGGAACCTAGTTTGAAAGAAGAAGCATTTTAATGATATCATAAGATGGAAAAAACGCCAAAACTTATACTTACATTCTATGAGCTGAAATGGAAAGACAATGTGGTCATTTTTTGAAAGTTCTTTTTTTCTAGAAATACCCCCCAACATTAGATGACCTTTCGATATTGATTATACTCGAAGGAAATAAAGGGAGACTAATGGTTTAAAACTGGGAAAATAAATTTGACAACAAACTCATTAACAAAATGAATTAAATAATCTTATGACCTGTTGTTTAACAATTGTAAGTCACAATAAACATCCTCATTTTAAAGAATAAATGAACGATTAAAGGGACATCGAAATTCAATACTCCAAAAAGTGTGAGGCCGAAGGCATTATTTAAGTATCCGTATAATATACTCGGCGTCAATGAAAAGTCACCAGCTAATCAAACCAATTAAAAATAGGGTAATAAAAAGTGTTTTATTATAACAATACCTTTATTATTTTCTTATCATATTTTTTACTCATCTGAATTGAAACACAGAAATAAATGACAGATTCCATGGCTATAATTGATAAATGAAGTGCAGTACCTTGAACTTTAAAGTAACACATCTTAGTATCGTGTGTGTCCTCCATTAACACGTACGACAGAATGACACCTACGTCTCATACTGCGTATCAAACGCTGGATTGGGTACTGGGGAATCGCCTCCCACTCTCTGGTAAGTGCCTCGCACAGTTGCTGACGATTTTGAAAGCGTTTTCTGCCGTCAAACACTCGACATCCTAGCTGGTCCCACAAATGTTCTATCGGACTCAAATCAGGAGAGAAAGCGGGCCAAGGTAACACATTTACGTTATTTTGTTGAAGAAAGTTTCTTGTAATCCTTGCTGCGTGGGGTCTGGCGTTGTCCTGTTGAAAAAGCGTGATATCCCCATGATCTCTTAAGACAGGCATCACTACTGGCTGCAATACCTCCTCTATATAACGTCTTGCGTTCAAATTCCCCTCAATAACCACCAAAGGTGTCCTGTGACGCCAAGAAATACCGCCCCACACCATAACACTCCTTCCGCCCCAACGTGAAGCCTCTCGTACGCAGCAATTAGCATAACGTTCGCCGGGACGTCGCCATACTCTGGCCCTTCCGTCATTCATGTCGATACAGAATCTGGACTCATCTGTAAACATGACGCATTGCCACTGATTTTGCGTCCATCGCAGGTGCTGCATACACCGTTTTAAACGATTTTGACGTCGAACTGGCGTCAAAACATTACCCCTATACGCCTTGTGGCTCCTCATTCCGCCTTCCCGCAAGCGCCGTCTGACCGTGGATGCGCTAATGCGATTGTTGTTCAGTCCCATTGTTCCCGAGCCGTTTGTACAGATGTCCGAAATCTATCCCGAAGATGGGAAAGCCTAATTTGACGATCCTGTCGACGTGACGTTACTCTTTCACGCCCCGGGCGTTGTCTATCATTCACTGAACCTGTCTCCTCCTTTCTTTGGTGTAGTTTTATGATAGTCTTGTGTGTACAACCCATTCTGCGACCAACTTCTCGGTACGAAAGTCCACCCTCGATCATTCCTAATGCACGGTGACGTTGAGCTTCGTTTAAACGTCCAATATTCAATATTTTTATGAAATAATCGGCAGTCTTTTGTTAGCAATACGTTATTCTTTTGAAAAATGAATTCAAAGATAAATTTTGAACGTTTGCCATCGCATAATCGATAAAAAATCATTTTTGCACGTGCACATTATATTGAATAATAGTGACGGGTATACCCGTGAATTTCTACAGATTCGTAACGGTAAAAATGTATAGTAACGTTCAATAAGAATGAAATTTAACATCCATGTCCAGATGAAAAATATTAATAACTTTTTGCGTGGGGACTTTTCATTGGCGCTGAGTATATATTATTGAAGATGAAATATTTGAAATGAAATGATCGAACACAGAATGACGAAAATATACTGTCAATCGATAAGAAAACAGGATGCACTACATTCATACTTTTGCACAGCTTTAGTGAAGAAGCATTGATATCCAGCTTTCAATTAACTTATAATACTGAAATGCTTATAACAAATTGATTTTATTACTTGCCTTAAATGACGAGTTTTGTGGGTTTTTAAATGAAATTGATAGGGATTAACGCAAATTTAAAATATTTGTATAAAGTACAGGGATGCAATCAAATTAAATTAAAAGAAATACCTTTTCAACGGGAGTGTACTTGTATATACATTCTGAAAAAAAAGAACAAAATATTCAGATAATCTATAAACATATATTTAGGCAGGCAAAGTATTGAAAAAAATATACAAGAAGGCGTTTTAGCTCACCTTAGCACGAAGTCCTTAAGGTTAGCTTTTGTGGTTAGGAGTATGTCCGTCTACTATCGTGCGTCTTCAAAATTTACCCTGTATGCGCTTTAGCGGCCACAGTTTTGTCTGATCAACCTTACAAATGGTCAGAATGTTTTTCTTGATAAAATCTCGGATGACTTTTAAAATGAGCCAAGTGGGCCCAAAACTATGTCATGGTGTCAAGTCCTAGAAAAACTCTAAAGGCCATATTTTTGCTTGATCAACCCGAAATTTAGTCAGAATGGTAATTCTTGATTTAATCTCGGACGAAGTCGAAGGCTGATCAATTTGGCTCAACTAAGGTCAATTCTTAAAAAACCTTACAAGTATATACACTAGATGCAACAATTTTATCTAAATCGACCCAAACAATTGCCAAAGGGATGATTTTTTTGTCGTTAATCAGTCATCCTTTCAAAGCCTGCTTTAAGTTTTAGGCAAATTACTCCGGTGAGCGATTAAGGGCTACTTTTACCCATTTTTCTAAGGAAACAGTTGGAGATAAGCCTTCATGAATCCTCGGTGAAACTGACAAATCATATTGCCATGCTGTATCATGCCTCTTGTACTTTTCATGCCGATCACTTACGAAACACCCATCGCATGCCTGCTACTTTATAAATAAACCTTTGAAAAATAATTCATGAATTATTTTAGAATTTAACAACGTAAATAAAATATAATACATGAACGAGATCATTCTTTACAAAGATATGGCATAACTCACGTTTTGTTTGCTACTGCGTTTTTCCTAAGCTTAGAACGGTTGCGAAAGTAGACGTGTCGTATTCTTTCTTCGTGTCTTTGGCTCAAAAGTTAGGTTCTGTGTATATTTGACTTTCATGACTCGATTTCACTCAAACTTAACTTGGACATATCATCTTTATCGTTAGTTTTTAATTTCATTTTTTGATAGAATCATTTACTTTCGTCAATAATGAATTTATATCTCTGAGTTAAGAAAGAAAATTTCAAACAGTTTATATAAAGATCATTTCAAAGAGCGAAAAACAATGGTAGCTTACTGTATACATGACATACTTTCTCATTCAAAAAGAGAATAAAATGCGACGGCATAAACTTTGTGTACTTACCAATTCGGTTGCCTTCCTGAAAGTTGGAAAAAAGATGGAAAAATTAGATTCCTTATTGTTGCGTAAACTTCAATGAAATATAATTTGAAACAAAGGCAAGAGAAATACGTTCAAGTATGATGTGATTTTGAATCATACCCTTAACTATCTAAAATTGACCAGAGGTCTAAGATTTTAGAAAGGTCAAAATGAATTTTTGTGCAAAAGGGCCTTCGATTCAGCGTTTTAAAACTACGGTCATAGTCATGCCTGGTACATAGTATCCCCTACATTCTATTCAAATTCGGTCGAATTTAATTCAGCCGTCACGAAGGTTTTTTGTTGTTGTTGTTGTTTTTGCTTCGAACAAAATGTCCATTTTTAGGTGGTTTTGGCTATACTGGTATTAGACGGTGTGTTGTTCTTTAATGTTCTACGGCGGCACTCATTATTTCCGACAAATTTTCTACCACAATGGGTCGACAATCGTAGACCTATGTAGGATAGCAGCTGGAGGCTAGGAAAGGATGTAATGGTAGTACTGATGTTAGAAATACCAGGAATCCATTGTTATGTGTTTCAGTCGCCGCGATATACATGCTAAATGGTTGAAAGCGGCGTAACACCCAATTCAAGCAAGTCTACTTGTTCCCATCTAGGGCTTCAAATTGTTATATCTAGTTTAGGATGTTTATCAAATTCGAAATGTATATTTGGGACATTTTGTAAGAAAGGGGGTCACCAGTAAGTCTGCAGTTGAGTACAAACTTCTTTTTTGTACTATGTAGATAATTCTTTTCAAACTGACTAAATAAGGTTGTTACTTTGTGCAAGGTATTTGTATTTTACGCCAGTCCAGAGACCTGCTTTTAAAACAATTCTGAAAAAGCGATGTTTAACTTTGAAAACACGGTGTCATTTAAAGTAGTAAAATACGTAGTAAATTCAAACTTTGTAATTTACTTACGTCATCAATAAAGTATCCATTTTCGTTGCCGTCACCACACTGGCCTAATCAAAGAGAAAAAAAGCCTGTATTAAAGTAAACAAAATCGTCAAATTACTAGGAAAATTACATGTACTGTTATAATTGTGTAAGCATTGTGCAAACAACAATAACCCAAAATACCAGTTTTATCCCCCAATAGCTGCGGTTCGAGGAGTTCCGAGTGTTATGATGGAATCTTCATGGAAAAGGAAATCGAAATATGGGTATTTTCTAACAATGCAGTGACATGATAGATTATTTTTTTTGAATCTACTGATAACACGTTTTATAATAAAAGCACCGAAATTCTGCGATGTTGGAATGTGTTAAATATCCCCCGCAAATTGACTGAAGCAATATGGTTTTCAGAGAATATTTCAAAGGATTTACTGAAAAGCAAATGAAGTCATATGCTGTTTCACATACCGCTGAAAAAAGCAATAAAGGAAGTTGTATATACTTGCAGTGGTTCATGATGCCCCGCTATAAAATGGCCGGATGGCATAAAAAACATTTTTATGTACCGTGTATGTTAGGCTTGGTGAATGAATAGTCCCTTTCTTAAGAATCAAATGTTTGAAATCAAATAACTTGGTAAAGTTCTTCTCATTGAGCAGTATTAGTTTCATATTAATTCATTGTTTGGCTGCGCCGTGGGTCAGGGTCACTGCTTAATGTCATTAGAAAAATTAATCCTGTTTGGGGCATAGAGATACTTTTGATCTTGTTCGTAGCAAACAAAGATTGACTTCAAAATAACTTGGTAATACTGTTGATGTTTGTACCTTATTTGTGGGTAATAAATATATAATACATACTTAGTGTATTATATGAAAAAAAATATCTAACGAGGTTGGGAGAATTGAAAATTGTCGAGGCTCTGCCGAGATATTTTTTCATACAATACACTAAGTACGTATTATATTTATCTTATAACCTCTATTTGTCTTCTTTTCGTCGAAGTTTCTAATCAAAATGCAAGTTTCTAAAAATAACCGCATTATATCATTGTTCTAGAAATAACTATGTAATATCATGAAAAATATCATACGGGATGTTATCACACAGATATTTGTGTAGTTATAGGATAAAAGTCAAAGATATTGTTGAAACTCAGGTAATTAAATATACCATGTCTATGGTATTTCTTCATTTAAGGATATATATGTATTTGAAATGATCACAGTTGAATGGAAAATATTTCAAATGACCTTTTGGGCTCATTATAATTTGATGACAAAACGCAGTAGAAACTGTGTTTCATTATCAAATCATTATATACTCAACTTATTCTTTCGTTGATTTTGTTTGGGGTTTTTTTGCATCGTCGTCCTTAGCGGGATGGTATATGATTGTGACGTCATATTAACCTACATGCGAAGTGGCGCGCTTTCATGACTGCGCCTGTATTATTTCCCGAGTTCTGAGGTGCGTTTTTAGAGCAAGATGAAAAATCCCGCTAAATAAGATTTTTAAGACGTCATAAGAAACGATCAATCTCATTAAAATCAGATCCACCATATTGCCTACCGCTACGCCCCTGCCTGTAACGTAACGGAGAGATAGCGTAGTGGTTTCGTAGAGATGATTTTAATGAGATTGAAGAAACGATTTTCAATAATTTGAGTGAAAACATTCGACGTCGTCAAGGCTACTCGTTTTAAGCCAATGCAAAAGCATCTTCGTTTCCTCATTAAGATATCTTAAGATTCTTATTAAGCCGCTTAAAAATCTTAATCTAAGAAACGATACATCTTAAAATCTTAATGAGATTCTTAAGAATCTTAATCTAAGAAACGCACCTCAGAATTTATTTCGTAGAAACGCTGAGGGTTCCCGTTTGCTGGAATATCCCCGTCTGTAATGTATTTCTAGGTTACCTACCTTGTAACATGTAACTGTAGTAAAAGTATTCGTAGTACCATAAATGATCCTAAAATGAAAATTGGAATACATTTTACTACTTATAGATTAAGTCAGTAAATGCAATGCGTACCAAAAAATAGTCGATAGTTGTCTATCAATTCATCTGAATCAGTTCAGTAATGGATAAACCTTTTTAAATCGCTCACTCAGCGCTCCATCCATTCATTCCGAACATTCACTCGAACCATTCAATAACGTTCCAAAATCACTAAAAAGATCAGATCAACAACTTCATTCAAATTAGATATAGCTAGAAAAAATGGCGATTAATCTGAAAAAATTGAAGTTATGAACGTCTGAGTGGTACTTGAAGAAATATTAAGCTATTTTAAGAACTTGTATGCATATTTTATTAAAGGGAGGTCATTCGGAACAAAATAAGCGTTATTGGATTTCATTCAAAATTCGCTTCTCCCGCTAAATCAATTTCATTCCAAAATCAATCACCTTGTCGATTTCACGATGTTGTTAATTGTATTAATAAAACTAAATACAGCAAGTAGCATCATAAAATTGACACTCGTCCAATTCTAAATCATTCTTTGAACTGGTGTTTATTTTGAAGCATACTCACAAAAACAACTTTTTTTGGAAAAGAAGGTCGATTTTTTTAAAAGAGTGTTAGTAAAATATGGATTATTTCATCAAGTTGAACGAAATAATCAACATAATATCACCCCCCCCCCCTTTACGTCATTCAAAATTCATATCATCGGACGATTACGTGTTTTAGCTCACAACGTGCTCAGATGGAGTTTTATGGGCGCTCAGGAAATGTCGCACGCCGTCCGTCGTGCTTTGTGCGTCATGCATGGTCCAAAATATAATAAAGCATCTTCTCCTCATAAACTTATGGGTTCATTTTTACTAAACTCGGCAGAAATGGTCACTGAATTTCCCCTTTCAAAATTGATCGTGAATTTTTGTTTTGCGGAAAAATGGCAATGTGGCAGGGCGGGGCTCATCAAATTTGGAGAAATCATTGAATAATTCATCATCTCCTCCCAAGCAAGCGGGATAATTTCAGCCTGACAGAAATATTCCTGCTTTGTGCAAACCGGTTGAGGATTATCAAATTTTGATTATTATAGTTTATATAAGGCTTGTTGTTTAATTTACATTCTTATATAGAGAGAGGGAGAGAGAGTTTGGAATGACTGGAGCGCTATGTGAGCGATTTAGAATGGTTTGGATGTATTGAATCGTTTATAAAATCGCAGGCATGTCGTCAGTACATTCTGTTAAACAGTAGTAACATCGCGAAATTGGCATTAATCTCAACCCAAAACTTTCTAAATCGCTCACATAGCGCTCCATTCATTCCAACTCTCACTAAACCATTCAAAAACGCCCTAGAATCACTAAAATGAATAGGACAACAACTACATTAAAAATGAATATAGCTGGGGGAAAAAGCGATTTCACTGACGTTATTGAAATTATAAACGTCTGATCGGTCTTTTAAGAAATAGGAAGCTATTCATAGAACTTGTATGCATATTTTATCAAAGGGATGTAAAAATTATCCCTAATTTTGTTCATGCTGAACAAAATTAGCGATATCGGATAACCTCCCTTTAATCTCACTCAAAAATCACTTATCACACTCATTCAGTTTCAGGCGTTAAAGATAATTGAGGGCTAACTCTTGAAATAACCCATGAAATTGAAAAGTAAACTCGCCAAATTACGTCCCGGCTAAGCCACGCCCTGCCAGTTGAATAATAACGCAGATTAATATTTGTTGGAAAATGTCGCGTGTTATTATTTAGATGGAGGTAACAAGTCATTATAAGCCCCCTACCGGTGAAAGTCGAAGGTGACTATAGGTTTGCGCTCCGTCCGTCTATCCGTCCGTCTGTCAGTTCGACTTTTCCGGACTTTTTTTCTCAGCCCTTGGAGATGTTGCGCTGAGTTTTGGTATATGAGTCCGCATCAATGAGTTACAAAACAAGTTCGAGTTTGCTTCCGGTCCATTGATTATATTGGAAGCTACGGATGCTGGACTTAGAAAATTACCCCGAAATTTCAGTTTTCCGGGCTTTTTTAACCCTTTGTGATATTGAGCTGAGTTTCGGTTTGTGAGTCCGCATCAATGAGTAACAGAACAATATTGAGTTTGGTTTCGGTCCATTGATTTTGGTGGAAGATGCGGATGCTTGACTTAGAAAATTACCAGGAAATATCAGTTTCCGGACTTTTTGTTCTTAACCCTTGAATATATTGAGCTGAGTTTTAGTATGTAAGCCCGCATCAATGAGTTACATACCAAGTTCGAGTTTGGTTCCAGTCCATTGATTTTTGTGGAAGATACGAATGCTGGACTTAGAAAATTACCAAGAAATTTCAGTTTTCCGGGCTTTATTTAACCCTTAGGGAAGTTGAGCTGAGTTTTGGTTTGTGAGTCCGCATCAATGAGTAACATAACAATATTGAGTTTGGTTTCGGTCCATTGATTTTTGTGGAAGATGCGGATGCTTGACTTAGAAAATTACCAGGAAATATCAGTTTCCGGACTTTTTGTTCTTAACCCTTGAATATATTGAGCTGAGTTTTGGTATGTGAGTCCGCATCAATGATTTACATACCATGTTCGAGTTTGGTTCCGGTCCATTGATTTTTGTTGAAGATGCGGATGCTGGACTTTGCAAATTACCAGGAAATTTCAGTTTTTCGAACCTTTTTTTTT
This sequence comes from Fragum whitleyi, assembly GCA_948146395.1. NCBI lineage: Eukaryota > Metazoa > Mollusca > Bivalvia > Cardiida > Cardiidae > Fragum > Fragum whitleyi. Next base: position 3,430,040 of record OX411545.1, on the reverse strand, counting down.
TCTTAACCCTCGGACATATTGAGCTGAGTTTTGGTATGTGAGTCCGCATCAATGAGTTACAGAACAAGTTTGATTTTTGTTTCGGTCCATTGATTTTAGGGGAAGATACGGATGCTGGACTTAGAAAATTACCAGGACATTTCGGTTTTCCGGACTTTTTTTCGTTACCCTGAGTGATATTGAGATAATTTTTGGTATGTGAATCAGTATTATTGAGTTACAGAGCAAGTTCGAGTTTGGTTCCAGTCCATTACTTTTTGAGGAAGATATGGATGCTGGACTTAAAAAATTACCATGAAATTTCAGTTTTCCGAACTTTTTTTTTTCTTAACCCTGAGAGATATTGAGCTGATACAAAAAATCTGATACAACTATTATATTTTGGAGAGGTAGTAATCCCTTTACCACCAAAAAAGATACCCCTCTAGGGATATATATATATATAAATCCGGTAGGGGACTTTGTATTGCCATGCAATACTTCAGAATGCTTGTTTAGATAGAGGTAACGTGTAATCATGTCAAATATTCTAACGTTCAATCATGTCAAATATTCTATGTTATATTTATTCCAAAAGTTTTCAAATATTACTTAAAGCATTAAGACCGAAAAGAATAACAAAAACTTAATTGAACCTCCGTGTTAAGCTGTGTTCAAGATGCTAATTCTTCTTCCAACTTTTGAAATTTTACAATGCATTATACCTGAGTGCACGTGTAAAGCAGTACAACATTTCGGAGCGTTAAAAAACATTTTGTCATTAGAATTCAGAGTTGTTGCATTACTTTTAGATCCTTAAAAATCTTTATCTAAAATAATGAGCCTAAAAAACGCACGGCTTTTTCTTGGCAAACATTTTCGAAATGATACCTCTCTTTGCACATAGGTGCATGTGCAAAGCAAGGTATCATCACAATTAAACGTTCGCAAAACATTTTTACATCCTGAACACAGGGTAGGTTACTTGAATAGCCGATAGATGTTCAGAATGGTCCAATAGAAAAGTGAACGAAAGTGAAATATTATATTTGAATCATCTCGGGTAGTTTTGCGGCGAGATTTCCTAGTGATACTCTTGAGTTATCTCTCGATAATCCTCCGAAGAGTAGCTAAGGTAGATTTGCAAACGATTTTATACCATAGTCAGTTGACCATGATCAATTCATCCAGTCAGTCCTTATTTGCATGGTAGAATCTGACCTCGTTTCATTCAATACGACTGGTCCTAAAGATTTGTAGTTTTAACGTCATAAATGGGATGCATTACATCGATAATGTAAAACCTATTACTGACCTCGCTCCCGCTGTCACCCGATTCTCCTCTCTGCACATTCTGAACAGGAAAACCTCGATGTTGATTCATCGTTGGTGGTGCTTCTCCAAAGGATCGAGCCAGCGTTTTCTTGTTTAGAAAACGGGAATCAACCACAGTGATAAATACAATAACTAAAAGCGCAACCAGTTTCTGTGCCATTCTTCTTCTTTTTGTTATGTGTACTGAAGCTCCGAAATGATACTAGGTTTGAATGAATGTCCAGTGTCGGCCTTTTGACTTTTATACTAATTGGGTAATTGTAAAGAATGTGGTTAAGAATGGTTTGGGTGTAATTATGTTAGAGAAAGTACTACAATTATTTGACAAAGTTAAGATTGTTTGTCTTTTTAAAAATTCAATACCCCAGTCGATGGCTCAGCGCGAAACAGCTGTAACTGCTAAAGGCAGTTATAACTGTTGAACGCGCTGAGCCATCGATCTGTCAGATTTCATAAGTCCCTATTCGGCTTCAGACAAATCACCATTCTAGGAATTTTAAAAGTAAACAGCAGGTTACTTGTTCGCGAAGTCAAGACAGCCATATAGCGGATGATACATTCAAACAATACAATATCTAAAAGCATTTGACAAAAGTGCTTTTTGTTTTCATTAATATGAATATGAATAAGCTACGTCACGATGCCATAATATCGCAGACAGTTAATAAGTTTCTTCTATAACTTCCTTTTAAAAATGCACAGTTTAATTTCCATATGCGCCAATTAAATTTATTCAACCAACTTTTGGTGAATTAGATCAGGTGCGGCAGTTGTGATATCAGTTAATTGTTTGAAAATTTGATATTTACATATATGCGATTATATTATACATGTAACTGGCTTGGTCACGTGGACAGAATTGAAGACGCATGCATTCCAAAATATCTTGATTTGTGACAAGCTATCAACTGGAAAATGCAAAAGAGGTCGTCCATTCCTTCGATACACTGGCTCTTGTAAGCGCGACGTGAAGACTTGTGATATCGATTCAACAAACTGGGAATGCCAGACATCTGACAGAAACACTTAGTAAAATGTCATATCAGAGGGTTTCAAGACGGATCAAGACGCATAGCAATCAATTCAAAAAGATCTCCCCCCCACCCCACACACACACACACAAAAAAAAAAGAAAAGAAAAAAGTACGTAGATAGAAACCATCAAATCACAGATACATCATTTTTCACATGCCATGGTTGCATCCGATAATGTAGATCACGGATCGGTCTTTATAGTAACAGAGGACGGTGCAAACCATCACAAATCTCTTCCGATGCTATTCCCAGGTCCACGAACTGAAGAATGTCTCCCAATACCGTTATGTCAATAAGGAAACAATTGCCCGTGGGTGTGATCATTTTGAAACCAATTTGTAAAATAAGTGTAGGAGTGGAAAGTATCGATCCTAAGGCCCGGTGACCAGCGTAGGTTGGCTAGGGTCAATACTTTTTGGCTTTCTTCAGATGGACCGTTTTCGCGTGACAGTCTAATTTAAATATCTGTCTGTGTGGCCATTTCTGTGGGTCATTATTCAAATTGAGCCTTTCTTTCAATTATGTTGATTTTTCATAAAAAATAATAACAGTTATTAAGACGTTAAAAGTGGACAAAGGGCTAACGACAGACACGTACTATTTCTGTACGAAGGTTCCTAGTTTAGTTTTTGTTAAGTCAAATTCTTTATTTTTGCAATGATGTCTATTGTTTTGAAATCGAGGGATCGGCGCAACCCTTTTGTTAGTGCCAATTAATATATAGGCACTTACAATAGTTTTGCTCTGACCCCTCGAAATGGAGTACTTCTAATGGCGCAAAGCCAAGTTTTAACTTTAATTTGTTCTAGGATAATCTCTACGAATATCGTGCCAAATAATGTTCGCGTAAATTGAATGTCAAGACACCATAAAAGAGAAAGCAAAACGTGAATTTAGAGACCAATAACGGGACCACCAAAAAGCGGTCGTTTAAGAGAATTGTCGCTTAGTTTATTTTTTGTTTACAAGTTAAAAACATTCTTTTGATTGAATATGTATGTTATTGTGCTTTTCTAAAAATCCTAAGTTTTCAAAACTCAATTGAGACGATTCTAAGAACATAGGGGTTCATTAATTGTATTTTTCGACTTTTGTCTACTTTTAAATAAACTTTGATTTAAACAAGGGGATTTTGAAAACGGTCGCTTTATGAAAATGGTGGCTTAATAGACGTGGTCGCTCAAGCGAGGTGGGCTCTATATAGAAGGTGAATACCTGGCTATGTTTTATTTAAAGTTTTTGTATTTAAATACTTATGTACAAAATTGATCCCTGTCAAATTTTGAGAAGTCTGTGTACAATCTCATTCCTCGCCGGGTTACCATAACTTCATAACTTCCAACTTCAGATTAGGAAAAAGTCCCCCCCCCCTCTCTCTCTCTCTCTCTCTCTCTCTCTCTCTCTTTTTTTTTTCTCTCTCTCTCGCACACACATCGGAAAAGACAACCCCAAACACAAAACATATCATCTAACCAAATGAAAATAAGGTAAAAGGTATGATTAAACATGTTTTTCATCATTCAGTTTTTCTAAGAGGAATTTTAGCAAACCATACATATCTTCTCTATAACCCGAAGGTAAGAGAATGCGCTTTTTATCAACAAAGAAATTTTTTCAAAGTGGGGGTTACAGATTTATTTTGGGGAACAGATTACTTTTAATTTCTAATGTCTGAAGTTAACTAGTCGGTCATTAGATACGTCCTCTATCATTTATCCAGAAAGGGTATCATTGAGTCCAGAAACCCCTTTTAAAATCGTGGCCAAAGGTTGTATAATAGTATTGTAAAAAACATATTTCGTTTGTTCTGAACGAAACATTTTAACTGCCTATATGCTGATTAGCAGTTACAAATGTAACGCCCAGTGTAAAAGATAAATGAATGTCAAAAAAAAAAAAAAAAAAAAGATCCGCGTTTGGTCCTCAAAACCGAGATCTTTTGACATGATTTATTATATCTTAGATGTCAATACGTGACGTATGTGATGCATTGTTCTTATTGTTTCTAAAGTCACGTATTGAAACTTACATGAAAGAAAGCAAATTATTGATATTGGTATTTATGTACTCAAGTATAATTATCTTTTAGTTTGGAATCCATTATCCATGCCCAAATATGACCCCAGGGTCTTGATATGAACAAAATTGATAGAGGTCTACTAGAGTGATGCTACATACCAAATGTGAAAGCTGCCTGCCTTCTGGTTTCAGAGAGAAGATTTTCCTATTTTTACCCTTTTTGTTAAGGGAAACTTAATGTTGGATTTCATTTATTTGAACAATTTTGGTAGAGCCTTAACCCAAGGACCATCCCTGCTAAGTTTCATCAAGATTGGCCCACCGGTTTAGGAGAAAAAGGTTTTTTAAAAGAAATTGTGGACGACGCACGACGGACATTGGACGATCACAATAGCTCACCGAAGTGCTCAGGTGGGCTAAAATGACAAAAACTTCAAAGTTTCAGCTGGCGGTCTGATCCTCGTGACTACAATTACAGCAGATGACCGTCTTCTAAGACTTCTTCAATGATAAAAAGGACTCGTTTACAATCTATCCCCAGAAAGATGAACATATTTTCTATATCTTAAGTTTTGGCTTACCGGGTGTGTTAAATTTTCTATTACATTTGATTTAATGTAGATATTTGTCCTTATTGTACAGATATGTACTTTGATGTAAATAAAAGTTTTGTTTTGTTCTGTTCAGGTATTCTGCGTTATTAATGAACTGGCAGGGCGGGGCTTAGCTGTGACGAAATTTGGCGAGTTAACTTTTAAATATTTTGGGTTCATTGAATAGTAAGTCGGCAATAATTGTGAACGCATGCAAATAACTGTATCTTGAAACCCTAAAGGGTTCACGTGAATAGAAAAGAGTGAACACATTTCATCGTTTGGTTACCAAAGCCTCGTAACTTCAGCTTGATCAAGCTGAAGTTACGAGGATTTGGTTACCAATCTACGATTAAAGGTCTCTAGTTATTTATGTCTACTCTCTTTAGAAGTAAGTTATTTTAAATAAAAGCTGATTTCCCTTAACCTTAAGTGCAACGACCCGTTACTTATGCTCCGCCCTGCCAGGGCATTGATTATGGATTATAATGGCAATCAAAGGAAACGAGTAGAAATTTTGTACCCGGGTACACGAGATCTCGTTACCCGCGAATACTTGAGTACCCGATGATTAGTATTTATTATTTGGTAGTATTTATTTTACAATGGCGGATCCAGAATATTTGTAAAAGGGGGTTCGAACATACAAATTCCGAAACGATTTGAAGGGGAACATATGCTGCGAATCTGTGACCTTGAAAGACAGTAACCAAGACTCTCAAAATATCTGAGTTAAGTCTCAACATTCAGAAAATAATTGAGGACTGTTTCAAACAGTCTTCAATTATTTTCTGAAGCTGATCCGTTAAGGTTCATAGCGGTTATACAATCACAATAGTCCGGTAACGAATAATTGTTCAGGACCCTGGCAGAAACGTTATCCTACCCGATACCCGGGTACTCGAGTTCTCGCCCTAGCTCTAACCTTTACAGCATCTGTAATAGCCTATTTTGATTAATACATTTGACCCGAATTTGACCTCTGTGGAAAGTGCTTAGATAACAATTAAGCGACAAATTTTTTCAATTAGAAAAAAAACAACATTACATTCAAATTCGTTTGTAATTTATTCCTACGAACGCACGTGCGAAGCCGAGTGGGAAAATCGGATTTTTATTCATCAAAATAGCAGGGTCAATTAAACCGCGCTATATACACTGCCAACGACTTTCAAATTGAAAATAGGACAGCGAAATAATGTGTCTGGCACGTGCGTCCGGGGATTTGAAGCGAAATAAATTCGAAAAATAAGAAACTCTGTACGGTAGATACTTCCGGGAAATTCAGGATGACAAAATGGTGAAAACCCCGCTTTGCAAATGTACTTGCGTTCAAAGCGGGGTATTTCTTGCAAACCGTTTGTCCCGTTTAGTCGTCCAGAATGCTGGACTGGTTCAGCTGCTCAACACGGCTTGGCATGGCTCGAGGTCAGACCTCATCGGATTTTGGCCTTCTTTAGTCGATATGAAAACAAAAACGGTTTATCGAATGTGTTAAAGGGGTGTTTGTTATGATTTCTTGTAGGCCTACAAGTATCCCTTGGCTAATTTCGCCTGAGACTCTGTTTATTTCCCGTGAGTGAAATCGGAAAATCGCCGATAATCGACGATTTCCGCTAATTTTCATTACAAATTTGCTGTTTTTTCGGAGCATATTAACTACTCAGATCTGTAGTGTAGAGGTTAAAATAAGCGACTCTGAATCAAGAGACCACAAGTTCAAACCGAGCAAGAGGCAGTTTATTTTTCTAAATCATTTTTTTTCTATCTTACAACTTTAAATGTCTCTTTTAGACTATAGTGTTTTGGCGTTTATCCACTTTCTTCAAATTCTGAATATGTTTCTTTTCAAATATCGAGTTTATTTTTGATAAAACAACAACAAAAAAGAGGGGCCTGTCAATACTGGATGCCTTTGTTGTGACTTTGGCAATGGTGTTTGTAGAAACTAGGGGTAGAAACTAGATTTAATCGGGCAATAGTGTTGGTTTTTTTGTTGTTGTTTTGGGAATTTGGAAACACTTTCCATAATGATTTCAGACACAAAGTACAGTGTATAATTCATTATATATAACGACAAAGTGTTCTTTGCATCTTAGATATCGCGATATGAATAAGCCTAAAAGGGTCGTTCACTAATTAAAAAAAACTCAGTGTGTGACGAAAAAATATGAGAAAGTAAATTTTTAGCGCGTCGGAGATATGAACTCATAGATGAATGATAAAGAGTTCTTAACCCACTGAGCTATCACTTCTTGCTCTCATTTCCCGGTTAGATTGTTTGTTTATAAATGTTTAACTAACGGTTTATGTAATTAGAAACCGGAGATCTTCCGAAGATATAAGGAATATTCAAAGAATCTCAGGCAAAATTAGCCAAATAATAAGCTTTTATAGCGACGTGGTAGAACTCTCGCTCTGATACAGAATATGTGGGTTACATTTCGCTCCCATCGTAAATAACCCACATGAGGTGATGGTGGTTATGGGATTTGATAGAGGTCCTCGGTTTGAAATCCACCGGAGTCGAATAAATATTCTAGGTTAGGGGAGACCGGGGCAAAGTGTTACACGGGGCAAAGTGTTACGTTTGAAATATTTGCTTCTTGAATTGATTTATGTCCCAGGGGCCTGTTTCATCAATAAATGTCCTGGGATGTGTCTTAAAAGTGTCGTAGGACATATCCTGAGATGTTCGTAAGTCAGTTTCATCAAAACATCCTAAAAAGTTCCTAGGACGTAAATTCGCGTTTCATCAAACCGTGTCTTATTTTAACAATACTCGATTAAAAAGCCCCAAAACGCACGTGATAAAATCACGTGCAAGCTAATTATCGAGCTAATTAAGACTTATTAAAAAAGAGACTGAACTGAGACAATAGCCACTGTGTATTTCATGATTCAGTTTGGAAAAAAGTCCGTTCATCGTCTTTACCAAAAACAAGATTTTTAGGTCAGATTGGTGTGACTCAATTCTGTGTTTTTTTGCAGATTTCTTTTTGCTATTCATATATTTTCTTATATTGAATTCTGGTTCTTATGAAGTAAGAGTTTCATTTTTTCTTTCTTCATAAATCATCACGTTAACGCTCTGAATTTCTACACCTTTCTCTCGATAATGTTAATTGTCATTTTTTCTTCAATATGATTTGACTTTCATACAAAAAAAAAGCGAAAAAAATCTTATTTTTGTAGTTTGTAATAAATTCATTTCAAGAGCTATACGATAAAAATCCCTTTCTTGGTTCTACCTATCTATCATCATTATTTAAAGGGCCAACTCTTTCATCGCACACAAGAGAATCTACACGATGTGTGGATTGCTTGGGTGACGCTGTAACATTTCGTTGCCTTTCGATTGGCTGAGAAAACATAATAACGTCCACTTCACAATATCAATAACAAAAGAAAATGTTCAGCGAAATCGAAATATTGCATCCTTACTTTAGACATCCACGATTGTCATCCGATTTGCTCCATATTTTACAGAATAATTTGAACTATATAAATCGTTCCTTTTGAGAATGGGTCAGGTGCGTAAAGTATCACAAGTAAAGAGAGCTTATGGAAATTTCGATTAAAATACCCCTATCGAGATAAATTAAACAGTTTTGTCCGATTTGTTTCAAATTTTCAGAGAATGAGTGTACCAAAATATGGGTCGTTCCTTTTGAAAATGGTTCAGGGCCTTCAAGTATAAAAGGGGGGGGGGAGATAATAAAGATATGGTAAAAATGTCCCTTCCATTTACTTTTAAATGCCTTTAGCGGCATGGCTTTTCCTTGTAATGCTTTAGGTTTTCAAGGGAGTAAGTAGAACGTTTAATGCACTTATGGGCCTCTTGTTTTGAAAACTTTCATTTTCATTCTTATGGTGGCATATTTCTGTTACGAGATACAGGATATCAACATCGTGATAATTTTAAAAAAATATTAAATTTATTAAAATAGCAATATCACAATAAGGTAACGTTTCCAGGCTATTTGATCTCGTAAGTCAAAACATTCTAAATAATACCTACGTGATATTTGTACCTCGTATCTTGACTTTTTCTACGATAATGCCCACTGCTGACACCAAAATAAAATTATTGTGAACATAGAATTGACATTCACTGTGACTATATCTAGATTACGGCTTTCCGATTTATTTCATTATCATCTTCCAGATTAGAGCTTGTCAGCATCTACCTACAAGAAAAAATATCCGAATGAGTTTTCTATTTACAGTATTTGCCTTACCTTGACGCCAAACGTTGCAAAAGCGGGAAAACAGACATTAGTATCACACTATTTTAATGAAGAAAAAATGTAATAATAAAGATAAAATTTCCTAGAATTTCCTAGAAACTTTCTTTTATCGTGATATTTTCAAACAATCATGATACTACTATTGCGTATCTCGTGGCAGAATATGCCACCAAACTTCCTTCGTGTTTAGCTCGGCTGTTTCGGAGAAAACCCGAGGTAATAGTAATGCCTCCGTGTAGTCTACGTCATCGACATTGTCGACGGTAAACTATGATATTTTGTAACTCCTATGTTTTTTTGAAGCCATTCACTCGAATTTTGTAACACATGATAAAGGCAACGTATTCTATCAAGAGCTTAAATCTTTCTATATTTTCGAATAAATTTTATCACTTATATATATAAATGTAGTTTCTTTCATTTTCGCTCTGGCATCTAAAGTATTGAAAACAGTAGCTATTTCAACTTTAGATACAAAATTTAAGACAAAAGTATCACGTAGGACGCCTATATCGGTATCCCACGTTTGGGACAAAATTTAGGAACTTCCTAAATCTCTCGAGTTTGATGAAACCCGATTTCTGTCTTAAAAATGTCCTAGGACCTTTTTAAGACAAAAACACGTCCTAAACAGTTTGATGAAACAGCCCCCAGGTGTTATTTCTAAGAAAAGGGCTTTTTGATTATGCATGCTTTGCTGTAATATCAAATAGGAATGTCCACTTAAGAAGAATCGGAAAACGATTTTTGTGACACAAAAGTAAATTCTTACCATCTTCGTAAATATCCGCCTCGTATGATATAAAAGTGCAATGGATAGAAAAGATATGTGTTTTTGGGATACTCTGATCCAGAAGCTGCATAATGTGTACTAATTATTGTATCATTAACCTTTCTTTTCTTTGCATGGATGTATTTTCCGAAAAGTTGCGATTGGGGCAAAGTGTTACACAAGACATGGGGCAAAGTATTACAGTGTAACATTTTGTCCACATTATGTTTAACACCATTATTCAATTTCCAGATAACAAGATTTAGACTGAAACGCATTATTAAGAAGCTTCAGACGCAGTTTTAACGTTTCTGTAAATTATTTAACATGTAATTATATGCAATAGAGACAGGTGTACGAAAAAGATAAATTTCCTGTTGCTAGAGTAAGAACCTTTTCTCAAAATGCTTTGTTCGCTACTCAATCGGGCATGTTGAAATGAGGATTTGGAAGTCCAATGGGCTAATTACTCAATGTTAGTGGTAAATTACAGATTTTTTTGATATAAGCGCATAAATGTAGAGTTTAAGAGACTTTATAGGAGTAATTAATGCAATTTAGCCATTATCAATTTCTGTCGTTGAAGACTTGTCCGAAGCTACCGTAGGTCCCAGTAGTCACAAATACCCTAGATTTTATTTAAATGACCGTAAAATTAGAACTTAATGGTTTATGTTCTTGATAAAAAAGAAAAATAAAGAAATATCTTAAGATATGGTCTGAGTATCTTATCATTTAGGAAACATCTTGAAACATGTGGTTAGGCGCTTTTTTGTCATGGGTGACTAAGTCACTGTGTGCAAAACTTTCAGTCTGATTTGGAATAATATTTTGCCTAAAAGCCTTTATTGTTTATCCCGGTATTTAAAGGGCAAAAAGAAGTAGTTTTCGTGGCGACTGCCATACCATGTAACACTTTGCCCCGGTAGGTGTAACACTTTGCCCCAAAAGCCCGGGGCAATGTGTTACATTTACCGATGTTTTTGTCTGCGTATAAAGTTTATATAGTGTGATGAAATTGTTTAATTAAAGTATTTTTAGTTCGAAATTCCTTAAATTTTCGATACATATATTAGAAAAAATTCAAAAGAGCTATGGTGTCGGAAAATTTGTGAATTGTTTGAAAAATGTAACACTTTGCCCCGGTCTCCCCTACAATAAATTTTTATGTGTCACCGAATTACGCGTGCAATTTTTGTGCACAATCGAAAACAGTTACACCTGAAAAGATAGGGTAAAATGCACTTTAAAACAGCAGAACAGGTATAGAATTCCGACAAAAATGCATGTACAGCCGTTTTAGACTCAAACTTTTATTAAAATCCCTGGCTGTCATGACATTTGTAAAAAAGTAAGACTAACTTTGACTCTAGAAATGGAATGATTTCTTGTGACGAAGCCCTATGGTCAGGATGTTATTTTAAGCGTTTCGCGAGCGCTTTGAGATGAAACCCCGCTTTGCACGTGCACATACGTGCAAAGCGGGGTATCATTTCGAAAGTGCTTTGCTAACGTTGTCATCCTTTAGCGCAGGTGAGATCTAATTCCTTCTTTCAAAACAATGCTCACCTGACAAATTATCTTTAACCTTGTCAAATAATGCCTATTGTGGAGATTAAATTATTATTAATACTTAAATACCGCGTGATACTTCTTAATAACTCATCCTTGTCTATTTTTTTCTTTTAAAAGAAATTTGAGCGTATTTTTAGAATACAATGTATTTCTGAATGCATTCAATACAACAGGATAAAAGTAATATTTATTTCAAAATCTTCCTCTGACTGTATTGTTATATTTTTGTGGTTATTTTGAAGAAAAAAGACCTGATAATATATATCTATATGTACATTAAGAAAAACGATAGTTATTATTCTAAAAGATAGGAAAATATTTCCAGCTTGATTTTTTTTTCGAATCGTGGGTTTTTAGCTAGGCTGTTTTCGAAGAAAAACCGAGGTATTATGATCACATTGGCATCGATCGCGTTGTCGTTGGCGTAGGAGTTGGCGTGACAAACTTTAACCTTGCCCATAACTTTTAAATGGTAAGTGAAAACTTCAGTTTTTATGCGCGTCGAATGAGCGTGCAAAATACTGCCATTGAAATAGTTACGTACCTCCATGGTATTTCAATTACTCTATTTTCCAAGTTTGAATCTACTTGGCTACAGCTGCGAACCTTACGAAATACGAATTGTGCAGGGAAAAAATCTTTTCAAGTTGATCATGAAGCTCGAGGGAATTTTTTGAGTCACTAATCGTCCCGCTATCGATACTCAAAATAGTTCAAACATTCAGATTATTTCTTATCATGAAAATCTTCAACGAAACGCAAAATGGACAAATGACGTCCATTTACTGAGAATTGAAAAGCATAGGGACATGTCTCGCTGATTTTTTAGAAGCATAAATCATAATCTATATTATCATATATGTTTTAAAAAAATCAGCGGGACATGTCCCTTTGAGACCGCCTCACTCATTTCATTCTTTCGTTATTCTACTTATTTATTTAATTCATTTCTATTTCCTGAATGTTCAGCTAACTTTCAGCTCTGAGCACATGGTGTTTCATGGGGACGAGCCTTTTTGATCATTGAATGTCTGTCGTCGTAATTGATCTTATTCTGCAAAGGTCGAAAAAGCTAACTCGAAAATATGATTTCTATAGACGGTGCAACTAAGGTTGGTTTTTTTTTGTATTTTTTTCATGTATAACATGACAGTTGGAGCATCCAACATTATATTCCTGGTATTTCTCCCATCAGCACTACCATTAAAAATTACTTCCTTTCCTGGCTTTCAGGTGGGAGCCGTGAATGTAAGAAAAGATATGTGCCGCCGTTTCGGTCATATTTAGACTACCGTTCACATTTCACTGAATAGTGTCAAGTTCAATGTAACAGTCATAGATCGAAAATCAAACCATTGCCTGGGAAATTTCAAAACCACCAATGTTGCAATTCTCAAAGTAGTAAAATTGGTATATCGTAAGCGGAAGGCTTAAACCTCGTATCTACAGCTTGAAAGAACGTGAGTTACGAGGTTTTTGTCGTCCATTGGTAATATTGTTTTCGAGACTTTATAATACAGTTTCGTGCTTATATGTTCATTCACCATTTTTTTCTATGGAGGTAGGTATACTATTTCCGAAATGGAAATGTCACAAAATCGAATTATTTGAGCATATTTCTACAAAAAGGAGATCTAGTACTATAAAAGATTCAAAAAGGGTATCAGCTAATTTTTGTGAGTACTTGGGTATTTACGAATATTTTATATATATATATATATATATATATATATATATATATATATATATATATATATATACATATTAAGAGAATAGCGATCAAACTTAGTTAAATTATTGCACTGAATTGTTCAAAATCATGGTTTAAATTCTTGTAACAATAACTTTTGGTATATCGTCGGCTAGAGACATAAACCTCGTTTTTACGGCTTGAATACACTGGGGCTATATGAGATTTTGGTCGCTCACATACGATATGATTTTAGAGTCCCGGTAATAACCGGTTGAGTTTCATGCTAAGGTTTTCATATGGTATTTAAAATAACATAACCAAAATAGACTGCATTTGCAATAGTTTGGCGATCCGTTAATTATATTATGCAGGTCAGCAAGAACATGGATGTCGAATAAGGGGGCATCAAACCATTACCTGGTATCCCCATTTTTTCTCAAGTTTGCGGAATTTGCAAATACATATTCTACATTTAATAACTGAGTAACACTAAAGCATTTCTTCTTCTCTGCTTTAAGCCTAGTTTACATTTGCCACGATCACCTTACGATATTGCCACGATTCACAAATCGTGCGGTGTCTGCACGGGTTTCATAAAGCTGTCACAAGAATCATTGAGGTACCCTTGCGGCCATCGCAAGGTAAATGTGCGACCCCCGCTTCGAAAATTGTGCGATTTGACAACTTTATACACTGTAGACAGTGCAGCCGCCGTACAACCATTGTGCGGAACCCGCGCGGGGACCCTAGGATGATCCGTTCTATACTTATAGGCAAAACATCATACGGTAGCCTTTCGATGTCCGTGCGGCGATCGTGCGATGCCTAGACGACGTGTCTACGGACTACGCTCTCCGTACGGTCTTGCAATTTTAAAAATTTGTATTCCTATTTTTAATTAAAAATCGCAAGGTTCTGCGACACCCGTAAAACCATGCGATGATCGCATGGACACCGTATGTCGCCGCACGGGCGTCGCACGATTTTTGAATTGTGGCGAGTTACGGGCGCCGTACGGGCTCCTTAATCCAAATGTAAACTAGGCTTTACGGACACATACCGGTATAAGAAATTGTCAAAATAGAAATATGTCTTAAATATGACCATGGTTTTAAGATGAGCAGTTTTTTCGAGTCCGAGACTCCCATATGGTAATTAGGACTCGCAAATCTATCCGATAAAGTGCCAGGAACCCTCTTTTTTATGACTCTTGTCTGCTTTGTACTAATCGACTTACAAAATTCTGTTCTGCTCTGTTGGTTAAAAAAGATACGCAATTCTAAGCACAATGTATTGGTTAAATAACGAATCTATGGAAATATTAAGAAAAAGAAAGGAAAGCAAGAAAAATATATGATCAGTAATTTTTTCTCGCAAGTCAACATGTCTGAAAAATGCATAATCCTTCCTGATGATTTTTTTTATTTCTACATGTGCGCAACACCCAGACTCAGATCTGTCTCTGCATCCGCACATTCTGATCAAAGTCTTCAAATATCAATCTCTCAATTTCTCGCCATTAAGCAAAAATAAAACGTTTTGAAATTAGTATTATTACTAAAGGTAACATCACATACGATTGTTTCATATTTCTTTTATAAAAAAAGTATCTTGGTAGTACATTTAGCAACATACACTTTAAAATCGGATTTTAAAACAAAATGCATGTGAGGTGTATCATTTTGATTACTCGATTGGTGTATCAGATTCTTGATTTTGTCAGATATACATAAAAGTATTGGAAAGTTTAAGATGTTTGGCAAAACTGAAAACAACCTCCAATATGAATTGTAGCTATGGCAACGGAGGTATTTTGACATATCTCACTAAATTTGTGAACTATTAATGACATGTAATGGTCATTAATAAGGGCAGCTGGTATTGAATCTATATACATGTAGCTTTCGAATCTTGGATTACATGGATAACATGTATTCGAGGAAAATGTTCGTTTTCACACAAAAATTAGAAAATACATCATTCTAAATGATCTTGTAAAAAGAGAAGTGAGTTGCAAATATGACCCGTCAGGCGAAAAGGGATCTTCTTGGTATTGCGTGACGAGTCGATCATAGCCAGACTGTGCGGACTGTTCACAGGCGTAACATTTTGCCTTTGGCTTTTTTTCTGAATCTGTGATGATCTTTCTTCTTTCCAGTAAGAAAAACTTTGAAATGCGAACACCGGCTGACCTCTACTGGAACCAATATCTCTCTAAGATATTTATTTTACGAAGTTCCCGGGAGGTCATTTTTGCATTACTTATCACATAAATTGCAAGTATTGTTTATTCCATCTCGCTTTCTTTCATAAACTAGTTCCTTAATTTCGATAAAATATTTTCATTTTAAATACAAAATAGAAATTTCAATAGCTTCAAAAATCAAACAGGGAATAGTTATGGTTCCTGTGCATTGTAATATCATTTTAAAGGATCTTTTTACCAATGAAGCTTGAAGTTGATAGCAAATGTACATACAGAGATGCTCTGGAAAAAAATCTGAGTCATTATAATAACACAAAGGACAATAATCCCAAAATTATGCAACAAAAATGCTGTGGTTCTAATGCACCACTTTTCTCCTTCAAAGGTCTACGGCCCGGTGCCACTGCACTAACGGATGAATTGAGAATGCAAAGCGTATGAAAATCTTACAATGCATCGAAAAGATAATTTGTAAGCGTACATGTGTATGTATTTATCGTTTAAAATTTATTGAACCGCGTTGTCTTTTGTCTTTCAGCGTACGAGGAACATACGACATATGCATCCGCCCTTTCATCTTGTCGTACCAAAAAATGGGCTATATTAGAAAAAGTAGACAACAAACATTTTGCTCTCCTTTACCACCAGTTTGCCCTTCTTTCTTTGTTCAAAACTTTATAGTCGCCGTCATAGCGCAGTTGGTAGCGCGACGGACGGTCATTCTAGAGGTCCCGGGTTCGATCCCCGACGGCGGCACTCATTCTTTCCGACAGTTTGTCTCTCACCAATGGGTTGATAATCGTAGACCTATGTGAGATAGTAGCTGGAGGCTAGGAAAGGATGTTATGGCTGTACTGGTGAGAGAAATACCAGGAATCCATTGTAAGGTGCTCCTGCCGCCGCGATATAGCTGAAATAATGTTGAAAGCGGCGTTTAACTCCATTCAATTATATCAATCAATCAAAGCTTTATTGTGTCGAAAGTCAATATACAATCTCTATCAATATTTACTCGTTTGTCTTGGAAAGAAAGCGAATGAAAATATGTCCTTATGTTAACGGGAAAGAAGAAAAAAATAAATGAATCTTTTAACCCCGTATATAATTCAAATATGGAGGCTTGATTCTGATGTTTATTTTCCCCTTTTTTCTGCAATCCAAATTAAGAGCGCTAGCGAGGACTCCAATCATGCTACGAGAATACCCATGGTTATCTGCTTCTACAGTTAACAACATCGTGAAATTGACAAGGTGAAAATTTTTCGAATAATTTAGGAATGAAATTGAATGAGTGTGTGGATCGAGTTTTGAGTGAATTAAATGGGAGGTATTCCTATATCGCAAATTTTGTTCAGGATGAACACAATTAGCGATGCTGATGTATGTTTTCCAAAATTGAAGACATTGCCTACTTGGGGTACTCACGATGATCGGCGGGCTTCCTTACTAGCATAACAATGTCGACGATGGATTCTTTAACTCTCAACGATTTTTAACCTACAACTTTATAACGTTTAACCTTTTTTGTATTCAAATTATGGGTTGCCCACCAGCCTGTCATTTTTGAAAGCGAACTCTGTATGTCCGAAATTGAACGATCACTAGCCTGGATTCTGCTCGCGGTGAGTGTATTTAACATCCTGTACACGAAGCTGTTTTTTTACAGGAATTGTGACCTGTCTGGCAATAAGGGGTTATCTTGGAAGTGCGAAAAGTAACGATCCAAGTCAGGCTTTACCAGTTGTGCGGACTAACTATTTTAACTCAGACCGAATGGAACTGCCTTCGATGGTTTCATGATGCTTCGAATCAAAAGGTAAACAGGGTGTGCAATTATAACTTAACTTACATTTGATTTTTTTATTGAAATTAGGCTTTACATCGCTTTGTAACAATTTTCCAGTCATATCTCGGAAGCCGGGGCTACTGACCATGGGTTCCTTGTATTCCTCTTACCAAATTACCGATATATGCTTTCCGAATCTCCAGCCACTCATTCCACATAGATTTACGATTTTAAACCCGCTGATGTAATACATATATCGGAAGCTATGGGATATAAGAAATCATGATCCTCACCCCACCCCACCCACCCCATCCCCAGCATGATTTCGAGCCTGATGCGCTCCGACGGTGGCTCTACTTAAGTAAGCGACATTTTATTACATGTCCTTCATTATCACGTCGGTTTATTAACGACAAAAATCTTAACTTTGAATTTTTTGGGAAATCTCGATTTGTCAGTTTTCCTTAGTGTATGACTAAGTTTCGTTTTACAATAAACTTGTACTTTGTATTCACTAGCTCAATTTTGTTCAATGCTAGTGCTTTAAAAAGTGATATCCTTTGTACTTGATACATATAGGGAAAGCCAATCACATTACACGAAAATTTGCTATCCTTTAAATATCAAAATTCAGTTTTGTCACTAGTATGATTATAGAGGTTTCTTTCAGTCAAAACACGGATTTCAAATTTCAATTAAAATGTTGTTGTTTGAAATAGATGTGAAGTTAATGTTTTTGTTGTCAAGAAATATTTTTGAAACATGAGAAATCTCTTAACTAAAGTTTTTTTGTTTTTTTTTTTCATGAAAGTTGATAATTATAATTTGTTGAATACTATTTCTCTTAAAAAAAATAAAAATTTTGACCTAAAGACATACATGCATTATTTTTAAATAAAAGAAATCACAGACTGTAATTATAACCCTAAACAGCTCTTTAGTTGTCACAGAGTTCTAGAAAACAATACCCTGTCAATACTTTTACAGGTAATGTCCCCGGTAAATAAATATGCAACTTCGTTAGGATTTGAACCAGGGACCTCTTTGTCCAAAAGCGAGAGCTATAAAAAGCTAGCTTGTACGACAAGGCAAAACAAAACCCCTTACACATAAACCGGCTACCATATATAGTTAAAACAAAAGCAATCATAACATCATAACTACAGTACAAACTTTAGTTACAAGGCAGACGAAATTTAAAAAGGATTTTGTTAAGAAAAAAATACGTAATTAACTTCAAAATTCAAGTTTGGGTTTTACTATGTGCAGTGGATATAACAGGACATTAAGAATCAGCCCCGAACCCTAGCTGACTAAAGAAAACAAACCCCGGGAGTAATGGCTATTAACGGATAACAAGTCAGATTTATGGCATTAGTCCCAGTGCCCATTTCACCTATCTACGGTCTCCGGTGCATTTCTTAAAAGGGAGCAATATTCTTCGCATGATTTATTTTTCAGTGTACATTTTCTTATTCAAATTTTTTTTTTTTTTATTCCTGTCTATTCTTTAAATACGGCAACACACACTTTCGTTGTAGAAAAGCCTTTTTAGGATACTACAACGTACACATAAAGATACAGACAGAAAGTTTTAAATCGTATCCCGCTGTCTGAGAGGGGGGTGAATTCCCAGTCTATTAAACATGAATTAATTAAAATGTCTAATTTTGTTGAATTTATTTATAAATAGTAACAGGGATTTCCCAGGTTTGATCATGTGACAACACTTGAAACAAAATGGCGGCTGACACAGGGCAGTTAAAGTTACTTTTATTTGGTAATTTTATTTTCTATAGGCATAACCTTTTTATTTATCAAGATTGATACAGTATATTGTTTGTCATTGTCTTTTTTATGTAATTCATTCGGAAAAAGTTATGTATCAACCCTTGCATATCGTAGATTTCGTGGCGACATGATAGCAGTCTACAAATTACTTCACATGAAAGAGGATGTCAACTTCACTAGGTTTTTTTAATTGTGTGACAACTCCATAACAAGAGGGCACCATTTAAAAATAGAGACAAAGAGTTGTAGAAAGGACATCCGGAAATCATTCTTCTCAGTGAGGGTTGTCAGTGAATTGAACTTGCTACCAGATTTGATAATAGATGCACCATCTGTGAATGCTTTTAAAAACCACCTGGACAAGTATATGGGAAATGCGCAATTTACCACCCTACCGGATAAGAACTGGGTTTATAATCATGAGGGGGTTATAGAAGACGATGATGTCTTGTGACCCTGAACTACAGATGTAAGATGTAAGATGTATTGCAACTCTATTTACAAAACTGGCAGACCCTGTGTAATAGATGCTCATTACGATTGCTTTGTCAAGACACGAAATGAGTTCCTACACTTTCGAATTCAACATAACTTTTTGCCCAGTGAAAAAAATTTGACATTCTATATGCTTAAACAGGCTAATAATTTATCTTTTATCTATAATTTCTATGATACTGCCACATGTGGTTCTGTCTATCGTCTATTTTGTTTTAAAGCTCCGCCCTTCTATCAATTTTGGCATTTGGTACACTTTTTTGTTGTTTTAGTACATCTTTGTTTGTAAAATTACTGTGTAATTTCAAACTTCCTCGGAGCTAGACTGGTTGAAATGTGATTTCAGCTTAGATACTGCATGATGATGGTTGATCATTTATTATTAACAGTGCGCCATTTAGCTATCAGTATTACAGTGTTGACATTTGGGTGATCAAACTGTCGTATCTAAAACAGAAATTCAAATTGAAGTTACAAAATGTGTTATCTACAACCATGGCTGAATTCATAAAAGTGTGGGTTGGAGAAACAGTGGAGAAACTTTATGTTACAAATATCAAAAACTCATTTTTTTTTGTTACAAATGTTAAGATAAAAGATTTCTAACTGTAAAAGTTATGTCGTTTATAAACAAGTATCTGAGTTGCAAAGAGATTGTCCCATGGGTTAGTATTAAAACTGCTGTCACATGAATTTTATTTACACATCTCGCATGGCTTTACATATTTGTCACATGAAATGCTTTCAATGTTGCGGGACAATAGAATAGCAGGATGGATTGATTGTAACTTTTTATAGTAGAATGATATAATTTCAAACAGATATGGTTGCCAAAGCTGAGATTGGAGGCGTGGTTTTAAAAGAGATAGTAAAATTACAAATTGCCATTGGTTGTCAAACACTAAGTTAGATTATAGAATCTGCATAGTGAAGTTTAAAGGAAATAAACAACTTTTTGCGCAGGCTGCACTGATTTGAAAAGTTTACATTTTCTGTAAACTTCAATATGCAGGCACTATCTTATACATAGATTTGAAAATAATAAATTACAATTTTAGACCTATATGACACTACATCTTATTGACACCACCACAAGCAAAGCTATGATATGTTTTGTCAATATTAAATATACTTACTTTGCACTTTTGCATCAAAAGCGTTAGCCTTTTTATGCCCTGCTTGAATGCGATAAGGATAGATTATTTTCTTGTGTCAGGGTCTAACAAATATTTCTTTGAGAAGGGAGTCAATCAAGTGGTTATCAAACTTATTAAATCAATGAGTCCAGGCTTGTAGTTCTGGCAAGTGAATTTTTATATAATACATTGTAGAAAAAAAGGAATCACTCGTTTCAAACACTTTGTTGTTTTAAAGATGTACCTCCCAAAAATAAGTTTGCTTTTATTATAAAATTACTTGTTACAATTCATAGCTGTTGGATGCGAATTTTCACCATTTATTCTTGCCAAAAATTATCAATTTTGAACGTCGAACTTCTATAGGTTTTCAACAGTCAGTGCTGTTTAATTTGGTTTAAATCTTATTATTTAACATCGATTAGGAAACAAGTTCTTACAACTTAGATTAATCACTTTCGATTCTGCTTCCTGGAAAATTCACCAGTACTTGCGTTGAATGTGTGGGCCAATGAAAGAGCCAAGATCGATAGCCGCTCCCGGGAATCAAACTCAAGACCTTTGCGTCAAGAGGTCGACACTCTACCTCTAGACCACGGACACCACTGTGTTGTATAGTAATCAATGGAGTCGTGTAACTACTGGTTTTAAGACACTTACAATAGTATTGAATTAAACCTTCAATTTGCAGATTAATTGGGAAACTGCTTGATCACTAACAAAAAGCGCTCTCTGGTTTTCCATTTAAGCACCTAGCTATAAGTCTCAAAAGGCTTTAGAATATAGAGTTGTGTTTAAGTAAATGGATGTGAATTGATCTTTAGAGATTCAACATCTTGATTTCACAGTTGCTGAATGTCACAGATGTTAGATGTACATGTATGGTTTATCTTATTTGATTTCTTTGAAAAATCAATTTTATGTTTTTATGATTGAAAGTAAAGAATTAATTTAGTATGACTTGCTACATATCATTACTTTAATTTGAATCTTTGTAACTACAGCTTGAATCAAGATACATATTTATTACAAAGTCTTAGAAATAAGAAATAGTTTGTTCTATGAATGAAATATCAATATGGTGATGTATCAAATAAATTTACCGATGTTATGTAAATGGTTTCGTAAGCATGGTAACTTCAGTTTGATTCAGCTGTATCATTCATATAACATTATATGAATGATACAGCTAAATCAAACTGAAGTTACCATGCTTACGAAACCATTTACATAATACCAATAAATTATTTGGTAAAGTTTGGTTGTTGTATGGTGAAATGGCTTTTTACCAATTATTTCTAACACCTTCAAAATTTATAAAAGCTCCCTCTCCCCAGTGATATCTACCTGTTCCAAGGTTTCACACTAGATTAAAGACTAATCCCTACTAAACTTATTGGTTTTCATAGCTTATAAGAGGAGCATTTATAATGAGGGAATAAAAATGAAATAAAAAATGCTTACAGAATCCCACACATTATTTTTTTGTATACATAAATACCATTTAATTAACGTAATAAACTAATAAAAGAGGAATAATCAATGAAGCACTTCTCATGAGAACATGTAATGCTTAAACTAGCCAACTGAAAGTAGAAAATTAAAGATGTTTAAATTGTTTGGGAAATTATATAAAGTTTCCTTTTTTTATTCCCCTGTCAAAAGACAGGAGTGTAAAGGATATACATTGTTTTCATTGTACTAATTTATATTCTTCCTTATGGGTTAAAACCCATAACTTTGTAGAAAAGACTTAAGGCTTGGTCACATTTACGTTAATTAACGTGGTTGGCAGTAGTTATGCATCAACGTAGTCAGCCGTAAAATTCATGTAGCTGATCGTATACAGCTTACACGTAGAGAGTAATGTAGTGCAAACTCGTGAGTTTGACCGTTGTGTCTTTGATTTTGTAAAAAATGTTCAAAAGTCTATTCACTATTTATTTTGTCCCTAATTTGGTCATACTGTCGCAGTAGTTGATCCCTGCTTATCCATAAATAAACTGTAGTAGCACATTATGATATCGTAAACGTTTGTCCCAAATAATACGGTAAATCAATGTTGAACTAGTGATTCACTACTCTTGCAGTATGTGTATCTGATTTTTGTCCATGGTTAGGTAGGGAAAAAGTATGTTGTAAAATATCGGGGTCACATTTCACTTTGTTATCTTAATCTTGCTCAAAGAATGCCGTACTACAACGTACCCTACGGTAGACTGTGTAGTTTAACCTTGTTGCCCTTGGACTGAACATTCTTCTACCGTATAATCCTACGGTAGTGGCCAGACAAATCTTGGGCATGTTCAAAATCCCTACGATGAAAAAGGATTTTCTGTTGTAGTTTGAATGTAGTTCAACGTAGTATGATCATGTTGAATCATGCTCACGGTAAAATGGAGTACGACTTACTACGATAATTGCCGTAAATGTGACCATAGCTTTAGAGTACTAGAGAGATTGCTTCTATGTCTTTAAAACTGATCTTTGGATTAAGAGATGAAGAGATTATTTGTTCATTTCATTTCAGGGTATGAAACTTAAACCTAACTACACTGTATGAATAAGCAAAGTAGATTCGGTGCAGGCTAAATTACTTTTCATAATTGACTGTTTTTTCTGCATCTAGAATGATCATTCCTTCTTATTGTGACTTTCTTTTTTTTTTATTTTTTTTTTAAATGAGCCATTGGGTTGACCTTGAATAGAACAGTTCATTTTTTTCAAATAATTCATTTTACAGAGTTTTCAGATATGATAAAACATCAGGTGAATTTCAACCCTCATTGACCCATATCCTGCTGTTCATCAGATATTTCACTGCTTTTGTAAACAGTATTGAATAAGATTAGCCTGCACAAATTGATAAGCAGTGTGATCTTAGCTACTGTTTTCTACTTCAATATTTTGGGAAAAATTTCAAATCAGACTAGTTGAAAAAACAAAAAGACGGGCAATTTGACAGAAACTAAATTCAGATTCAGCATAATTGTAACCAGGTTGAGTATAAGGGGTGTTTGTACTGCCTTGTGGTACAAGCAAGCTTTTATAGCACAGTGGTAGAGCATTGCTTTGGGATGTAGAGGTCTCGTGTTGGAAGCCAGAGTTGAATATCTAATTATTTGTGGGTTACATGATATGGGTTAAATCCCAGGAAAAATCAATATGGACGCCATCATAGTGCAGTTGGTTGCATGTCAGAATATCATTCAAAAGGTCCCGGGTTCGATTCTCAACAGCAGTTCTCATCCTTTGCAATTATTTGTCTCCCACCAATGGGTTGATAATTGTACACCTATGTGAGATAGCAGCTGGAGGCTAGGAAAGGATGTAATGGTAGTGCTGGTGTGAGAAATACCAGGAATCCATCGTTAGGTACTCCAGTGCTGGTGTGAGAAATACCAGGAATCCATCATTAGGTGCTCAAGCCACCATGATACAACTGAAAGATTCTTGAAAGTGGCGTAAAACTCCATTCAAACAAACAAAAGAACAAATATTACTGCAATTCTTCTGTATCATTGCAGCATTGTTAACAACATCAGTATGCTGTGATGAAGGTAGGCACAAGGGACGTTGTGAGACTATTCCCAAGAAGAAAATCGACACAGCATTTTTAACTGTGGTATTGGAGGATGTATCTGTCAATGTGACATTGAAGGGAGTTTCTTCAGAATGTCATACTGTAAGTTCTCTGATAACAATCATTTAGGGATGAAATCATTGCATAAAAATTCTAAAAGGTTTCCAACATTTCTAGAAGCAATATAGGGTTGAGAACATTTTGGTAAAAAAAAGAGTATTATGATTTCATGATAAGCAACTGTCCAATTAAACCAAAGTGTTCATTACATTGAAGCCTTTCGAAGGTTAGATTTTCAGTATACTAAGCGGGCACATGATAGGGTTTTTCTTCGAACAATATTGATTGCTAGGTCAAGATGTTTGATTTTGTTTAAATGTTTAAGAGTGATTAGTTATTGCAATATTGGGATTTGAAAGAAATAGCAATCATAATGTACTACATTGTGTTAACAATTTTCTACCACTTTTTCAGTGCAGACTACAACCTTTAGTTGAGTTTAACATCCAAGATAACATCACAAGTTGTACGGTGTTGGTTGATACAAGATGGCACATGAGGCTTGCCATTACAACAGATGACTTGTACACTAAATTCAGTGGTTGTAGGTAAGGTAACTTATTGTAGGATAATGACGGCAAAGCGTGAAATAGTTGTAACTCCCTATTAGCATATAGGGAGTTACAACTGTTTCACACTCAACCAATGAATTTATGTTTTTATGAACAGAAGACTGGTCGTGCTCTGTGACTGCTGAGATTGCAGACAGCATGGGATATTGCAATGTCATTTGCCTTGTACAGTGCAACAATAAAAAAATATAAATAGAAGGACAAAAATCAAAGAGTCAACTATTGATTGGTGGGGTAAAAGCTGTAACAACATCTTATTCAAGATGTATTAATGATGTTTAAGTTGTCCACACTTAGGAATGTTAATTTAAATTATGGAAAATGACAGAGGCTGCACTTCCTGTCTGAATCACTTCCATACTTCTCCTAATAAGCGCTTCCGGGGGCTATACATAACATGGTCTGTGAGAGGGCTTTCATTTGGTACTCATTTTCTGATTTAAAAGATAACTAAATGTGATGTATTTTAGGCCCTTTTCCTTGTAATTTGAAGTGAATTTTCTCAAAACAATCATAAAAATGATTGTTTAGAGGAAATTCATCTCAAATTAAAAGAAGAAGACTTAAAAAATTCCTAAAATTTAGGCATTTGTAGTGGGTTTTCTTTGTAAAAATTGTACTACTATTAGGGTGCTACTATTAGGGAGGGTGCTTATATTAGAGGAAATGCGGTAACTTACTAAGGGAAATGTAATTTTGACTAGCAGCTACAGTGAATAAGTTTAAACAAACATATGTTGCATATCAAATAATAGGAAAAAAACAGTTTTAGACTATCCTATAACCTAAATTTTATAATTTTGAAAATGTAGGGATTAAATTTTATATGTCTGTATTCTAAGAAGGGTTGATACTTCTCAAAAATCAATATCTGATGGTCCCTTTTTGCATAATGAGTCTCCCAAAAATTCTTGTTCAGGAAGATTACGAATTAGAAAATCTGCTGAGTGCAATGGGCTTTGACCTTAATCAGCCTATGCAATCCATGCAGTCTGAAAAGGGTTGACACATAACAAGCTATAAAGATTGTCATTTTTTTGCTCTAATGTAATTAACAGGTTAATTAGAATTATCACATTCCTTTAAGAGGGTGTTGTAGGTTTATAAGAGCCTACAGATGTTGGGACATGGAAAGATAGCCAAAATTGCAAAATACCAGAGATTTACCATGACCACAAAGTCGAATCAATAACAAAGGTGATGTTTGAACACTTAATCATTGAATAGGAAGTGTTTAACAGGACTTTTAAATAATCTAGGGTATAGTACATCCAGAAAATTTAAAAAGCAAATCAATCATTTAAGCTTGATATTAACACAAAAGTTCAAAAATCGTGTTCTGAAAAGTTTCATTTACTCTCTGTTGAAATCAATGAGGTATTTATTTGATGGGGGTTGGTTAGAGGCTTGAGTTTTTCTGAAAATCTCGCTTAGAATACTTGATAATGACAACCAAAGAGCTGATGGGGTTATATAAGAACATTGGACTGTATTTGATTTTTAGCTGAGTATTTGTAGAATAGGGGGGCTATTCCGGTCATCCGGGCGTCGGTGTAATGCTTTGGTTATGTTTTTATGTGAAGTGTTTAAAATCTCTGTTTCTACTAAAGCTATTGGCTTTGCACATGCTACTGTGACCCTAATATTAGATTCATTACTCTGATATTGATTTTGGTGGAATTTAAACCTTTTTTTGGACTTAGAAATCTTGGTTATGTTTTTACTATGACCATAATAACAGCTTCTAGACAAAGATTCAGTGCTCTGATATTTAAGTCAGTGGAATTCTAACCCTTTTCAGACTCAAATTGTGGTTATGTTTTTATGTGCAACAGTTTTATATTTGTTGTATCTCTGTTCCTACTAAAGTTATTGCTTTGAAATTTGGCACATGCTTCTGTGACCATAATATCAGTCTCTAGACAAAGATACTTTTCTCTTGACTTTCATTTAATTGAATTTTCAATGTTGATATTGGTTTGCTGTTACTATCCAGCACTAGGAATAGTCGAGCTTCGTTGTCCTCCGACAGCTCTTGTTAATGATATTTTATACCCCCCACCTACGAAGTAGAGGGGGGTATATTGGTTTCACCATGTCTGTCTGTCTGTCCATCCGTCCGTCAATCCATCCATCCGTCCGTAGACCTTTTTGTTTCCGGACTCTAACTCAAGAACCAAGTGACCTAGAATCATGAAACTTATGGCAAATGTTGCTTATGACCCAAGGAAGTGCCCTATTGTTTTTGGGTCACATAGGTCAAAGGTCAAGGTCACAGTCAATTTTTGTTCAATTTTTGTTTCCGGACTCTAACTCAAAAACCAAGCGACATAGAATCATGAAATTTCATGCAAATGCTGCATATGACCAATAGCACTTGCATTTTGACAAAGTGCCTGTGGGGGGTATAAGTCCGCTCTGCGACAGTTCTAGTTATACCTGTTCTAGATAATAATGTATGTGTAGGAAGCTTAAAAATTGGCTGCATTCACTAAAACAAAAGCAAATATTTTTACAATATTGTTCCTTCAATGAGTAGTTTGTATGTGATATCATAAATCTAATTTTATGCCTTCAAAGCATTCATAAATGTTACTTCTGTTTGATATTTCAGTGAATCAGCCTTGAGTAAAACCTTTCAAGAAGGTGGTAACTACACAATATTTGTAAAGAATGATGGTGATCATAAGATTCTGTGTAAAAGACCAGTTTTATATAATGATCCACCTGATAGCAATATTCGTAAGTACTCTCTTGTACAACCAATGGTTTTCTCAGAATATAAATTCTGTCAAATGCAGTTTGTTTGTGTTTATAGTGTTGCTTGAATGATTGATTGATTTGAGTTTAACACCTCTTTCAACATGGATTCCTTGTATTTCTCTCACCAGTACAACCATCACATTCTTCACATTCTTTCCTAGCCTCCAGCTGCTATCTCACATAGATCTACAAATAGTTGGAAAGAATGAGTGCCGCCGTCGGGGATCGAAATATTGTTGTTTGAATCAAAGTCTCGTTTAACAGCAAATTTTCTCTTAAAGCCCCTGTCTGCATTTATAGTAAAAAATTGCTATTTCTTGAACAGTTGTTGAATAATCATTCTTGATTTAGATGAGTTACATAAAAATACACATCAAATTGACAAACAATGGCTTTTTTGGGAAACAAATAATCTGCCATATACAGTAAAATATGTAAAAGAGATTTTGGTCACATGAAATAGGCCCACGCGAAGGAGCGGCAATGTGCTCTATTCGAATTGGTGTCCAAATTGTTGCAGATAATAAATATTCATCAAGTTAGGTCTATATTTAGATCATCGGGTAAGAATCATTTGCATTACCGAATATTTGAATGACAATTTCAAGCTTATCCTCAAGAGTAAAAGTCTAGTTTTTGTGTACATAAGCATTTTAGATCACTGTCTTCTGTTTTAGAAATGTTCACAAACTCAGACAGGGGCTATAATTAAGGACCTGTTAAAAACTGAATTTTGTTAGCTTCAGCTATTTGCAGTGTTATGTCCATTCAATTGGGGAACCATCTGCAATTCTAAGGAAAAGACCTTGGGAATAATAAGGGCACAGACATGAAAGCATGTCATTTTGTATGTGGGTTTTCAGGACATCACAAGCATCAACACGACTGAGAAAACAAAAAATCAATGAAAGATTAAAAAATGGGCGTGATATATTTTCATTAGAAAACATTTTTTACTAAGGTTTGTTATCAAATTAAAGTATACCCAAAAGATCTGCATAGATGATTAAAAAGAATAGAAGAGTTTTCTTCAAGCAAATTGACCAAGTACTACTGGAAGCTGAATTGCCTAAAAGATTACCTAAAATGACAACACTTACATCCCAGGTACTTTCCAGTTTACAGAAAAGTCTGGGTGATGTTCAGAATGATGTCCATTATGTGTCTTTGCAAAACTGTCTATCTGCCCATTCATCTGTTGGTAGTTCATGAATCTATTGCCAGTTTTAATTTACCAGTAAAAATCTAAGCATTTGGATGGGGGGGGGGTAGCCTTACCTAAGCACATTCTGATGTTAAGATCTTCTACTAACCTGGATGCTTGAGTTGAGTGGTCTGGCCACCCAATATGATCAAGAATCACATTTTGTCTGCTTTGATTTTCAGCCATTTATGTTGCCCTAGGATGTTGTGTTGCTGCTGCAGTACTCTGGGTACTTTTGAAAAGATTTCTCAGGTAATAGATAAAAAATGTTGAATAAGTATTTGTAAAATGATGTCTAAATAAAATAGAAGTATAAAAAACATTTACAAAGCTTCAATTTTAAGAATTTTATTTTGTAATTGTTTAAAATTTTCAAAAATTGCTGAAAATCACTTGAATCAATATGAAAAAAATATTGATAGTGAAAAAAGGCTAAAATTTGCTTCATAATTTCAACTCCTGCATGTTGTCTTTTGTAATACTAAAACCTTATAACTACAGCTTGTTTAAAGCTGTAGCTACAAGATTTTAGAATTTATTTATTTTATTTATTTTTTATTTTTATTTATACAATATTTTGAGAGGGTAACACTTTTAGCTGTGCAGCCAGTCTACCAAGTGGCCCTCTACATTAATAAAACAAATATTTACAAACATAAAAACGTAAAAATACATACAAACACAGTTGTTATTATCGACAAGGGTACAATAAACTGTAAAAATAACACAGAGGTCTATGATGATAAAATTAAATTATCGTTTTGAATAATGTTGTATAAAGAATTATATTGCTGGTAAGATGCTATGGTGAACAGTTAAAAGTTTTGGACGAATTAGATCATAAAAGTATGTCGGGAAATTAAGCAATTCCGGATAACTCAGTTAGCGTGAAAAATTGCCCATTTATGATTGGATATAGTTTCTCAAACCCCTTTTAAATTCAGAAAGGGATTTAGTCGTTCTGAGTTTTTGAGGGAGAGCATTCCATAATTTTGATGCAGAGGATGAAAAGGAGCGATCGTAAAGCGCAGTTCTAGATCTTGGTATTGACAACATAGCATTCGAAGAGGATCGCAATGGAAGCGAATGAGCTTCTGACATTGGCTTTAGTAATTCAGTAATATATTCAGGAGTTAACTCGTTCAATGCTTTGAAAGTTAGTACGGCTTTATTGAACATAATACGTTTTGGTATAGAAAGCCATCCCAGATCATCGAGCATCTGGCTAGAAGGTGTCATACAGTCAGCTTGTAGAATAATACGGGCAGCTCGTTTTTGTAATTTGGCGATGCGTTCAATATTAAGATTCGACGTAGCGCCCCATGTACTTGAACCGTAGTCGATTAGCGGCAAGATGTAATTTTGTAGAATATTTTTTGAATATGTTGAGGTAGGTATGACGAAAGCTGCTTAAGAAGCGAAACCTTGCTAGATATAAGTGAGCACAAATAATCTATTTGTGGTGTCCAATTGAGATGTTCATCAATAATGATGCCTAACAGTTTTTGACTAGATACTTTTTTAATTTCATAGCTGTCAACGGTCAGATGGAGTTCATTAGCTTCATAAGACCGCTTTTTCGATTCAATTATCATATACGTACTCTTGTTAAAATTGATAGGAAGCTTGTTTTGTTTACTCCAATGCGTGATGGCGCGAAAGTCAATTAACATTAGTTCGTTTAATTGATTTATTTCCTGGTTATTTAAATGAACTGTCGCATCGTCAGCAAATAGATCAGCATAGCAATGTTTCAAAATTAAAGGCAGGTCGTTTATAAAGAGCAGGAATAATGTGGGCCCCAAAATTGAACCTTGGGGAACGCCAGATTTAATATGAGCAAACGTAGTAACACATTGGTCGTTTAAAACTGTTTGTTAACGCGATTCAAGGTATGACTTAAACCATTTCAGAGAGGAGTTACTGAACTTGTATTCTACCAATTTTTTTAACATAATTTCATGATCAACTAGGTCAAAAGCTTTCCTAAAGTCGATGAATATAGCCCCAATTTTATCTCCTTTGTCGATACTTGACATCCAACTGTCTATTAATTTAACAAGTGCTGTCTGGCAGCTATGTTTCTGTCGACAGCCTGATTGGCTCTCGTGAATAAGATTATATTTATTTAAGTATGAAGTCAAATGCACGTTAACGTGCTTTTCGAAGATTTTGGAGATGGTGGGCAATATGGAGATTGGTCTATAATTGTTCGGATCGGATTTACTTCCACTTTTGTAAATAGGGAAGACTTTAGCCATTTTAAGCTGATCCAGAAAACAGCATGTCGAAATACTTTTATTTATTAGGACAGCTAAGCTGTGTGATAGGACAGAACTTAATAATTTCAGAATTCTAGGTCCAAGGCCATCAAGTCCCATTGCTTTATACGGGTCAAGATTGTTGATGTATACAGCAACCTGCTCGGGTGTAATTTTTGGTATTTTAAATTGTACATCATTTGGTATTCTATTATTAATGAAATTTACTAGATTAGCAAAATTAGTAGTTGAAGATTCGTCACCTCCAGAGAAATGAGATATATTGGCAAAGTACTCATTGATGTTAGAAGCAATATCGCCCAGAGAAGTGTAACGTTGGTTATCTATAACAATCTCATCTGGTAAGCTACTATTTGAATGGTTGTCATTATTGCTGGCTTTTCTAAAATGTTTCCATATGGATCGTGCATTCTTCGAATTTATTACCGAATCGCTAAAGTATTTACGCTTAGCTTCCCGGATCAACTGTTTTACTTTATTTCGATATATTTTGTAACATGACCATGATTTGCTATTTTTACTTTTATCTCTAAGATTTCGAGCACATGCAATTTCGTCATTGTACCAGTCAGGTAAAGACTTCACTTTGCCCCGCTTGGTAATTATTGGAGCGTGAAGGTCTAAGTTCTTCATGAGTATACTGTACCAAATAGATAGATCTTCAGTTATGTCCGGACTAGATGCCGTAAAATATCTTAAATCATCCGTAAGATCTGAAATAAATAAATTTTCATTGAAATTCTTAAAGGATCGATAAGAGTGGGTAATGTGATCCGATTTCTTTACCGGATTGTTAATTTTTCTCGTATAACATATTGGAAAGTGATCACTCGAGGCAAAAGTCGATACAAAAGATTCTACTATATTTTCAGGGTTTGTCGTGTAGTCGTGATCGATAATTGTAGAGCTTGATTCGGTATCTCGAGTCGGATCTTGTATGAGCTGAGAGAAGTTAAATAATTCTATCAAATTGTGCCATTTTTTGTTTCGATTCGGACTTGACTTCAGGTCAATATTAAAGTCGCCCATTATAATATGCTCAAGGCCGGTTGTCTGTGCGAACGATAGCTCCTCTTCAAAAAGATCGATACAGAACAAACTAGGAATGGTTTAGAATTTGGTAAAGCTATCTCTACCCAAAGTGTTTCAATGTTTGATATTTCTAGTTCAGGCCTACGTTTACAATTAATTGATTTTCGAAAGTACAAAATTACACCACCTCCAGTTTTATTTTGAGTGTCTGATCGATCTTTCCGCATAAAATCAAAGCCATCAATAGCAATTTGACCATCACAAACAGAACTTGTCAGAAATGTTTCACACATACCAAATATGTCAGGGCAATTTTCAAGTGCTAACATAATGCGTATATCATCGATTTTAGGGATAATATGTCTAATGTTTAAGTTGGAAAAGTGAAGCCCATTTGAGTGAAAGATTAAATTTGAAAAACTACTTATATCTTCTTCAAGTATCGTTTCGTTATGGTCAATATAACCGAGTTCATAAGCAGAACCAACATTCAGCGATTCATGATGCACTGGTGCACTAGAATTGTCAATATCTGAAATGTCAATAATTTGGTTCTGGCTCGCAATTTGTTAAATGTCAGAAACACCGCTGTGAGATATAATGTCTATGTTTCAGATCTACTTTTATCTACAGAATTATCTACAAGTTTTCCCCCAGATCAGGCAGCTTTCTTGACCCAGTGAGTAAACATTTACATTCATATATACTACTCAAAGTTTGCTAATGACCAAACTTTTTCGCTGTCCTACAGGAGCTGATTTAGAAAAAGAAAACGTTCATGTTTAAAATTGTACACAAATGTATTGACAAGATATCTAATATATACAATACCAAATTTGACACCCAATTTTCTCGCTGTCTTTTGCAAAATTGAGAAACACCGGTTTCTTACATTTCCTTTCTCATTTTCTACATGTACAGGTTTCGTGTAGATGCTTGGTTTCTGTTTTTCAGTACTTTATTGACTTTTAAGTCATCACCCATGGCTAATCCAAATGTCAGACGACATTTATCTGTCAAACAATTGTGGCGGGCTGTAGGTATGGTGGAGCAAGGGGCTTCCCACCGTGATGCTGGCATGGTATGGGGGTACACCTTACTGTTGTAACCAGAGCTTGGGCACGATACCAACAGTATGGTACACCTGTAACGAGACATGGTGGAGGTAGGAGTAGAGCTACCTCCGTTGCAGAAGACTGTTGTTTGGTAATTCAACCCCGAAAGGAACAGGTTTGCTACAGCAATGCAGCTACGTTCCGACCTTCAAAACGCCTTGGGAGTGCGACTTTCGACTCAAACCATACAAACACGGCTGCATGAGCATAACCTGAGGTCAAGAAGACCATGTATTCGTATTCTGCTGTCCAGTGTTCATTGTCGGCGTCTGTTAACATGGGCATTCAACCATGTTGGCTGGTGCCTAAGATGCTGGCGCCCCGTGCTATTCATGGATGAGGCCAGGTATTGCCTGGACTACACTGATAGGCGGGCTAGGGTGTGGAAGGTTTCAGAAAGAGGTTCTCTGACAGCTCGTAGGTTCATTGATGAAATCCTGGATACCCCAGGGAAAATGACTAATAATTTGAACTTGGGGGCCCAGACTTCAAAAATTAAATATTTTACATTAGAGATATAGGCATTTTCCCAAAAACTCTAGGGGCCCAGCTCAAAAACTAGAGGCCATGGGTGACTGGGTCCCTGCTAGTCTTTTTCCCTGATACCCACGGAAGATTTTACGCTGATGCTATTGGGGATGGATTCATTTTAATGGATGATAATGCCCGTCCACACATGGCTGTATAGTTCAAGAGTATCGCCAAGAAGAGGGTATTCCACATTTGGACTGGCAGGCTCGCTCACCGGATAAAATCAGATAGAGCATATGTGGAATGAACTACAGGTCAAAGTTTCTGCTTGCCAGGTCCAGCCAAGGACACTCCAGGAGCTTGGCCAGATGAAGAATGGGCTGTTATTCCCCAAAGAGTAATCTAGAACCTAATTAGGAGTATGCAGAGGCGCTCAGGCTCTTAGTGTCAGCTCTCATACTCATTATTGAACGAAATGCAATTGAAAGAACACCTTTTTTGGTCAAAATCGATTTTTCAAATAGTCAAATTTCATTTTTAGTTGGCCATGGTGTTGGCGTTGGCATGACAAACATTAGCTTTGGTCATATCTATGTTAATTGTTGAAGATGTCTTCATGGAACTTGGGATTTTTGTTCACCATCAAAAGAGCTATCTATTCTGATAACATTTTTGTAAGAGAAATGACCCTTTTTGACTTAGTTTTTAGCTCCACTGGCTGAAAGCCACTGGGGCTATTGTCATGGCGTTGTGTCTGTCGTGCGTGCGTGCGTGCGTGCGTCCTGTCGTAAACTTTTCTTTAAAAATCTTCTCCTCAGAAACTACTGGATGGATTTCAACCAAACTTCACAGGAATGATCCTTGGGTGACCCTCTTTCAAAGTTGTTCAAGAAATTTTGATCCAATGAAAAACATGGATTAAATGGGCGTGGCTAATTTCCAAATATGGTAAAAAGTGAGTTTTCACAGATTCTAATCAATGGATACCAATTAAATTTTACATGAATAATCCTTGGGTGACCCTTTATCAATCTACAAAAAATCATTGTGATAAAAAATATGCATTTTATGGGCGGAGGTCATTTCTCAATATGTTATATAGTGGAAACTTTGAAAATCATTTTCTCAGAATGTAACTGATGGATATCAACCAAATTTCACATGAATGATTCTTGAGTGACCCTTTATCAGTCTACAAAAAATTATTTTGATTGGATGGAAAATATGCATTTTATGGACGGAGGTCATTTCTCTATATGTTATATAGTAGAATCTTTGAAAATCATTTTCTCAGAATGTAACTGATGGATATCAACCAAATTTCACTGGAATGATCCTTGAGTGACACTTTATCAGTGTACTAAAAATTATTTTGATTGGATGAAAAATATGCATTTTATGGGCAGAGGTCATTTCTCATTATGTTATGTAGTGGAAACTTTGAAAATCATTTTCTCAGAATGTAACTGATGGATATCAACCAAATCTCACTGGAATGATCTTTGAGTGACCCTTAATCAGTGTACCAAACAATTATTTTGATTGGATGAAAATTATACATTTTATGGTTGAGGTCAATTCTCACAATGTTAAATAGTGGAAACTATGAAAAACATTTTCACAGAATGTAACTGATGGATATCAATCAAACATTTTTGGTATGATCTTTGGGTGACCGATTATCATGCAGCCAAAAATTATTTTGATTTGATGAAAAATATGTCTTTTAATAGCAGAGGTCATTGCTCTATCTGTTATTTAGTTGAAACTTTGAAAATCATTTTCAACATCAGTAGAACCCCAAATATCTAAAAATCTAGTCAAAGCATTTATTTGCTTTTACAAGAATTTCAAGCCTGTGGAGCGACTCAAGCCATTCATGGCTTTCTAGTTTTTTTTTTTATTTTTCAGCACATGCAGCCAAGTGTTGGCGCCCACTTGCTATGCTCTTATATACATAAAAAATTTGTCAAACAAACAATCTAAAATATTGGATTTTTTGTCCAAGAATTGCCTATTAAGTTGAGAGTCTTATTTCCATTGCGGACCATTTACTTATACATGTATCAGATCTTATTGTGTACATAAAAAGTGGCTATTGATACCTCTAGGTAATTTTAAAGCTTGGTGAACTGTGAGTCTGTATAGTTTGTACATTTGGACAAAAATTACAGTAGATCTACAATCTTCGAGCCCTAAACCTAGTATGCTACATCTCTACCTTCCTGGCAAATTACGCTTGGTATCTTATCTGTTCAAATGTGTTTTTTTTTCTAAATATTTGTTGGAATTATTTGTTGTAAATGTGCTAGTATTGTTTTTGCCATTATCTTAGCTTGCCCATGTGGTTAGATTATATAATCTTATACATTTTAGCTACATAGTGCATCAAACAAGACTAATATTTTTTGCTTTTAAACTTGGGTGCACAGCAGGGTATAATTGACAAACTGTTTCTGCCTTTTTATGATCCTGAACGCAGATCAGGACAACTGCGATTCAAAGTAAGGTCATTGGTACAAATTGTGGAAAAAAACTTGGTAATTAAAAATTGTTTTAAGTTTCTTTTTATTTGAATATCAAGTAATTTCAATTAACCTTATAGGAACTGAACCACTTCTTCTGATTTTGTCAAATTTTGCAAATAATATTTGGACATAAAAATAAACATTAATTTTAAAGAAAAGTAGCAGAAATCTGTACATACCAGGAAAGGGGAACATAGCTAATAATCTTCTCTTAGTCTGTGTGTAAAAGATTGCAATAAACAGGTTCAACTCTTCCCATGCTGTATATGACATATACATAGCTTTTGTAGACAGTATAATCTATAATCAAACTGCACAGATGTGCAGTCTGATCTTAGCCTACTATGCCTTCTCTTTTATTTATCATTATGGGAAAATCTGGCACAAAACAGGTGAACAATCCCAAGAACTTACACCTTTCTTTCAACAAAATTTAAATTCAGCAGGATAAGGACTGTCTATATCATTTCATGCCAGCCATATTTGGCCACTATGGTTATATCTCTCTTTCATGGGTCATTTCATTATGCATTGGTCATTTTATTAAGATAATGAAATGTTTTTGATTGTGAGAGATTATGACCAGGATTAACTACATAATTGTGAGAGATTGTGACAAGGGTAACCACATAATTACGAGAAATTGTGACCAGGATTAACTGCATAAATGTGAGAGATTGTGACAAGGGTTACCACATAGTTGTGAGAGATTGTGACAAGGGTTTAGCACATAACTGTGAGAGATTGTTACTAGGGTTAACCACATAATTGTGAGAGACTGTTACAAGGGTAACCACATAATTGTGACAGATAGTTACAAGGGTTAACCACACAATTGTCAGAGATTGTTACATGGGTTAATCACATGTAGTGGTGAAAGGATATTATATAATTTTTTAGCTCCTCTAGCCGAAGGCCAGCGAGCTGGCATAGTGGAGTGTCTGTCGTGTGCCAGTCTGTCCATGCGTAAACTTTTCTCTTTTAACATCTTCTCCTCCCAAACCAATGGGCAGATTTTAACGAAACTTGGTCGAAATGATCCTTGGGTGGCCCACTTCTTAAATTGTTCAAAGAATTTTGATTGGCCCCCAAATATGGGCGTGGCATTTTTTCTCATTGAAATCTTAAAAAATCTCCTCCTCCCAAACCTTTGGGCTGATTTCAATGAAACTTGGCATGGATGTTCCTTGGGTGACCCTTTACCTAAATTGTTCAAGAAATTTTGATTGGCCCATAAATAATGGCGTGGCAGGGCGGGGCTTATTTTGAGCCCAAATCTTTGAACATCATCTCCTCCTGATCCAATGGGCCGATTTCAATTAAACTTTAACAGAATGTTCCTTGGATGACCTTTTTCATTGAAACTTTACCAGAATGTTTCAGGGTGACTATTTACTTAAATTGTTCAAGAAATTTTGATTGGGCCATAAATAAAGGGCCTGGTAAGCGGGGCCTATTTTGAGCCCGAAATCTTTGAACAACATCTTCTTCTGAACCTTATGTTTTGATAAGATGGGTAAAGGGTTGCAGGTTCATTTTGATTGAGTATTTTGGTGCAATATGGACCAGAACCAGTTAATATTTTAAAATAGGTCTTGGGAGTTAATGTATTCATTTAAAGTAAGCTTTATTTAATGAAAGTCTTAAGATTTTAAAGCCAGTGGAGTGATACAGGCCCTCTTGGGCCTCTTGTTTTCTGATGCCTCTGAATTGATATGATCTGGGTATATTATTTTGCCGGTGTCCTTCTGTTCCTCAATCTGTCAAGATTTTTATTTGTCGGCAAAACCAAAAAAAGTTTAAATTGCCAATTACTCAAAGACTATTGAGCTAATACTGATATTTGGCATCATGATAGATCTGATTGCTATGTATCTATTGATACCGAGGTCATCTGGCAAGTACAAGGTCAAACTGGTGAAAAAATGGCTATTTTGGGGACATTAGTGTTTCAAAAGCACATGTTGTTAGAATTATTCATTTAGTTACAAGTAGCAAATTTCACTTATAGCATGTGCTTGTTGTATATAGCTTGGCTTACAGTAAAACTTCTAATAGAGCCCCATGCCTTAATGAAACCCCATCCCCCTTTTGGTAGGTAAAAATTTTGATGTCATTTTATAAATTCTTGAAGCCTCTTAATCATTTTTTTCCGTCTTAACAAATATCAATGGCTCGGTGCAAAACAGTTGTAACTATCTATATGTTTATAGGCATTTACATCTATTTTGTACTGAGCCAGCAAAATGCATAGCCTAAAATAAACGGCAGTCCTTTGTAATTTAATGGAAATGTAATTATTCTATTAGAGTCCTGGGATTCTTTTGGATCTTTTATGGTATACTTTCAGAAGCTTTTTACTAACATTTTACAGACTTTGAAATTGAAATACTGATTTTTCTCGTGTGTTTTTGGACAAGTTGACAGCACTTTTTCATCTCCAAGGATTTTTCAAATCTTCAATTTGATTGACAATCTGAATAGTTAAACAGAAAACAAGGAGTAAAAAAACCTTGCAACTTGCAAAATTGCCTTTTATTTCTCTATAACTCTGTAAATTAAATATTTGAAAAAGAGGTTTCATTTCAAAAATTCTTTCATAGGAAGGTGTAGATTGATTATTCTAGATTCAGAAAATTAGTTAAGTGTGAAAAGTTTTGACCCTAGTCAGTCTGTGCCATCTGTGGAGTGCGACTAAGGTCAACACTTTATGCGCTACTCAGATGGCTCCTTTTTGTGTTGCAAGTAATAAATTTATAAATAAGGTTTTACTGATTTTAAAATAACTTGTAGCAACACTAAATTTGTAGATTCTTATCATAAGATTAACATGTCAATGGAATACATGGGAATTAAACTTAAAGTAGATTAGAGTAAAAACTTTTTTGGAAAGTTAGACAAGAAAAACAACTTATCCTTGAGCAGCACACAATAAAAACAACTTGCTTGCATGCTGATGAAAAAGCCTGAGCTTGTCAAGTTGGACATAGAATGTCTCAACCTATTTATAGTCTGTCTTTTCTTTGACCTTGCTTTATAAATTTTGGTGTTTAGGATGATAAAGCTGGAAAAGAGACACATGTAGTCAGAGATAATTCCGAGACTAGTAAGAATTTGCGGCGTAGAAAGAGACCTACTTCGACAGGGTCCAATCACGAGGTAGGCTACATGTCTCTTTTTCGGCTTTTTTTTGTCTAGAACACAATATAATACTGCATTTCTGAAACTATAATAGAATAGAATATATATTTTAGATAATTGAACCTGTACCTTTATTACCAACAATTTGAAATGTGCATAAGATGCAAACATTGAGCAATGTAGACAGCCACATACTGTAAATATAGAAAAATCATGATGGACTTCAGATACATGTACTTTGATGCCCTATCTATCTACTAAATGCATATTGAAGACTCTTGTCAGAGTGTATGAAAGCACAGGCTGGTCTCTGCTTTGCGCATAATTCAAATTGCTGGAAATCGCATGCATAATAGGCTCAATTAGTTATTTTATTCTTTTCAAGACTTTTTGTGAGTGAACCATTCTCCTGCTGTACTCAAAGCTCAAGCTCCATCATTGAGCGTCTAGTCTAACATAAGCCTGCAAAGATCCCATCTCAAACAATTAGCATTCTTCTTAATTATTGCAATAAAAACTTAAGCCTGACTGGTTGATTTTCCAAAAAATTGGCTATTGTTTCAAACATTAGTTAAGTTTAACATAAAAACTTTTAAAAACAAGAATTGAACAAATGACAAAGTTTGAGGCATTTATTTCTAAAAATGCCTAATTTGTCCAATCAAATCATAAATTGGTTTTCTAAACATATGTTAAAGATATTCCTGGTTGAGCATGGCAAGGGGTAAGGGAACGGGCTGTTGCCGGAACAGTAATTACATCATGTATTCTTGCTTTATAGCAATAACTCCTCAGTAATAGATTAAGTTCTTAAGGGAATATTATTTTGTATGGCCAAATGGTAGGGTAGATGAAGAAATGTACATTGTGCATGTGTAACCTGCAAATGAATATTTGATTTCTGTGGGTATTTTAACCAGGGACCCAACTACATGTTTAAATATAAAAAAAAAACAGCTTGTGTGGCAATGCAGTATACATCAACTTAAAATATGACCTACATTGCATGAGTGAAAGAACCCAGTTGAATATTTCTGATATTACACAGGTGTTATTTTGCTAGTGGAATAAATATGCAAATGAACTAAGAACATATAGCAACGTTATATTTTCGTTTGGAAAATGGCATCATAATGGATTTGCTGACATCATTTCTCAAACTGTGTTATATGTTTCACGTAATAGTTGGAATATATAAATAGAACATCAAATTTATGCTCTTTAATACCAAATTTATTATACTTGTCATATAAAACAAAAAACAAAACAAAACTCGTTTTATCTGTTAATAGATGACTTGTTTAATAAATTTGGCATTCAATGACCACTCATTCAATATCCTCTAAATCTTATATACAACCAAGCTACACATGCAGGAGTTTTTCTGAAGTAAGTACCACTTTTGAAGTTATGATCTGTCATTTGATTATTTACAGACTGCATATACAGCCCAAGATCTTGGTATGCCCTCAACTAATGCAGCGGGAGATTCAAACAGTAGACCTACAGTACAGAAAGAAAGACTCAAATCTCTAGATACATTTAGAGGGTAAGTTAGATGATTTTTGTCTCACTTTAATTTTTGGCTTAACCAATTTATCATCTTTTATTAGCATTTAGCTTGGCTGTCAGAAAAAAATAACAAAGGTATCACTATTGACTTTTTGAGTGAGTGTCTATATATTTACAGGCTCTTACAATAGTTTTGCACAGAACCCTTGTTTTGTAGTTGTGGTTTTTGTGTGAAAACTGACATTTTGAGATATAACTGTTATTACTTAGGGCATTCATTCAAAACTTGGCACACTAATTTAAATATAAATTGCACAACATATGCTATCAAGGTGTGTGTGGGGGGGAGGGGGGGATTCTAGGTGCTGTTTGTGAGAATTATGGCTCTTTTTTTATAAAGATTCTTTATCCATTAACTTGCACCCAGCAGTCAAGTTAAGGCACTCATAGGCGATCTTCTTGTAAATGATTAAATATCACATATTTTGTTCAATAGAAGTTCAAATTACTGTTCATCAAATATTCTACAGTATTGGAATGAAATTATAACCTATTTTGCTTATTTCTAATGTTACACAGATGGTATAAACTAGTGTATTAGATATACAAATGAGCCGACAACTATGGTCTTTTCATGTCCTTGAAAAAAATCTTATACTGCATATATGAGGGGCCAGTGCAAAACTATTGTAAGTGTCTATAGATTTATAGGCTCTTACAATAGTTTTGCGATGAACCCTCAATATATTTGTAATACAGTTGTTTTTGAAACAGCATTGCTTGTTATGTACTGAGTAGGGAAAAAGACTCACAATTTTTAACTTAAGGGCCATGACTGTCAGAATTCAATATATAACATTAGGGATATGGGCATTTTCTCCTGAAATCTGGGGATGCAGCCAAAAATCTAGGGCCATTGGCGACTTGGCCCCTGCTTGTCTTTTCCGCAGTGTAGATTATTTGCAAACAGTTTTTTTCAAGAATTCTGTCTTCTTGTCATAAATCATAGTTCATAATATATAGACAGATCATATGTTAACAGAATGCAGAATCTATTAAGCTTGTCATCAAGATCCAATAAAACATCAGACTTTTAGAGATCATGAAGCATTTGATAAATTTGTTATGTATACATTAATCATTTATTGAATATTCTCTGTATGTAATAGTTATAGTTCATTTCTGATAATTTACGCGATATAACCTAAGCGGAGCGTTAGCGGAGCGCAAGGTTATATGCGTAAATTGTCAGAATATGAACTATAACTGTTTTACCGATCGACTTATTTTTTAATCAAATAACGCTAGTTTATTTGAGTTGCACGTCAATCAATGATGTCATTCATTTTTGTTGCGTCATACATTCTTCAATCAAATCGAGGTAAACAAAAAGTGGGAGGAGCGAAGTTAATCACCTTCGGGTTTCTGTAAGTATTTGGACATTTGGCGAGACAAATCAGTTGAGAACGTTCGGCGAACAAAACCTCGTGATTTCTGCTAGTGGATTTTGTATTCCTTTTAGTTAGATTTTTGCGGACATTATGCCTCCCTTTAGGGATTTTGTATTTTTAGAAAAACAGTTATCTATCACGGCAAATTCAGCCGCGCAGTGTTAGCTAGTCGGACTATCATTCAAAAGGTCCAGGGTTCGATCCCCGACGGTGGCACTCATCCTCTCCGACTATTTGTCTTCCACCTTTGGGTTGAAAATCGTAGACATATGTTGGATAGCAGCTGGAGACTAGAAAAGGAATCGTAGCACTGGTGTAAGAAATACCAGGAATTCATTTTAAGATGCTCCAGCTGCGCAATAGAACGGAAAAATTGTTAAATGCGGTGTTAAACCCCATACAAACAAACAAAACCACGACATATTCATAATCAATACCATAAAGTTTGCAACAAGACGTTAATATAAAACAGTGCCTTGAAAAGTTCTAGTTACCACATCTTGGTTCCAAACCAATACGTCCCAGTTAAACGGGTCAGACTGGCTATTAGTCAGCTATCTCAGGCCTAACATGCTTCGAATCAGTTTCTTTTTGCAAATATCTGTATCCCTAGAATCCTTTGAGTAGGCATTTTGTATTTTTTTATAATTATTTTGCATACATGTTACGATGTACCTTTTCTAGGAATATTTGATTGCATTTTGTTAAGATTGGGACCTTTGCAGAACTACTAAATTAAAATGTCGTTCAAAAAATCCAAAGTATTCATTTTTAAAAAGGAATTGAGATTTTATATCGTTTCAACCCTGTCGTCTTTTCATTTTTTACGTCAATGTGAAAATGTGGAGTACAGAAAGACTTGGTATGAGCAAACTCGTCGATGTCATTCTTACTGCTGTATACCAAATAGATTATTATTTTATTATCATAGTCATTGATTTTATCTTGATTAACATGCAGACAAATCTTGAAAGAATTTTCTCCTCGTTTTAATGATAAGCATAAGTTCAAAAGAACATTCACAAAACGTTTTTATTATAAATACTCGATTACAAGTTAAGGGTCTTTCGGGACATCTTATCAGACAAGATTATGACGTCACTGTCTGGTTTTGAATGTAGTCCCCGCCCATTATGACCTAAAGTCACATAGCTCACTTATTCGAGCAGATTGTCAGGTTATGGAATATATTTTTTGAATTTCAAACGAAATAGTGGCCTTTCATTGGGGGAAAAAATAGGGCGATCGGTAAACATAATTATGTGCACCTAATTTCAGGATCTCAATAGTTATCATGATATTTGTTAACTATCAAGGTGGGGATTACTGGTTCTTCAAACATTCCAAATGGAATGGTATCACTGTAGCTGACCTTGTGTTTCCATGGTGAGTTAAGGTCAAGGTCATAGAGCATGCATGGTTTAATGGTTGCTGTTTATTTGTAGACATGTTATTTGCCAAAGCAAACAGACTGAATTTTGATACACTTTTCATTTTTTCACAGAGAAAAATACACAGTCTTTATCCACACTTATGAGCAGTATGATCTTTGTGATTATCTTTTGACAAGTTATTAATATAAAAGGTT
Source organism: Fragum whitleyi (assembly GCA_948146395.1). Classification (NCBI taxonomy): domain Eukaryota; kingdom Metazoa; phylum Mollusca; class Bivalvia; order Cardiida; family Cardiidae; genus Fragum; species Fragum whitleyi. The sequence goes on along the minus strand of OX411545.1, from coordinate 3,386,073 downwards.
CAGCATAACATTTACCAGTAGTGTAAAGGTAGCCATAAGGCCATTATATTTATACACCCATCTTCAAATAATATATTGAAATTAGGTCTGTTTGCTCTAGCATAATTGTTGCATGATAAATGCATTATATGCTTTGTTTGCATAATCAATACTAACATTTGATTTAAATACAGTCAAACCTGTATATGACAGCATGCAGGACTTATCAGTGTAGTTTGAGAATGAACAAGAAGACAGGGCACTCTTGCTTGTAAATATTCAATTGAAATATATGCACAGTGAAATGACCCTGAAAAAGTGGCCTAATTTATAGGTTATTGGTTGTTCAAACATACCAAGTCTTAGTTATTACTGGAATGCTGCATTTCAGAATATTCCTATCTCAAAATTTTTTTTCCTCACATAGACTTAGTTTGGTAATCATGTGTTTTGTAAACTATGGTGGAGGTGGGTACTGGTTCTTTGATCATTCGGACTGGAATGGGATCACTGTGGCTGATCTTGTCATGCCGTGGTATTTATTTCTTACTAACCTCTATAGTGTAGCACTGCACTCTAATAAAGCTCTCACCAGCCCTACCATAGACTGTGGGATCACTGTGGTTGATCTTGTCATGTTGTAGTATTTATTTCTTACTAACCTTTTTAGTGTAGCACTGCACTCTAATAAAGCTCTCACCAGCCCTATCATAGACTGTGGGATCACTGTGCCTGATCTTGTCATGACATGGTATTTATTTCTTACTAACCACTGTAGTGTAGCACTGCACTCTAATTATAGAATAACAAATTGTTACCTTTGTTAATTGAAAATTAAATCACGTGCCTGAGTTCTAAGGCTCAATAAATAATCCACAAGAGGGTTAGCTCAAGCACCCTCTTGTGGATTATTCATTGAGCCTTAGAAGTGAGGTCAAATTTTCAATAAATAAAGGTAAGAATATGCTATAATATATATAACTGTGGATTAGTTTCAAATGATAATCCACGCTATTCTTTTTTACCAAAGTAAGCCAAGGTAAGCATAAATAATCTCTCGTTTCTTTTAAATTTGAGACGAAACTCAAATAAGAAAAATGAACAAAATTATATACATAATCATTCTTAATTTGTTTTTGTCAATATTAACATACAGATATGTGTATCTATCACGTTATCTTCAATCCAAGGTTTCAAGTGGGCCAGGGACTCATTTTTTTCTGCATCAAGTGAACTTTAGTGGATGCGTAGGTAAGGCGTATGATAAAGCCTAAATGCTAAGGGCTAAGGACCTCAAATATCAAAATAGAAAGGGTATAAAAAATTTAACAATCAAATAAACTATCAAACGTATTTTACATACCTAAAGAATTTTAAACAGATGTAAGTAATTTTCTTGTCGATTACCCATCTCCTCTTTATTTTAACGATTTTGTTGTGAAGAAAGCAAATATCAATTCAATGCAATCCTGGTTATTTATCACAAGGTTAGCTTAGATAACAACTAGATTCATACTTTCTGTCTCTAAAATACTGCTCAGTCAAATAAAGTCCAATTTTTCAATCCATCAAGCCATCCAGATAAAGTAAACCTGTGTAAAAAATACTCGTCATAATTTTAAACTATGTCATGAACTACGTCATCGATAAAATATAATTCGCCCAAGTTAATTCTGGGAGAGGGTAAAATAGCACATTTAAAAATTTTTTGATATTCAAAACCTAAAGCATTGCTGATCAACTCTAAAATTTTCATTTTATTTTTGTTTTTTCCATTTTTAGCTCCACTGGCTGAAAGCCACTGGGGCTATTGTCATGGCGTTGTGTCCGTTGTGTGTCCGTCCGTGTGTGCATCCATCCGGACGTAAACTTTTCTTTAAAAATCTTCTCCTCAGAAACTACTGGATGAATTTCAACCAAACTTCACAAGAATGATTCTTGGGTGACCCTCTTTCAAAGTTGTTCAAGAAATTATGATCTAATGAAAAACATGGATTTAATGGGCGTGGCTAATTTCCGAATATGGTAAAAAGTGAGTTTTCTCAGATTCTAATTGATGGATACCAATTAAATTTTACATGAATAATCCTTGGGTGACCCTTTATCAGTCTACAAAAAATCATTGTGATCGGATGGAAAATATGCATTTTATGGGCAGAGGTCATTTCTCTATATGTTATATAGTGGAAAATTTTAAAAATCATTTTCTCAGAATCTTATTTTTGGATATCAACCAAATTTCACTGGAATGATCCTTGAGTGACCCTTCGTCAGTCTACAAGATATCATTGTGATCGGATGGAAAATATGCATTTTATGGGTGGAGGTCAATTCTCTATATGTTATATAGTGGAAACTTTGAAAATCATTTTCTCAGAATGTAACCAATGGATATCAACCAAATTTCACTGAAATGATCCTTGAGTGTCCCTTTATCAGTCTACAAAAAATCATTGTGATCGGATGAAAAATATGCATTTTATGGGCAGAGGTCAATTATCTATATGTTATATAGTGGAAAATTTTAAAAATCATTTTCTCAGAATCTTATTTTTGGATATCAACCAAATTTCACTGGAATGATCCTTGAGTGACCCTTTATCAGTGTACCAAAAATTATTTTGATTAGATGAAAAATATGTATTTTATGGGCAGAGGTCATTTCTCAATATGTTAAATAGTGGAAACTATGAAAATCATTTTCTCAGAATGTAACTGATGGATATCAATCAAACAATTTTGGTATGATCTTTGGGTGACCCATTATCATGCAGCCAAAAATTATTTTGATTTGATGAAAAATATGTCTTTTAAGAGTGGAGGTCATTTCTCTATTTGTTATATAGTTGAAACTTTGAAAATCATTTTCAACATCAGTAGAACCCCAAATATCTAAAAATCTAGTCAAAACATTTATTTGTTTTTACAAGATTTTCAAGCCTGTGGAGCAACACAAGCCATTCCTGGCTTTCTAGTCTTTTTTCTATATTCCTAGTAAAATTCGATTTTTGAAAATCAATATAATAATAATATGATTTTCCTATTTATAATACCAGTTATTCATTTGTATTTAGAGATCTGTTATTTCATTTCTTTATATATGAAGATTTAATTTACCTTTGATTAAGCTTTTATGTATTTCTACATTGTATGCACCTTAATGTTTACACATATTTTCTAAACCTGCTTTATATTCCAGTCTTTTCTTATTGAGAGATGTACATTTTCAATTGAGTCTAGATAAAAAAATGTTATATACATTTATAGACATATGGAGGGTTCAATGCAAGACTGTTCTAATTGTACAGTCTTTGTACAGTCTTGCACTGAACCCTCGGTATACATTGTACTTGTATTTGTTGACAACCTTTTAATGATTAAAATATCAAGGGTTCAGCACAAAACTGTACTAAGTATCTATACATTGTATGGACACTTAGTACAGTCTTACACTGAACCCTTGCTATCAAGATTTTGTTTCCAATAATTTGTCATCTTTTGAACATTTCAATCCATTAATCTCAAGTTTTACTTACAGTAGTTATGTAGAAAGCAGGCAGTGTAGGCTAAGTTTGGGCTGCATGACTGTACAGACAAATCTTAGATCATACTGTCTGCAAAATCAAGGAATATGCCTTAAACAGCAAAAGAAGGGTTGATAAGATATCTCTTTTATTCCTATTCTTTAGGTTTGTATGGATTATGGGGACTGCCATGGCTTATTCTTTCCAGTCTTTATTGAGAAAAGCGACACCAAAATCTTTAATATTTTGGAAAATTGTGAAACGATCCTGCATATTGTTTGCTCTAGGATTACTGATCAACTCTTCAGATGGATTAAATCGTAAGTAATAAAAAAAGTCTTGTTTTGCTATATAGTTTTTCTAAATACCCCAGTAGTTTTTTAAGATAATGATATATCATATCAAATGAAATTTTATAAAAGAGAGGAGATAGCATATTTTCATAGCCTAGGATATAAACACTTGGCCCTAATAACTGTATTGGTTTAAGTCTTCTTCTAAAATAATATCAAATTTGAATCCATTAGATTTGAAATAGAGCACAATATAATAGACAAGATGTAACAAGCAATATCAATGGCTCAGTGCAAAACAGTTGTAACTGCCTCTAAACATATATGCAGTTACAACTGTTTTGTGCTGAACTTGCCAAAATGTTTTCTATCCTAAAGAATATCAAATTATAACCAATAGATTCATGACCAAGTCCTTTGATACAGGAAAGAACTGTTGAGGGTTAAGTTGTTGAACACTGTCTCTTCTGAGTTTCCTCATATCTTAAGATTTTCAACCAATTTTGGAAGAGCAATTTCACTTTAAACCATCTATTTAACAGCAAACACAGCAGGCTCACAAGCTTTAGAAAAAAAACATAATTTTGTTTATTTATGAAATAATTTCATTTTTGTGATGATGTATCTAAAAATAAAGTCTGATTAGGGAGGAGTTATATGCAAAAGGTAAAAAGTGAGTGTGGTAATTGTATCCATAATAACATAATCACAATGCTTAACATTGTTTTATAACCTGTTTTAGGTGTAAAAATAGCTTTATAGCCTTTTTTCTGGATGTAAAATTAATGAACAAGTAATGATATTTACATTGGGAGAATTTCACTGAAAGTGGTCATTTTGCACATTGGTAATATGATGTCCAAAGTATTAATGTTTCCTCTAAATATGAAGTCTTGTAAACTAAATTCATCAGAATCTAGATTAAAAGTTAAAAAATGATAACTTAATCTGACTTCTATTGTTTCACTGAGAATTTTGATAGAATTCTGAGGTAAGGGACTGAAAAGAGATAAACAAAATGAGCCTGTGCCTGAGATTTCCAACAATTTCAAATATGCGCAAAGCAAAGACTCTGACCAGCCTGTGCAACTGCACAGTCTGACCAGAGTCTTCACTATGCGTTTAGTTGATTGATAAGGTCTCATAGTATCTGTAGACCATCAGGTTACTTTATATTTACAGTATGTGGCTTTCAACAATACTCAATATTTGCATCTCACTAACAATTCAAATTGTTGGAAATGTCACATACGGGCTCAAATATAATTCATCTACTGTGATTGTGTTTGAACTTGGAATGTGTACACATGTATTACCTCATTTATATGCATATTGGATTGACTAACTATGTACACAGTAAAAACACATTACATGAGTTTTATCATGAATAAAAGTCAATGTAATTTCTTCTTATTTCATATATTGTATGTATTTTTTCACTATCATGTTTTGATATGTTTTTGTGGCACAGGGTGAATTTAGCTTTTAGGCAATTCATGTTCTTAAGACTGGTCTTTAGACAACTTAGTCCATCCAAGTTGAATATCTTTACAAACAAATGAAGGCCTGTTTTTTGGCTGATATTTAACCTGTCAGTAAAAAGAGATTTAAATTTGATACTCGACCTCTCAAACAAGCAAATTAAAGTAGCATGCTTATCATGATGTTAGACCTTGATAGTTTGTAAGAAATTTTTCTATATTTCCAGCTGTTAGAATGAGAGAGTTTCGAATACCTGGAGTTTTACAAAGATTTGCAGGAACCTATTTGATTACTGCTACAGTACATTTGATATTTGTCAAACAAAACATCCCACATCAGGTAGGATCTTTTAATTATCAAACAGACCCATCACATGGACAATGACTGCCTGTTTTAAATATTTGGAAAAGAAAAAATAGCCCTGCATTCAGGATTACCAAATGGTGGGGACTGTTTGCAAATTTTACCCCGATTTTCAAGCAAATGCATGTGCATAGCTGGGTATAACTTGCAAGCAGTTTGCACTATTTTGACATACTGTATGCAGGGCAGAATATGCTAAATAGAGTCTACATTTGATCAATATATTTATCATATAAAAATGCTAGAATAATCATTTTTGGATCAGAGAATCTTTAAAAAGGGAAGAATTTCACACAGGCCAGTTAGCAAAAACTATCAGTCTGACCATATTTTGAACTTTTAGCACTTTTATGTTGGCTCATATTCGTGTAGTGGGTAATAGTTAGAGGATATAACATAATTGTTCTTTTGTTACTGTAAATTTTCTAAATACATACTCATACATTTTTTTTTGGCAACTTAGTTATTAAGAAAATTAAGCTGCACTTATAGAAAACCTAGGAAATTAGTTTTCATATATTGGAAAAATAAGACAGATAGTCAAGGCCATCTTTCTAGGCTAGAAAAACTAACTATCTTTTAAAAACAACTTTCGATTGGGAAGTTAAATCTGACCTATTGTAAAAATGTCATAATTACCCCTTCTGATGCTGCAAACAAAGCTTTCATAGACAATATGATCTAGTTACAAAGACCAATCTTCACAGATGTTAGTCTGATCCCAGCCTATCTTGCTTGCATTCTACTTAACTATTGTGGAGAAAACTTGTTTTGATTGGTTAAAATGTCTCAAAAAATGGCAATTTGATTGAAGCAAAATTTGAATTCAGCAGAATTAGGTTTAAATACTTGTTATTTTCTTGTGTTTTTTTTTCACTTAGAGGTATAAATATATTTCAAGGGGTCAGTGCAATACTATTGTAAGTGCCTATAGATATATGACCCCTGACCCCTCAATTTGTGTATGAGTGGGGCCCCTTGTTTGACTAATTTTTTTGTGTACCGATCATCATATAGCTTATCATCAGGCTTGAAATGATGGTGCACTTGTATATGTTACAGATCAGCTGGTGGACTTGTATACAAGATGTAGTTATCTACTGGCATGAATGGTTGGTCAATCTAATTCTAGTATTTATAATTGATGGTGCACTTGTATATGTTACAGATCAGCTGGTGGACATGTATACAAGATGTAGTTATCTACTGGCATGAATGGTTGGTCAATCTAATTCTAGTATTTATAATTGATGGTGCACTTGTATATGTTACAGATCAGCTGGTGGACATGTATACAAGATGTAGTTATCTACTGGCATGAATGGTTGGTCAATCTAATCCTAGTATTTATAATTGATGGTGCACTTGTATATGTTACAGATCAGCTGGTGGACATGTATACAAGATGTAGTTATCTACTGGCATGAATGGTTGGTCAATCTAATCCTAGTATTTATAATTGATGGTGCACTTGTATATGTTACAGATCAGCTGGTGGACATGTATACAAGATGTAGTTATCTACTGGCATGAATGGTTGGTCAATCTAATCCTAGTATTTATAATTGATGGTGCACTTGTATATGTTACAGATCAGCTGGTGGACATGTATACAAGATGTAGTTATCTACTGGCATGAATGGTTGGTCAATCTAATCCTAGTATTTATATGGTTGATGATTACATTTCTACTTCCTGTACCAGGCTGTCCAACGTAAGAATTACTTTATCCTTAGAATTATTTTTTCCTTTTATCAATTTTACTTACCCTTTTAGAAATGAAATATTTCTAAGCACTTTATCACTGTCATGTTGCAGTTTGGAGCTCATAAAGACTCCCAGTCATGAGGTACAAGTTTTGTTCCCCAACAGTTTTACATATTCTTTCATTTGTCTGCCATCAATTTATGGATAAGCATAAACTAAGTTGGATGATTAGTCAGAGGCTCGGAAGGGATAATGTTGTATTTGATGTTGGATGAGAGAAATACAAGGAATCTATTGTTAGGTCCTGCAGCTGCCACAATAAAATCTGTCAAAAACAATGTTAATCCCTATTTCTAGGGAAGCATAGAGCTACTGTTATTCACATAATATACAATATCTAGGGTTTAGTGCAAGAGTGTACTAAGTGTCTATACATTGTATAGACACTCAGTACAGTCTTTCATTGAATCCATTAGTAATAGGTGGAGCCGCCATCATAGTGCAGTTGGTAGGGAAAATTGTTGAAAGCAGTGTAAAACTCCATTCAATAAATCAATCCTAAGTATTAGGTACTTAAAGTAGTTATGTGCTTACCCATCAGCACAATATCATATACTATCTTGCATAAAAGAGTTATACTGATCTCAAATTTGTTTAGCTGGCCACTTAAACTTAACAGCTAGGATGTCCTAATTACATCATTTATTCATTTTCATTTAGAATCATTATTAGACAGGATTGGAAAAAATTAGCTTTAGTTTAAGAGTCAAGGAATTTCATCATTTCTTCAATAAAAAATTTAAGATGCTCAAGGAATAAAAATGTATAGAATACCCTTTTACCCTTAAATAATAACAGAACAAGTTGTGAATTTGTAGCTTTTTGTCTTTCATCGGAAGATAGATTAATATTACACTGAATCAAATAATATACTTGCTGTAACCTTTAGATATTTCTATTCTATCAACCAGGGGTTATTTAGGACCTGGAGGTCTAGCCAATGATGATCCAGGTCACCATAATGTAACCAACTGTACGGGAGGAGCAGCGTCATATATAGACAGGACCATATTTGGTCAAGGAAGAATTTATCAAACACCTACTTGTAAGGTCAGTCTTGTTCAATGTTAAAACATTTCTAATTTTTTTTTTGTACCTTTTTGTTCAGTTCAAGACTAGCTTTTTTTCTAGAATATTACAGCCCTGTGTTAAGGATGACAAAATGGTACAAACTGTTTGCAAATTATACCCTACTTTGCATGCAAGTGCACTTTCAAAGTAGGGTATAATGTGCTAAAGGTTTGTACTGTTTTATCATCTTGAAGGCAAGGCAGACTGTATAGTGGCTCCATCATACAAAATGAATGAAAAATCTACTGTGAAGTGGCAATGCACTCAAAACAAATCCACACTGGACAGCCTTGAAAAAATTTGTGTGTGACTTCATGGTCGAAGATTTAAAGAGTATACTGTAATATTGTAATAAAATGTATCTTCATGTTTTGATCATATTTGTTGTAGGAAATATACCAGTCTACAGTGCCTCATGATCCCGAAGGTCTGTTAGGAACCCTAACCTCATGTTTTATGTGTTTCCTAGGCTTACAGGTAAATATTTTACTGTTTTATCTCCCTTGAACAGCATTTATTCTAGCAAAGCTAGATGAAGGCTATCTTGATGCAATTTGGTATTTTTAAAAAATACTTAGACCTCTGGTTGGCAGAAATAAGAAAAGAAGCATATCATGTTACACAAAACAAAGAACAAACTTTTTTAAAAAAAAATTCTCTGAAACCAGAGGATAGGCAGCCTTGATATTTGGTATGTGGCATCTTCTAGGAATTTATGTCAAGTTTGTTCAAATTTTGCCATTTGTGTCATTAAAGATAAGTCAGAATATTAGGTAAAGGTTTGTAGATTTCTTAAGGTGGCAATGGACAGCGGCCTCCCGACTCTATAAACAGGAAGTGGGTTTTCGTTTATTTTTCGGCTCTTTTTGCGCGTTGTTTAAAAAGACCGGTTTTCGTAAGATTCAATTTATGGAAATAACGTAGAATGATGATGGTAAACTTCATAATTAAGCCTCTTTTCAACATTTGATATTAATTGAATGACTGGATCATTAAATTTAACAATAAAAATGCGTTAAAACCGTCATTCGATTAGGGGGGAACACTGAAAAATAACGAAAATTTTCTTATTTGCATGGAAAGGTATGCTGAATTTTTTACCAAATAAAGGAAAAATATGGATTATATACATATCGGAAAATAAGAAAAATTCATAGGGTAATTTCCTCAAAAAATAGGTTTTTGTGGCATTTTTACCTAGTAAAATTACAAAAATTAGTGCATTTTTAACTTTTGAAGGCAAATTGTGCAAATGCAATTGATCAAAGAGAAATTTTATTGTCAATTGCCATTGTGTACATGTATAAGGTCTTTCAAAATGTATGTGTTTTATAGTTATAACTTAGTACAGGGTTTATACTAGACCTTAAACGAATATAACCGTTTTACTGAAAAATGGCCTATACCACTCAAGGGCAGATAACTCTAGCATGAAAACGAGCGTGGAAAGGTACCTTCAAATTTTGATATAATGACTACACTATGTTAATCTACAACATATGTGACCAAGACAAAAATTCATTGGGCGGAAAAAAATGACGCCATGTGTCCATTACTACCTTAATGTCTATCCTGTACTGACTTTATGTCTGTGTGTTTTTTTTTATGCTGGAGAACATATTCTTGAAGAGAAGAAATTGCTTGCAGTAAGGAATTTTCTTATTTTTCCTCAATTTATTCAACCACATTGGATGGTTTTCTTTGATGTTATAGAAAAGCTTTTGATCTACATCTGCAAATTTCTCAAAACAGTACAGTGTTACAGTTAAGCATTTTTAGCTCAACTGAGCATGTAAGGTGTAGGAGTACCATTTATCACTTGAATTATTATCTTTTCAGGCTGGAAAAATATTGTTAACTTTTCATGATTGGAAAGCAAGAACAAAGAGATTTGTGTTATGGGGTATTTTATTGGTGAGTACTGAAATCAAGGGGTCAGCCGAATACTATTGTAAGTGCCTATAAATTTATAGGGGTCAGTGCAACACTATTGTAAGTGCCTATTAACCGTTGTCATGCTGAACCGGGAATATTCCTGCTTTGGTAGAAGGTATAGACAAAGATCAGCCTGCACATATGTGCAGTCTGATCTAAGTCTACACCACCTGTTTTACTTTTTTAAACAAGAAAAAGATTAAGAATCATAGATGCAAATAAATATTGACCCTATAATAAGGACATCAGGTACTTTCAGCTCTTTGATTTTAAAGTAGTTTTGATTTTAAACAAAATATTCAGCATGACAAGGGTTGATATATAGGCACTTACAATAGTATTGCACTGACCCCCCCAAAATATCTCAACAGTCAGCAAAGAGGACCATCTAGGAACTTGGTAAAATAAATATTTGAAAAAATAATTGGTATTAGTGCAGGTCAACTGGAGATTGCATTATAAAAATCCTTATACAGGATGGTACAATGATCATTTTAGATAGAGCAAAAAATGTGGTATTCTGGAACAGAATCATTGAATTTTGTTTGTTTTTGAAATGTTCAGCATTTAAGTTGTACATTGCAGAAAGTTAATCAGCTCTACAAGTTTTGTGCATCTCAAATATTTCCTAGTGGATGGAAGCCCAAATAGTGTCAACGTTGGCGCTGTCGGTCGCCATTGTCGCCAAATGCGACAAAAATTTAAAAGTGGCCCAAGAATTTTTCATTTGGCGAAAATGCCTGGCGCCAACAAAAATCAAGTGGCCCCAAAAATTATCAAATGGCCCCAACTCAATACACGATAAGCAAATATCAATAACAATATACATAACCAGACTGCCCTAAGGGAATAAACTCGCTAATCCGTCTAGTAGCATACATGCGGCACGCGTCATTCACGGGGTCTGATTATCGATTTTTTATTGACAGCTGGATTCATTCACATTTACCTATACGCTTCAAACACGGTAGGCGGGTCTAGTATCTGACCTCATTACACAGGGCTCTTGGAAACGACAGTAGTGTCGTCTGAGACGACAACTTTTCTTAGCGGACGACAAAAAATCCTATCAAAGGATTCCACTGGACGACAAGTTTTTCTAAGGCACGCGTCCCGACTAATAACCTATCGGGTGTGTATAACATGTATTTGATTGTTTACGTAAGTTAACTGTCGCGTGAAAAATCGATAATAGCCATATCTGAAGTCCGATAGATGGGTGCGGTAGGCGTGGCGTTAATTGACGCCAACAGCCAATCGTAATCGGTTATCGTAGACCTTGTAGGCGGAGCTTGATTATCAATGAATGGAATCTAGACTCTGCCCGGCAATGTGTTTTCGCGAAACATGTGAACCATTAATATATTGATTGAAGCAGTTGATTCACTAATTATATACCGGTAATTGAATTCGAGCAGGGCCCCAATTAAAAGAAGGCAATAGTAAGACAACATAATCGCCCCGATTTATTCGTAACAAGTAAATGATTAGTCCGTGTCCTTCGAACTGACCCGAAACTTTTTTACCTTTTGTAAAATCGGTAGTTAGAGTAAAAAAAATTATTAAATTAAAGAAATGTTCCGGAAAAATACGGCATGAATTATCACTAGCGGTGAATCTCTGAAACGCCGTGCATGTGCTTAATTCCGTCGGATAACGTATTTCAAAAATGGAAAGCTCCGGATCAGCCCACTGATCAGACATGTGTTGAAGTCAAAAAAAAAAGAAAAGAAAAAAAAAATGAACACAAATTAAGAGACAGGTGTTTCGGAAAGTTTAATTATGTCAATAAAAAAAAGAAAATAAGAAAAAGAGATAACCAATGCAGTTCAAACATACAATCTTTTGTAATGAATATCAATTCTGGACTTTTTCTCTCAATTGACAACATCTGCAAAGAGAATCATGGCATAGACTATCGGTATATGTTGAGATTTTTTTAAAGTCTAAATAAATATAATAACATTTCTTGACTTCTTTTTAACTTCTGTCAAAAAGAAGATATAACTGTTTCAAATACTTGCTTTTGTACTAGTCAATGGTTTTGTCATCTACTGAGCTCATCTCCAAAAATGAAAAAGAAAATGTAAAAAGAATTGGGATAAAAGAAGAAAATGTTTTTAGGAAAAGAGTTGGGTGCAAAATGTCGAAAATTTTGTCTATTAGTACCGGCCCAGACACCCGAAATGTGGCCCCAATTTTCACCAGGTTGGCCCCAACTTTTTTCATTTGGCGAAAGTGATGGCCCCAACTTTTTGAGAGCCAGAGTGAACCCTGAGTGTATGCCAAGCATATTGGTTAACAACAGATGCAGAGCATCTTTTCAGCAGATATAAAGATTTTCATATGTTTTGCAATCTGAATGCATCCATAGGTGAGGGGGGAACCTGCCTTTCTGTAGAAACTGTGTGTAGGAATAGCTTTTAAAATATGAATTGCTTAAAAAGGTTTTGTCCAAATTTAAAGTCACAGATAAATGTGATTTTTCTTTTCAATTGAAATTTACTATATAGCTTAGTCTTTCAATATTTTGTGCATCATTGATATTCAGTTTTGCTCGTTCCCAATGGAACTTTAATATAAAAAAAGCTAAAAGGCTTTTGAGGTCAATTTATTGCCGGCTTGACTGACCTTGTCCTATTCTATTTATAAGTTGAAACATTTGAATGTAACTAAGTTTTCAAAAATAGGATACAGGATATGAATTCTGGAGAAAACAAAATTGTTAGCTTGACTGTTTTCAGAGAAATCTTCATGTACAATTCTTAAAATTTAGGATTAGTACAGTTAAAAAGGTACATCTTTACCCTATTTTCAAAGTCTGAATAAGTGTCTATACATTGTGTAGACACTTATTCAAATTTGAATGTTTGAAGTAAAGTCATTTTCTGTTGCATGCAGCTTGCATTAAGTGTTTTAAAGTAGACTTCAACCAAAAAAGTTGGGTAAATAGATTAGCTGTAATTAAAACAAAGATGAACAGATAAATAAAACTTGGTAATGTTACAATACATTTTTATTTCAGGGATTGATTGCAGTTATTCTGTGTGAGGCTAAAAAGGATGGTGGATTTATACCTATCAATAAAAATTTATGGTAAGAGTTTTTTTAGATATTTTTGTGAAAATGTGCTAAATAATTTAGATAAGTTTATTTTTAGCTCACCTGAGCACATCGTGCTCAAGGTGAGCTTTTGTGATTGTTGAATGTCCGTCGTCCGTCGTGCGTTGTCCGTCATCCTCCGTCAACAATTTAAGTGTTTACACTCTAGAGGCCACAAATATGGTCCAATCTTCATGAAACTTGGTCAGAATGATTGTCAGGTCACAAGGATGATCCCTATTGAAAATGGAAAGGATCCATTCAATATCACGGGAAAAGGGGCCTTAAAATCAATTTTCTTGTTTACACTCTAGAGGCCACAAATATGGTCCAATCTTCATGAAACTTGGTCAGAATGATTGTCAGGTCACAAGGATGATCCCTATCGAAAATGGGAAGGATCCATTCCATATCACGGGAAAAGGGGCCTTAATGACAATTTTCTTGTTTACGCTCTAGAGGCCACAAATATGGTCCAATCTTCATGTAACTTGGTCAGAATGATAGTCAGGTCATAAGGATGATCCCTATCGAAAATGGGAAGGATCCGTTCCATATCACAGGAAAAGGGGCCTTAATGACAATTTTCTTGTTTACACTCTAGAGGCCACAAATATTGTCCAATCTTCATGAAACTTGGTCAGAATGTTTGTCAGGTCACAAGGATGAACCCTATCGAAAATGGGAAGGATCCATGCCATATCACGGGAAAAGGGGCCTTAATGACAATTTTCTTGTTTTCATTCTAGAGCCCACAAATATGGCTCAATCTTCATGAAACTTGGACAGAATGTTTGTCAGGTCACAAGGACGATCCCTTGTGAAAATGGGAAGGATAAGTGCCATATCACAGAAAAAGGGACCTTAATGACAATTTTCTTGATTACTCTCTAGAGGCTACAAATATGGTCCAATCTTCATGAAACTTGGTCAGAATGTTTGTCAGGTCACAAGGATGAACCCTATCGAAAATGGGAAGGATCTGTGAAATATCACAAAAAAAAAAGTATGACCTTTGCTTGAAATTTGCTTATTAAATGAGACAAAGATTTGAAGGTGAGCGATATAGGACCATCATGGTCCTCTTGTTTCTTTTAAAAGATAAAATTCATTGATGATTTCATAAAGATTGCTTGAAGTATTTATTTTTTAAGTGTTTTTATGTGAAATGTGCAAAAAAAAAATTTTGAAAGACAAGGTTGAAAATCCTTTAAGAAAACCACCATTGCCTGCTTGAATGAAACTATCCATGACAATTTGCTCCAAAATTGATTTATGGAACAAGTATCATCATTAAATGACAACTTCTCATTATTTTAAGGTAGTGGACCAGTAAAGTTCTGCAAGGTTTCTGAAGTCATTAACTTTTACAGCGTTAACCGAGCTTTCCTTATGGTTTTATTAGGAAACCTTGGTTAACATTGCAAAAGATCATGAGCTTTGAAATATTCTGAAACAATTATCACTACCTTAAAACTTAAATATAGACAATTAATGCAATACGTATGATTGACTTAATGTCATAATCTTTTTCAGGTCCTTGTCATTTGTGATATGTCTGTCATCATTTGCATTTTTCCTCTTCACTTTTTGTTACCTAACTATAGATGTCTTTAAAGTATGGACAGGTGCTCCATTCTATTATCCTGGTAGGTGGTTCCCCTTTTCAGTCTTATCCGAGGGTTGATCCAAAAGTTCGTAAAATGAGGTCATAAATCTACAGAAAAATTAACTATCAAAACAAAAAATATACAGGATTTAAAAACATCATCTGTGTAATAAATGTGGATTTTTTTAGTGTTTACATTCAATTGCTGCTGTTAATTGCTTAGATCAAGACAGAGACCCCCTGCGAAGGCGGGAGAGAGAGAACGTCATATGCGACGTCATTATTTACTCTTGTCTATATGACCTTTGCTTTTCCCCATGCCTTTCTGTGACTGATACACCAATTTGTAGAAATTATCTACATAACATTCGGAATAAAACTTGTTTACAATTTCTTTATGCATGGTATTTCTAGTTAAGTGGAGACCCAGATACACGACATTTATTTTGGGAAAATAATGAGAATCAATTGAAACAAGTTCCTTTGTTTAAACTCCATTAGAGCATTTCAATTCCTCCTATTAAGGCTGATCCTCTTTGAATACCCAGGGTTGCTCTAGAAAAAGACCTCTTCTGCACATTTTTATTATTTTTCTTAATTATTTGTATTGTCTTGGGTTGGTAAATAACATAGATCATGACAAAATTCAAACACTCAACAGCAATTATATTTTGGTGATGACATCTTGTCATTTTTCCTTGAATATTCTATATTAGCAAAAATATTCTGTGTCCGTAAAAAGTCTCCCAACAAAGCTTTAAACATAAAAATTATTTTCTAATTGCGTCTTATTCAATTTTACGCTAAGGAATTTCAACTAAAGTTCCGCAAAACTTTTAGAAGACTTTATTTATTTAACAGATTTCCAATATTTTTATCTGCTCCCCCGCCTAAGCGTACACATGTTACTATGGTAACGTATTTTCAGACCACTTAAGATAATTCTTCAAAAATACAAACATATATATGCACTCTGGAGTTACTTAACTGCATATTCAAGAAATTATTTACTGAACATACCAGAAACGTGAAAGTTATTAGCCTATTATACGAACTTCCGGATCACCCCTCGTAAATTGAGTTGTTTTAATAGCATTTGTAACATTTCCATGTTAAGGTAGTGGAACCAAAATAATTCTACAACATTTCGAAAATCATGATCTTTCACAATGATGACCAAGGTTTCCTAATGAAAACCATTAGGAAACCGTGGTTAACAATGTTAAAGTTCATTACTACCTTAAGGTCAAGCAGAGGTTGCAATTCAACAAATCTGTCATATGAAGGTAGAAAAATCATTTTAAACTCAGAAAATCAGTCAAGTGTGAGAAATGTCAACCTTGGATAGTCTGCTCCATAGGATTAACATTTCGCACACTACTGATGGATTAGATAAGTTTACAAAAGTGATCAACAATCATTTCTTGTACAATCGGAAAGCCACTGAAATCATTAGGAAATCTCGGTTAGCAGTGCTAAAGTTCACTACATTCCAAAAGTTGCTTAGCAATAACAGGTCCTTTACCTTAGCTTTTCGATTTTCTGTATGTTTTTATGTTTTTAATCCCACTTACAGTGGATCTTTCCAGCTATGATAATTTGTAGACTTATTTGGTCATAAGACCTTAAAATTTTCAATGAAATTATGTAAATGAATCAGCAAAGTAAGTGTAAACCTCTTTAACTTTACAGTAAATTTTCTGATCAATTAGAACTTTCTCTGTAATACTTATTGGTTTGAATTTTCTCAGGTATGAATTCCATCTTCATGTATGTTTGCCATCTGGTGTTTTTGCCGTATTTTCCTGTTAGTTTTTATGTTGATCCATCCTCACACTGGGCTCGACTAGCCATGAACCTGTGGGGCCCTGTATTCTGGTGTCTAGTTACATACAAAATGCATCTTGACAAACAATACATCACTATTTAATTGGTAAAATCTTTATGTTGGCCTTGATTACAACCCTGCAAAATATATTTGCACTTCACTCTTTACCTGTCCCCCTGATCCCATTTTTGTCGTGCATTCAGGGCCAGAGGTTATAAAACTTTTCTCATTCTCAATTCAAAATTTTCTTAAATTTCAATTTGAGATTAAAGTCATTATTCTGTTTTAATACTCATTTCAACGCATTAACATAAAAGATAATATTAATAAGTTATTAATATTATCTTTTATTTTCATACATTTGTTTAGATTTGAATTTGAGAAAATTTTCAGTTGGTCCTGAACCTTGCTTTTCTTACATGCAGCACGAGGTAAAAATCTACCCCAGCACTGTCTGAATTTCAATAAATACTGTACTGAATCCTTAATCCTGGAAAGCGTATTTGGAATTACATTTGCTACAAATTTAACTGAATATATTTAGACAAGCTGATCTTATCTAAGTCTAGAATTGAAAGGTATTGAAATATGTCTGTGGCAAGCTTGATGACCTAACATCATAGGCATTTTGTGTTTTGTATGGGTAATCTCTGAATGAAAGAATTAAAGCCTTTAATACTGCATTATTCAGAGATCATTATATGTAATGAAGTTTTGTAAAGAGTGATGCAACATGTATCTTCTTCAAGAACTGTTTGCTGTAAAGACAAGTATGTTTTTTTGACAAATAATAGTTGTATTTCTTGCTAAATGTTTTTTTGACAACACAAATTGATTGGTAAGTACCAAACTTTTTTAATTGCCAACAGATTTATAGGCATTTACAATAGTTTTTACTGACCAGCTTTTAAAAGATTTATTTTAACTAGAATTACTTTCTTTCAGGTATGAATGCTATAGTGTTATACATGGGTCATGAAATGATCAACCAACCATTTAAACGATTCTGGGGAATACAACCCAACTCACACACATCGTATCTTGCCATCAACATCTGGGACACTACTGTATGGGTTTTACTGGCCTACTTTCTACATCATCATAATATTTTTATCTCTATTTGAGTTATTTGACTGTAAAAGAACAATTTGAGGGGTCATATTTAAAGGCACTTACAACAGTTTTGGGCTGACATGTCAAATTGAAATATGTTGTAAATGATCATAAATCGTTTTTAATGACCATAAACCTTTGTGAATATCAAAAGGGGTCACTAAACTGAAGAGACATTTAAGATACATGAAAAGTGTTTGAGGCCCAATTTTAAAACACATCATTTGCCAAGAAAAAGCAGTATGTCCAGGTATATTATATATCAAAATGAAGCTTTTCATCAGCATAAGCAGTTAACTGTTAAGCAACACAAGACTGCCATAGCTGTAGCGATATAGCCAAAACATTGTGGAAAAGGGTCATTTTGTACAGAACAAGCAACTGCACGACTGATGGATAAAATTGGCCCATATTTGAACAAAGTACAGACTAAAGTACTACTCGGGTACTACTACAAACGTTGGTATAAAACTCAAGCCCAAAACGTAGTTATGCAAGCAATTTATTTTGACTTGTTTTATAAACACATATGTCATATATGTCATTCTAATTTTGTAAACATGTAGATCAGTGTAAGGTATAGTGTGTTATCACAACACAAATGGGCATTAATAGTTTATATACCTGTAAGGTTGTTTAGCAATATATCAATTTCTATTTCTCTGAATCTTAAATATATAGTATTTTATTATAGATCATTGAATTCAAAAACTATAATTTGAATTATCGCAGAAAATATTTCACAATATTATGATGTGCTGTTGCACCATACTTAACATCTATTTTGAAAACAGACCCAAACTTGTTTGACAAGTATGTTGAAAAATAAATGGAAATTGATTGTTTCCAAAGAGCCTTCTGAGACCTAGTTTTATATCTAAGGTTCTAGACTGTACTTTGTCAAAATATGAGCCAATTTTATCCTACCGTCATGCAGTTGCTTGTTCTGTAAAAATGACCCTTTCCCACAATGTTTTGGCTTTACCACTATAGCTATGGCGGTCTTATGTTTCTCAACTGCTTGTGCTCAAAAATAGCTTCAATTTGATATACAATATACCTGGACATACTGCTTTTTCTTGGCTAATGAAGCGCCCTCAAAATTGGGTCTCAAACACTTTACATTAACCTTAAATAAAATTTGATTGCTCAACGTGAATGAGCGGTAACTAGGCAGTATATATTTATCTAATGTTTTTTGTTTAACAGTGAAACTTTTGTCTCAAAGATAAAACTTAGGGCAATTGTTTTCCACTGTTACACAAACCAACATAAAATAATTGTTTGCTGCCTTGATATTATAAAATAAAATTATTTGAGAAAAATTTGTTTTAAGGAAAATAATCATAAGAACAAGTCACTCTGTATTTTTACTACAAATGCAACAAAATGACGTTATTTTCGAAGAGGGCAACAGTTGGGATCCTAGTGCAGATGGATAAAACAGTTTATACTGTTGCCCTGTCACATAGTAGATACAGTGCAATGTACTATTTAACAGTATACAGTTATTTAATGGTGTTTCTTTCAACAGTAAAAACTATTGTCTAGAGGTGGGGGGGATGACGTTTTGAACTGTTGTAAGATGCCGAAGGCAGAGGGCAACAGTTCATAATGTCATCCCAGACACCTAGAGAAAAATGTTTTTGTTGTTACACAAATATCCATTTAATAACTATTTTTTACCTGATCATTTAATAATATTTTGTTAAGAAACGTAAATTTTTGGATAAATTTCTTAGAGCCCTTCCTGTCACTCTGCTTTTTAGTCCCCTACCGGTGTTCACACCGGAGGGGACTATAGGTTTGCCCTCCGTCTGTCTGTCCGTCCGTCTGTCCGTCCATCCGTCTGTCCGTCTGTCCGCTCAAATCTGGATCCTGCGATAACTTGATAACTAAGCAAGCGTTTTTGATGAAAGTTGGTATATGACTAGATGGCAATGTGTAGATTATGCACATCATTTTATTTTTGTTTTTCGACTTAAATTGAGGTTGCTATGGTTACAGAAATAGTGAAAATATGGCCAAAAATGGGATCCTGCGATAAGATAATAACTAAGCAAGCTAGTTTGATGAGACTTGGTATATGACTATATGGCAATGTGTAGATTATGCACATCATTTTATTTTTGTTTTTAGACTAAAATTGTTGTTGCTATGGTTACGGAAATAGTGAAAATATGGCCAAAATTATTGGATCCTGCGATAAGTTAATAAGTAAGCAAGCTAATTTGATGAGA
Source organism: Fragum whitleyi (assembly GCA_948146395.1). Taxonomy (NCBI): domain Eukaryota; kingdom Metazoa; phylum Mollusca; class Bivalvia; order Cardiida; family Cardiidae; genus Fragum; species Fragum whitleyi. The sequence goes on along the minus strand of OX411545.1, from coordinate 3,365,767 downwards.
CTTGGTATATGACTATGGCAAGGTCTTTATAACTTATTAAGATCGCTGAAAACTTGCTTGCAAAAAATATCACTAAACATTTAGATTACCGTTGTTCTTATTTTATAAAATTACACTTGCTATGGTAGCAATTACAAATCATTGATCTTTTAGTAACTTTATTCAAGTCATTTGAATTATATTTCCGAAATTTTTGGCATAACATTTCATATGTTTGACAATTATTTTGATGACTTGTTCATCTTAATCTATTCTTGATTACCATATTGAGTCAATGTGAAGCCGGTAGGGGACTTTATGTGTTGCATACAACACCAGATACTTGTTTATTATCCCCCGCAGTTTTCATTCCGATTCGATAATTCCGTCTTTCCGTCACTAAACTTGTCCGGAGCATATCTCCTAAAGTATAATAGCTATCAACTTGAAACTTTATGGGTGGATAGATCTCATGGAAGAGAAGTGCGGTGCACAAGAACTACAACTATTGCTTGCATAGTTTTGGAGTTATTGTCCTTTGTGATTTTTAAGACTTAGATTTCGTCCGGAGCATATCTCCTAAAGTATAATAGCTATCAACTTGAAACTTTATGGGTGGATAGATCCCATGGAGGAGAAGTGCAGTGCACAAGAGGTACAACTCTTGCTTGCCTAATTTTGGAGTTATTGCCCTTTGTTATTTTTAAGACTAAGATTTCGTCCGGAGCATATCTCCTAAAGTATAATAGCTATCAACTTGAAACTTTATGGGTGGATAGATCCCATGGAGGAGAAGTGCAGTGCACAAAAAGTACAACTCTTGCTTGCATAATTTTGGAGTTATTGCCCTTTGTTATTTTTAAGACTTAGATTTTGTCCGGAGCATATCTCCTAAAGTATTAAAGCTATCAACTTGAAACTTTATGGGAGGATAGATCTCATGGAGTAGAAGTGCATTGCACAAGAACTATAATTCTGGCTTGTATAATTTTGGAGTTATTGCCCTTTGTGATTTTTAAGACATAGATTTTGTCCAGAGCATATCTCCTTAAGTATTTTAGCTATCAACTTGAAACTTTATGGGTGGATAGATCTCATGGAAGAGGAGTGCAGTGCCAAAGAACTATAACTCTTGCTTGCATAATTTTGGAGTTATTGCCCTTTGTTATTTTAAAGACTTAGATTTTGTAGGGGCTTAATTTCCTAAAGTAGAACCCTTAATCTATTAGGCTTCAGTTTACTATCAAGCTTTCTCGGCGGGGGATGGCCATGTCCGACATGGCTCTTGTTACACTTGCAATATAATGACATCATTTTTGGAAGCAGGCAAAAGTTTGGAGTTCAGTGCGCGTGGATGAAACAGTTCAAACTGTTGCACCAGTCTTGTGATGGGGTGTGAAATACCTAGTTTGAAATAGCAAATATATATTTATATAGGAGTTAAGATATAACATAGAATAATTGTTTCTACCTGATTATTATAAGGTAGATTTTTTAATGAATTTGTTTTTCATTCAAAAATATGTTACAAAAAGATACATACAGAGAAGAAAAGTTGATTTTAGGATAAAATTTACTGTCTTTCTGCATGTTTACTACAACAAAATGATGTCATTTTCACAAGTGGGCAACAGTTGGGTTCTTAGTGTGCATGGATGAAACAGATCATACTGTTGACCAGTTATGTGACTAATAGTTCAATAAAACAGTTCAATGAAACAGTTCAAATGGTTGGTATACATTTTTATCTTATAACTATACAAATATCTGTGTGATAACATTCTGTATCATATTTTTTATGTTATCACATAGTTATTTTTAAAACAATGATATAATGTGGTAAATTTTAGAAACTTGCATTTCTGTTAGAAACATCAATGAAAAAAATGCAAGTAGAGGTTATAAGATAAATAAAATACATACTTAGTGTATTGTATGAAAAAATATCTATATCCGTCGTCGGAATTGATCATTGTCTCGGCAGCGCCTCGACAATGATCAATTCTCCAACCTTGTAAGATATTTTTTCTCATACAAAATACTAATTATGTATTATATATTTATGAGATCAGGATATAATTTGAAATGGATGATATACATTTATGCAGGATATCATATATATATAATACGTACTTAGTGTTTTGTATGGAAAAAAATATCTAACGAGGTTGGGAGAATTGATCATTGTCGAGGCTCTGCCGAGACAATTACCAATTCTCACAACCGAGTTAGATATTTTTTCATACAATACACTTAGTACGTATTATATTTATCTTATAACCTCTTTTTGTCTTGTTTTAGTCGATGTTTCTAACTTAAATGCTAGTTTCTAAAAATAACTGTATGATATTATTGTTCTAAAAATAACTATGTGATATCATAAAAAATATCATACAGGTTGTTATCATACGGATACTTGTATAGTTATAAGATAAAATACTTAAACTGTTTCACGCTGGCTTACTTTTGTTTCAACTTTCATATTAAGCATGTATAAATTCATATTTGGAAGACATTTGATTGGCTTTTTACAATTTTACAAAGCAAGTAATTGGGAAAAGGATGCAGTATTGTTAAAAAACTATAGGTATCATTCCTAAAATTGTTATTACCTAATACTTGGTAGATTTTAAACCCTGGAATCAGAAATCTGTTAAAAGCAAAAATTCTACTCTTGTCATCATGAGCAACCTGCACCTTCCTTTGACATATTTTTTATGATATCTCTGGTATTACTGAAGGCATTCACTTGAATCTTAGCATACATGTTCACTATCAAGAGAGCAACATGTATTAAGGTGGATAACTCTAAATGTATTTTGTATGAATAAGGCCCCTTTTAGGCTTCCACATAGAAAAAAGGAGTTTTCAAATTTTGGTTTTGATATAATTTTGAATTGTTTCATTTTACACAACAAAGGTTAATTTAGACTCCCAAAATTCAATTTTGCTATTTCAGAAATAGTTCAGTTAGATATGTATACAATTTAAACTGTATTAATATTGCTTTTGTTGAAAGGGATTGCATTTCTTAACTAATATTATAGTTTAAATACAATTAAGGTATACAAATTTGTACGTTTACTTGATAAAATATGTCATGTTTTTATTGACAGTTGTATGTATTTGTTTAAATATAGAATTAGGTTTATATATTCTACATTTTAGGATTATTGCTTGTGTTTAGCCTGGCTGTTTTCCGAGAAAACCCTAAGGTTTTGCTTTAGTCTTGGCATTGTCCTTGTTGTTGTTAGTGTCAGTGAAGTGGTTGTCTCACAAACATGTGACATTTTGTGATATCTTTGTTATTACTAAAGACACTCATTTGAAACTTGGCATACTTGTTCCCTATCAAAAGAACAAAATATACAATCTAGGGATTAAGCTGCATTTTGTGTGAATAATGCACCTTTCAAAACTTAGATTTTGCATCCCAATCCAGCACAAAACAGCTGAGTGTAGGCTTCCATAGGCAGTGCTCTTGTTATCAGTATTAAGATTTTTGCATCAAAATTATAAACTATACAAATATATTCATTTTATTAATTCAAAAGAAATATATATCTCTTTGCATGTAGAATCATGTGCAAAGCACAGTACAATTTCTTAAATATTTTGTGTGTGTTTTGATCTTGAACATAGATATGGTTCTTGGTGTCTGTCTGGCCATCCATCTCTCTTACCGTCTTTATTTCAAATTCTTGTTAACACAAATTATTGAATAAAAATACCATGCACATATTATAGTTATTTGGGCCTTTGTTAAAATATTTCCTATAGCAGGTTATAATGTGTTTGTGGCATGCTTGTTAGGATTGTGGATTGTTTTTTTTTTCCTAGATTCAGAAAATGAGTAAAATGCAAAAAAGTTGATTTTAGATGGATGGTCTGATAGATTTGCCCTACATTGAGCATGCTATCTACGTTTGTAAAACATTTTAGACATGATAATCTGCTTACATGTGCACATTTGTTCAAAGTGGGGTATCATTATGTTTTAAAAACCACAAACTGTTTCGCATTTTGAATGTAGGGTTGATTAATCCTAATGGTTTGAAATTATAGAGATGAGGCTATCTCATGTCCCTTGGCAGAAATATAATACCCTAACAAAAATGTTGAATGTCAAGAAAAACTGATTTTGTAAAATGTAATTTTATGTCACTATTTTGTTGTAAAAATATTTGGGAAGATTTACAAAAATGATGTGGAATTTTATTTCTTTGTCATTAAATCTTACTATTGACATTCTTAAGGACAAAAGTTATTTTGGATTTTTTTTTGTTCAGTTAAGCCTTTTAGTTTGAAAGATGATGTTTTGAAAATCTTGCTTAGCAATATTGGCGCTATCTATATATAAATTTAAGTTTTTTGACCCTGCATATGGCCTTGCCTAGTAATTATTTGCACCAGAGCTTTTCCGTTTAAAGAAAAGAAAACACTAAAAAGATTTACTTGTCAGAAAAGTTATTTTCATTGCAGCCATTTTAAATTTTTGCAGGTTTGTTGTTGGGTCCGTCTTTCTTTTGGATCAACGAAACACCCATTTAATCAATAAGGCGTTGTTTATGAAGTATGATATCTTTTTTGCAAACTTCACAGTTCATCAGGACGACATTAGTCAGAACATTTGAAACAAATTTACGTTGACCCCTATCCTTTTTTAGCGCACCTGAGCACAAAGTGCTCAAGGTGAGCTATTGTGATCGTACAATTATCTGACGTCAGTCGTGGGTTGTCCACAATTTCTAAAAACATCTTCTTCTCCTAAAGCAGTGGTTCAATCTTGATGAAACTTTTTAGGGATGTTCCTTTGGTCAAGCTCTACCAAAGTTGTTCAATTAAATGAAATCACCTTAACTTTCCTTTTACCCTTAACAAAAAGGGTGAAAATATGAAAATCTTCAAAAAGCAGCTTCTCTGAAACCAGAAGGCAGACAGCTTTCGTATTTGGTATGTAATATCTAGTGGACCTCTACCAAGTTTGTTCATATCAAGCCCTGGGGTCATATTTGAGCTCCATCTGGGTGCAACCCTTTTTACATAGAATCAAAGAGTGAAAATCTTTAAAAAATCTTCTCTGAAACCAGATGTCAGACAGCTTTCTTATTTGGTATGTAGCATCAACTAGTGGGCCTCTATCAAGTTAGTTCATATAAAGACCCTTGGGTCATATTTTGACTCCACACAGGCGCATCCCTTTTAGCTCATCTAAGCACGATGGGTGAAAATAGGAAAACCTTCAAAAAACTTATTTTCTGAAACCAGAAGGCAGACAGCTTTCATATTCGGTATGTAGCATCATCTAATGGACCCCCATCAAGATTGTTCATATCAAGACCCTGGGGTCACATTGAGGCTCCATCTGGGTGTATCCTGTTTTACATAGAATCAAAGAGCGAAAAGGCATTTCTGTCTTGCTCTTGGCTGAAAACATTTCATGGTATTTATCTTATGTAGAAATTATCTCCTTTTTGACATTTGCCCATTAGTTAATGTGATGTCCCACGGGTAAAAGAGACGCAGGTAAGCGCTCTAGGACCATCATGGTCCTCTTGTTAAAAAAAATCTATGCATTCAGTCATGAAGACGGATACTATGTATTAGTATGCAAATTTTTGATTTCAGATCGTCTATGGGGATATTTGGGCCCATTTGATAACAAAACCCAGTAAAACACTCCTTTTAAGATCACCTGAGCATGAAGTGCTCAAGGTGAGCTATTTGGATCGTAGAATGTCCGTCGTCAGTCGTGCGTCGTCCACAACTTCTTTAAACATCTTCTCCTCCTAAACCACTGGGCCAATCTTGATGAAACTTGGCAGGATGTTCCTTGGGTCAAGCTCTACCAAAGTTGTTCAAATAAATGAAATCCACCCTTAACTTTCCCTTTACCCTTAAAAAAGGGTGAAAATATGAAAATCTTTTAAAATCTTCTCTGAATCCAGAAGGCAGACAGCTTTCATATTTGGTATGCAGCATCATCTAGTGGACCTCTACCAAGTTTGTTCATATCAAGACCCTAGGGTCACATTTGGGCTCCACCTGGGCGCAACCCTTTTTACATAGAATCAAAGAGCGAAAAATCTTTTAAAATCTTCTTTAATCAAAACCAGAGGACACACTGCCTTCATTTGAGGTATGTAGCATCATGTAGCGGGCCCCTACCAAGTTTGTTCATATCAAGACCTTTGGGTCATATTTTGGCTCCACCTGGGCGCATCCCTTTTAGCTCATCTGAGCACAAAAGGTGAAAATAGGAAAACCTTCAAAAATCTTCTTCTCTGGAACCAGAAGGTAGACTGCTTTCATATTTAGTATGTAGCATCATCTTATGGACCTCTTCCAAGTTTGTTCATATCAAGACCCTGGGGTCACATTTGGGGTCCACCTTTGCATCACTTTTTAAATAGAATCAAAGAGCAAAAAGGCGTATCTGTCTTGCTCTTCGCTGAAAACGTTCCATGGTATTGATCTTAGGCAATTATCTTCTTTTTGACATCTGCCTATGTAATTCATGTGATGTCCCAGGGGTCAAAGAGACTCAGGTGAGCGATCTAGGACCATCTTGGTCCTCTTGTTCACTTTACTGGCCGAAGGCCATTGGGGCTTTTGTCATGGGTTTATGTCCGTCTTGCATCCGTCCGTGCGTCCGGTGGTAAACTTTTACTTTAAAAATCTTCTCCTCAGAAACTACTAAATGAATTTCAACCAAACTTCATAGGAATGATCCTTGTGTGACCCTCATTCGAAGTTGTTCAAGAAATTTTGAGCCAATGAAAAACATGGATTAAATGGGCGAAGCTAATTTCCAAATATGGTAAAAAGTGAGTTTTCTCAGATTCTTATTGATGGATACCAATTATTTTTTCATGAATGATTCTTGGGTGACCCTTTATCGGTCTACCAACAATTATTATGATCGGATGGAAAATATGTATTTTCTGGGCAGAGGTCGTTTCGCTATATGTTATATAGTGGACACTTTCAAAATCATTTTCTCAGAATCTAACTGATAAATATAATACAAATTTTACTTGAATGATACTTGAGTGACCCTTAACCAGTCTTCCATAAATAATTGTGATCGGATGAAAAATATATATTTTCTGGGCAGAGGTCATTTCCCTATATGTTATTTGGTGGAAACCTACCAAAAAAAATTCTCAGAATCTAACTGATAAATATCAACCAAATATTACATGAGTGATCCTAGAGTGACCCTTTATCAGTCTACCAAAAATTATTATGATCCGATGAAAACATGTATTTAATGGGCAGAGGTCCTTTCTCTATATGTTATATAGTGTCAACTTTGAAAATCATTTTCAACATCATCAGAACCCATAATATCTAAAAATCTAGTCAAAACTTTGATTTGCTATTACAAGAATTTCAAGCCTGTGGAGCGACTCAAGCCATTCGTGACTTTCTAGTTGATACACTACTCAAAATTTGCTCACCCTTTCGTTTAAGGATATTTTGCTGCAAACATATTGACCCCTTTTTTTTCTTTTCCGCTTAGAAGGGTAAATATTCGGACTTGATGACCCTGTAGCCAAAATGTAGATTCGGCATGTATACTATGGACGAGGAGCTCGTGAAAAGGCATTGTATCTTAAAGTACGTTGGTACATTTTTTGAGCTTTTAAAAAAGTTATCGCAACTTCTATGTTTAGTTTCCATTTTATATATATGGCATACATGCGTCTAAGGCGACATTTTAGTCAAGATGAGATGAGGGGCAGTGGCATGCTTATTACTGGGTTTTCTCAAAGGCACGTTGCTAATGCCTTTTGTGTGTCCCAGAGCGTTGTTTCTCGAATGCGGAGTTAGTTTATAACGACTGGCAATGTTAGACATTTGTATGCTTAGGGTCGAGAACGCTCAATAAATGAGATTCAAGACAGATTTTGGGGGGTTCAGGCACGGCGTCATCGATTTGACAATGCAATAACGTTGCGTAATGACTTCCAGAACGCTACTGGTGTGCGAGTAAGTACCCAAAACCATCAGAAATCGGTTACATGATGCTGGTCTGAGGTCAAGACGCTTTTCAAATAATTATTGTACAGAGTTCCGAGATAGCCCTTTTGTGAGTGACGGGTTATTTATTTTAAATGGAATTGTTCGGTTGTTTATCTAAATGGGGTTAATCGCCGCTTTCAACAATCTTGGGGTTATATCGCGATGTCTCAAGCACCTAACAATGGTTTCCTGGTAATTCTCAAACCGGTTCCACCATTACATCCTTTCCTAGCCGCAAGTGAATTAACCCTAAATTAAATTGACCATATCATTATTTTAGTTTAATATAGATCTACGACATTTGTGTATTTGATATATTTCTTTCTCAATTGTTGAACTATAGTTCCGCAAGAAAGAGTGAGGTTCGAGAAACCGTTATCTCCTATCATTTTCAATTGAAAATCGATCTTTGATCACTCACTTGAAATTGCAGGTCTATATCCGACTAAATATGTTATTATTTTCTTTCTCACGTGCATTCGAAACTGAACGAAATAAAGGATTCTAAATCACATTGACAATAAGTCGGTAATCTTTTTTATGACTATAAGTTTTGGAATGTCTGATTATATATGAAGTGAAGAATTAAAGTTAACCTATCGTGACCTTCATTGAAGAACTTCTTTTAAAGAGGATGTTATTCAACTTGTTTTATGTCTTTCTAACCGACTTTAGAAAAAAGACCTAACAAATACGCTACATTTCTTAGGTGAATTTCTTTCAAAATTCGTAACAGAAATTGTCTTCAATTGGCTCTCAATGCAATGGTAATCCAACATTTATTATTATAATTATTAAATCACCCAAATGATATGGCATACAGCTTTCACAGTTGGAATGCGAGATCTCCAAAGGGCTTACACCAAAATATTTCAATTTATTATCGCAACTTGAAAAGAAGTTCTATGTTGTTTGATTCCAGATTTTGCATTGAAATAAAAAAAAGGGAATCTTTGAAAATATTCTCCTCACAAACAATAGGGCCTTAAAGTTTGATTTTCGGTATATGGTATCTCTTAAATAATTCAAATTATTGCTGAAAATTAAAACTAAGCCTTATGTTGCGTGGTCCTTGTTTTTGATAGAAAAATCTTAAAAGCCGCAAGATCATTAGCCTTGAAATTTGGCATGTAGCATCTCCTAATGATGAGCTACGAAAATACTTCAAGCTTTTGCTCTGACTGCAAAAGTAGCCCTTTGTTGTGGGGGGTCCTTAATTTTGAATTGAAATAAAAAAGTAATCTTCTCCCAAACTAAAAGGCCTACATCGACGGAACTTCAAATAGAAGCCCTACGATGAAAATTAAACCTTTGTTATAAGACCCGGATTATATATATATATATATATATATATATATATATATATATATATATATATATATATATATATATATATATATATATATATATATATATATATATATATATATATATATATAAATAAAACAAAAAACGACACTAGAAATCAATTTTAATAACGTGCCAACCGGTTTCGCTGCTGCTCATCAGGGCCTGATGAGCAGCAGCGAAACCGGTTGGCACGTTATTAAAATTGATTTCTAGTGTCGTTTTTTGTTTTATTTATATAATTCTTGTTCTGGTTTACTTGGATTTTTATATATATATATAAATGGAGGAATGGATAACAGACTCTCTTTTGTTTGATATTTATTCCTCGACCGGTTTCATAAATTCTTCAGGAGGTACATAAAATGAATAACGACGTCAACGACGTCAATGTCAATAGTAACGTCGTAACTATAGTTATCAAGGGACAACACTCTAGGTGACGTCAAAAAAGTCAATTGAATTTTGGTTTCAGCAAACTAATGAACGTCTTTTCTTTAAGTTTACGTGGTGCTGCAGCATCTGTTTCCAGACGTATTCCAATAAAATACAAAGAATCGATTACCAAAACCCAGAAATTAACGCGCAACAAGAATCATATGCAGAAGCCCTCAGAACGCCATATAAAAACCAAGAAGTAGACCAGAATTATTATTATAATCACAAACTTCCACATAACCCACAAACAACCACATACGACAATAAAGAATACCAAAGGGAGCAAAACTATAATTACACCGGGGAATCTACAAACACAAGAAGAAGAACAGGAAGAAATAGACCAAGAATCCTACCATTCCCAAGACCAGAACGACATCAGAATAATCAAATACAAACAATTAATAACAATATGCATTTTTTAGGGAGAGGCAGGGGTCGAGGACAGAACCGACCCCCGCCGTAAGCCAAGAAGAAAAGGCAGATATCAAAATAATTAACCTATCAGCGAGAATTCTAACCTCTGAAGACATATCTGTTTTAAAGAAGGGACTAAAATTTACACCTACCCCTACCAAACGAAATTTCAGTGAAATAAGAGAAGACTTAAACGAATTCACGAGAAGAATCAGATTAGCAGATTTTTTTCATGGATCGGAAAATCGAGATAATTCGCTCGTATGGAATAAAAGTTATTGGACACCCGAATTGGGTAGGTCATCAGCTTTGGATAATTTCGTCAAAAATGTTAATAATATAAAACTTACCAACACACAATCTCCACAACAAACCATTAAATACAACACAACAAGAAGTGAAAGACAGGCTATTAATTCTTTGAGATCGGACAAAAACATAATAATAAAAGAAGCTGATAAAGGCGGGGCTGTAGTAATCATGGATACCACTCATTACAAACAAATGGCCGAATATATTCTAAATGATGAAGTATACTACAAGCAACTCAATACTGATCCACAAAAAAATGACCGCATTCGCTACAACAGACACCTAGAAAAATATAAGCAATGTTTAACAAAAAAAGAATTCAAATACTTGCGGGAATTCGAGACAAAACCAAGCCAATTTTATGGTCTCCCAAAAGTGCACAAGAGTGAAATGATTAAATCTGGATGCAACCAAACAACAAATCCCGTGGTAACAATAAAAGGCGTAACAGATTTGAAATTGAGACCAATTATAGCAGGACCTATCTGTTTAACAAACCGATTAAGTAATTTCCTTGACATAATCATAAAACCACTAGTTAAGCATGTACCCAGTTTTCTCAAAGATACAACCGACTTTCTGAGACAACTCCCTTCAACAACACCAGTTAGCACAATATTAGCCTCATTCGACGTGGAATCACTATATTCAAATATATGCCACACACTTGGTCTTCAAGCTATACAATACTGGATTGAACAATTTAAGGACGATATTCCAAATCGCTTTACAACCGAATTTATTCTTGAATCGCTAAAATTTATTATAACAAACAACACGTTTGAATTCAAAAACAAATATTACTTGCAGACAAAGGGCACCGCAATGGGGACAAAGGTTGTCCCAACCTACGCCACACTAACAATTGGGTTTTTAGAGATAAGATTGTACGATACAGTAAATGAAACATTTGGAAATGATTTTGCCAACGCCTTTAAACTCGCAAGGAAAAGATTTTTGGATGACTGTTTCATTCCTTGGACAAGATCATTATCAGACCTAAACACTCTACATAACATATTAAATAATCTCCACGATGACATCAAATTTACTCTAGATTCGAGCGATGATCAACTTCCTTTTTATACGCCCGTCGAAGACGGGACGTATTATGGGATCACCCGTGACGTCCGGCGTCCGGGCGTCCGGGCGTCCGGCGGCGTCCACTTCTTTGTCCGGAGCATAACTCTGTCACTTGAAGTCCGATCGACTTCAAACTTGGCAATTGTATTCTTCTCATCATTGCGGAGTGCAGTGCACAAGAACCATAACTCTACCTGGCCTATTTTTTGAGTTATTGCCCTTTGTTGTTTTTCACACTAGAATCTTGTCCGGAGTATATCTCTTAAAGTACAATAGCTAGGATCATGAAACTTCATGGGTGTATAGATCTCACCAAGGGGGAGTGCAGTGCACAAGAACCACAACTCTACCTGGCCTATTTTTTGAGTTATTGCCCTTTGTTGTTTTTCAGACTTGAATCTTGTCCGGAGTATACCTCTTAAAGTATAATAGCTAGGATCATGAAACTTCATGGGTGTATAGATCTCACCAAGGGGGAGTGCAGTGAACAAGATTCATAACTCTACCTGGCCTATTTTCTGAGTTATTGCCCTTTGTTGTTTTTTCAGACTTGAATCTTGTCCGGAGTATATCTCTAAAAGTATAATAGCTAGGATCATGAAACTTCATGGGTGTATAGATCTCATCAAGGGGGAGTGCAGTGCACAAGAACCACAACTCTACCTGGCCTATTTTTTGAGTTATTGCCCTTTGTTGTTTTTCAGACTTGAATATTGTCTAGAGTATATCTCTTAAAGTATAATAGCTAGGATCATGAAACTTTATGGGTGTATAGATCTCACAAAGGGGGAGTGCAGTGCACAAGAACCACAACTCTACCTGGCCTATTTTTTGAGTTATTGCCCTTTGTTGTTTTTCACACTAGAATCTTGTCCGGAGTATATCTCTTAAAGTACAATAGCTAGGATCATGAAACTTCATGGGTGTATAGATCTCATCAAGGGGGAGTGCAGTGCACAAGAACCACAACTCTACCTGGCCTATTTTTTGAGTTATTGCCCTTTGTTGTTTTTCAGACTTGAATCTTGTCCGGAGTATACCTCTTAAAGTATAATAGCTAGGATCATGAAACTTCATGGGTGTATAGATCTCAACAAGGGGGAGTGCAGTGCACAAGATTCATAACTCTACCTGGCCTATTTTCTGAGTTATTGCCCTTTGTTGTTTTTTCAGACTTGAATCTTGTCCGGAGTATATCTCTAAAAGTATAATAGCTAGGATCATGAAACTTCATGGGTGTGTAGATCTCATCAAGGGGGAGTGCAGTGCACAAGAACCACAACTCTACCTGGCCTATTTTTTGAGTTATTGCCCTTTGTTGTTTTTCAGACTTGAATATTGTCTGGAGTATATCTCTTAAAGTATAATAGCTAGGATCATGAAACTTTATGGGTGTATAGATCTCACAAAGGGGGAGTGCAGTGCACAAGAACCACAACTCTACCTGGCCTATCTTTTGAGTTATTGCCCATTGATGTTTTTCAGATGAAACTTCATGGGTGCAAAAAATATTCATTCAAAATAACCTCAGTTCTATTCAAACCCCCAGTTAATACTAAGCAGTGTGACGGGCGTATCTTGTGACAATTTGGCACCTTGTTTAGATTGCCTTGTCATAAAGAAAGATAATAAACTCGAAACAGACATCTATTATAAGCCTACGGACAGTAAAACCTATTTACTCTTCAATTCATGCCACACAAAACACGTAAAAATTAGTATCCCATTCTCACTTGCTAGACGGCTAAAAACCATTATATCAAAAACAGAGGTATTTGAACAACGAGCTATTGAACTACAAACCTTTTTACACAAACAAAAATATCCTATACCATTGATTAGAGCTGGAGTAGAAAAAGCAAGATCACTAAAACGAGAAGATCTACTGCAGGAACGCGAGACCAGACAAAAACATGATACCATTCCATATGTCAGCACGTTTAATCCTAGAAACCCCGAGGTATACCCTCAATTACTCAATGATATCAACATCCTTAAAAGAGATACATATATGGGAAATCTTCTTGGAAATTATAATTTTATAAAAAGTAAACGTCAACCCCCCAATCTCAAAAGACTACTGACAAAGGCGAAGTTTTGTGAAGAAACAACTATTAGTCGAGTTACACGATGTGGACGGGGAAACTGTGCACTATGTAAACACCTAATACAAGGACCATTTTTTCAATCCAAAAGTGGACATAAAATAACAGTTAAAATAAATATGTCTTGCGATGTCAAAAATGTAGTTTATGTTTTGGTATGCAATGGCTGCCACGAGGAATACGTCGGAGAAACTAACGATCTAAGAAAGAGAATGTCAGTACACAGAAATCACATCCGGGACCCAAACTGTCGGATTCTGCAAGTAAGCAGCCACATCGACAATTGCATACAACAGGAACCTAAATTCAGCGTATTCCCGATTTTCAAAATGGAAACAGATGCTACAGCACCACGTAAACTTAAAGAAAAGACGTTCATTAGTTTGCTGAAACCAAAATTAAATTAACTTTTTTGACGTCACCTAGAGTGTTGTCCCTTGATAACTATAGTTACGACGTTACTATTGACATTGACGTCGTTGACGTCGTTATGCATTTTATGTACCTCCTGAAGAATTTATGAAACCGGTCGAGGAATAAATATCAAACAAAAGAGAGTCTGTTATCCATTCTTCCATTTATTTATCAATTCCCGTAGTGGGATCTTTCCCAACTACATATATATATATATATAAAGAAATTCAAGCACTAGAATTGACTTAAGGCTTGTATCAAAAAACTTAAATTGCTTAGTGGAAAGAATATCGTATTTTTTTTTTTATTTTTGAGAGTCTTTGTTCAGATGATTGAAATGGAATTCTTTAAATAAAACTTTCCTTCCCTAATTGCCAAAAGAATTTCTTCAATGTGCATCTTTCAATATTACAGATTTTCTTTGCAGTGAACAGCCAATATGATTTAAAGTGATGAAAGTCAGGTTTCCTTTTTTTAAAATTAAGGCTATCGGACACCATTGGAAACCCTAACTCGAATTTACGACAACATATTACCTCCCGTTAATAAAAGTTTATCCTTTTCGTATTTTTAGCTCACCTGAGCACATCGTGCTCAAGTGAGCTATTGTGATCACCTTTTGTCCGGCGTCCGTGCGTCGTCCGTCGTGCGTCGTCCGTCAACAATTTCTTTAAACGACATCTCCTCCTAAACTACTAGGCCAATTTAACCAAACTTGGCAGAAATGTTCCTTAGGTGGTCCCCTTTAAGAATTGCTAAAAGAATTGAAATCGGTGAAAAACTCTGGTTGCTATGGCAACCAAACTTAAAAATTTAAGAAAATCTTTAAGATTCTTCTTCTTCTGAACCAGCAGCCCTACAGCCTTGAAATTTGGCATGGATGATAAGCTCATAGACCTTAATAAGAATAGCTAAAATCATATCTGTTGGGCCACCAGGTGCGGAGCACCAGGGGGGAGGGGGTAGTACCTTGGGTAAATTTTGTAATCTTTAACCTTCTTCTTCTTCTGATCATGACGGCCTACAGCCTTAAAATTTGGCATGTATGATCACCTCATAGACCTTTATATAAATAGCTAAAATCTTATTTGTAGGGCCACCAGGTGCGGAGCACCAGGGGGGAGGGGGTAGTACTTTGATGAAAATTTTGTTATCTTTAACCTTTTTCTTCTTCTGAACCAGGAGACCTACAGATTTGAATATTGACATGGATGATCAGCATATGGACCTTTATAAAAATACCAAAAAATCATGACTGTAGATTCACCAGGTTTGTAGCACCAGGGGGAGAGGGTAGTTCTTTTGTGAAAATTTTGTAATCTTTAACCTTCTTCTTCTTCTGAACCACAAGTCCTACAGACTTGAAAATTGGCATGGAGGATCAGCTCATAGTCCTTAATATAAATAGCTAAAATCTTATTTGTAGGGCCACCAGGTGCGGAGCACCAAGGGGGGGGGTAGTACTTTGATGAAAATTTTGTTATCTTTAACCTTTTTCTTCTTCTAAACCAGGAGTCCTACAGATTTGAATATTGGCATGGATGATCAGCATATGGACCTTTATAAAAATAGCTAAATCATGACTGTAGATTCACCAGGTGCGGAGCACCAAGGGGGAGAGGGTAGTACTTTTGTGAAAATTTTGTAATCCTTAACCTTCTCCTTCTGAACCACAAGCCCTACAGACTTGAAAATTGGCATGGAGGATCAGCTCATAGGCCTTAATAAAAATAGCTAAAATCATGACTGTAAAGCCACCAGGTGCGGAGCACCAGGGGGGAGGGGGTAGTACTTTTGTAAAAATTTTGTAACTTTAATCTTCATCTTCTAATGAACCAGGAGCCCTACAGACTTCAATATTGGCATGGATGATAAGCATATGGATCTAAAATAAAATAGCTAAAATCATGAATGAAGAGCCACCAGATGCGGAGCATTAAGGGGCAGGGGATAGTACTCTTGATCAACTTTGAAATCTTTGACCTTATTCTTCTCCTGGATCAGGAACCCTACAGACTTGAAAATTGTCATGGGTGATCAATATATTGACATTAATAAAAATAGCTAAAATCATGACTGTAGGGTCACCAGGTGCTGAGTGTCTTGGGGAGGGGGTAGTACTTTGGATCATTTTTGAAATCTTTAAACTTCTTCTAATGAGCCAGGAGTCCTACAGACTTGAAAATTAGCTAAAATCATGATTGTAGAATCACCAGGTGCAGAGCATCTTGGGGGAGGGGGAGTGCTTTGTTGAGAATTTTGAATCCCTACAGCCTTAATGTTTGACATGGATTGATCAACTCATTAAAGAAAACTTTAAAAGTCTCAGACTCAGCCTGTATATCTGGCATAGATTATCTGATCACAGACCTTTTATGGAAAAAGCTTAAATAAATCATGTCCAGGGGAGGAGCAGAGGGGGGGAATGATTATTTCAAATGTTATCTGATTGAATAAGTGAAAATCTCTTATTCTGTGGTGCATGGACATACCTAGGTAATGAAGCTTTTTTCTCAGGTGAGCGACCCAGGGCCAACGGCCCTCTTGTTTTATATTGAAGGTGCGTTCCTTTTGGTATTCTGACTTAATTGTTATTTTGTTTTGAAATTATTTTGCAATGAACTTAAAATTATGTTATACTGAGGTAAAATTGTAAACCCTCTTGAAAATTGTGTAATATAGATTCACCGGATTTGTTTCTTACAACGTTACAAGAACTTGTTCCGACAGGGTCAATTGGAATAAAACTCGGTAGTTAACATTGCCAAAGAAGCTTAAATGGGGAACGCATATTTCTTTCATTGCGTACGTAATGAAAAATCGGGATATGTTGTTTGAAAGTGAGAAGACTTGTTTCAAGCAATTTTTTTCTTTTCTGATAATGTTATAACCTGAACTTTCTCTGCCATTGTATTACCTTTCAGCTGTATTTTGTCATTTGAATAATTCTTCTAGCAAATTCAACAGATGGCATTTAGATATTTAGTATGTCACGGACGCTTCAAGTTTGTTTCCTAAAATGCATCATCTTACGACTGATATGTATGATGATTGAGCTGATTATGAATATATTTTTTTCTTGCATATGTATTTTGCTTGGTAAAAGTATAGAAGAAGAAGCCCACTTCCTTCTCAGTAATTATAACAGGTGTAGAAACCAAATTTTATTTTGTCTTGTAATGAAAGACAAACCCCGAAGAAACGAGTCTTCATCTAACCCATCATCCCCATATATTGCCTCCTACCTATCAGTGATTGAAACTTAAATAGCAGTTACATAAATATCAATGAGGTACATTTTTTGTTTTACAGCAAATGTTATCAAACTCTTGTCTTGTGGTTCTTTATTAACAGAAAACGAAGATATGTGAGCGCCTGAATTTGGAGGGGAGGTGATTTCATGGAAAGCAAAGTGGCCCAAAACGCCTGGATACACCTACATTATTTTACCTTTTCTATATCTTCTAATGTTAAACTGATTTTCTATCATATACTTTCAGCTGTATTTAATGAGGGTGTATTATTATTGTTGATTTTAAAATAAAAATTAGATTTCGGTGAATAAAAGAGTATTTTTCGAGAACGTTTTTTACTGCACTTTCGTCCTGTAAATGTTACTTATCAAATATTTTACAATTCCTTGTATTCAATGAATCATGTATGCCAACTCACTAATATTGAAGGTCATCATTCAGCTTCCTATCGCCCGTTTCTCAGCAATTTTGCAAGAAAGTATTGTGTTTCAAAAATTCCTATTTTCACCGAAAAATGCATGGAAAGCTATGCTAATTTTTTTGTCAAATTATCGTAAAGGTATACTCTACGAAATATATATCAATTTAATAAAGATTTGAACAAGTGTCAAATTGTGTCGGGGTACCTTAAAATAAACGTTTTTGATTAAGTTATGAAAGCTATTGAAACTTTTACCATCAGATGCGCGCACAGGCAAATGGTTATCCAATTCTTGTTTCTAATCATTACTACCAGTGGTCATTGAGCTATTTTTTTTATTTTTTCTGTCAGTTTGCTAACATTTACTACCATTTTATTATTTTTTCTGAATAACCCTCCTTTCGTTCAAATCGGGTAAAATGAGTAAAATCGGCTGGGTATTGTAAGAGTTGCAGTGGTTTACTCTTTCGGAATTCATTTTTTTCTTTAATGCAGCTCTCATTTATATCTAATAAATTTCATCAGTTGACCTCATTTGAAAAAAAAATGAATATATGGAGAAATAGCGATGAACATTATTAACGGAAAAAATTCGGTCGTTAGATTCGAATCAAACGGGAAAGTAATATCAGCATAGTTTATTTTATTTATTTATTTATTATTATCATTATTATTCGTTTGCAAGTAGCTCAACACGCTTTTACAAGAACAGCAATTCAAAAATCAGAAATTAAATTCACACGTCGTTGTTGTAAAATGTATCTGTCCGAGGGGTTTGAATACCTGTTTCTTGCCTATTAGTAGATAAGAAATTTATTAAGTAAAAAAAAAAAGAAAGGAACGATAACTTAAATCGCATCTAGTTGTTTTCAAAACAGAGAAAATTTAATAAACGACAACTAGTAGTGTTTTTCACCATCTTGAGTTAGATACTATTATAACCTGTAAATTACAAAATCAGCTTAAGAAACAAATGCCTGAGGGTGAGCGATAATGGATCATCGTGGTCCTCTTGCTTTATTGTATAATCTCACTTGTCAACTTTACCACATAGTCTTGGCAATCATCATCGTTATATTAATCACCAAATTCGCCGTCATCTTATCACATTTTTCTTCCTCAGTGTAAATAAGTTATCATTATTAAAGTTGAACTTGGTGTAAAATGATGTCATTGTAATGAGTTGCCCTGTAAAAAACAAATTATTATTGTAGCTGTAATTATCATTTAATTTTTTTATCTATGGTCTTAAAGCACAAATTGAATTACCGTTTCTTGTGTCCCTTCTAAAATGGTGCGATTATCATAGCATTTTGATTATTCGATATAATCCATTTACGACATCAAAAGAGTATTTTCCCAACTCATGGAGGTGTGAGACTAAATTCAGGCCTATTTAAGTCCTATTCCAACTGAATAAGGAAATAGTAAAATAATAACTTCGGACTACTATTTGCGAAAACTCGCGAAATAGCTGCGTAAACAAAATAGTTTTCATTTGGGTATGGACCCAATCTTGCGTTCAGAATGCACAAATGTTTTAAAACGTATGAAAATTATAACCCGCTTTGCACGTGAGTAACGTGCAAAGTGGGATATAATTTGAACAATATTTTGCGAACGTTTTAATCCTGAAATTGAGGTAGGTTTTGCAACTGCCACTCAGAAAAAGCGAAACTATAGTAAGTCATACGGGTATATGAAAAACCCTATCAAATGTACGTGCGTTTGAACAAGTGAATTTAACCGAATTGTTTGTACTTCAAATATGCGCGCCAAGATACAGATACAAGACAATTAATGAATAGGTTAAATAAAATCGTCTAAATACACCGCTCAGAAAAAGCAAGGCGACTTTGTCCTTCCTTGTAACAGGATCGAAAAGGTCGATAAAACGATATTTAGATCGAGCCAACTGATACAGTTAAGACAAGTTGAATAATTTTAAGATGACGTTGAAATAAAATTGAATCAGTGTGATCAGTGTGCATTGCGTGAAATTCAAGGGAGGTAATACAAATGTATTTATTCAGTCTATTATCCTCCCTTTCACAGAATATACGTAATTTTCTGTTTTTGTGCCTTCACGGACAACTTAAAAATTCATAAAAGCCAATAATTTTTTAAAAGATACATTTAGAAGTGTTCAACGATTTTGGAACCATTATTAATGGTAAGAGTGATTTTGTTGGAATGAATGGAGCACTGAGCGAGGGATTTGGAATGGTTTTGACCGAGATGAGTGTCAATTTCACAATGTAACCAGCTGGTAAGCACTTTGATATTATTGCTTCAAAGTGCTTGTTATCAATTGGGTTTAACGTGTTCACATTTTTCCCCCGTGACTTTAAAGTGGCCATCATGGAATTCCGTCATATAATTATTGGAAGATAGATTTAATCATTCCAAACACTCTTCCCAATAGCTCAAAAACGCTCTGAAATTGTACAATAATGCTTCGAAATCGGTCTGAATGATCAACATTTCAATCAAATAGATCAAACGATTGCATGTTTTTATATGCTGGTGTTGAATTTTTAGATCCTGATTAGCCCGTCAAGACACAAAATTACGTAGATTTTTATCAAAAGGAGGTAAAATATTATCGCCAATTATCTTTACCTCCCTCGAAATCATTATCATTGAAATGCACTGCACGGCTGTCCAGGCTCCTCTCAATCGGGAACCCTCGGCGAACCTATGGAATAGGACTCGGAAATAACAAGGGGCCAACTTATTTCTGACCCTGGGCGGGTACTGTTGCCCGCAAAATCAGAGTATCTCTCAGAAAGCGAGATACCAGCTCTAGACTGGTCCACATATCGACTATCAGAATAGCCTAGAATAGGCTATTCTGATATTCGACAGTGAGACCAGTCTACACCCGACCCGAAAGCTGGCGAGAAATAAGTTGGCCCAAGGGCGCAGATATTAAAGCGCGTAATATCGCACGTGGGTTTATATAACATCACAAACATTACTGAGGATGAAATTGGGTAAAGACAAAATCATCAATTTTACTGCGTGTTGTTTTCAAGTGATAATTTGCCAAAATATCTCCATAGATCGGAAGATATTTAAAGATTCTTTTCAAACGTATTGACCAAAGTAGCCCCAGAAGCCGAATCATCTATAAAATGACCCAAAATTACTACAGTTCAAAGCATTGTGAAATTGACATGCTGAATGATTTTGGAATGAAATTTAATGACCGGAGGAGCGAGTTTTTGGTGAAATTAAAGGAAGGTAGTCCAATATCGCTAATTTTCTTCCGGATGAAGGAAGTTAGCGATATTTATTACCTCCCTTTTAAAAAAATATGCATACAAGTTCTATAAATAGAATTATATTTCTTCAAGAACATATCAGACGCTCATAATTTCTTTAAAATCGTCTTTTTTTCTAGCTTAATCTTATTTGAATGAAGTTGTTGATCTCATCTTTTTAGTCATTTTGGAGCGTTTTAAGAACAGTTTAAGCTACCGTTTGGAATGAATGAACAAGCGCCGATTGAGCGATTTAGAATGGTTTTGATCGTGATGAGTGTCAATTTCACGATGTTTTTAACTGTACTTTTATGTCCGAGGCTTTTTCAAATGCGGAAAAATCCGATCGATTTTCGGAATCTGGGTTGCTTAATATCTTTTCACCGAGCGCATAAGAAATGCCACGTACAGTCTCCTTTTCATTTTTGAGCAGTATATCCTAGATGACTAAAATTCATCTAGTATAAAAAGCGAAATTCAAATTACGTCCTTGCTTTGAGAAAGGTTGTGATTGGCATTACAAGATGGCACACGTAGTTACATTTTGTTTGTATGGAGGAGTTATAATGTTATTAGTGCTTCAATCTATGGCTAAACAAAGACTGCAAAATCCGACGGACCATTGTGAATGTTATCATGATGCTAGTATGCAAATGTCTAGGGTCAATTGCAATGGAACTGGACAAAAGTTATCGTCGTGTTTTGAAAAATATCCAAACACGACGACCCTGATATTAGGCTATAACAACCTATCATCTATTCCTGATGAAATCAACAGCCTTGGACAGCTGCGATATTTGGATCTATCTGGAAATATACTAGAAGACTTGGATCTGACTCCAATTCTTCAAGTCTGTGGTAGACTTGAGACTTTGATACTGACTAACAATAATATAAAATCCCTTACAAATGGTTCGCTTAACTGTCTCTCATCCCTTCGTACTTTGTCTCTCGTTCAAAACTCCTTGTCTCTTATTGAGAATGGAACGTTCAACGAAAACCTCAGATCTTTACAAGGGATATATCTCGACCGAAACTCTTTGACGACCATTGATCTAAGCCTGGTCTATTTACCGATGCTGAAAATTGGGGAAGAAGTTACGTTAAAAGCATCATGGAACCATATTCGTCTCATAACAAATTACAGAAATATCAGTATAGCCGATTACAAATCGAACTTCAAGTTACGGCTTATAATGAAATACAACAATTTCACAACCTTTGACCTGGACTATTATCGGAATCTTATTTACGTAACAAATAATTCTCAGCTACATCAGCTAAAAAGTAGTGTACTGGATTTACAGTTCAACCCCTTAATATGTGATTGTGTTATGGGACCATTGGCAGAAGCTGTGAGGAATTTGAGTCACAAACATCCGGATAATCTATTGAGTTCCATAACCTGCAATAAACCAAGCGATCTGTCCGGAATGGTGGTTTACAAAGTACCGCCGAACCAGTTCAATTGTTCTGTTGTCGAGGCATGCCCTTCTGACTGTTCTTGCTACGTTCATCTAGGTATAAATGTGGTGAAATGTCAAGAGTCATTTAACCTTACTTCTTTGCCCGAAGATATCCCCACACAATACAGTATTGATATGAACATTAAATCAAGCATGTTATCTACACTTTCTTACAGAGAATACCTAGAAACTACAAAAGTACTGGATGTTTCAAGTTGCTCACTTCATACCATTTTTCCTGATATCTTGCCGGTCATGTTGAAAATAAAGGAAGTGCGACTGCACAATAATGAGTTGGCTGAACTTCCTCGAGATATTGAACATATGGAATTTGAAGGTCTCCAATCCCTGACGCTTCGCGGAAATTCCTTCAAATGTGACTGTAATTCTCTTTGGTTAAAGAACTGGTTGATAGCAAACAAAGCCTTCATATTAGACGTTGAGAAGATTCATTGCGTAAACGGTCCTGGGAAAGGCAAAGTGATTATTCAAGCACCTGATTCCGACTTTATTTGTGTGCATCATATCAACATCACAGAAGTTCTGTTCAGCGTGCTCTTTGTAGTGATTTTTCTTGTCGTGATATTTTTTCTCGTATACAGAAACCAAACAAACATCCAAATGTTAATGATCGCATGTTGCAACGTCTCTTTTTTACATCACAAGACAAATCGTAACTATAAGTTTGACGTTTTTATATCTCATAGTAATGAAGACGATGTGTTGGTGACCCAAGAATTACTGACCAAGTTGATAAAACAAGAACCACGATACCGAGTATTGATTCACGCAAAAGACTTCAAACCGAGAAAGACAGTTGTCAACAAAGTTATTCGTGCAATTAAAAGTAGCCGGACAACATTACTAGTCCTGACCAACAACTTTCTCCGAAATGAATGGTGCTTAAAAGAATTTAAACTTGCCTTTCTTAGAATGATGAAAGAAAATGACATTAACTTTGTAGTAATTATACTTGAAGAACTTGACGAAAGTCTTATTGGACACGATTTAAAGTTATATTTGAAAACCTACATCAATATAAAATACACTGACAAAGATTTCTGGCCCAAATTGTTTCAGGCATTACCGCTCGCAGGATCCGAGATTATCGACGAGATGAAACAAACCGAAAAGACTCAGCTTTTGGAGATGTTCGAGGAAAAGCAACAAACCGAAAAGACTCCGCTGTTGAAGGCCTGAAAATAACTGGGAGAAATGTGTATGTGATAATATTATTAACGGTCTCTGGTTTAAAATCATTATCACCTTTAGTTAGGAAGGGACTGGCAATTACTCATAATCCTGTCTGACCAAGTCTTTTTAAATTCACTGATCTAGTTTTTTCATTCTTTCACTGTGAAAGAATCTAGTATTATTAGTTCAGATCAAACAAACTATTGATAATGACTTTAAATGTTCCTGAACATAAACAATGTATCGTCGGTGTTGTTGTGGAGCCACGTAACCTTATTCTTACCAAAGCTACGGTTTCTGAATTTTGGAACTACACCAGTGATACAAAATAATTTATTTTAGTCAGTCTTTCTTTCTTTATATTTCATTTCGACAAA
Source organism: Fragum whitleyi (assembly GCA_948146395.1). Classification (NCBI taxonomy): domain Eukaryota; kingdom Metazoa; phylum Mollusca; class Bivalvia; order Cardiida; family Cardiidae; genus Fragum; species Fragum whitleyi. Next base: position 3,341,666 of record OX411545.1, on the reverse strand, counting down.
GAAAGGAATCTTAATATTGATACTATAAATGTCTGAAACATGTTATAAATTTATGCGAGAAGCACTCTCTTGCGCACTTTCCTTTGTAAGTTAACCCTTTCCTGTTTTACAAAATTTTGACCTGTCCAAATTCAAAGGTTTTGCAGACGAAAATTTAAAGTGCATTTAATTTGAAAAATAACCATTCAGTAGGGTAGAAAATAGTGTGGAAAAAGAAGAAATTGCTTGTCAGAAGCAATTTCTTCATTTTTCACAATGTTTTCTCAATTATAAAATGACAGGCACGAAAAAAGCAGGGATTAAACAGCAAAGGGTTAAAGGGGTGTAATGTGGGAGCAATATTCGTGTTATATTTCAGTGCCCCTTTTAAATGAAACGGGTAAATTATGGCCTGTGATGCCTGAACCAATAACAACTAAGAACTCTCAATACTATCAAAACTATCCTTAATCGCTCACACAGTGCTCCATTCAATTATTCGAAACAGTCACTCAAACCATTCAAAAACCCCCAAAAATCAATTAAAAGATAAAATCGACAACAACGATTGTTGATGGTAAATAGCAAGAAAGAAATCGCGATTTCACAGACATTTTTTGAATTGTAAGCGACTGATTGGTTCTTAAAAAAATATGACGCTATGTATAGAACTTGTTTTGCATATTTTATTAAATGGCGGTAATAAATATCGATTATTTTGTTCATCCAGAACAAAACTAGCGACATTGCATTACCTCCCTTTAATTTCATTTAAAACTCACTCATCTTGTTCTATCAATTTCATTCCAAAATCATTCCAAAACCATTCATCTTTTCAATTTCACGACGTGTTTAACTGTAGCAAGGAGCAACAGGAAAGCAGCTTCGTCCAAGGAAGCGCCCTGGACCGTATATGTACCAACCCATATATGCTCAAATAGCACAGGTCTTGCTTTGTTTTATATTACCCAAACATGTAGGTTGCATTTTGTTATTCCTTTTGATTTCTTTATAAAACAGAGAGAAAATAAAAGCATCTAATCGTATTTTATTATTGTATTGTTTTGATTCAAACCCTCATGGAAAAAAAGTTCGAAGTCCATTTTTTGCATAGAGCTCTGTGCGCAAAGCAGTTGAATCAAAGAAACATAAAAAAGGGCAATCTTATTGTCTGATGACAATGAATAATAAAAACTTCAAAGGAAAAGATCGAAACAAATTGTAACCTGCCTCTTATCAAAATTGTGTTCTGAAATGTGGTGAGACTATTACGGATCCACTACCTTTAAGGTTATAACCCCGAAATCATTTCGATGTGTAATCAAGAGAAAATGTGGTTTGTCGCAATTTTTTATCAAGAATAAAACGAGAGGGACAGAAAAATTAAGAGCTGTACAAGAAAAAATTAATTGTTACTGGAAAATAGTGGCCTGGTACATTTGTCATTCTCAATAAAAAGCTTCCAAGTACTTTGTCCAGTACGAAATGTTGCAAAGTCATCCAAGGAATCGTTTCGTATTTCCGGTTACCTATCCACTTATTTCCACTTATCACGTTTTTCAGTCTTATGTTAGACAGTCACTAGAGCGGCGTTATGAAATCAAAGCTTTGTCGTATTTCTCATACAACCATATGATTGATAAGAGGGCGTAACGCTCTTATAAATGCGAATAGTTCAGTCATATTGCGATCAAAACGTTTTTCTTTTTTAATGCAATCCTTTTTGCACGTGTTCTTACTTGCAAAGCGGGTTACAAGCTTTAAACGTAAGCAATCCTTTTTGAATCCTGACCACAAGATGTGTCAAGAACTACATCTTCTCTGAGGATCCAAGGGCCAACTTATTTCTGACCCGCTTTCGGGTAAGGTGTAGACTGGTGTCACTGTCGAATATCAGAATAGCCTATTCTAGGCTATTCTGATCGTCGATATGTGGACCAGTCTAGAGCTGGTAGCCCGCTTTCTGAGAGATACTCTGATATTGCGGGCAACAGTACCCACCCAGGGTCAGAAATAAGTTGGCCCTCAACTCAATCCGTTTGTGAGTACTCAAGAATTAGTGAGGGGCGAATATCCGGCGAAAAGAGATATGCGTTCCGGCCAGGGATCGAATTGTGATCTCGTATTTGAGAGTGCAACTACGACAATGGTGGTCCTTAACTATATTCTGACCAAACCTGCAGTTGTTCAACTATTCTAGACTATTCGATCAGTCGATATTTGGACCAGTCTTGAGCTGGTAGCCCGCTGTCTGAGAGATACACTGATCAATGCAGCGGGCAACAATACCCGCCCGGGGTCCGAAATAAGTTGGCCCTAGACAAGTTTTCAAACTCACACCTGAGTGCCCAAAACGTCATGGCATGTGAGTTTTATACCATGTCTACATATTGCTCATCGGTGAATGTTCACGTTTGGTTTATAGTCTGTTTCTATACCAGTTTATTTAACCGACTTCTCACTCTAACCTAGTCTGGCCGCCAGACTCTTCTTTACAGTGGTTTTTCAAAGGAAATGAAACCATTACAAATGCATGTAAAAGAACAAAAATATTTTCTGAAAATGCTAACAAAATCGACTAAGGCAAGTCTAACTCTAACCCCAATCATCGAATTTCAAGTCGTCTGTTTACATACGGAGTTTTTTGGCAGCCACAGCACGTAGACCTACTTTCCCACAGGTACCCATTTAATCACTTGGATGAAGAAAATTGAAATGCTGACAGAACAGAAAATAGAATAGAAGTGGCCTTGAAACTTGCGTTTAGCCGTCGGTGGGCGATCAAAATTTCGAATCTGTAATTATTTATACTCGATTTGTCAAACATCGTAATATTTTGCGAATGTATCTAGAGCGTCTTTTGTAAACAAAATGTGTAAAGTATTGCAGCTGCTTCGCCTAAGAATTTTATAGATTTTTTGGGAAAACCACTTTAACACTTTTTTTTAATACTTTGTTCTAATATCTGGCTTTTCAAGATTGGTTGACTGTATATACTTATAAGCTTAAATAATCGTTATTTATCGTAACCTTTATTGACTTATCTTGAATCTTATCTTATATTTGACCCGTTATGATTGACGCTTTTCCATGCTTTCTAGCATTGGCGGATCAAGGGGGGTTTCGGGGGTTCGAACAAGCCCCCCCCCCTCTGAAGTCCATTTCTTTCATACAGAATTTATATTAACCATTCTCTTGCTCTCCAAGATATATTCGATTACGAACAATGCTTTTTTCAGACAGTATAGACTAAGATCAGCCTGCACAGTTGTGCAGTCTGATCGTAGGATACACTGTCTGCCCTCTACATATTTTATGCGTAAAGAATATTGAAACATATTCGTTGATACTTCCAAAAATAGGATTTTTAAGCAAAATTCAAAATCAGCAGGATTCGGGTTAAAATTGTGTAATACTCCGAGAATTACAACCCCCCTCCCCCTATTTTGTATGTACGAACCCCATTTACAGAAATCCTGGATCCGCCGTTGAGTAGCATTAGATGGTTCGTTTTGTTAAATTAACATTTTTAAATGTTGTGGGGGTAATATCAAGTCAGACAAGATTGTGTAGAAAATAGGGAATTTATTGATAATAAATGGCGTTTAATTCTACGTCAATTCTGTGACTTCTTTTTTATCATTTTTTCTGTTGTTGTTTATGTTAAGGTTCTTTGATCAAAATAGCTCGAGGATAGCTTTCGCAAGGCTTGTAGGCCGCCGTCATAGCGCAGTAGGTAGCGCGTCGGACTGTCAAATAGAGGTCCCGGGTTCGTTCCCCCACGGCGGCAATCATTCTTTCCTACTATTTGTCTCCCACCAATGGGTAGATAATCATTGACCTATGTGGGATAGCAGCTGGAGCCAAGGAGGACGTAATGGTAGTACCGGTGTGAGAAATACCAAGAATTCATTGTAAGGTGCTCTAGCCTCCGCGTCATAACTAAAAAATGTTGAAAGTGGCATAAAACCCCATTCAAACAAACAAACAAACAAACGTTAGGCTCATGAGTAATCCGTGTTGCGTCACCAGCACTTATCTTGTGGTACTGTACAGGTCATAGAATGAGCAACAATCAAACAATTAACCGAGAAATAAGTCAGATTGCTTGTCGCAAAAAAACTTCTCAAACAAATTCTATTTGTTGAACTTGTATTAAAACAGGGTCACTGTTTCGAGAACCTCATTGACACTCTTGAGGCTACGTTTTGTAATCTGAAAGTCGGTCATCGTGGTTTTCTGCAGAGAATAGTTGACATGTTCGAAATTTCAGCAATTGAGGTCAAAAACGAGATTCCTGCACAACTTTTGGAAATAACACAAGATTCATTTTTTAGGCTAAGTAAAGAATGGTAAGGAAAGTCGTCCTAAGGTAGTGGGCCCGTGATAGTTCCGCAGCGTTTCGGAAGTAGTGAACTCTAACAGGGATGACCTAGCTTTCCTAATGATTTCATTAGGAAACCTCGGTCAACATTGTGAAAGATCACGAGTTCCAAAGTATTTTGGAACTATTACGGGTCCACTACCTTAATAAATATTGGTGGATTGAATGGCTCGCATATCCAGCCCCTTATCCCTGTCTTGACACACCCTTAAAATAGTTTTACATTATTCATCTACAAAATATAAAGTCATGGACATCAAACAAAAATCAAATTATTGTATGGCGACATAATGATTATAACTTCTGCTTGTTCAAGCTACAGTTTCGACATTAGGGTAGTGGGCCCACGAAAGTTCCGCAATATTTCGGAACTTATGATCGCTGATCGATGTTTCCTGCTGAAATTATTATGAAACCTCGGTTAACACTATTACGTTCCTAACTTTCGAAACGTTTTAGGAGAAGATGTTTAAAGAAATTGTGGACGACGGACGTCTCACGACGGACGACGGACATTGTACGATCACAATAGCTCACCTTGAGCACTTTGTGCTCAGGTGAGCTAAAAAGGGGACTGTTTTCACCAGCATTGGATCACAAATGACGTTGATTTAGTCCCAACGACGGTAATGACGTTTGAACTTATTTCACGCTGTATACGACATAGCATAGTATGGTTTTGCACGAGACCCTCTTGCATTGATAATCCCATGAGAAAACACTTAAAAAGTAAGTAGAAAATTGGTTGGCTTTCAGAAACGTTTTTTGATTTTAGCATGCGTTTAATTTTTTTAAGACGTTTTCTGCCATTTTGGATTAAAAAAAAACTCATTTAATCAATTAGGCATTGTTTATGAAGCATGACATCTTTTTTTTTTCTCTAAAAATTTAGGTTTCATTAAGACGCGTTTTCATAGCGTTAGTCAGAATAGTTGAAACAATATTATGTTGACTCCTTTTATTTTTTTTAAAAAAAGAAAAAACATTCTTTGCACGATGGCATTAAGATAGATACGGTGTACAAGTTTTCATGATTTCTTATCATTTAATTCCCCCCCCCCCCCGCTTGGATTAGACTAAGTCGTAATTAGTCAATTTTACGTGCTTGTTAATTCCGTAATTTAATTCTTAGACCGTAGATTAAATTTTTACAAAACCAACGTAGATTGGAAGGTTTTAAGCTGTTTAATTTACAATAATGCTACATTCATTCATGTCCTATTTCTCATAAACAGATTTTGACTTATTTGCATATCCGCGAAACCGGACAAGACTTTTGTCCATTAGTATATATTTGTGACCCGTTTGGCGAAAAGGGACCATCTTGGAGGTGGGAAAGTGTTCGACCCTAGTCAGACTGTGTAGTTAGCACAGGCTGACTAGGGGGCGAAATGTCTCGTGCTCTTGGTGTTTTGTGAATTTCGAATGAAAACTTTACGTTACGTTCGTGTAAAACTACATGTGAGTCTGTGTCTGACGTATCTAACAAATTCTCATGTGCGTGAGGTTCAAACATTGAGCAGCCACGCCAATATTTTGGGGCCAATCAAAATTTCACGAACAAGTTTTGAGAAGGGTCGGCCAAGGAACATTTCTGACAAGTTTGTTTGAATTCGGCCAAATGGTAACTGAGAAGATGTTAAAAGATTCCAGGGTCAAAAACTGCCCCACCTTGCTACATCCATATTATGGTGTCAATCAAAATTTCACGAACAAGTTGTGAGACAAGAGGACCATGATGGTCCTATATCGCTCACCTGAGTAAGTCAACTGATAACTTGGCAACCATGTTATAAATACAATGTACCAGAGATTGTCTGATGTACATTTAGGGTGGATTTAAAAGAAACATACTTTAATTTCCTCCTACTGCTGTTTGATTTTCTTTCTAATTGCAAACAAAGTTATTGATGGAATTGAATTCTTTTAACAAGTTGAGTAGACCTGACCATTCGGAATATCCCTGTCAGGTTTAAGATATGCCCAATAGTTTAGGCGAAGATTAACCTTCTTCCGAGATTTTTGGCAATATTTTGACATTTCCAATACCATGGAAACCAGAGATTTTGATTGATGAAATTATTTTTACAATTTTGGTAGAGCTTCACCCAAAGAACATCCCTACCAAGTTTCAGCTTAATTAGCCCCGTGGTTTAGGAAGAGACAAGTTTTTCTAAGATTTTCAGCAGTTTTCGGCCATTTTTAAGCCTTTCTTTTACCATGCAATCCAGAGTTTTTGACGAAATTAAATCATTTTACCAACTTTTGAAGAACTTCCCTCAAGGAATATCCATGCCAAGTGTCAGCTTGATTGGCCTAGTAGTTTGAGAGGAGAAGAATTTTGTCTAAGATTTTCAGCAATTTTCGGCCATTTTTCAACCTTTCCGTTTCCATGGAAACCAGAGATTTGATGAAATTAAATTCTGTTAACAACTTTTGAAGAGCTTCACCTAAGGAACATCTCTGCCTAGTTTCAGCTTGATTGGTCCAGTGGTTTAGGAGGAAAAGAAGTTTTTCTAAGATTTTCAGCAATTTAGGCCATTTTTCAACCTTTCCGTTACCATGGAAACCAGAGTTTGGTGAAATTAATTCTTTTAACAATTTTTGAGGAGCTTCAACCAAGGAACGTTTCTGTCAAGTTTCAGCTGGATTGGCCCAACGGTTAAGGAGGAGAATAATTTTTTCTAAGATATTCGTGATTTTCAGCCTTTCTTGTACCATGGCAACCAGAGTTATTTATAGAAGTTTGGTTGAAATCGGCCCAATGGTTACTGAGAAGAATATGTTAAAAGATTCCGGGCTAAAAAGCCCCGACCTGCCACGCCCATATTTGGGGGTCAATCATAATTTCACGAACAAGTTTTGAGAATGGTCATCCAAGGAAGATTTCTGCCAAGTTTTAAGGAAATCGGCCCAATGGTTGCCGAGGAGAAGATGTTTAAACATTTCATGGTAAAAAACTACCCCGCCTTGCCACGCCCATATTTTGGAGTCAATCAAAATTTAACGAACAAATTTGAAAAGGGTGACCCAAAGAAATTTCTGCCAAGTTGGGTCAAAATCGGCCCAATGGTTATTGCGGAGAAGATGTTTAAATAATTGTTAACGACGGAGGACGGACGACGCACGACGGACAAAAGGTGATCTCAAAAGCTCACCTTGAGCACGTTGTGCTCAGGTGAGCTCAAAACACACACACAAAAAAAACACTCTATATGTTGAAGGTTGGCAGTTGTATCAGTCTTAGATTCAAATGCTGAATTTCAGATGTTTATAAATGGAATTCCCGGTCATTATTCCAGAGACGTTCCAAATCATCAGAAATACATCCATTTCCCATAAATGAAATATTTGAAATGCAGATTAAATCTGGCAGAAGTCAGCTAGAGGTCGCATTGCGAAAATCGTTATTTCGGACAGAAAAATAGTGATGTGAATCCAGAAATCGTGCTCGACCAAAAGTTCTGCCCTGGTAAGCATGTGTTGTCTGAATAGGATCAATATTTTCCGAATTCCAAATTATTCTAAAATCCACCCATAGATGTTGGAAATATTATCCGAAAAAATTGGACGGTCTGATAGAACAAGAGGACCCTGAAGGCCCTAAATCGCTCACCTGATATTTCAAGTAAATTATCATTAAGACTCCATTTCCTATGATATGGCATGAACCTTCCCATTTTCAACAGAGTTCATTCTTGTGACCTGGCAAACATTTTGATCAAGTTTCATGAAGATTGGACTATATTTGTGGCGTTTGGAGCTCTTACGAGAAAATTGTCATTAAGGCCCCTTTTCCCGTGATATGGCATGTATACTTCCCATTTTCAAATGAGTTCATCCTCATGACATAACAAACATTCTGACAAAGTTTCATGATGATTGGACCAACCAAGGAATATTTCTGCCAAGTTTGGTTGATTTTGACCCATAAGTTTAGGAGGAGATGTCGTTTAATGATATTGTTGACAAAATTGTCATTAAGGCGCCTTTTTCCGTGATATGGCAGGGATCCTTCCCATTTTCAATAGACTTCATCCTCATGACCTAACAAATATTCTGACCAAGTTTAATGAAGATTGGACTATATTTGTGGCTTCTAGAGTGTAAACAAGAAAATTGTCATTAAGGCCCCTTTTCCCGTGATATGGCACGGAGCCTTTCCATTTGAGCAATTTTCATAAGGGACCAACCAAGGAATATTTCTGCCAAGTTTGGTTGATTTTGACCCATAAGTTTAGGAGGAGATGTCATTTAAAGATATTGTTGACAAAATTGTCATTAAGACGTCTTTTTCCGTGATATGGCATGGATCCTTCCCATTTTCAATAGACTCCATTCTCATGACCTAACAAACATTCTGACCAAGTTTCATGAAGATTGGACCATATTTGTGGCTTCTAGGGTGAAAACAAGAAATTTGTCATTAAGGCCCCTTTTCCCGTGATATGGCACGGATCCTTTCCATTTGAGCAATTTTCATAAGGGACCACCCGAGGAATATTTCTGCCAAGTTTGGTTGATTTTAACCCATAAGTTTAGGAGGAGATGTCGTTTAAGATATTGTTGACAAAATTGTCATTTAGGCGCCTTTTTCTGTGAAACAGCACGGATCATTCCCATTTTCAATAGACTTCATCCTCATGACCTTACAAACATTCTGACCAAGTTTCATGAAGATTGGACCATATTTGTGGCTTCTAGAGTGTAAACAAGAAATTTGTCATTAAGGCCCCTTTTCCCGTGATATGGCACGGATCCTTTCCATTTGAGCAATTTTCATAAGGGACCAACCAAGGAATATTTCTGCCAAGTTTGGTTGATTTTAACCCATAAGTTTAGGAGGAGATGTCGTTTAAAGATATTGTTGACAAAATTGTCATTAAGGCGGCTTTTTCTGTGAAATGGCAGGGATCCTTCCCATTTTCAATAGACTTCGTCCTCATGACCTAACAAACATTCTGACCAAGTTTCATGAAGATTGGACCATATTTGTGGCTTCTAGAGTGAAAACAAGAAATTTGTCATTAAGGCCCCTTTTCCGGTGATATGGCATGGATCCTTTCCATTTGAGCAATTTTCATAAGGGACCACCCAAGGAATATTTCTGCCAAGTTTGGTTGATTTTGACCCATAAGTTTAGGAGGAGATGTCGTTTAAAGAAAAAGTTGACGCCGTGACGGACAGACGGACGCCGGACAATGATCAATCACAATAGCTCCCTTGAGCACTTCGTGCTCAGGTGAGCTAAAAAAAAGCGCACGGGCGAACGAACGTACTCACAGCGATATTATACTATGTCCTCGGTAAGCCATTAGGTTTTGTGGCGACTGTTTTGAAACAACCAGAATGTGTTGTCCTGGAACAACTGCAGTCGCACCCGAATATTTTTGCATCAACATGACCAAATCCTTGAGCCTATCATAATGAGACTTATTGTGTAAAAACTTTTTGAATATCGTCGATTTTCTTTCCAAACCTCTAAACTATACAAGCTGTAGTTATCATATTTTAGCAGAAACCCGACGATATTTTTTTTACTGTGAACCTACCTGAAAACAATTTCAAATGGCATATCAACTCATGGTGGTCAATTATTGTACAAAATTATTTTCAAATCCATACATAAATATATTAGATGAGCATAATTTTAAATTTGATTTGGTCGACAAATTTGAACTAATGTGCCAATTTATTTTGAAATCCATTTATAGACGTAAAAGTTATTGTCCGGACAATATCAAATATACTGACCAACAAAACTGGCGCATATACACAAAATTGTTTTTCTGACAATATGCCTCACTCGCGCAGGTTTACAAACCAAGTCCAGTTATTGCGGTGGTCATGTCTTTGGCGTACAAGAAGGCTAGGGTGACAAATTTGATCCTGGTTATAAAGTCCTGTTACTCAGCATTTATGAACAATATATGCCTAATTCGACTAAGTGAGACAACTCTTGAAGTATTTTGTCACTATCCAGCTGAATGAGACATCCAATTTTTTGTGCTCAAATTTACATACCATCACAAGCTCGTCTAACAAGCAATTGTTATGCAAAATATACGAAAATACAATTTCAAATGGCACATCAACTCTCAATGTCCAACAATTGTACCAAATCATTACCAAATCTGTTCATTAATAAATCAATATTTCTTTCAGTAAGCATATCTACCCATGATCTATAGACAGGTGACAAACTATTGTGTAATTCACCTATAAATGCAGCTTTGCTTCAAACAACCAAGTTTTAATATTTTGTTTGAGTTGTAACCTTGACATTTGGGCTATCTGAAAATGCCATTCATCTCTCTTACCGTCTTTATTTCAAATTCTTGTTAACACAAATTATTGAATTAAAATACCATGCACATATTATAGTTATTTGGGCCTTTGTTAAAATATTTCCTATAGCAGGTTATATTGTGTTTGCGGCATGCTTGTTAGGATTGTGGATTGTTTTTTTTTTCTAGATTCAGAAAATGAGCAAAAAAGTTGATTTTAGATGGATGGTCTGATAGATTTGCCCTACATTGAGCGTGCTATCTACGTTTGTAAAACATTTTAGACATTATAATCTACTTACATGTGCAAATTTGTTCAAAGTGGGGTATCATTATGTTTTAAAAACCACAAACTGTTTCGCATTTTGAATGTAGGGTTGATTAATCCTAATGGTTTGAAATTATAGAGATGAGGCTATCTCATGTCCCTTGGCAGAAATATAATACCCTAACAAAATGCTGAATGTCAAGAAAAACTGATTTTGTAAAATGTAATTTTATGTCACTATTATGTTGTAAAAATATTTGGGAAGATTTACAAAAATGATGTGGAATTTTGTTTCTTTGTCATTAAATCTTACTATTGACATTCTTAAGGACAAAAGTTATTTTGGATTTTTGTTTTGTTCAATTAAGCCTTTTAGTTTGAAAGATGATGTTTTGAAAATCTTGCTTAGCAATATTGGCGCTATCTATATATAAATTTAGGTTTTTTGACCCTGCATACTGCCTTGCCTAGTAATAATTTGCGCCAGAGCTTTTCCGTTTAAAGAAAGGAAAACACTAAAAAGATTTACTTGTCAGAAAAGTTATTTTCATTGCAGCCATTTTAAATTTTTGCAGGTTTGTTGTTGGGTCTGTCTTTTTTGGATCAACGAAACACCCATTTTTAAAATCAATAAGGCGTTGTTTATGAAGTATGATATCTTTTTTGTAAACTTTACAGTTCATCAAGACGACATTAGTCAGAACATTTGAAACAAATTTACGTTGACCCCTATCCTTTTTTAGCTCACCTGAGCACAAAGTGCTCAAGGTGAGCTTTTGTGCTCATACAATGTCCCACGTCAGTCGTGGGTCGTCCACAATTTCTATAAACATCTTCTTCTCCTAAAGCAGTGGTTCAATCTTGATGAAACTTTTTAGGGATGTTCCTTTGGTCAAGCTCTACCAAAGTTGTTCAATTAAATGAAATCACCCTTAACTTTCCTTTTACCCTTAACAAAAAGGGTGAAAATATGAAAATCTTCAAAAAGCATCTTCTCTGAAACCAGAAGGCAGACAGCTTTCATATTTGGTATGTAATATCTAGTGGACCTCTACCAAGTTTGTTCATATCAAGCCCTAGGGTCATATTTGAGCTCCATCTGGGCGCAACCCTTTTTACATAGAATCAAAGAGTGAAAATCTTTAAAAAATCTTCTCTGAAACCAGATGTCAGACAGCTTTCATATTTGGTATGTAGCATCAACTAGTGGGCCTCTACCAAGTTTGTTCATATCAAGACCCTGGGGTAATATTTTGACTCCACACAGGCGCATCCCTTTTAGCTCATCTAAGCATGATGGGTGAAAATAGGAAAACCTTCAAAAAACTTATTTTCTGAAACCAGAAGGCAGACAGCTTTCATATTCGGTATGTAGCATCATCTAATGGACCCCCATCAAGTTTGTTCATATCAAGACCCTGGGGTCACAATGACGCTCCATCTGGGTGTATCCCGTTTTACATAGAATCAAAGAGCGAAAAGGCATTTCTGTCTTGCTCTTGGCTGAAAACGTTCCATGGTATTTATCTTATGTAGAAATTATCTCCTTTTTGACATTTGCCCATGAATTAATGTGATGTCCCACGGGTAAAAGAGACGCAGGTAAGCGCTCTAGGACCATCATGGTCCTCTTGTTAAAAAAAATCTATGCATCATGTCATGAAGACGGATACTATGTATTAGTATGCAAATTTTTGATTTCAGATCGTCTATGGGGATATTTGGGCCCATTTGATAACAAAACCCAGTAAAACACTCCTTTTTAGATCACCTGAGCAGGAAGTGCTCAAGGTGAACTATTTGGATCGTAGAATGTCAGTCGTGCGTCGTCCACAATTTCTTTAAACATCTTCTCCTCCTAAACCAGTGGGCCAATCTTGATGAAACTTGGCAGGATGTTCCTTGGGTCAAGCTCTACCAAAGTTGTTCAAATAAATGAAATCCACCCTTAACTTTCCCTTGACTCTTAAAAAAGGGTGAAAATATGAAAATCTTTAAAAATCATCTTCTCTGAATCCAGAAGGCAGTCTGCTTTCATATTTTGTATGCAGCATCATCTAGTGGACCTCTACCAAGTTTGTTCATATCAAGACCCTAGGGTCCCATTTGGGCTCCACCCAGGTGCAACCCTTTTTACATAGAATCAAAGAGCGAAAATCTTTTAAAATCTTCTTTAATCAAAACCAGAGGACACACTGCCTTCATTTTCGGTATATAGCATCATCTTGTGGGCCCCTACCAAGTTTGTTCATATCAAGACCTTTGGGTCATATTTCGACTCCACCTGGGCGCATCCCTTTTAGCTCATCTGAGCACAATGGGTGAAAATAGGAAAACCTTCAAAAATCTTCTTCTCTGAAACCAGAAGGTAGACAGCTTTCATATTTAGTATGTAGCATCATCTTATGGACCTCTTTAAAGTTTGTTCATATCAAGACCCTGGGGTCACATTTGGGGTCCACCTGGGTGTATCCCTTTTTAAATAGAATCAAAGAGCAAAAAGGCGTATCTGTCTTGCTCTTGGCTGAAAACATTCCATGGTATTGATCTTAGGCAATTATCTTCTTTTTGACATCTGCCTATGTAATAAATGTGATGTCCCAGGGGTCAAAGAGACTCAGGTGAGCAATCTAGGACCATCTTGGTCCTCTTGTTCGCTTAACTGGCCGAAGGCCATTGGGGCTATTGTCATGGGTTTATGTCCGTCTTGCATCCGTCAGTGCGTCCGGTGGTAAACTTTTACTTTAAAAATCTTCTCCTCAGAAACTACTAAATGAATTTCAACCAAACTTCACAGGAATGATCCTTGTGTGACCCTCATTCGAAGTTGTTCAAGAAATTTTGAGCCAATGAAAAACATGGATTAAATGGGCGAGGCTAATTTCCAAATATGGTAAAAAGTGAGTTTTCTCAGTTTCTTATTGATTGATACCAATTATTTTTTCATGAATGGTTCTTAGGTGACCCTTTATCGGTCTACCAACAATTATTATGATCGGATGGAAAATATGTATTTTCTGGGCAGAGGTCATTTCGCTAAATGTTATATAGTGGAAACTTTCAAAATCATTTTCTCAGAATCTAACTGATAAATATCAAACAAATTTTACTTGAATGATACTTGAGTGACCCTTAATCAGTCTACCATAAATAATTGTGACCGGATGAAAAATATATATTTTCTGGGCAGAGGTCATTTCCCTGTATGTTATTTGGTGGAAACGTACAAAAAAATTTCTCAGAATCTAACTGATAAATATCAACCAAATTTTACATGAGTGATCCTAGAGTGACCTTTTATCAGTCTACCACAAATTATTATGATCCGATGAAAATATGTATTTAATGGGCAGAGGTCCTTTCTCTATATGTTATATAGTGTCAACTTTGAAAATCATTTTCAACATCATCAGAACCCATAATATCTAAAAATCTAGTCAAAACTTTGATTTGCTATTACAAGAATTTCAAGCCTGTGGAGCGACTCAAGCCATTTGTGGCTTTCTAGTTGATACACTACTCAAAATTTGCTCACCCTTTCGCTTAAGGATATTTCGCTGCAAACATATTGACCCCCTTTTTAGCTCCACTGGCCGAAGGCCAGCGAGCTATTGTCATGGCGAGGTGTCCGTCGTGCGTTCGTCCGTCCGTCCGTCCATGCTTGCGTGCATACACTTTTCTTTAAACATCTTCTCCTTCTGAACCAATGGGTGGATTTTGATGAAACTTGGCCAGAATGTTCCTTGGGTGACCCTCTTCTAAAGTTGTTCAAGAAATTTGGATTGACCCCCAAAAATGGGCGTGGCAGGGCGGGGCATTTTTTGACCCCAAAATCTTTGAACGACATCTCCTCCTGAACCATTGAGCCGATTTCAATGAAACTTTACCAGAATGTTCCTTGGGTGACCCTCTTAAAAAGTTGTTCAAGAAATTTGGATTGACCCCCAAATATGGGCGTGGCAGGGCGGGGCTTATTTTGACCCCGAAATCTTTGAACGACATCTCCTCCTGAACCATTAGGCCAATTTTAATGAAACTTTACCAGAATGTTCCTTTGGTGACCCTCTTCTAAAGTTGTTCAAGAAATTTGGATTGACCCTCAAATACGGGCGTGGCAGGGC
This sequence comes from Fragum whitleyi, assembly GCA_948146395.1. Classification (NCBI taxonomy): domain Eukaryota; kingdom Metazoa; phylum Mollusca; class Bivalvia; order Cardiida; family Cardiidae; genus Fragum; species Fragum whitleyi. Next base: position 3,326,627 of record OX411545.1, on the reverse strand, counting down.
GGGGCTTATTTTGACCCCAAAATCTTTGAACCTCATCTCCTCCTGAACCATTGGGCCGATTTCAATGAAACTTTACCAGAATGTTCCTTGGGTGACCCTCTTCTAAAGTTGTTCAAGAAATTTGGATTGACCCCCAAATATGGGCGTGGCAGGGTGGGGCTTATTTTGACCCCGAAATCTTTGAACGACATCTCCTCCTGAATCATTGAGCTAATTTCAATGAAACTTTACCAGAATGTTTCTTTGGTGACCCTCTTCTAAAGTTGTTCAATAAATTTGGATTGACCCCCAAATATGGGCGTGGCAGGGCAGGACTTATTTTGACCCCGAAATCTTTAAACGACATCTCCTCCTGAACCATTAGGCCAATTTTGATGAAACTTTACCAGAATGTTCCTTGTGTGACCCTCTTCTAAAGTTATTCAAGAAATTTGGATTGACCCCCAAATATGGGCGTGGCAGGGCGGGGTTTATTTTGACCCCGAAACCTTTGAACCTCATCTCCTCCTGAACCATTGGGCCGATTTCAATGAAACTTTACCAGAATGTTCCTTGGGTGACCCTCTTCTACAGTTGTTCAAGAAATTTTGATTGACCCCAAATACGGGTGTGGCAGGGTGGGGCTTTTTTTGCCCCCGAAATCTTTGAACGACGTCTCCTCCTGAACCATTAGGCTTATTTCTATGAAACTTTACCAGAATGTTCCTTGGGTGACCCTCTTATAAAGTTGTTCAAGAAATTTGGATTGGATGAGATCCACTGGATCAATTAAATTCAGGTCAGAGGTTTATGGCCATTCTGGTCCTCTTGTTTCAAAGTGATATCTATATAGTTTTCTTCCTTGTAATTTTACATATTAGTTAAATAAGTTCATTTTTTCATAAGTTAGTTTCAACTTAGAAAAAGTCAGAATTCCTTTTGAATGCTGTTCACTTTCATTACCTTCTATTTTCAATATCTCTCTTTCAAATCTTGAGATTTTTAATCCAGTGGAGCGATACAGGCCCTCTTGGGCCTCTTGTTTTCTATTCCGCTTAGAAGGGTAAATATTCGGACTTGATGACCCTATAGCCAAAATGTAGATTCGGCATGTATACTATGGACGAGGAGCTAGTGAAAAGGCATTGTATCTTAAAGTACGTTGGTACATTTTTTGAGCTTTTAACAAAGTTATCGCAACTTTTATATTTAGTTTCCATTTTGTGTGGCAGATATGTGTCTAAGGCGACATTTTAGTCAAGATGAGATGAATATGGGCAATGGCATGTTTATTTCTGGTTTTTCTAGGCACGTTGCTTATGCCTTAGGTGTGTCCTAGAGCGTTGTTTCTCGAATGTGGAGTTAGTTTATAACGACTTTTAATGTTAGGCATTTGTATGCTTGGGATCGAGAACACTCAATGAATGAGGTTCAAGATAGATTTTTGTGGGTTCAGGCACGGCGTCATATATTTGACGATGCAACAACGTTGCGTTATGACTTCCAGAACGCTACTGGTGTGCGAGTAAGTACCCAAACCATCAGAAATCGGTTACGTGATGCTGGTCTGAGACACTTGACGCTTTTCAAATAATTATTGCACGGAGTACCGAGATGGCCCTTTTGTGAGTGTTGGGTTATTTATTTTCTATGGATTTGTTCGGTTGTTTATTTAAATAGGGCTAAACGCCACTTTCAACAATCTTTGGGTTATACCACGACGGTTGAAGCACCTAACAATTGTTACCTGGTTATTCTCAAACCGGTTCCACCATTACATCCTTTCCTAGCCGCAAAAGAATTAACCCTAAATTAAATGCACCATATCATTATTTTAGGTTAATATAGATCTACGACATTTGTGTATTTGATATATTTCTTTCTCAATTGTTGAACTACCCGACTAAATATGTTATTATAGTCTTGCTCACGTGCATTCGAAACTGAACGAAATAAAAGAATACTGAATCACAATAACAATAAGTCGGTAATCTTTTTTATGACTATAAGTTTTGGAATGTCTGATTATAGATGAAGAGAAAAATTTAAGTTAACCTATCTTGACCTTCATTGAAGAACTACTTTTGAAGAGGATGTTATTCAACTAGTTTAATGCCTTTCAAATCGACTTTAGAAAAAAGTTACTAGACCTAACAAATGCGCCACATTTCTTAGGTGAAGTTGTTCCAAAATACGTAACAGAAATGACTTTAATTGACTCTCAATGCATTTGCAATCGAACTTTTTTATTTTATTTTATTATTACTAATACTTTTCTTCTTCTTCTTCTTCTTCTTCTTCTTCTTCTTCTTCTTCTTCTTCTTCTTCTTCTTCTTCTTCTTATTTTTATTATTGTTATTATTATAATTATTATTTCCTTTCTTTTTACGAATTCCCCAAATGGCATCGCATAAAGCCTTCACTTTTGGTATTCGATCTCCCAAGGGCTTATACCAAAATATTTCAATTTATGACCGCAACTTGAAAAGAAGTTTCTATGTTGTTTGATTTCAGATCTAACATTGAAATAAAAAAGGGGAATCTTTGAAAATATTCTCCACCCAAACAATAGGGCCTAAAGGCACTTACAAAAGTATTGCACTGACCTCTCGATATGGTATCTCTTAAACACCAAATTATTGCTGAAGCTTAAAACTAAGCCTTATGTTGCGTGGTCCTGATTTTTTTAATAGAAAAATCGCACAAGCCGCAAGATCATTAGCCTTAAAATTTTGCATGTGGCATCTCCTAATAATGAGCTACGAAAATACTTCAAGCTTTTGCTCTAACTGGAAAATTAGCCCTTTGTTGTAGGGGTCCTTAATTTCAAATTGAAGTAGAAAATATTATCTTCTCCCAAACTAAAAGGCCTACATCGACAGAACTTCAAATAGAAGCCCTACGATGAAAATTAGACCTTTGTTATGAGACCTAGATTTCATATGCATAAAAGGAAATTCAAATTTTACTTAGAACTGGAATTGACTTGAGGCTTGTATCAAAATACTTTAAATTGCTTAGTGAAAAAAAAAACGTATTTTTTTTTCTTTTTGAGAGTCTTTGTTCAGATAAGAATTGAAATGGAATTCTCAAAACTAAAACTTTCCTTCTCTAATTGCCAAAGGAATTTCTTCAATGTGCATCTTTCAATATTACAGATTTTCTTTGCAGTGAACACCCAATGTGATTTAAAGTGATTATCAGTATTGCATGAAAGTTAGGGACCTTTTTTTTATTAAAATAAACGTTTTTTGATTAAGTTATGAAAGCTATTGAATTTTTACCCTCAGATGCGCGCACAGGCAAATGCTTATCCAATTCTTGCTTCTAATCATTACTACCAGTGGTCATTGTACTTTTTTTTCTATCAGCATGATAACATTTACTATAATTTCATTATTTTATTTTTTTTTAATAACCCTCCTTTCGTTTATACCTAAATGAGTAAAATCGGCTGAGTATTGTAAGAGTTGCAGTGGTTTACTATTTCGGAATATTTTTTTCTTTAATGCAGCTCTCATCTACATGTATATCTAATAAATTTCATCAGTTGACCTCATTTGAAAAAAAAATGAATATATGGAGAAATAGCGATGAACATTATTAACGGAAAAAATTTGGTCGTTAGATTCGAATCAAACGGGAAAGTAGGCCTAATATCAGCATAGTTTATTTTATTTATTTATTATTATTATTATTATTATTATTGTTATTATTATTATTATTCGTTTGCAGGTAGCTCAAAACGCTTTTATTAGAACAGCAAATCAAAAATCAGATATTAAATTCACACGTCGTTGTCGTATATTGTATCTGTCCGAGGGGAATAAAGTTTGAACTACATTTTCTGGGCGTTTTCATCCTAAATTTAGGGTAAGGGTAGGTTTTGCAACTGCCACTCAGATACTAAAGTAAGTCATAAGGGTATATGAAAAACTCTATCAAATGTACGTGCGTTTGAACAAGTGTATTTAACCGAGTTGTTTGTACTTCAAATATGTGAGCAAGATACAGATACAAGACAATTAATGAATGTGTTAAAAAATCGTCTAAATACACCGCTCAGAAAAAGCAAGACGACTTAGCCTTTCCTTGCTACATAATCAAAAAATGTCTAGATATTTAGATCTAGCTAACTGATACAGCTAAGAAGACCATGCATTTGCAAGTTTAATGATTTTAAGATGACGTTGAAATAAAATTGAATGAGTGTGATCAGTGTGCATTGTGTGAAAATCAAGGGAGGTCATACAAATTCCCTTATTCAGTCTATTATCCTCCCTTTCACTGAATATGCGCAAATTTCTGTTTTTGTGCTTTCACGGACAAATTAGGCACTTTAAAATTCATAATAGCCAATAATTTTTTTAAAGATATATTTCGAAGTGTTCAACTATTTTGGAACCATTTTTAATGGTTAAAGCGATATTTTTGGAATGAATAAAGTACTGAGCGAGTGATTTGGAATGGTTATGACCGAGATGAGCGTCAATTTCAATTTCCAGCTGGTAGGCACTTTGAGATTATTGCTTTAAAGTTCCTGTTACCAATTGGATTTTACGTGTTCATGATTTTGACCCGTCACTTTAAAATCGGCTATCTTGGAACACCGTCAATTATTATTATAAAAAACGATAAAAACGCCCTGATATTGTTCTGGTTTTATTTTTCGAAATCGTTCTTAATGATCTACACTTCAATCAAATAGATCAAATGATTGTATGTTTTTATATGCTGTTGTTGAATTTTAAGCGCTTGATTACAGCTAACAACACCATGATATTGACACGGTAAATGAATTTGAATGAGTTTGTGGTGTGAGTTTTGAGTGAATTAAATGGGAGGGAATCCAAAATCGCAAATTTTGTTCAGGATGATCTTCAAATCTTCAGATTTCTTCAAGAACCTATGAGACGCTAACGATTTGAATTGTGTCAGTGAAATCGCGATTTTTCTCTATCAAAATTTATTTTGAATGACGTTGATTCTATATTTTCAATGGGTTTGGGCGTTTTTTAATTTTTTGAGTAAGAGTTTGGAATGAATGATTGGAGCGCCGAGTGAGCAATTTAGAATGGTTTTGATTGAGGTGAATGTCAATTTCACGGTATAACTAACTGTAGTCCGTCAAATCACAGAATTACGTAGATTTTTTTTTTTATCAAAAGGAGGTTAAAAATTATCGCTAATCATTTTTACCTCCCTCAAAATCACTGAAAAGCACTGCACGGCTGTCCAGGCTCCTCTCAATCGAGAACCCTCGGCGAACCTATGGAATAGACCTCGGGAATAACATATGTGCAGACATTAAAGCGCGTCATATCGCACGTGGGTTTATATGAAATCACAAACATTACTGAAGATGAAGTTGTGCAAAGACAAAATCAGCGTAAAGCCTAGTTTACATTTTGCTTACGGAGCCCGTACGGCGCCCGTATCTCGCCGTAGCCATAAAATCGTGCGGTTCCCGTACGGTGACATACGGTGCCCGTGCGATCATCGCACGGACTTACGGGCACCGCAGACACCTGCAATCTCGTGTAAAAAATGTTATACACATCTTTAAAAATCGCAAGCCCGTAGCCTTGTGCGGATACCGTACGATCGCCGCACGGACATCGCACAAATCCTTGCGATGATCGAGCGGATATCGCACGATATCTTACCTGTCAAACATCTAAAATAAAATCCGTAGAATCGTGCGGTGACCGTACGGTGACCGCACGGCTCTTGATATCCGTACGGTGCCCGTGCGATTACCTTGCTACATCGCACGGGACCCATGTAGTAGTCTCATCAAGGTATGTTATGTTTAAAAAATCGTTCGGTCGCCGTGCAGCATTGTGACAGATATGCCGCAGACCGTAGCTGTCTGCGATGTCCAAAAAATCGTAAGAAAAATCGCAGGGTGCGATATCGTACGGCGACCGTGGTAAATGTAAACTAGGCTTAAGGTTAAATTGGCTATATTATAATTCAAAAACCAAACGCAGTAATTTACTGACGTAGTTATTTACTGCGTTTTGTTTTCAAGTTATAACATGCAAAAAGATCTCCGCAGACGACCGGGAAGTATTTAGGTAGTGGACCCGTAATAGATTCGCACCGCCTTGGAAGTAATTAACTTTAACAGTGTTAACCGAGATTTCCTAATGATTTTCATTAGGAAACCTTGGTAAACATTGTGAAAGATCATGTGTTATGAAGTGGTGTGGAATTATTACGGTTCCACTACCTTAAAGATTCTTTTCAAGCGTATTGATCAAAGTAACACCAGAAGCCGAATTACCTATACAATCAAGGGTGTAACTACCATTACGCACATTTCGCAAGTGCGTAGGGTCTCAAAGAAATAAATTCACTGAAGAAAAAAATTGTTGACGCATGATCATAACATCGAAACTACAGCTTATTGAAGCTATATAGTTATGTTTTTTTTATTATTCACTTACGCTTAAATATTACAACAGGGGAGCGGACGGCGGACATTTATATTTTGTCACAGTCTATATATCGCCTTTATCCTTTATATTCCTTGATGGTCACCTTTCAAGCTTATGGAAAAGTCCGATCGATGTTCCCAATCTGGGCTGTTTAATATCTTTTCGCCTAGCGCATAAGAAATGTCACGTACAGTCTCCTTTTCAATTTTGAGCAGTATATCCTAGATGACTAAAAACCATCTAGTATAAAAATCGAAATTCAAATAACAACCTTGCTTTGAGAAAGGCTGTGATTGACATTACAAGATGGCGCACTTAGCTACATTTTGTTTGTATGGAGGAGTTATAATGTTATTAGTGCTTCAACCTATGGCTGAACAAAGACTGCGAAATCCGACGGACTATTGTGAAAGTTATTATGATGCTAGTATGCAAATGTCTAGGGTCAACTGCAATGGAACTGGACAAAAGTTATCGTCGTGTTTGGAAAAATATCCAAACACGACGACCCTGATATTAGGCTATAGCAACCTATCATCTATTCCTGATGAAATCAACAGCCTAAGGCAGCTGCGATATTTGGATCTATCTGGAAATATGCTAGAAGATTTGGATCTGACTCCAATTCTTCAAGTCTGTGGTAGACTTGAGACCTTGATACTGACTAACAATAATATAAAATCCCTTACAAATGGTTCGCTTAACTGTCTCTCATCCCTTCGTACTTTGTCTCTCGTTCAAAACTCCTTGTCTCTTATTGAGAATGGAACGTTCAACGAAAACCTCAGATCTTTACAAGGGATATATCTCGACCGAAACTCTTTGACGACCATTGATCTTAGCCTGGTCTATTTACCGATGCTGAAAATTGGTGAAGAAGTTACGTTAAAAGCATCATGGAACGATATTCGTCTCATAACAAATTACAGAAATATCAGTATAGCCGATTACAAATCGAACTTCAAGTTACGGCTTATAATGAAATACAACAATTTCACAACCTTTGACCTGGGCTATTATCGGAATCTTATTCATGTAACAAATAATTCTCAGCTACATCAGCTAAAAAGTAGTGTACTGGATTTACAGTTCAACCCCTTAATATGTGATTGTGTTATGGGACCATTGGCAGAAGCTGTGAGGAATTTGAGTCACAAACATCCGGATAATCTGTTGAGTTCCATAACCTGCAATAAACCGAGCGATCTGTCCGGAATGGTGGTTTACAAAGTACCACCGAACCAGTTCAATTGTTCTGTTGTCGAGGCATGCCCTTCTGACTGTTCTTGCTACGTTCATCTAGGTATAAATGTGGTGAAATGTCAAGAGTCATTTAACCTTACTTCTTTGCCCGAAGATATCCCCACACAATACAGTATTGATATGAACATTAAATCGAGCATGCTATCTACACTTTCTTACAGAGAATACCTACAAACTACAAAAGTACTGGACGTTTCAAGTTGCTCACTTCATACCATTTTTCCTGATATCTTGCCGGTCATGTTGAAAATAAAGGAAGTGCGACTGCACAATAATGAGTTGTCTGAACTGCCTCGAGATATTGAACATATGGAATTTGAAGGTCTCCAATCCCTGACGCTTCACGGGAATTCCTTCAAATGTGACTGTCATTCTCTTTGGTTAAAGAACTGGTTGATAGCAAACAAAGGCTTCATATTAGACGTTGAGAAGATACATTGCGTGAACGGTCCTGGAAAAGGCAAAGTGATCATTCAAGCACCTGATTCCGACTTTATTTGTGTGCATCATATCAAGATCACAGAAGTTCTGTTCAGCGTGCTCTTTGTAGTCATTTTCCTTGTCGTGATATTTTTTCTCGTATACAGAAATCAAACAAACATCCAAATGTTAATGATCGCATGCTGCAACGTCTCTTTTTTACATCGCAAAACAAATCGTAACTATAAATTTGACGTTTTTATCTCTCATAGTAATGAAGACGATGTGTGGGTGACCCAAGAATTACTGACCAAGTTGATAAAACAAGCGCCACAATACCGAGTATTGATTCACGCAAAAGACTTTAAACCGAGCAAGACAGTTGTCAACAAAGTTATTCGTGCAATTAAAAGTAGCCGGACAACATTACTAGTCCTGACAACAACTTTCTCCAAAATGAATGGTGCTTAAAGGAATTTAAACTTGCCTATCTTAGAATGATGAAAGAAAATGACATTAACTTTGTAGTAATTATACTTGAAGAACTTGATGAAAGTCTTATTGGACACGATTTAAAGTTATATTTGAAAACCTACATCAATATAAAATACACCGACAAAGATTTCTGGCCCAGACTGTTTCAGGTATTACCACTCGCAGGATCCGAGATTATCGACGAGATGAAACAAACCGAAAAAACTCCGCTTTTGGAGATATTCGAGGAAAAGCAACAAACCGAAAAGACTCCGCTGTTGGAGGCCTGAAAATTTTTAAAATGGGAGAAATGTGTATGTGATAATAATATTAACGGTCTCTGGTTTAAAATCATTATCCCCTTTGAGTTAGGAAAGGACTGGTAATAACTCATAATCCTGTCTGACCAATTCTTTTTAAATTCACTGATCTAGTTTTTCATTCTTTCACCGTATAAGAATCTAGTATTAGAATTTTATCATTTAGCTCGACAACGACTGTGAACAGTGAAGTGTGATCAAAATAAGGGGGTCATCTCGTAATTCTTAAATCGGTTAAGGGCAAGCAAAACAAAAGTCGGGGTTCTCGCCCTAAGTCACAAGCTAATAAAGATAATTTAACTTCATTAATTCATTAATGCATCCAAATTAGTAACATATTTGGGGCTATTACCTCATACAATATTTATGCACCCACACACTCACGCGCGCACACACGAAGGCATGCATGTCTCCTCAGACACACGCACACACACACTCATATCAACACCTTTAGATATTTTTTAGTCTACTTAGATAATAAAAGATATCTTGCTTTAAAATATCATAACATGATTTGTCTACTGTTGTCTAGTGTTAAACTGTTCTATGATATAAATGACAATTACATATATTTCTATCGGTTTAATCAAACAAATGCAACAAAATATGGATTCATATTATATGCTCTCATACATTTCATATCTTCGTAGTTTCGGAAGTTTCATTGAAATTTTGCTTTATCTTGTGTCGCACAAACGACTAACCCAAGGTCTATTTCCTATCATTTCTAACATCAGAAGGTTCGTCAACAGTATTCGTTTCAGTATCTTCTTTAAGCTTCATTTTTTCTAAAATCTTCCTTCTCCAAAATTTCGAATAGATGTGGCGTTTTCAATTAAATGTAATTTCCGGTAACTAAACCATCCGTTTAAAATTGAATTGTTTTAGGGGTAAACTAATCAAATAATAAACGTAATATTACATATGTTTAATTAATGCATTTTATTTCCAAAAATACAATCCAAAATAGATTCTAGATTTGCCGAAAATGTCAACAACAGTCCTCTTGAAATTACATACTAGAATCAAAGGGAATTGCAATCCTTTTCGCTTCACCGAAATAACTTTTTTTTTTTAAAGTGTTCTAACAGATTTTTTTCTTTCCCATAAGAAACAAAAGAGATAGATAAAACTTAAGAAAGAGGTTACTTTGAAAGTCCATTCGGCTTTCAGGATAATGCGAAATATATATTTACGTCAAACAACGCAATTATTTAAAGCATTAAAATTCAGTAGATCTACAAAGGTGGGAGAAATTTACTTAGTTTTAAAAGAACCAGTAATATCTCAGAACTTACACAACGGACCATCACAAAATTTTGCATGAAAAATCTCGAAGCTTTGAAAAATAAGACACAAGTCACTCATTGATCTTCGGCTAGTGAATATCTTTGATTTTGAGTAATTTGCTTGCGCATCCTACAGTTGATAAATAATTATTGAGGAATCGCATTCAGTTCAATTCTTGCACCCTATCTTGCAATAAATTTATACCCGAATGACAAGTGTACAGTACGGAACAACCTTAATTGACCTACAAATTTCATGGTTGCGCAAAAATAAATTAGTGCGGGGATAACTCTCCACAAAATTAAATCAGCATTCATAATCCAAAACAAATCCAAATTTCCGCTTGCAAGCCCTCTTTTAAGCGTAAAAAGATACTGCAAAACGCAAATGAATTATTTCATCTGACGTTACTGATCAATCAACGTTGCGATTTGAAACGCTGACCATGTGTAACATCTGTATGTTAAATCAATCTTCTGTTTAGAAATGAAAGGGAATCCCTAGTCAAGCTCGGAAATGCCATGAAAGGTTATATCCCCTACTAGAAAAGAATGTTTTCGAGAGTAAATCTTAGCACCCTATCTGTGCTGATCATGTGTCCGCAGTTTACGCAACTCTATTGAATTTGGAATTTATTCCTCGTTTCTAAACGGTCATATCTAAAATATTCATTTGTTTTAACAGCAGGTGTTTCCCCACATTTGCAAAAATAAGAAAAATCAAAACGTGAAAGTACATACTTTCTTGTGGAACCTAGTATAGGTTTAATTCTCTTACATCATCTTGAAAATAATAATAATAAAATAAAAAGGATCCTTCATTTTGTACATATTTTCTCATAATGTTTTTATTATCTCTGTCGTATCTTAGACAGAGTTGGATCGCAATCTAACAGATTATTATCAGCCGTTATAATTGTATTTGTTGATCTAAATAGCCGGAAGTGATAAAAAAAAGCTGTACAAGAGCGAAACGCATAGTTCCAAAAGGTATGCTCTTGATTTGTGAGCCTCCCTAAAAAGACCCAAAAGTGCAAAAGTTCCTTATGATACGACCCCTTTTTGTTCACAGTTCGAACTCCAAGTTCACAGTCGTAGTAAATAATAAAACTCTAATATTAGTTCAGAACAAACAAAATATTAATAATTACTTTAAATACTCCTGAACATAAACTATGTATCGTCGGTGTTGTTGTGGAGCCACGTAACCTTATTCTTACCAAAGCTAAGGTTTCTGAATTTTGGAACTACACCAGTGATAGAAAATAATTTGTTTTAGTTAGTCTTTCTTTCTATATATTTCATTTCGACAAAGGAAGGAATCTTAATATTGATACTATAAATGTCTGAAACATGTTATAAATTTATGCGAGAAGCACTCTCTTGCGCATTTTCCTTTGTAAGTAAACCCTTTCCTGTTTTACAAAATTTTTGACCTGTCCAAATTCAAAGGTTTTGCAGACGAAAATTTAAAGTGCATTTAATTTGAAAAATAACCATTCAGTAGGGTAGAAAATAGTGTGGAAAAAGAAGAAATTGCTTGTCAGAAGCAATTTCTTCTGTTTTCACAATGTTTTCTCAATTATAAAATGACAGGCACGTAAAAAGCAGGGATTAAACACCAAAGGGTTAAAGGGGTGTAATGTGGGAGCAATATTCGTGTTATATTTCAGAGCCCTTTTTTAGTGAAACGTGTTAATTATGGCCTGCGATGCCTGAACCAATAACAACTTAAAACATCATGAAATTAACTCTCATACAGCGCTCCATTCATTTATTCGAAACACTCACTCAAACCATACAAAAACGCCCCAAAATCACTTAAAAAGGTAAAATCGACAACAACTTCAAACTGTAAATAGCAAGAAAGAAACACGATTTCACTGACATTATTGAAATTGTAAGAGACTGATTGGTTCTTGAAAAATAGGAAGCTATGTGTATGCATATTTTATTAGATGGCGGTAATAAATATCGATTATTTTGTTCATCCAGAACAAAATTAGCGTCGCTGCACTACCCTCCTTTAATTTCATTTAAAACTCACACATCTTATTCTATCGATTTCATTCCAAAATCATTCCAAAATCATTCATCTTTTCAATTTCACGATGAGTTTAACTGTACCAAAGAGCAACAGGAAAGCAGCTTCGTCCAAGCATGCGCCCTGGACCGTTTATGTACCAACCCATATATGCATAAAAAGCACAGGTCTTGCTTTGTTTTATATTACCAAAACACTGTTGTATTTTGTTATTCCTCTTGATTTCTGTTTAAGAACTGAGAGAAAATAAAAGCATCTAGTCGTATTTTATTTTTGTATCGTTTTGATTCAAACCCTCATGGAAAAAAGTTTGAAGTTCATTTTTTTTGTATAGAACTCTGTGTTTAATCAAAGAAACATAAAAAAGGCGCAGTCTTATTGTCTAATGACAATAAATAATAAAAACTTCAAAAGAAAAGATCGGAACTAATTGTAACCTGCCTCTTATCCACATTCACCATTTTTGAGGTAGTGCAACCGTTATAGTTCCGCAAGTAATGAACTTTTACCGTGTTAACCGAGGTTTCCTAATGATTTCATTAGGAAACCTCGATTAACATTAAAAACGATCGTCGGGTTTGAAATGTTGGGAGACTATTCCACTACCTTTAACGTTATAACCTTGGAATAATTTCAATGTGTAATCAAAAGAAAATGTGGTTTGGCGCAATATTTTCTCAAGACTCAAACGATATGGACAGAAAAATCAAGACCTGTGCAAGAAAAGTTTAATTGTTACTGGAAAAAAGTGGCCTGGTAAATTTGCCATTCTCAATAAAAAGCTTCCAAGTACTTTGTCCAATACGAAATGTAGCAAAGTCATCCAAGGAATCGTTTCGTTTTTGTGGCTACCAATCCACTTCTTTCCACTTATCACGTTTTTCAGTCTTATGTTAGACAGTCACTAGAGCGGCGTTATGAAATCAAAGCTTTGTGGTATTTCTCATACAACCATATGATTGATAAGAGGGCGTTAACGCTCTTATAAATACGATAAGTTCAGTCATATTGCGATCACAAAAGTTTTTTTTAATTGCAATCCGTTTTGCACGTGTTCTTACTTGCGAAGCGGGTAACAAGTTTTAAACGTAAGCAACCCTTTTTAAGTTGGAATGCGGAGCAATTCCAACTTAGATTTAACAAAACCGCAAAATGAACACAAGATAATTTCATTTCGGGTTTTTTTGAGAACACATATCACGTGAACAGGATGTGAGTACACTTCGGTCTATTTTGTATATCTCAACTTGACACAGACATACAGTTTATTTTATCAAAAAGTAACAATGCTGTACAATTACACAACTTTCACTTCATGTATATTATTAGCACGCTAATTTATGTTTTAAACGATATCTATTGCAAGTTGCGTACGAATTCAATAGTATCACATGTTTGCATTACTATATTTGGAAATCATGTGATAGTGTCAAGTCCAATAAGATCAGCTATTGACAATAGCACTAGCCAATCACGTGATCTGCTTATTTGGTAGTGTCGCGATCTGTTTTCTCAGTATTTAGGCAATAGCACAGGCCAATCACGTGTAATGTCGCGACCTGTTTTTCGACCTTATTACACATTTAACTTTTGACAAATTGTAATATTGTACATTTCTGTCTACAATTACGAAATGAAAATGTTTAATGTTTATTTAAGTGATGATAGACTTGTAAAGTTAATTTATATTTTTACAACATATTGTCGTTTGTTTTCCGTTATCTACATGAATATTTCATTGTCAAAACCCGATATTCATCCAATAAAATCCTGGTCACCACATTTTTATTGGAATTATTAATATCTTTGTTCATTTGCATTCCATCACCAAGATAATTTGCCATTTGAAACAAACCTACTAGTTCAACTTTTCCTCACATTCTTGCACATCAACTCGTTAAAGGAACACCATCAAACAGTTAGTTACATCGTGAAATTGACATTCATCTCAATAAAAAACATTCTTAATCGCTCACTCAGCGCTCCATTCATTCATTCCAAACAGTCACTCAAACCATTCAAAAACGCTCAAAATTACTAAAAAAATAAGATCAACATATACATTCAAAATGAATAAAGCAAGAACCAAATCGCGATTTCACTGACATAATTGAAATTTATAGCGTCTGATTGGTTCTTGACGAAATAGAAAGCTAATGATGGAACTTTTTGGCATATTTTATTAAAGGGAGGTTTTACATATTGCTAATTTGTTCATCCAGAACAAAATAAGCGACATTGGATTCCCATAAAATTTTACTCAAAACTCGCTCCGCTCCCTCATTCAGCATCATTCCTAATTCATTCCAAAATCGTTCATCTTGTCAATTTCACGATGTTATTATATGTACCCCCAAACTCAGAAGTAGATGAGCATTAATTGATTTCATCATGTCTGTCTGTCAGTCCATTGACATTTTGCTTTCCGCTATCTAAACGAAGAAGCAATTGACTTGCAATAACGAAACTTAATTCAAATATTGCCTATGACCCAAAGAAATGCCCTACTGTTTCGGGATCATACATGTCACGGTCATAGGTAAACTTTAACTGTTAACAGTTTCCACTCTAACTGAACAACCAATTGACCAAAAATCATAAAACTTGGCACAAATATTGTCAATGACCCAAGAAAGTGCCCAATTTTCTCGCCAAATTTCAATTGGCCCATAAATATGGGTGTGGCGGGGCTTATTTTGAGCCCGATTTTTTGAAGGACATCTCCTGCTGAACCACCGTGCCCATTTCAATGAAACTTTGCCAGAATGTTTCTGGGGTGACCTTTTTTAAAAGTTGTTCGCGATATTTTGAATAGCCCATAAGTATGAGCATGGCAGTGCGGGCCTTTTAGCCAATGTCTAAAACCTTTTGGCCAGAAATCTTTGAATCCTGAACCACTGGGCCTATTTCTGTGAAACTTTTCCAGAATCTTCATTGGGTAACGCTTTTGAGGAATTGTTCACGAAAATACATTTGACATTTTTTTAAGGTTTTAACATTAAAGTTGTCTCTACATAAGTACGCAGCGGGATATTTGAGAATCGAATTCACTTTTTCGTTAGATTCAAAGCAACGTAATTTACCATTTGCTAAAGGTGTTTTCAGTTTATTTGAACCCTTAGGTACATGTTTATGTCCACCAGGGGCTTCGAGGATACGGCGTATACATAAAAACAATGAACCTAAGCATACGCCCCAATCAACTGCCCTGGCTAAAGCAACCATTCCCAAACATGGTACAGTAAACAAAATCGTGAAATTGACACTCATTCCGATCAAAATCATTTTAAATCATTCATTCAGAGCTCTGTTCATTCATTTCAACCACTCACTCACTCGAATCGACCTAAAAACGCTCCAAAATTGCAAGGAAACATTTCCAAAACGTTAAAGGCTATCAATATTTAATTAAAAGCGATCAAATTATTATACTACTTCGAAAAAACATCTTTTCTTCAACAATTAGGCAAATTTGAATGAAACTTTGCAAGAAAGTTTCTTGGATGAGATCCACTGGACCAATCGAATTCAAGTGAGTTGTTTAGGGCCATTTTGGCCCTCTTGTTGTCATTTTTCTTTCATCAGTTTCAGGCCTGTCTATCGATTTAGGGGTTTAAGCGTCTCTCGTTGTTGAACTACATTGATTTGTATAAGCCAGTGAAAAGACGAGACGCATTACATGGTCACCTGTGGTGGGCGGGAGGCGTCAGCTTCGTAAGTGGCTTGAGGTTACCGTCTCTTGAACGCATTCCAACTTATCAGTACATTCAGTACTTTGATTGAATCCTGACTACAAGATGGGTCAAGAACTACAACCTCTTTGAGAATCCAACTCAATCAGTTTGTGAGTACTCACCAATTAGTTGGAGGCGAATATCCGGCGAATAGAGGTATGCGTTCCGGCCAGGGATCGAATTGTGATCTCGTATTTGAGAGTGCAACTGCGACAATTGTGGTCCATAACTATATTCTGACAATACCTGCGGTTGTTCAACTATTCTAGGATATTCTATCAGTCGATATTTGGACCAGTCTAGAGCTGGTAGCCCGCTGTCTGAGAGATACTCTGATAAATGCAGTGGGCCCGGGGTCAGAAATAAGTTGGCCCTAGTCAGGTTTTCAAACTCACACCTGAGTGCCCAAAAACGTCATGGCATGTGCGTATACATCTCTACATATTGCTCATCTGCGAATGTTCACGTTTGGTTTATAGTCTGTCTCTATACTAGTTTATTTTACTGACTTCTCACTCTAACCTCGTCTGGTCGCCAGACTCTTCTTTTTAGTCTTTGTCCTACATTATCATCCAATCAGAATTCTAGATTTTCAAATTTTTTGAAGGTTTATTTTCCATAAACTTTCCAGACCAGGTTTATTTTGATAATTATTTCAATTAAACGTCGAGGTTTATTTGTGATTTCACGCATGCGTACAGACTAGAACTACCCCTTCATAAATATGCAATGACCACGTGATTAGTACACGTGAAAATCGTATAACTCGTGCACATGTTGTATAACGAATATCCTATGTAGATTTTTATCTGGCATGGCATGGATTACCATGTCGAATCTCTTATGGAACGACGACTTTTCTACTTGCCTGTACATTTATTCAAGAAAAGTAACCCTAACTAATGGGATCTAATTGAACAGTGCAATATATCCTATACTTATTTCTTAGCGTTAATTCCAAATAACTTCTAGTTTAATTACTTTTGGTCCCTTTCTCAATATTTGCAAAATCTCATTTCATGATCAGCTATAGATGAGGCGTTTTATAGTCCACCAAAATTAGAGACAATTAACTTAGTTGATGACACAAGAAAACGTCCACGAATTGGGGTCATTGCATGTGCATATATCCGAGGTGTGGTGAACTGTATGACATATTTTTCTCAACAGAATAGTATAATCTGCTTAGTTGTTTATGTCTTTAGATTGCCATTCATACATAAGCTCGTAAACAATTACTGGCACATTTATTCGATAAAGGGACCTTTTATTACATTAAGTACCGTTAAGTATTTTATTCTTTCAAAGAAACATGCTAAACGGAGTGATAAGTATTAGATTTTCGTTCATCTATGTTGCCGGGTAAATAAAACCAAATTATACTTCATATTTATCTTCTGTAATTGCTCTTTATAAATACTCAATATTTGCGTGCATATTTCAACAACTCCATATTTGGAAAGAGTGGGGCGTTTACTTGTATTAAATGTATCCGTCTTATTCCGTTTAAATCGTGCAATGTGATGCCAATAATATAAAAGGCGGGAAAAAGACTAAGTCAGTTAAACGCTAATAATTGAAAATTAAACGATTTAAACAGCCTCAGTCGGTCGCTACGCTCCCTCCTTTCGGCTGTTAAAATCGTTTAATTTTCAATTATTAGCGTTTAACTATTACATAGTGTTTTTATTTTTTTCAATTAAGTCCCCTGTCAGCACTTGTTACCACGAACTTGGATCAAAGATGCATGTAAAAGAACTACAACAAAAATATTTTCTGAAAATACTAACAAAAACTAAGGCAAGTCTAACTCTAACCCCCAATCATCGAATTTCAAGTCGTCTGTTTAAATACGGACTTCTTATGCAGCCACACCACTACACACATACCTACTTTCCAGCAGGTACCCATTTAATCACGTTGGTGAAGTAAATTATTTACTCAGAGAAATTTCGGCGAACCTGTCGGGATTAGATCCAAAAGCCTTCGTCCTAAACACCAGACTACGGAGTCCACTTAGTAAATGAAGGTTTGAAACCCCGACAAAACGTTAGCGTCAGGCGAGTAACGACTGAAATGCTGAAAGAACAGAAAATAAAATGGAAAATGGTATTTGAAACTTGTGTTTAGCCGTCGTTGGGCGAACAAAATTTCGTAACTGTAATTAAATATACACGATTTGTCAAACATCGTAATATTTTGCATTTATGTATTTAAAGCGTCTTTGGTAAACAAAATTTGTAAAGCTTTGCAACTGCTTCGCCTAAGAATTTTATAGATTTTTTTTTTTATAAAACCACTTTCACATTTTTATGAATATTTTCTTATAATATCTGGCATTTCCGGATTGGTTGACTGTATGTACTTATAAGGTTAAATAATCGTTATTTATCGTAACCTCTATTGACTTATCTTGAACCTTATCTTATATTTGATTCGTCATGATTGACGCTTTTCCATGCTTACTAGCAGTGGCGGATCCAGAGGGGGTCAAGGGGTTCGAACGAGCCCCTCTCTGAAGTCCTTTCTTCATACAGAATTTATATTAATCCTTCCCTTGCTCTCCAAGATATAATCGATTACGAACAATGCTTTGGCAGACAGTATAGATCTGTATTGTTGTGCAGTCTGATCTTAGGATACAATGTCTGCCTTCTACATAATTTATGTGTAAAGAATATTGCGGCATATTCGTTGATACTTCTAATTTTTTTTTTTTTTTTTGTCAAGCAAAATTCAAAATCAGCAGGATTCGGGTTAAAATTGTGTAATACTACGAGAACTACACCCCCTCCCCCTATTTTGTATGTACGAACCCCATTTACAGAAATCCTGGATCCGCCATTGAGTAGCATTGGATTGGTTCGTTTTGTTAAATTTACATTTAAATGTTGTGGGGGTAATATCAAGACAGACAAAATTGTGCGGAAAAAGGGGAATTTATTGATAATAAATGGCGTTTAATTCTACGTCAATTCTGTGACTTCTTTTTTATCATCTTTTCTGTTGTTGTTTATGTTAAGGTTCTTTGATCAAAATAGGTCGAGGATAGCTTTCGCAAGGCTTGTATGCCGCCGTCATAGCGCAGTAGGTAGCGCGTCGGACTGTCAAACTAGAGGTCCAGGGTTCGATCCTCGACGGCGGCACTCATTCTTTCCGACTATTTGTCTCCCACAAATGAGTCGATAATCATAGACCTATGTTGGATAGCAGCTGGAGGCTAGGAAAGGATTTAATGGTAGTACCGGTGTGAGAAATGTCAGGAATTCATTCTTATGTGCTCTAGCCGCTGTGACATAACTAAGAAATTGTTGAAAGTGGCGTAAAACCCGATTAAAACAAACAAACAAGCAATCGTAGGGCTCGTGAGTAATCCGTATTGCGTCATCAGCACTAATCTTGTGATACTCTACAGGTCATCGAATGAGTAACAATCAAACAATTAACCGAGAAATAAGTCAGATTTCTTGTCGCAAAAAACATCTCAAACGAATTCTATTTGTTGAACTTGTATTAAAACAGGGTCACTGTTTCGAAAACCTCGTTGACACTCTTGGGGCTACATTTTGTAAATCTGAATATCGGTCATCGTGGTTTTCTTGAGAGAATAGTTGACATGTTCGAAATTTCAGCACTTAAGGTCAAAAACGAGATTTATGGACAGCTTTTGGAAATAACACAAGAGTCATAATTTGTGCTAAGTAAATAATGGTAAGGAGAGTCGCCTTAAGGCAGCCATCAGAAGTAATTAACTCTAACAGTGATTACCTAGCTTTCCTAATGATTTCATTACCTTTGTCAACATCGTGATCACGAGTTCCGAAGTATTTCGGAACTATTACGGATCCACTACCTTAATGGGGGAATGAATGGCTCGCAGATCCAGCTCCTTGATCCCTGTCAGGACACCCTTAAAATATTTTTACATTATTCATCTACAAAATATAAAGTCATGGATATCAAACAAAAGTCGAATTCTTGTATGGCGACATAGTGATTATATCTTCTGCCTGTTCAAGCTAAGGTTTCGACATTAGGGTAGTGGGCCCACACACGTTCCGCAATATTTCGGAACTCATGATCGTTGATCGATGTTTCCAGCCGAAAATATTATGAAACCTCTGTTAAATACTATTAAGTTCATTACTTCCGAAACGTTTCGGAACTCCTACAGGTCCACTACCTTAAAGTCGCTTATCCAGGAAAAAAAATGAAAATAGGGAAAATTTACGTGGGTTCAACAATCATCCCCAGAGGCATAGATAAGAGGGGGTAAAACCAATCTTAAATCTTAATTTTCCAATGAAACCCTTTGATGTGAGTAATTATTTGAATGGCATAATCGAGACAATTTTAATGAGTACACACAAGATGGGATTTGATGACTAGTGAAATATCTAAATTTGAAATCCAAAATACCCCCTGTATCCGTAGCTCTGGTCCATCTATATATGGATGCTTTGGTCGGAGAATCGATTTTTAAATGACAGCAGCGATGTAATAATTCGAAAGTCATTTAATGTTTCGCAATGAATTTAAAATTAGAAAAAATACTTGTCTCAATGGAATCGTTGACGAGTTCGAAATTATGGTAATTATAAGTAACACAGTAGATCGCTATTTCTTATGTAAAAAAACAACTCATTCGCACTTCCAATTTATCTTTCCATCAGGGTGGATTTTAGCAAAAATGTTTGCTTTGATGAAATATCTGACAAGATAGGGAAAGTATCATTCGGACTCAAAAGCTAGGTATTTATTTAAAATCTAGGATATGAATTTTGGCAACTTTAATCGGTGGCTCTGTGTGAAACATTCATAGCTTCCTATAAACATGTGTGACGATATCTAAGCATCAAAGGATTTTTTCTTCAAACGCATAACCAAAGTACCACCAGGAACAGAATTAACTTTGAAAAAAGACCCAAAATTTACTACACTTACATCCTAGGAACTTTTCAGTGGGTGGAAAAATCGGAACGATATTCCGAATGACGGTGTTTTTGAAAAAAAGGTAGGGTTGTCATAGAAAAAGAAACTTTTTGTCAAATAATTGCAGGCTGGGTAGGAAAGAAATTTTAAGCAGTTTATATTATTATTGAATGTATCTGGTAAGACGTCGCGCACGGTAATGCGACACTAAAATGTAACGTCAAAGTAGCGAACGTCGATTGCGTAGCGTCTATTTTTGTCGGAAAAAAAGTTAACGTAATTATCATATTAACAATAGGAATATCTGAATATATTTTCTTAAAAAAAAACTTACCGGGCCCCCATTCGCTCGCTAGGAATGAAAACTGCCTCATAATTTTTGATTTTGCACACATACGATAACTATTCGGACGCTAAGCCGAAAAGAAACTATCCGTAAAATAAATATTTTGAAAAAAGATTGGACCCAGCAAAAAAGTCATTCAAAAGACGTAATTCTGAAATAATAAAACTGTCGCAAAGCGGATTAATCCCCCCCCCCCCTTACAAGTGCTAACGTACCAAAAAGGAAAATCCATTTTGCATCAAAAGGCCAAAACTCTGTCAAAAACAATGGATCGTAACCAAAATATCACTAGCACATCTCTGTCTGACACTGATCACATCTGTAAAGTTTCAATGAAATCCACCCTTTACTTGCTGAGAAATAAAGCGGACAAGAAAATGCTACGGACGGACGGACCGACCGACAAGCTGGCTTGTATATACCCCGTTACATCTATAGAAAAGTTGAATAATTGTTCTAGATTTAGAAAATCCGTTAGTACGAAAAATTTCGATATACAGTGGTCAGTTTGGTCAGATTGCGCAGCCTGACAAGGGTCGAAACATTTCGCTCTCCCTGAATTGTTCCTTTTCACGTGACGGGTCACAATTATTAATAAAAAATCATCTTAATTTCATAAGAAAAAATAAAGTTAACTCATTCAAAACTTTTCTGAAGAGCAAAGTTCACTTCAGTTGAATAGTTACATTCCTTATACTGACAAGGGAAGCAACCAATATTCAAGAAAATTCCTCCTTCAATCCAGGATCATTTATTTCTTCCCTTTTAATGTTAAACTCACCCTAAATTTTAACTCAAAAGCATCATTTTACGTCATCCAAAACTTTGATCCAAATCTAATTTATGACTTCTGAGGAAGGAAACATCGGTTTTCATTGGCTTTTACAGATGGAAGGGGTATTTTGAGTTTCAAATTTAAATATTTCACTAATCTTTGCTCGTACTCTATCTTGTGGGTACTCGTTTGAATTATCTCGACGAGACAATTCAAACGAGTACTCATAAAGAGTTTCATTGAGAAATAAAAAAAATCTGGAATAAAGCGCGCATGGAAATTTGTCCGATACATATATACTTAAAGACAATAGTTCTGTCCGGTTTAGTTTGGTTTTATAAGCCTTTTAATTTGAAAGATAATGTTTCGAAAATATTACTTTGCAATATCGACCCTATCTTCAAAGCGCAGGGGCTGTTTTCACCAGCATTGGATCACAAATGACGTTGATTCAGTCCCAACGACGTTGATGACGTATTAACTTTTTTCACGCTTCATACGACATAGCATAGTATGGTTTTGCACGAGAGCCTTTCTGCATTGATAATCCCATAGGAAAACACTTAAAAAGTAAGTAGAAAATTGGTTGGCTTTCAGAAACGTTATTTTGATTTTAGCATGCGTTTAATTGTTTTAGATGTGTTGTTGGATTATGAAATAATGACGTTTTCTGCCATTTTCGGATTTAAAAAACAAGAGGACCATGAAGGTCCTATATCGCTAACCTTCATATCTTTGTCTAAATTAGGAATTATCAAATTTTCAAGCAAAAGTCGTAATTGTACTTTTAATATTTATGGTCTCTAGATTGTAAAAAGAATATCATCATTAACGTCCTTTTTCTCATGATATGCTTTGGATCCTTCCCATTTTCAAAAAGGTTCATCCTTGGGACCTAGCAAACATTCTGACCAGGTTTCATGAAGACCATATTTGTGGCCTCTAGAGTGTAAACAAGAAAATTGTCATTAAGGCTTTTTTTCCAGCAGTATGACACTGATCCTTCCTTCCCATTTTTTTAAAGGGTTCATCCTTGGGACCTGGCAAACATTATGACCAAGTACCATGAAGACTAGACCATATTTGTGGCCTCTAGAGTGTAAACAAGAAAATTGTCATTCAGGTCCCTTTTCCCGCGATTTGACACGGATCCTTCCGATTTTCGATAGGGTTCACCCTTTTGACTTGACAAATATTCTGACAAAGTTTCTTGAAGATCGGACCATATTTATGGCCTATAGATCTTAAACAAGAAAATTGTCATAAAAGCCCCTTTTCCCGTGATATGACACAGATCCGTCCCATTTTCAATAGGGTTCATCCTTGTTACTTTGCCAACAGTCGACAAAGTTTCATGAAGATTCGACAATAATTGTGACCTCTAGAGTGTAAACAAGAAAATTGTCATTAAGGCCCCTTTTTTCCGTGATTTGACACGGATCCTTCCCATTTTCAATAGGGTTCATCCTTGTGACTTGTCAAATATTATGACAAAGTTTCATGAAGACAAGACCATACTTGTGGCCTCTAGAGCGTTAACAAGAAAATAGTCATTAATGCCCCTTTTCCCGTGATATGAAACGGATCCTTCCCATTTTCAAAAGGGTTCATTATTGTGACCTGACAATCATTCTGACCGAGTTTCATGATGATTGGTTCATATTTGTGGCCTCTAGAGTGTAAACACTTAATTTTTTTGCGCCTGACGACGGACGACAGACGACGGACGACGCACGAAACAGGACGGACATTCAATGATCGCAAAAGCTCACCTTGAGCAAAATGTGCTCAGGAGAGCTAAAAACGCGCATTAATCAATAAGGCATTGTTAATGAAGCATGTCATCGTTTTTTGGGGGTTTTTTTGTAAATTTTAGGGTTCATCAAGTCGCGTTTTTAACGACGTTAGTCAGAATATTTGAAACAATGTTATGTTCACTCCTTTCATTATTTTTTAAGAAAATCCTCTGCACGATGGCATTAAGACGGATACTGT
Source organism: Fragum whitleyi (assembly GCA_948146395.1). NCBI lineage: Eukaryota > Metazoa > Mollusca > Bivalvia > Cardiida > Cardiidae > Fragum > Fragum whitleyi. Next base: position 3,302,613 of record OX411545.1, on the reverse strand, counting down.
GTACAAGTTTTCATGATTTCCTATCATTTATTTTTGCTCCGCTTGAATTAAACTGAGTCGTAATAAGACCGTGGATTAAAGTTTGTTTTCAAAACCAACGTAGATTGGAAGGTTTAACTGTTTACTTTACAAAAATACTACATTCATTCATGTCCTATTTCTCATAAAACAGATCTTGCCTTATTTGCATATTTTTTCATAGATATGACAAAAAATTCGATGAGTGTTGGTTGATCTGTGAACAGTAATTGTGACTCGAGAAATTCATACGATTTGCAATAAATTACTTGAAGGCGTTTCTGCATATCGACGTCAACGTCAAAATACGGAAAAATATGCCATGATCAAACAGCACGTGCACTTTCATATTCATTCGATAGTCCCGAAAGCTCTTCATCATGTTCCGCATGAAATCCCATTCCCAATTTGCTTTTGGAATTAAACGTCTTTGCGGGGATTTTAAATGAAAAAATGAACAGAAGAACAACGTCATAATGCTTTTGGTCGCCATAAGGAGGCTTTAACGGCAAGCCGTTGTAAAAAACTTTTTTTGTTTCGGGACAAACCATGTCCAACATCTGGCACCACTTTAACGCGTCTCACTCCTTTATGATTACGAATAAAAAGTTCTCTTCTTGAGATATATACTTTTAATAATAATATATAAATACACTAGCTTTCAGCGGCACAGCCGCCTTCATCAGGTGAATCCTATGAATTGAACCGTTATGTACGACGTCAAGGTAACGTTGACGTCATCAAAAATCAATTTTTTGATGACGTCAACGTTACCTTGACGTCGTACATAACGGTTCAATTCATAGGATTCACCTGATGAAGGCGGCTGTGCCTTTATGAATAGATACAAATAAGTCTGACACGTAAACACAACGTTTGCCTGCATTGCAAGTAACATAACGATATTTAGATTATTTTTCTCTTGCCGTAATTTCCAGGACAAATTTAATTACTTGACGGAGTCAAATCTCCGGACAGAAAGTGTGAAACGAATTCTGAGGGGCCAAACTGGCCAAAGCAAGACACGTCCGGCGTAACAATCTAATTCGACGTCACCATTGCAAACCTTTGACCAAAGATCAGTAATTCTGTAATTCTGCTTAAATTCAGTAAAAAGATGCCCGAACTTCACTTTCCTCGATTTATAATACATTCGTTAATGATATTTTTGTCGAAGCTATAATTTGTTAAATGTCAAAGAACTTTTCTGAAAAGTATATTTGTGACCCGTTTTGCGAAAAGGAACCATCTTGGAGGTGGGAAAGTGTTCGACCCTAGTCAGACTGTGCAATTCGCACAGGTTGACTAGGAGCGAAATATCTCGTGCTCTACATGTTTTGTGAATCTCGAATGATAGATCCACGTTACGTTCATTTAAAACTGTATTTGAGTCTGTGCCTGACGTTTCCAACTAATCCACCTGTGCGTGAGGCTCATACATTGAGCAGCCTAGGCAACTACACAATGCAATAATATTAGACTGACTGTCATAAAAAATGCCTCACCAAAATTTTGAAATTACTTTTTTTGTATTAGCAGAAGACAATGATTTTATCTATAAATTTGAATTATAGCCTAAACTATACATATCCTGCTATCGCTAACACTTTTTATAAACTCGTACTTCCCAGGGTAAGTTTGTCGTAAGGGTTTACTCGTGTGTCCCGTGCGACTTTGAGAAATTATTGTGTTTTTCGAAATCTGTAAAAGTGGCTTCGTTAGTCAAAACACAACTCGAAATTCACCCAAGAAGAATACAAATATTCATATGCACAATGCCAAGGCTAAATAATGAAGAACACGCACGCATTTTGGGCATGCTTGAAATGGGCTGTTCCCAAATTCACTTAGCTTTACGTTTTAACGTATCAAGATCAACTATAGTGCGTTTGGTTAGACGCGTGAGCCCACAGGAAGTCTTAAGGACAGGCGTAGATCTGGTAGGCCTTGCTCAGCGTCTGTACGTCAAGACAACTTTATACGTCAACGGCACCTTCGTGACCGTTTTTTAACAGCTACATCGACTTTTGCATTGTTGGTAATCACGGTAGGAATATAAGTGCAAACACAGTAGGACGCCGGTTACGTGAACGTGGGATTGTGTACAGAAGGCCTTATCGTGGTATGATACTTTCACAACGTCATCGACAACAACGTCGCGTATGAGCTCCAAATAACCTCGGACGCCGATTGCGGACAGTTGTGTTCATTGACGAGTCAAGGTTCGATTTTTCCTTTCGCATGCCGACGGACGAGTTCGGATATATCGACGTCTAAATAATAATAATAATAATATCTTTATTTATAGAAGGTAACATGTTAAGACATATATATAAAGCAAATCTTATTTTCAACATGGCCATCTTAAAACAAATGAATTAACTACGATTAAATTCTCTCTCTCTCTCTCTCTCTCTCTCTCTCTCTCTCTCTCTCTCTCTCTCTCTCTCTCTCTCTCTCTCTCTCCCTCCCTCCCCCTCTCTCTCTCAGCAAAAGAAAAAAAATGGAGAAGAAATTGTATAATGGGTAAAATACTAGCGTTTGTAATTTACGTTTTGATCAGACAGATACCCTTGAAAGCTATTAGCATATATGATTATATTTTGAGAACATATGTATCGAAATAAAATTGTTTTAACTTTTTCTTGAAAGTTTGCAATTGCAATTCATTTCGTATTTCAACTGGAATTTCGTTCCAAACGCCGACTACGTAAAAACTGAAACTGTCCTTGAAAATATTTGTTCTTGGTCTTTTCGCGACGATAAGGTCATTTTTTTGTTTCAGACCTTAAAGTATAGCTATCATTCCTAGAAACATGGATGATATTAGTCATATATTTTGGAGCTACATTTTTTAACGTTTATATGTTAAAACGGCAGAATGGTATTTACATCTTACCGGAAATGGTAACCAGTGTAACTCTTTGAATAATTCGTGTGCTTGTGTTTGAACAGATTTGTTAAGAATTAATCAGGCTAGTCGTCTCTGAAGAGCAGATACTTTGTTTGTGTAAGCAGTTTTACTTTTACCCCAAATAACACAACAATAGTCAAGAATAGGCAAAACATATGTATTGTAAAAAAGAATCCTCATTTCCTTAGTTCAGTAGTAAGTTATGTTTTTGAAAAGAGCAATTTTCTTCTTTAGTCCTTTACATACATTCAGTAGTAAGTTATGTTTTTGAAAAGAGCAATTTTCTTCTTTAGTCCTTTACATACATAATCAATCTGTGTATGCCAATTCAAAATATCATCTATATACACACCTAAAACCTTTTGAGATTTTACAGTTTCCAAAGGCTGGTCGTCTAAATTTAATGTTATGTTATTTTCTTTCGGGAGTTTAGTCTTGGGTCCAATTAACATGCATTTTGTCTTGGATGGGTGTAGAGACATGTTATTAAGCTGACACCATTCATATACATACGACAGGATTTTTTGCAGTTTTGATTGAATGGAAGCAATTTCAAAACCTGACCTGTGCATCGTTGAGTCATCTGCATATAGGTCGATTTCTACATCCGAACGGACAAAACTAAGATCATTTATATAGATTAGGAAGAGCAGAGGTCCCTGGATAGATCCCTGAGGTACTCCCGATCTAACCTCTAGTAACTCCGATTTTAAATCCCCTATTTTGATCAACTGCTTTCTGTTTGTCAAGTATGAATTAATAAGAGTACATGTACCTTCAGTAAAATGATAGAGCTTAAGTTTGTGAAGAAGTATTTGATGATCTACGAGATCAAATGCTTTTCTGAGGTCTAAGAAAACTGTACCGACAAATTTTCCATCATCTACATCTGAGAGCCAAGCATCAATCATTTTTATTAAAGCAGTTGTACACGAATGGTGCTCTCTAAATCCTGACTGAGATTGATTTATTATATTGGTCCTTTTAAAGAAAGATTGAAGTTGAGTAGCAATGTGTCGTTCAAATATTTTTTGATATGGTCGGTAGAATCGATATTGGTCTATAGTTATTTGGATCATCTCTATCTCCCGTTTTAAATATCGGTATGACTCGCGCTACTTTCATTTCGTCTGGATAGATTCAAGTAGATATACTATTATTAATAATGGATGGTATAATTGGAGTAAGGATATCTCCACATTGTTTTAAAATTTTTGGGCCTATTCCATCCAGACCTGTAGCTTTATTTGAATCTAGTTTACGAATAATCTGGTAAACATCATAAACAGAAATGTATTTTATAGAAAATGTGTTTTTGTCTAACCTTTGATCAAGATAATCTTTTAGGAAATCAAAATTACTATTCGAGAAATTTGTCTTAGTAATAATATCCGATATGCTCACAAAATGTCTATTTAATTCATTGATTATATTAAGATTTCCCTCGAAAGTTGTATCTACTTTGATTATATTTTTGGCAATATGAATTTATTTGAGGAATTGGCATATGCGATTTCTTTAAGATTTTTCCATAACATTTTTGGACACTCCTTTTTTCAACAGCTTTGTTAAAGTATCGTTTCTTATTTAGCTTGATCAAATAAGTTACTTTATTTCTAAGTATTTTATACATGTCAAAATCTCTCTTTTTTCGGGCCAAATCTCTTGCGCGCATCATTTCTTTAATATCATTGTTGAACCAAGCTGGTTGATACGAACGCTTTACTCTTTTTTGCTTTAACGGGGCATGAATAGATAAAACTGATTTCATGATAGTATAAAACATTTTAAGGGCTTCATTTGGGTTTGCAATCATCCCAGTATGTTCAATGCCAGAGATAGACAAGTCATTGATAAAATTTTTAGAATCGAAATTTTTATAACACCTGTACTCAATTGTTTCATGATTTCGACATCTTTTGACATTGTCCGATACATTGCAATCTTTCCTTGTGAAGCAAATTGGAAAGTGGTCGCTAATTGATAAGTCGGATACAAATATTTCACACGTGTTTTTAATAGAGTTTGTGTAGATGTGATCAATTATACTAGAACTCTTTTTTGTCAACCTTGTAGGATGTTTTACTAGCTGTTTTATATCAAATTTTGAAATGAGATTTTCCCACTTGAAATTTTCAAATTTATCTACATCATTCATTACGTAATATCTAATATTAAAGTCACCAAGAATGTGATATTCCTTATTCAATATATCAACGTTTTCTATCTGTATACGATAAAAATCTATCCATGACTGCGCCGAGCTCGGTGGGCGGTACACAAAACTAAAAAGAAACGACGATTGTTTTGAATAAAATACTTCAATCCGGACTGACTAAATCTCAGATGATTCAAGGTCAAAACGTCTTTTATATTGAATTTTTTTTCTGAGATATAAACAAGGATCCCGCCGCCTGATTTTCCTTTTCTATCGAGTCTCTCAAAAACGTATTTCGGTATTTTCAAAGAACTTTGTTCGATATTTTCATGTAAGAAAGTTTCACACATTCCTAAAATATCTGGAGACTGATTGCATTGTAAATGAAATTTTACCTCTTCTAACTTAGGAAGAAGATGAGTAATATTTAAGCTAAATATATGCACTCCCCGAGATCTGAAATTAAATACATTTTCTCCAACTGTAGAACTGTTGCTTTGTTTTTTCCTGACATTAATTGCACAGCTTTCAGCTGTGGTGTTGCAGTTTGGTAGGGAACTAATAGCCTTTTCCGTGTCTGTAGTATTTTGACAAAGAAAGTAATGAAACCCGCTCTTTCTATTTGTATTATTTTGATTATCTATGGGTTTGCTCATATGTGGTATAAAAATATGTAAATCAGCATATTTACATATTTTTGAACGTTATGTGCGTAATTGTGTTTTAGATCAAAACCGCTTCGGTGGTGGCGGGGTAATGGTGTGGGCCGCCATCAACCATGCATTCAAAACGGACCTGGTTGTTGTTCAAGGCAATTTGAATGCCAGGGGGTACATAAACCAAGTTTTACAGCCTGTTGTCAAACCCCTGTTTCGCCGACAACCTGGATTCACATTTATGCATGATAACGCGCGTCCACAGACTCCACACACGGTGCGTATTACCGCAAACTTCCTCCAAACCTATAATATTGACTTTCTGTCATGGCCAACCAACTCACCGGACTGCAATCCAATCGAGCACATGTGGGATATCCAAGAATGTTGTTTGCGTCAACGTCAGCCACAACCTCAAACTGTGCAACAGCTGACTGACGCTCTTCATCAGGAGTGGGCTCGCATCCCGAGGTACCTTCTGCGTAACATGTGAAGCTCAATGAGACGCAGACTGCAAGCAGTGATTGCTAGTCATGGTGGACATACTCGTTACTGGCACATTTAAGGCAGTGGTCACTTCTAATCTTGAATAAAATGTGACAAATGGTTTTTGTTTTAGCATAAAACCTTACTCCACCTTTGAACAACATTCCGATCAGTATCATCCATCAAAAACAAATAGTACTTATAAGTTTAATGTCCCACATTGAACCACAGCCGAATGCATGTGAGGCGTTATTTATGACTGTCAGTTTAGTTCCTGACAACCTTAAGAGAGGCCAAGGCTTGATCTATCGACTAAACTTTTTGCGCTCAGTATATGTTCAAGTTGACAGTGGTATCAGTCTTTTTCAAATGCTGGATTTTAAAATAGGGATGAGTGTCTTTTTCACTGCGTTTATTGGGGTATAAAGTGCAATTGCCTTAGCACTTGGCAAATAACGCCCGTAGGGCGTTATGTTTAAGCCATGTGCTAAGGCAATTGCACTTTATACCCCAATAAACGCAGTGAAAATGACACTCGTCCCTCATAATTGCAATCATCTAGATCGAAGAAACTATTAAAACTCTGCTAAACATTAAAGTTTCAAGTCTACTTTCTGCGCGTATACATTACACAATCTATTTTTAGATCGTGTATTTTTCATCTCGCTATCGAAGTGAACTGACATAAAGTTAAACAAATGATACACAAATAAACGACAACTTTTAAAATTCGTAGAGGTACTTATGACAAAAAACTTGTTTCTACCAAGTAAGTCTGTATTTTTAAATGAAAACGGCATGCCCGGTCTTAGTTGAGAGGGTTGCATGCTTGATAATCTTCGTCCACTCGCAGTTTCTATGTTTATTTACGTAGGCTCAGAATCAGAACTGTATGCTTTTGATCGCAAATTATTTCGAAAATATCTTAATTTATAATAGATCAAATAGCAATGTTGCGTTGATGATCGGGAATTTGATTAATTCGAGTTCCTATAACACAGGACTTGCAGATCGAAGGTCGGGGGTTTCCCGAAAGACCTATTGCATTTATTAAAGTGCAATGGATTTCCCCACGTGATGCGATTTAAACCAATCGGAATTCTTTATTTTATTGGATTGCAATTATATAGATCTACTTTTAAATGGAATTCCCGGTCATTATTCCAGTGACGGGTCCATATCATTAGAAAATACGGTCTGTAGCGCGAAAATTTAACATCTATTTCCCGTATATCAAATATTTGAAATACAGGTTAAATCTAGCAGAATTCAGCTCAAGGTCGCATTGCAAAAATCGTTATTTCGGACGGTAAAATAGTGATATTGAATTCAGAAAACATGTCTCGATCGAAAATCAGTTTCGCCCTGGTCAGTATGTGTAGTCTGAATGTGACCAATTATTTCCCCAATTCAAATTATTTTAAAATCCATCTATAGATGTAGGAATTATAATCCGGAGAAAAATAATAATTGGACGAACTGGCAGAAAAAAAGCGCACGGGCCAACGAACGTGCTTACGGCGACATTAAACTCTGTCCTCGGTAAGCGATCCGTCATCTGGCTTTTCGGCGACTGTTTTGAAACAACTAGAATGTTGTCCTAGAACAACTGCAGTCGAACCCGAACATTTTGACATCGACTTGACCTAAACCTTGAGCCCCTCATAATGGAGACTCATTGTGTAATTTCTTTTGCATATCGTCGATTTTCTATCCAAACCTCGTAAATACAGCTTTAAAAAAGCTGTAGCTAAGAGATTTTAGCAGAACACCGACGGTATTTCTTTAAATACGGGTAATATACCTTGGATAAGTATATTTACAACATTTGACCGTCACCTTAGCACAGCACGTCAACTCATCTTGAAGATTATGTTGGGCCATTATTTTGAAATCCATCCATTTACCGAGCGAATTTTATTTATCTTTTACTGTGAATTATAACCTACCAGAAAACAATTTCAAATGACACATCAACTCATGATGTCCAAGAAATGTGCCAAATTATTTCCAAATATGTCAATCAATAAATTAGATAAGCCTACATTGTAATTTTAACATTTGATGTTGAGCTGTGACCTTGCTCTCGGACCAATCTGAATATTTATTTCAAATGGCATATCTACTCATGATCTATAGACAGGTGACAAACTGTTTTGAAATTCAACTATGAATGCAGGAGCATGCTTCAGACAACCCAGTTTTATTATTTTTTAGCTGTAACCTTGACCTTTGGGCTATCTGAAAATTTCTTTTTAGACCCACATTTTCTCAAGATGGTGATCTATTATGCCAAGATAATTTGAAATCCGTTAAAAGAAATTTAAAGTATGGTCCGAACAAAATCGGATAAACTGACCAACAAACGGACACACGCATGCACTAACGCAAATGGTTACACTAAATTGTTTTTGTGACGATGTGTCTCGCTCACTTCAAGTTTGCACAATAAGTGGAGTTACGTTATCATCCGCATAGAAGTTTGGATAGGGTGGTAAAGTTGACCCCTTTTCATAAATTCTTGTAACTCACCATGTATGTTTACTAAGATATGCAAAAGTCCAGCGAAAAAAAGGCAATTAACTGAAATAATTGAACTCATGAATGTTTGATTGGTTCTTGAAGAAATATGAATTATTTATGGAACTTGTATGCATATTTTATTAAAGGGAGGTAATAAATATCACTTATTTTGTTCATCCAGAACAAAATTAGCATTATTGGATTACCTCACTATATTTCATTCAAAACTCGCTCCTCCCGCTCTGTCAATTTCATTAAACTAGAAAGCCATGAATAGCTTGAGTCGCTCCACAGGCTTGAAATTCTTGTAATAGCAAATCAAAGTTTTGACTTGATTTTTAGATATTTTGGGTTCTACTGATGTTGAAAATGATTCTCAAAGTTTCCACTATATAGCATATAGAGAAATGACCTCCACCCATAAAATACGTATTTTTCATCCGATCACAATTATTTTTAGTAGACTGATATAGGGTCACTCAAGTATCATTCCAGTAAAATTTGGTGGATATCTATTAGAATCTGAGAAAACTCACTTTTTACCATATTTGGAAATTAGCCAAGCCCATTAAATCCATGTTTTTCATTGGATCAAAATTTCTTGATAAATTTGAAAGAGGATCACCCAAGGATCATTCCTGTGAAGTTTGGTTGAAATTCATCCATCAGTTTCTTAGGAGAAGATATTTTCAAAGAAAAGGTTTACAACCAGACGTACGGATGCACATACAGATGGACGCACAACTGACACCAAGCCATGACAGCAGCCCCAGTTGAGTTGCCTTCGGCCAGTGGAGCTAAAAATCATTCACCTTGTCAATTATACAATGTTGTTAACTGTATCAATAAATGACTTTCAAAAATCAAAGAGTCTGAATGTAGACATATTGATTTAATTCATCTTAAAGTATAATCAAAAGGCTCTGTACAAAACAGTGAAAACATTATCCTTACACTAGTAACAAAACGGAGTTAATATCCTCATCTAAATAGGATCGTCTAAAATATTATCAAATTGCTTTAACTACAAATTGAATTTCGAATGTCAAGTCTACAAAGGTTTGGTCTTGAAATGTGACCTTGGTCTTTGACCTAAATTTATAACCTTTTTAAATTGCACTGATATATTGAGGGAAACATTCTCCGCCCAATAATTTAAGGTAGTGGACCCGTAATAGCTTCGCAATGTTTTGGAATTCATGAACTTTAACAGTCTTAACTGAAGTTTCCTTATGATTTCCTCGGGAAAGCTCAGTTAACATTGTGAAAGATCATGAGTTCCAAAATGTTGCGGAACTAGCAGAGGTTCAATACCTCAAACCAATTGGCAAATGCACAAGTAATGCTCTAAACAAAAGTTTAAGCTTGACAAATATTGTGACAATTGTGTAATTTACATTTATTTTTTAGATCCATCCACAAATATAGGAGACAAGCCTCAAGTTAGGACACATACTAATGTACCCACATATTGATGGCTCAGCGCGAAACAGTTGTAACTCCCTATATGTTTATAGGGAGTTACAACCGTTTCGCTCTGAGCCCTCGATATACCGAGACCTGACAACTATGACTTGTTTACTATAAGAAGGTTTGACAAAAAGATGTAGTTACAAGAACTTCACCAGTAAGCTGAATTCATTAATTAAATCATGAATTTTATTCATATTGTACAGAAACCAATGTGAGAACCTGGAAATATTGCTTATTTTAAGCTTTTGAGCCTGTGCGTGACATTTTCAACAATTTGACATGTGCTTGTATGGCCAACATTAACCAACCCTGACTGCCTAAAAGTATAATTAGATGTTTGCCTGAGTTTCTAAAGACACTTTTGGACCCTATCATTATACAAAACACTAAAGTGAAGACCCTGGTCAGACTGTGCAGATGCACATGCTGGCCAGAGTCTTTGCTTGGCGCACATTTGAAATTGTTGGAAATGTCAGTCACAGGCTCATTTATTTTATTTTCTGGCCATGTTTCCTACATGCATTTTTCAATTAAAATCAGTGAAGTGCAGAAATGAGTGATAGAGAATGTGATAATTGTGTTTATCAAGTATTTCTTAAATCACATATTCTTTAATTGTCACAATCCCTTAATTTCTCTTAAAATATATCTTACTTCATCCATTCAAAAAATGGAAATGTGTAAGACTAATCAATCAGAATTTGGTAATTTACATTAATATAAGCATTGAATTTACATTTCATATAAACAAAACATTGATGTTTCCATTGTAATTAATGAATTTGATCTTTAGTGCTTACCATGGCAGTTGTCCCACATTTTGAAGAAAATGTTACCAAAACATTTATTTTTGCACTTTATTGCAAAGAAGAGTTTATTAAAGGCTGGCAACCGCTGTTTTTGCAAATCTGGTATTGTCATTGTCATAACAAAATGTATGTAAACAAGAGCATTATACCAGTTGACCGCATTTCCGCACTCCTCAGGGATTTGATTCAGACAATCATTCCGGTCAATAGGGCAAACAAATCTGGCCTCCAAAGTTCATACAAGGTTTTTCTAAGATTTGACCCAAGTTTTTGACCTCAGTTGACCAAATTTCGAGCTTGTCCAGAATTCATCAAGACATTCATTCTTACCAAATTTCCAGTTGATCTAGTCAAAAATGTGGCCACTGGAGTAAGAACCCTTGATGTAATTTAGAATAGGTATCTAACCTGCTTTAAAAATGAAAACATGCACAAAATGTTTAAGAAATGATACCCAGCTTTGAACATGTACTTCTGTGCAAAGCAGGGTACCATTTTTAAAGACTTGCAAATTATTTTGAATATTTAGAATTTCTCTTAAATGGGAGTTAAAAAGAACTTTACAGTAAGTTGTGATAGAGAAAGGTGTCTTGCAATCTAGAATTTTTAATTCAACATTAATTCAACAGTGTAGGACCTCTACATAATGACCATATCAACTAAAAAGTAACTGTTGGACATAATCTCTGACAACAATATCATGAGAATATTTTCTTTGGATGGAAGGCTAGATTGAAGAAAGGAAAGACAGAGAGATGGATTTTATCTAAAGGGGGGAGTAAAGTAATAGATCCCACATTTCCTTGAAAACACCTTTACAAAAATTCCATCAATATCTTTGTACTATATTATTATTTACATAAAGCAAATTTGTCCTAGAATCTACCTATTTACATATAAACAATTTCTTATATATATACATTTACATATATTTTCAATCAGATTTGTGCTTCATATCTAAATAAAGCTACATTAAATGCCCAAAATATACATTTCATTTTATAATTCATTAGTCCTCTAACAAAATTAAAATGTCTGTAACAAAAATCGTATAATTATATGTTTAAAGGACACTTAAATGTTATTAAATGTAAAAGTACTAAAAATTTACAATGGAAGCTAAAAATATTCAAAATAAACAAATTATATTTTGATATCATTTTGTTGAACTATGCAAGGAATAATGGTAAATTATCACTTGATAGTCTCACCTCAAAAGCAGTGAAATTATCAAAAACTTATACCCTGCTTTTGTACATTTTATCCTATCTGACGTCATCTATGTGGGGCAAAATAAGTGGCAAAATAAGTGACGTTACAATGAACATTGCATAGCAATCATGCGCAAAATGACGCGCTTTATGAAAATACGAGCTAGAAATTCGACATTTTGCCTCATTTCTGCAATAAAGAAATAGAATAATTGTTTGTTTTTCGAGTATGATCGATTAATTTTTCTTTTTGTGAACAACAAAAGCTATATTTTTGCTGTCACTCATGAGAATATAGCTTTTGTTGTTCACTCAATGAATATAAATCGATCTTACACTGAAACAAACGATTATTCTGTATATATTCAGTTATGCCAATTTAAAATTTTTATTTCTCAATGAAACCCTATGTTGTTGGTACTCATTTGAATTGTCTTGACAAAGTGATTCCAATGAGTACCCACAACATATGATATAAGCAACTATAGTTGAAATAAGCTTATTTGAAATTCAAAATACCCCTTAATCTGTAGCTCTAGAAGGATGTGTAAATTTCAAAGCAGTAGGTGAAATAATGTATTAGATAACTTCTAGACAAAATTTGAGTCCACAGATAGACAGCCAGACAGACAGGAATATGTCCATGGTGATTCCAGTATAATACCCTCCACTAGGTAGGAGGGGGATATAATAAAGTTCTCACCTGAACTATAAAGTATACTAATTATAGGCATTATAGGCATTATAAACAAATGTTCCTCCCACATGATTTGATGGACAGTTAATGTCAATACTGCACAGGGTATACTCAAAAGCCAGTGTGTGAGATTTCCAACAATTTCTTACATGTACAAAGCAAAGACTGTGACCAGCACAAGTCCTGATAAAGCTCTGGTAGTTTAGACCAAGATCAGCCTACATATATTTGTTGCCTGATCTTAGCTTACACATCCTGCTTTCTTCTTAATCATTGCGAGACAAACTTCAAACCAACTTTAAACAAAAATTCAATTCAGCAGGATAAGAGTTAAAATGGTTATATAGAGGGTATTGAATGAGTGGTCATGGAATACCGAATTTATTAATCAAGTCATCTATAAACATAAAACGAGGCTGCCCCGAGTTTTTATCTGTTTTAGATGACAAGTTTAATAAATTCGGTATTTGATGAGCACAAATTTTATATTCTATTTATAATTTGACTCGATTTTTTGCGTAAAATTGTCAAAATTCTTGAATTCAAAATTTCAATTTTCCGCTAAACTTATAACGCCGTTTAAAACTGACGTCACAATAAATACATTATGACGTAATTTTCAGGGTTACAAAATAGCGTCGCTTTTCTTTCTCAGCTCATTTGCATAGTTATTCCACTAGTGTAAAAACACCTGTGTAAGATCAAAAATATTCAACGGGTTTATTTCACTCCTGCGACGTAAGTCATATTATAAATAAACTTATCAATATTATAATCATTATCATTGATTTCATTAACATTTTTTTCATCATTATCAAGACAAGGCTACTGGACGCTATGTGACAAAAGCTAATCTGAACAAAGTCTAGAATAATTCTACTCTAGACATGGTTACAGTTAACAACATCGTGAAATTGACATTCTTTTTTATCAAAACCATTCCAAAACACTCACTCAGCACTCCATTCACTCATTCCAAACACTCACTCAAACCATTCAACAACGCTCAAAACCCACTGAAAAAGATGGAATCAACAATGTTATTCAAAAAAAATAAAGCTAGAAAAACAAGATGTGTTTGTGAAACACGAATGCCCCCGTAAGGGCATTTTTTTTCAAAGTTTGACCTTGACAGATGACCTTAACCTAGTCAAATGACCTTGACTTTGGTACCAGCGGATGCGGATCATTGAGATCTATCATCATGCCAAGTATGAGCTTTTTATCTTGAATAGGCTTGAAGATATTGGCAAGGTTAAGTTTTCGGACAGACAGACGGACAGACAGACAGATGGACAGACAGACAGACGGACAGACAGAGAGACAGTCGGACATGAGTAAAATAATATGCCCCCGATCTATCGATGCGGGGGCATAAAAAAATCGCCATTTCACTGACCTTATTGAAATTTAAAACCTCTAATAGGTTCTTGAAAAAAAAGGAAGCTTTTCATAGAATGTGTATTTTATTAAAGGGAGGTAATAAACATCACTAATTTTGTTCATCTTGAACAAAATTTGGGATATTGGATTACCTCTATTAAATTCACTCAAAACTCGCTCCACACACTCATTCAATTTCATTCCATAATCATTCAAAATCTGCTCAACTTGTCACTTTCACAATGTTATTAACTGTAACACCAGCTTAGCCAAAAGTAAATCTCATTTTACACGCTATTTGAATCAAGTGCTCTCTCCCCATTTTAACTATGTTTCAGGTCAATCATCATCATATCCTCACTCTCACTGACATTTTTCTCATCGATATCACTGACATTTTTCTCATCGATATCACTGACATTTTTCTCGTCAATATCACTGACATTTTTCTCATCAACCTCGCTGACATATTTCTCATCATGAACAACTTGACCATCGTAATCATCTGTATCTTCACCTTCATCATTATCACCAACGTTATTTTGTATATCATTACTCAAGTTACTGTCTTCGTCCAATTCTTCTGTCTTTATTTGGGTATATTCAACCTTTGCCTTTTTCATGATCGCACTAACACCACTGTCATTGTCCTTCTTATTTTTCCTTTTGACAATTTTGTCTGAAGAGGTTTCAAGATTCACGGATTCATCCTTTTGTTTTCTAGACCTAGGTTTTCTTTTCTTTTTGGTTGTGGATATAGAACTGAATTTATTCATGTCAATAGAGTTGTGTTCACTATTGTGATTATTCAAATTATCATCAGATCCATCTGTTTCGTTTTCTGTTGTACATTTTGCAGTGGAAGAAGTTGGGCCCTTATTTCCATCTTTCCTGGCATTTTCTTTATCAATCCTCTGCTGTTCTTGCATTTGAAGCAGACCGAGCGCTGCCGATGACAAGGTGTCACTATCTACTATATGGAACTTCATGTGAATTGTGTGTGCTGACTTGGTAAAGAAGGTCATATCACACTGCTCACACGCGTACAATGCCTCACCTGTGTGCATCCTACAGTGGACCATCCACTGGTACTTCTGGGTGAATGTGGCATCACAAACATCACATTTGAAAAATTCTGCCTGTATATGAATCTTCAAATGACTTGCTAGAGATGCTTTAATACTAAACTCTGTCTGACATATATCACATTTATGTCTCTTCTCAGGTTCTGTATGTTTACGCAGATGATTAGTAAACCTTTTCTCAGTTGTAAGTTCCA
Organism: Fragum whitleyi; assembly: GCA_948146395.1. Taxonomy (NCBI): domain Eukaryota; kingdom Metazoa; phylum Mollusca; class Bivalvia; order Cardiida; family Cardiidae; genus Fragum; species Fragum whitleyi. Next base: position 3,287,006 of record OX411545.1, on the reverse strand, counting down.
GATCACAATATGGACATTTAAACTCAGTTTCTCCCTTGTGAATATCCCTCTTCATATGCTGTAGATAACTTAATCGTTTAACAAATGCAGCTCCACATACGTCACATTTAAATGGTTTTTCACCGTAATGTTTATCTAGATGTGTTTTATAACCATTTTCTGTTAAAAATTTCATGTTACAGATTTCACAAGTCAATATTTTTTCTCCTCTGTGCATCATTTCATGTTTCTTAAGGGCAGTGCTGTTTGTGAAAGCAACATCACAGTATGAACATTTATATGGTTTAAAACCACTGTGCATGGCCATATGTTTTGATAGATTACCTTTCTGACTAAATGCTGCAGGACATATTGTACATTTATGTGGTTTTATACCTGCATGTAAATTCATGTGTGTTTTCTTATTGTAGATTGTCGTAAATTTGGCATCACAAAAATCACAAGCAAATTCCTTCTCAGCATAATGTGTCCTCAGATGACGTTTCAGATTTCCTTTATTACTTAGTGTAGTGTGACAAACCTCACAGACGCATGATTTATGCGTATTATCATCTTTGTCCTCTTCCTCCTCCCAATCCTTATCCTCCTCCTCCTTCTCAGCAGCAGCCACCTTTTTCTTGGGTTTTTTATTCTTAGGCTGGGGTTGTTTATCTCCCCCATGGATTTTTGAATGAAGAAGTAGAGATTTCCTGCTATCAAATGTTCTGATACAGATGTCGCATTGGTAGGGGGATCGATTTGATTCCATGACCTTAGATATTTCCTTCAGTAGGTTTTTTGCTTCATCTGATTGCTGTCCATTGATAAACTCCATACTCTTGGACAACAGTGACAGAGCAGCCTCATTACTCTTCTTTAACTCTTTCAATGATTTCACAGGACCAGTTTTGTCTGTTTTCATTGACCGTGCAGTGTTGTCATCTCTTGAGGATGTGTCCTCATCATCTTGGTCAGGTTTAGAATTAGAATCCTCCTCCGCCTCAGGTTGCTCAATAGAGCGTAAAGCTTTGAGGGCAGATTTACTGCTAATTGCATGGTACTTCTTCAAGTGTTTCTTTAACTTCTTACGCTTTCTGAAAGTCACCTTACAAATCTTACAGATATGTACCTTGCTCATTTTTTGTTTGCTTACTTTAGTTAACTTTTCCTCATCAGAACTCATACCTTCATCACTTGCTTCATCTTTTTGTTTCTCATCATCAGCATCTTCACAATCATTTTCATGGAACAATGCATTATCAATATTTACATCATTTTCATCCTCAGTAGCGGAACCATTTTCTTGATCATTGACAGTGGAGTCATCCTCAGACATAATTTCTTGCTTTATTTCAATAGTGTCTATTGTGGTAGATTGTTGTTTCCTTTTGGCTGACAATTCTTCAATATCTGCCATAACTTCCTTCTTGATACCGGAATCAAACTCTTGTATTTCAGCCATGTTTGGCCTTTTCTCTTGAACACCCAATAGAAGGTAAGGTTAAATTATCATTGCCCTGAAAAAGTTAAGAAAATTTTTTACCAATAAGGCTCAAACAAGAAATTCAAGAACAAGAGGCCAAAGAGGGCCTGTATTGCTCCAGTGGCTTTAACATCTCCAGATTCGAAATAGAGATATTCAGAATAGAAATGAATTAACAGAATGATGGTCCTAAAATTGCCAGCATTTAGATGTAATTATGACTTTATTCAAATTGATATTTTTGAAAATATAGGTTTTGACTGACCTGAATTAGAACAAATTGTAGCAGACTACAATGAAAAGTGCCAAATACCATAGACATCATTTAAGGACAATGAGCAAGAGGCCCAAGAAGGCCTTTATCGCTCCACTGGCTTTAATAGCCCATGGCTTTCGCCCTATGAGGCCCATATTGGGGAAAGGGGGGGGGGGGGGGTTCAATCAAAATTTCCTGAACAATTTAACTAAAGAGTCACCCAAAGAACATCCATGCCAAGTTTCATTAAAATTGACCCAATGGTTTGGGAGGAGACGGATTTTTAAAGGTTTTAACCTGAAAAATATCCCACCCTGCCATGCCCATATTAGGGGGTCAATCAAAATTTTTGAATAATTTAAGTATAAGCTCACTCAAGAAACATCCATGCCAACTTTGCCAAGTTTCATTAAAATCAGCCCAATGGTTTGGGAGGAAAAGATTTTTAAAGGTTTTTACCTGAAAAAAAAATGTCCCACCCTGCCACGCCCATATAAGGGGGTTAAACAAACTTTCTTGAACAATTTAAGTATAAGCTCATCCAAGAAACATCCATGCCAAGATTCATTTAATTCAGCCCGATGGTTTCGGGGGTCAATCAAAATTTCTTGAACAATTTTAGTAAAGGGTCACCTAAGGAACATCCATGCTGAGTTTCATTTAAATTGGCCCAATGGTTTGGGAGGAGAAGATTTTTTAAGTATTTAACTACAAATGCCCCAGCCTACTAAACCTATTTTTGGGGGTCAATCAAGATTTCTTGAATAATATTAGTAAAAGGTCACCTAAGGAACATTCATGCCAAGTTTTATTGAAATCGGCCCAATTGTTTGGAAGGCAAAGATTTTTAAAGATTTTAACGCGAAAAAATGTCCTATCCTGCCACAACCATATTACCGAAGGCAAATACATGCCAATTTTCTTTGTAATCAGCTCAGTGGTTTGGGAGGAGAAGATTTTTAATGATTTAATTATGAAAAAAAGCAACACCCTGCCATGCCCATATTTGGAAGTCAATCAAAATATCTCTGACAATTTAAGAAGAGGGTCATCCAAGGATCATTTCTACTCAGTTTTGTTAAAATCCGTCTTTTGGATTGGGAGGAGAAGATTACGCACGGACAGAAGGCCAGTGGAGCTTGAGTCACCTGAGTAAGTCAACTCAAAACTCATCAACCATATTAAAATTACCACAGTTTGTTTGATGTACATTTAGGTCAGTTTTGAAAGAAACAGACTTTAATCAATTCCTACTGCTATTGGATTTTTTTAAATTTTTGTAAATTTTCAACCTTTCTCTTACCATAGCAACCAAGGCTATTGATGAAATTGAATTCTTTTAACATCTTTACTAGACCTAAACCTTAAGAACATCCCTGACAAGTCTAAAATTGATTGGTCCAATGGTTTAGAAAAAGATGAATTTGTTCTAAGATTTTCGGCAATTCATGGTCTTTCCATGACCATGGAGTTTTTGATGGCATTAATTTCTTCTAACAACTTGAGTAGAGCTTCATCCCCAAGACACATCCCTGCCAAGTTTCAGCTTGATTGGCACAGTGGTTTAGGAGAAGATCTTTGAAGAAATTGTTGACGGACAGACAGACAGACAGATGGACAGACGGTGAGTGACACTTTGTGCTCAGGTGAGCTAAGAATTGTCATGAAGGCCCCTTTTCCTGTGATTTGGCACGGATCCTTCCAATTTTCAATAGGGTTCATCCTTGTGACCTGGCCAACAGTCTGACCAAGTTTCATGAAGATTGGGTCATATTTGTGGCCTCTAGAGTGTAAACACTAAGATTGTTGATGCCAGACGACACACAACGCATGATGGACATTCAATGATCACAAAAGCTCACCTTGAGCATGATATGCTCAGGTGAGCTAAAAACTGGTTGCCATGGTAACAGAAAGGCTGAAATTTGACAAAAATCTATAACAAAAATAATCTTATCCTTAACCACTTAGCCAATCAAGCTGGAACTATGCTGGAATGGTTCTTGGGTGAATCTCTTTTAAAGATGTTAAAAGAATTCAATTTTATAAAAAAAAATCTGGTTTCTAGGTAACAGAAAGATGGAAAATTACCAAAAATTATACAGAAAATATTCTTCTCCTAAATTACAGGGCCAATCAAGCTGAAACTTGGCAGGGGTAAAGCTTTCATGAAGTTGTTAAAGAAATTTAATTTCATCCAAAACTTTGGTTTCCATGGTAAAAGAAAGGCTAAGAATTGCTGAAAATCTTAGAACAAATTCATTTTCTTCTAAACCATTGCGCCAATTAAGCTGAAACTTGGTAGGGATTGCTCCTCTGTGAAGCTTTACCAAAATTTGTAAAAAGAATTGTATTCAATCAAAAACTCTGGTTTCTGTAGTAACAGAATTTTAAAAAAAAAAAAAAATGGCTGAAAAACATCTTCTCCTAAACCACAGGGCCAATCAATCTTAGTTAAACTTGACAGGGATGTTCTTTAGGAGTAGGTCTACTAAAGTTGTTAAAAGAATTCATTTAATTGATAACTTTGGTTGCCATTGATACAGAAAGGTTGAAAAATAATGAAAGTTTAAGAAAAATTAAGTTGCATTTGGACAAAATTAAAGTCTGTTCTTTTCATAACAACCCTAAATGTACATCTCTGGTTTTTATAATATGGTTGACAAGTTATGAGTTGACTTACTCAAGTGAGCGATATAGGACCTTCAAGGTCCTCTTGTTTATGTTTTTAACAATCAAAGAGCTTCAATTATCAGTTTTAAGAGTAGACTACTTCTAAAATCTATTTTTCTTTGAGTTTATTGACTTTTTCATGCAAATCCACACCTGAAGACACACACCCACCCCCCAACCCCCCAGTAATGGCTCATTCAACACACTTTCAGTCCCAAAGGGATTGTTAAAGAGGATATTTTGGTGATCATCTGGATAATTGAACCATCTTTAATATCTTTAATGCTTTACGACTGATTAATAGTAGATAAATTATCATTTAATTATCTCTCCACCTAACCAGTGAAATTATCAAAAACTTATGTATACCCTGGTTTTGTTCATTTCACCTAAATCTAATGATGTTTAAGTGGAGCCTAATAAGTGACATCACTAAGAACATTCCATAGCAATTGCATGCAAAATGAGGCACTTTAAGAAATTTTGTCCAAAAATTTTCACTTTTCTTTTCGTCTGTTTTTTCCAGTAAGATTGATATTTCAATTTGTGAGGAGCAAAAGCTTTATTTACCGTTAATATAGCCTTTGTTCAGAGTTTCCATTTACCACATAAAAGTATCTGTATATGCATGAAAATTAGCTCAGATGCAAAATTTGAATACTTGTCATGGCCATGTGACACAAAATAAAATGAGTGGCAAAAACAATGTATTTTCATAAATTTTATGCAGAAACAAAAAATATGAGTCAGATTTGTCTACTGTTCCAATGAAGTGCAGTATTTGTTGTGAAATTAAGCAGAAGAATTTTCATTTGGCATATCAATGCGTAAGTATAGCGTCAAAGGGTTTTTCCTTTGCTTGTAAGAGCTGCCGTAAATATTTTACTTTTGACAATAATGTTAGGAGGCATTTCTTTTTGTCATATAATTGACTTCAAAGTAGATATTTGTTGTTTGTTTGTTTGTTGTTAGTCAGTTTGGTCTAGTCATTAAAGTTAAAGCCTAATGCCATTGTTTCTTCATTTCCTTGAACCCTTTTCCAAATAACAAAATTTTGGTTGGTCCAATAAGAAAGCTGCTGCAGATCACAAAGTTTGTGATTACTTAGGTATAAAACTTGAGAATATCTCAGAAAACATTGAGGCAAATTGAGAAAATGCTTATTATTAGCAGTTTCTTCTTTTGCTTCAATGTTTCCCCAAGCCACTTTTACTGGGAATATCAAAACAAGGTCTTATTTGGGAAAGGGTTATTAAGCCTGTTCAAGTGCAACAATTAATTTGAAGATGATTTGTGGAAATCAAAATTGGACTCGATAGAAAGTGGTTGGGACTCAATTTTTTTTTTAGGCACTGGGTCCCTGGGACTCAATATTTCTTTATTAAAATTGAAACACTGTTTGTTGTTCACTCAATGATATATTAATTGAATTTACACTGAAATAAACAATCATTCTCTATATCATCTGATAAGTTTAAAATTCTTTGCTTGTAAAAATTTAGTGATAAAGCATTTAAATCAAAATCTGTAGCAGATCAAGGCTTTATGCACCCGGTTTAAATACAAGAAGAGATTATCCTTGTATGACACTGAGGATACTAGTACCATTGCTTTACCATCTTAGCTAGCCGGGCACCTGGTCTACCAACTGGTTATCCTTGAGTTCCCCCTATTCGAGAAAGCTCCTGTATTCGATCATTTTTATTTTGGGGGATTTTCTGATGTCTCATGATTTTTAACAATTTGCAAATAGTCATAAATATTTTTCAACAAACTTATATGGGTAGAAAATGCTACAAAAGTGCTCATTTCTCTTAAATTGAAGACTTTTTCTGCCCTACTTTTTTTTTATCTGCCATTTTAAAAATTTTTGGGGCCCTTAAATTGCAATTTGTGTTGCTCGACTTGCGTCATGTAATTGGCTTGGAAATTGTTCTAGGTTAAAAGAAGGACATTTCTTTGATTTTGTAAGTCAGTTTCAATAGTGTGTAACTTGCGAATTTGATCTCAGGATGAAAATTGTCAAGGTGCTCGAATATGGGAGACTGTTTTTAGGCTTTTCTAGTCAGTGTACCTTTGCGCAAACATCACACGATGTAACTTAATTATGTAACCAATCTAATTTTTCTTCACATAGAAATATCACAATTAAGTTTGTGCTACTTTCAGTGTAATTTACAGGGGAAAATTGCAATGTTTGAGTGTGCATGAGCAAATTTCATAGCATAAGGTGCTCAAATATGGGAGACTACAGGCTACTGCTACAAAATGCTGACCTACATAAAAAACTTTTTTCATGTGCACCGGTCTTAATATTCACCCAGGGACGCACCGGGACACCCCGGGACTCCTGAGACACCCCGGGACGCATAACATATGAGACATATGCAATAAATATTTGGATATTATGAATATTACTTATACAAACGTACAGATTTACTATTTACGAGTTATTTACGTATCTAAATTCAGTCCCAGGATGTTAATGAAATCGTTTTGTTCATTCGCATAAGCATTATGAAATAAGTCCCCTGGTTCTTTTCTTATCCCGTAGCAAATTGTTTTGTGAGCTCGTATATGCACTTGCATACGAGAAGTCGTTTACTTAGATTTTCTTGCACTTAAATTTTGTCTGAAGGTGTTTCTTATCCTATCATGAAGAAAACGATTTGTGAATTCGTATACGCATATAAAATTAATCCCTGGGAGTTTCCTCTTCCAGGAGAAATTCTTTTGAAAGTTTAAAGTTCTATTGAATAAAGTCCTGTGGTTCTTTTCTTATCCTGTACGAATTCTTTTTTGAACTTGTATACCATTTATATTTAGTCCCGGAGTGTTTCTAATTGAACCTCGGAGAAGTTTTTGCACCTTAATTTAGTCACGGGAATTTCTTTATCCTATAAGATTATATTTGCATCTGAAATAAGTCCTGTGGTGTTTCTTCTTTCATGAGAAATCGCTTTGAAAATTCTCTAGGGTATTTGAATTTAGTCCCAAGGTTGTTTGTGATCCTATGAGAAATTGATATGCGAGATCGTATATGCATATAAAATTAGTCCCCGGGTTTGCTTATCCTATAAAAATCATTGTTAGAGCTCGCAAATGCATTTAAATTTCGTCCCGGGGTGTTTCTTTTCCTATTCGAAATCGTATATCTCGCGTATATATATGCATAAAAAACTAGTCCAGGGGTGTTTCCTATTTTACAAGATTTGGCTTTTTATGTTATCTGTGCATTTGTATTTATTCCTGGTGTGTTTTCTTAATCCTATGATAAATGTTTTTTTGAGCTAGTGCATGCATTTAGATTAATGCCCGGTGTTTATTTATCGTAGATTATAAACATTTGCTTTTCATTTTTATTTCACTCTAAAAAACTATGTGCAAAACTTTTTGTAAATGACCTTTTCCCGAAACATCGATCTGATTCTCATTACACTGATAAAACCTGTCCAGGGGTTTATTAAAACACATTTTATAAACAGTAATTTAATTCACGTGAGTCGCGGGGTGGTGCCAAAACCGTTATTTTAATACTCATTAAAAAATAAGTTCGAACATTTGATATTCTTATGTAATAACAAATTATTCATTGTAAAAAAATGTATTTTTTCTAATCAAAATGCATGCTATTCCACGATCAGAAACGATTATGTGTCCCGGGGGGTGTCTCATTACAATGCTATCATCTTAATTAGCATAATACCAATTCAACAAGCGGAATTCTTATTCATATTTAGCAAAATGCACTTTTATATCATCATTTTTTTATTGCCTAATGATTACATAGCCTACTTTTTATATATGAAATGTCCCATGGTGTCCCAGGGTGATTATCAAGACGCCATGTGCACTCAATGTTCAATTCCAAGGTTAAGATGATTAAATTCATCATTTATATTTGTATCATATAGAAAAAAAAATTATTGCTGGCCTTTGAAAGTAATTCTTGTGTTGAATATTTGATTTCTACAAATCTAAACATGATAAACAAATGGGTGGGGTAAAATTCTGTTATATCACGAAAATTTGACCCAGTTATTATTTTTCCGCAATGTTTCCAAGTTTCAACATAAAATAACGACACTATTTAGCTGAAATGAGCCGGTTGAAGTCTTAAAAGTCTCAAAAAACTATGTTGTTGGGGAAATTAATACGATTTCCGGTAAATGGCGATTTATTTGGAACCACGGAGGAGTCTGGGAAAACATTTAGGGAACAAAACATTTGGAGGAAATGGAGATTAAAACCACACGCAGATGAATAATTTCGAATCGATTTCCAACTTAAAACTAGTAAATCAACGAATATTACCTAAATCAGTGATTCCGAAGGGAATAAGACATTTTTTCCTTTACCAACAAACGATTCATGCCGTTGCGGTAGACAAGGCTGCCAAGGGAAATAACCGTGGTTGCAATACCGTTGCAGAAATTAGACTAGAAGCCTGTCCCGTCACGGGCGGATCCGTAATTCGGGTATATTTTGCTTTCAGTTTCCACTCTATGAACAGACTTCCATATTCGAGCCTTATTTTTTTATTTTTTATGCACCTCATCGATAGATCGGGACATATTGTTTTGTTTGTTTTTTTGCCCGTATGTCTATCTATCTATCTCTGGATACTGTCCACCCCTCTCTCGAGTGTTACAGAAAGGAAAAATGTGCGCGTTGGACTGTTAGTAAAGTGAAAGAAATAAAAGTAAAGATCTGACATGTCAGATAAGTGAAAGTAGATAAAAGTAAAGTATTGGTTTAAAATGTTAGTAAGTGAGAGTGGAGTAAAAGATCTAGTTAAAAACAATCACCTCCAGACTAATATTGAATACCTGCCACAGCTCTCTTAAACTGATCTAACCCAGAGAGTGTGGCGATATGACAGGGTAACTGGTTCCAAAGGCTAATAGAGTGAGGGTAGAATGAATATTTGATGTAATCAGAGTTAACCTGGATTTGTCGTAGAGAGAGAGGGTGCATATGTCTAGTTAATCTGGTTGGTGCATGGATATACAACGGAAGTTTAATTGCAACAATGTTGTGATATATACTATAAAACATGATAAGTCTGGCGTCAATCCTGCGATGCTCAAGAGACCTCCACCCCAGATCATCCTGCATGGCTGTAACACTCGAAAGAGGGGAATAATCATGCTTGACCCACCTGATGGCTCTTCTTTGGACCTGTTCCACCTTTTTAATATTGGATTTGGTGTGGGGGCTCCACACAGTGGAAGCATATTCCAGCTGTGGCCGGATCAGTGACATGTATGCCAATTCTCTGACTCTCTCCGTCTTAGTGGTGATATTTCGTTTTAGAAAGCAAAGAGACCTATTTGCAGCTGCAGTAATTCTTGTGATGTGGGCCGAGAAGTTCAGATCAGAAGATAGATCAAGGCCCAGGTATCTTGCATGCGGAACAGTTTCTAAGGCCTGGTCATGGAGATAATACTTGTGCATGATTGGGTTTTTGTTTCTTGTGACATGCAGCACTTGGCATTTGGAAGGATTAAACTCAATGTCCCAGGCTTGTTCCCATACCTGCAGTGCACCCAGATCTCTTTGAAGAGCGGTCTATCATGAAAACTGGGACGTTTGGGACAACTCAAGCATGTGCATCCGCCGGGCCTAAATCGAAGATTAAGCATTTTTAACAATTGCATAATAATGTTTCTTGAATAGTTTGAAATAAGACAACTATTCCCAGCATAGGCGTGACTCGGAATTTCGAACTTTCCGATGATGCACTTAGAAGGCGACCACCAAGGAATATATAGGATAAAGGCGATGTCTGACTTGTGACTAAAATGAAAAATTAATAAATGCCCTCCACTAAGGGTATTTATGTTTCGGTCTGTTTGTCCGTTGTCCTGCTTACACAGTACGAAGAAAAACTCAAACATCGGCCATATCTTTTGAATCTAAATGAATATATGATAGTGATAGAGCCTTTATATTTCACATTATTATTGCTTTGGACAATACCTTCCTGTTGGTTCCATATTTTTCAATGTCAAATATGTAGACATTTAAGATTTTACATTAACTGTAGTGATTCAGTCTATAAACTACAGTAATGAATTAAGATTTGCTGAAGAATGTCCGATGACTACGTCACAGTATTGTATCAAACTACTGTATTTGAAGAATGGAGGGGGTATTGATGTTTCACTAACACATCTTGATGGTATTACTCTGGTGTCTCAAGTGTCCATGCGGGCATATATTTCATAGCTCAAGGTACACGAATATGGGAGACTACTTGCTTCTCAAATCAGACCGTTAGAATTATTTAGAAACACACCATTACCCGCGGCTTCTAAATTATATTTTCATTAACAAAAAATATAAGATGACTAAAAAGAAAGCCGTGAAGAAATATGGGGAGAAATACACGGAAATTCGTGACTGAGATTGATTAAAAACTTCAATTAGATTTCCAAATTAGTAGCCAATACTATATATGTGTGAATGTGAATGAATATGAATGTTTACGTAGGCATATGTCTTTAATCAGTAAGGCATTTTTAAAGACTGATGATGATACTTTACAATGAACTGTCTGCTATCTCTTTGAATGCAACGCGAGCTTCTAGCGCTCACGTGTTGCCAACCGTTCACGTCCCGATCTGAAGTTTCTACTCGCCACGACGAACAGAATGCAACCGCAATGAAACTTTTAGAAAAGAATCTCCCTTTTTTTAACCTGAGCCATGGGCAAGGGCGTAGCTACAATTACACACATTATCCTACCACGGCAAGTGCGTGATACAAGTAAATCCTCTTTCGAATGATGCCGTTGAACATCAATAAAAACATCGTAACTACAGCTTATTGAAGCAGTAGTTACGATGTTTTGATAATTCACCAACACTCAAACAATAGAAAAGGCGCTTAGTGGAGGGCATTTATTAATTTTTCATTTTAGTCACAAGTCAGACATCGCCTTTATCCTATATATTCCTTGGTGGTCGCCTTCTAAGTGCATAGAAAGTTCGAAATTCCTAGTCACGCCTATGCTGGGAATAGTTGTCTTATTTCAAACTATTCAATAAACATTATTGTGCAATTGTTAAAAATGCTTAATCTTCGATTTAGGCCCGGCGGATGCACATGCTTGAGTTGTCCCAAACGTCCCAGTTTTCATGATAGACCGCGACACAATCTAAGCGCTAGGAAATTCATTTTTGTCAAAGAAACCAACAAACATATGACAAAGCTTAGCTTGAGCTATATGTGCCTTTATCCTTGTTTGTACATTATCAGTGACGGATTCAGAGGGAATGGGGGGGGGGTTCAAACGAACCCCATCTGAGAATTTCAATTAAATATTCTGCTTATCACGACTTATTCCTGCTATGAAAATTACTTCGTCAGACGGCGTAGACTAAGTTCAGACTGCATAGTCTTCGGCCAATGGAGCTAAAAATCTTCGTCTCTGAAACTACTGTTCAATATTCAACCAAAGTTCACAGGGATGATGCACGCTTTCAACATGCCGTGTCACTGAAAAATGATCCCGATGAAATATAGAAACATCTTCTCTAGACCTTCTGTTCAGAATTCAACCAAACCTCAGCTTAGAACATGCTCTTTCTAATTTTTTAGTAAATTGTTAGTAAATTTCTAAATGGGCTACTGACATGGGCTGTTTAGAATGCCGTGCTACTTAAAAATAGTCACATATGATGAAATATAAAAAAATCTTCTTCCCTGAAGCTTCAGTTCAGAATTAAATCTAACTTCACAGGTTAGCGCAGTTGATTAGGCATAAGACTTCAAATCTGGAAGTCGTGGGTTCGATCCCCGGTGGCGACAAATATCCTTTCCAACGTTTGTCTTTCACCAATGGGTAGATAATCGTAAGCCCATGTGAAATAGCAGTCGGAGGCTAGGAAAGTGTGTAATGGTAGTACAGGTGAAAGAAATACCAGGAATCCATTGTTAGGTGCTCCGGCCGCCGCGATATAACTGCGAGATTGTTGAAAGCGGCGTTAAACCCATTCAAACAAAAGACAAACAAAACACGCTCTTTCGGATTTATTTGTAAACTTTTGATCAGGCTGAAGATATGGGCCCTATGGCCTGTCGCGTCACTGAAAAATCATGCGGCCCCATTTGATGGAACATAAAAATCTTCTTCTCTGAAAGTACACTTAGAATTCAACCAAACTTCACAGGAATGAAGCATTCGGAACACCACTCGGCCAATCTCAAGATCAACCTCGGATGTAAATAGACAGACTATTTTTAAAAAGTACGGAAAAACCCTGGAAAAACTCGATGACGAAACTGTGAGTGAAAACATTCGACGTCGCCAACGCTACTCGTTTAAGTCACTGACGTGAAACCATCGTACCCTTATACAAATATCTTTAGATTCTTAAATATCGGCTGAAAAAATCTATATTTTTGAGAATGATTTCTCATTCTCAAAAATTAAGATTTTTCAGCCGTTATTTACTGTAAAAGATATAAATCTACAGTGCTTGTTTTTCTTACACTGTTTCCGCCTAACAAAATGCACGATTTTGTTACATACCCATCCGCCTTACATACATCCGAGGTCTGTTGCAGTTTACGGAAATGGCCGAGTGATGTTCCGAATGAGGAATGAAGCTAAAAACATGCATTTTTAGAATTAATATCTGAATTCTTATCGGGCTGATGATATGGGTTCTATTGACTGCCGCGTCATTGAAAATGTTGCTATCAGATGAAAATCAAAATATCTTCTTTTCCGAAACTACTTTTTTTTAATTTATATTAAAGTTTCACAAAATCAATTCCCATCATTACTCTTCCCTTTCAAAATTACATTGGTTTAATGATATGCATAAGCTTTCTCCTAGACCTGTAAGGATAATCTCCTAGCAAATAAACTAGGTTATAGCTTCAAACTTTCTTAAGCAATTGAATCACACTGGTCAAAGATATTTCTGAGCAGAAATCGTCAGTGGAGCGATACAGGCTCCCATTGGCCCCTTGTTAAGTTTTCGATTGCTTTTAAACGCAATAGAATAACTAAAACGTTGAACCAAACACTTTTCTGAGGCGGTTATAAAATCATGTTAAAATAGTAAATATCTAAACGAGTTGATAAAACCACCATGCTGATGCCCACCCAATTCAATATTAAAAAAAATCACAATGCTATATATTTAACTCGGCTAACCCGACTTTTTCAAAGTCTAATACGTGTAAATGAAGAGGCTGTATGCCTGTAATTACCCCAATATTTTGGACACCTAAAGAGTGGACAATAATTGTCCGAAAATTCTTATAAAATTGAACAAAACATTTTTTTTTCTAAACGAGATGAAATTTAATATTGTTAACCAAACTTCTCTTCACACTTTGATTTGGGTGCTCAATGTTTGATCCACCCATCTGTATGTTTTCTTAGAGCCAATACGGCATTTTTTATGATTTTCCAACACTAATGTTGTTAACCCGTCTCAAATTTAATGATGTGTGAATAAATGCCTGTGACGGTCAACTGACACAGTGAGATTTGTGACCTATCCGCGTCACAATCAGAATTACGACATATCCGCATCGCAATTAAAATTGTGACCTATCCACGACACATTCAGAATTGTGACCTATCCGCGTCACAATCAGAATTGTGAACTAGTCGCATCACAATTAAATTTGTGACCTATCCGCACCACAATCAGATTTGTGACCTCTCCGCACCACAATCAGATTTGTGACCTATCCGCGCCACAATCGAATTCTGACGTATACGCTTCACAATCATATGTGTTACTTATACGCTTAAAAATAAGATTTGCGACCCATTCTCGTCACAATCGGAATTGAAACCTGTACGCGTCATAATCAGATTTGTGACTTGACCGCTTCACAATTAGTTTTGTTAGCTTTACGCTTCAAAATAATATTTGCGACCGATTCGCGTCTTATTTAGAATTGTGACATCAACGCTTCACAATCAGATTTTTACCTATACGCTTCACAATCAGATTTGTGAAGCATTCACGTCACATTCAGAATTGTGACCTTTCCTCGTCACAATCGGAATTGTGACTTGTCAGCATCACAATAAGATTGGTTACTCTTCGCTTCACAATCAGATTGGTGACTTATACGCTTCACTATCAGATATGTTACCTTTACGCGCCACAATCAGAATTATGATCTATACGATTCAAAATCAAGATTGTGACCTTTACGCTTCAAAATCAGATCCGTGACCTTCACCTGTCATAATCAAATTTGTGATCTATATGCGTCACAATCGTATTTGTAGCCTATACGCGTCACAATCAGATTTGTGACCTTAACGCTTCACAACCAGATTTGTGACCTATGAGCATCAAAATCAGATATGCCACATAAACGCTTTACAATCAGCTATGTGACTATTACGCGTCCCTCGTAGATCTATGTGAGATAGCAGCTCGAGGCTAGGAAAGAATCTGATGGTTGTACTGGTGAGTGAAATACAGGAATCCATCGTTAGGTGCCCCAGCCGCCGCGATATGACTAAAAATGTTGAAAGCGGTGTCAAAGTCCATTCAATCAATCAGTCATTTACGCAGCCCAATCAATTAAAACCTATACGCCTATATAGCGTCACAATCAGACATGTGACGACTTTACACCAAATCGCAGACTGTGCATTTTCATCACTTCAAAACCGAGAAAAAAATCCACAATATAATACAAAAAATCACTTTTGTGAGCAGTCACTGGATAACAGTTCACGGGCACATTTGTATACGGACTATAGGTCAATTAAGCGATTTCAGGTTATATCTTAAATACAATTGTTAGTGTAAGTGCTATTCGGGTTATCTTTCACCCAGCGAACACCATTTTCGCTTTCTTCAATGCTTAACTACATGTATATGTTATCAAGATAGTGTTCATTTCATCCTATCGGACGACTTCTTAGCGGGATCTACTAGTATGTTACCTATACCGACGTCGTGTCCACTCAAGTGCTTTCAAAGATTCAGTGTTTTAAATTTTCATTTGAAAAAGAGCTCATTTCGCGTTCCTATTTAAAAGCACATTATTAAATATTTGACAAGATAACCATTTACACACCGGCCTTTATCTTAAGTATCTGCGCCTAATTGACACATTATGCATGTAAAAGACAAAAATTATTGTTCCAAGATAATTTGAAATCTATGCATTAAGCAATTAGGAGTTACTTCTTAGTGTTCCGGACCAAGTCTGACGATTTTGGCGGAATAAAGCCATAAACTCTACACAAGACAGGATGACCAGCATCATGACAGTACTCCTGTATGGCAAAAACATAAAACGACAACATATGCTACAATCAAAGTACTGAAAGTTATTTATGCTAAAAAACATAGATTTTTGATATACTTTTCCTCTTAAAATGACAACTGTCTTCCGTAGACTAAAATTTTCACACTCCAAATTAAATCGAAGCCTAGGAATTAAGTCCGGAGGAAAGGAGAGCATTAAGATCTAGGTTGCTACTGTTGTTGTTGTTGTGTTTGGTTTTTTTTCTCTGGAATTTATCATTTTTTCTGGAATTTATTATTTGGCCTTTTTGAACAATTTGGTCTATCTTCGATGGAACCCTTGTCAATCCTTACCGCCATTGATCATGTAACAAGCAGACACCACCAACAAAAGATACGTTTAGGGAAACGCTTTATCAGACAATTCCTTCCTTATAAAATTTGACAAAAACAAAAATCTTGTGGTCAACATGTCGAGAAATTGGTCATTCTCAAAAATTTTAGAAATTCTTGTCCAAATGTTATAAAATCAGCATCTGCAGGGAAATCACTAGATTTGTTTTTTGTTATAGCCAATTCCTATTATTTTCTATCATATACAATGTTAAGAAGCATTATTTTCATTTTGTGCAAAAATGGCATTCAAATGTACAAAAAAATGGTAAAAAGCCTTGTCCCACGTTCATATTTGGGGTAGATCAATTTCATAGGTTCTTTTTATTTGCAAAATCAATATTTTTTTCAAGCAAATTTGCTTTAGATACTTGGAAGAGACACGAAAGATTAATTCTACATGGGAAAATCCGTCTAATATTTTTAAACAACATTGTTGTAAATGAATTCATACCTGTCCCACAAGTTCTTGTCCTCCCTGTTACCACAGTAATAAAAGAAGCATAACTATGTCAAAATGCAATAAACTATCTCAAAGAAAGTCTAAACAAGGACTTACATCCCCCGAGCTCATGAATAGGAGAAATTTTTGAAACCTATGAACGAGCAACTTGTTCTGACCAATTTATGAGGAGTGATTGGGATGTCAAACTTTTTGTTGTCTTTCCTGTTCTTAATTTCATTTCTCTATTACTAATAGAATAGGTATAAAATAGATTTTATAGTATGCAAAATTAATTTAACAGGTAATATTAACAATGTGTGTAACTTATGCCCTAGCGTATTTTGTGCTTTGGAAAATTTTGTCAAGAAATTTCTATCCTGTTACTGTCCCTTCTGTTCAAAAGAAGCAAATAACATGAAGGACAGGGACAGGCTTCATAACATAATGGACAATGTATATTAAACAAAAGAGACTTTTTATATTTTAAATACTTTACTTTTGATGCACAATATGGACATAAGCTTGCTATCCTACACACACACAAAAAAAGAATCATTACTATTTTTTCAATTGCATTTAAATATGAAATTAAACATGTTATTTCATGATTTTGCTTTATTGGTAACAGGAAGGTCACACAAAGTAACAGGAGAGACAGTTATGTGGTAACAGACCTGAAATCTAGACAATTTTATCGAAATAATTAGTGCAATTGAATGAATGGGTACATTAGCTATAGTAAGATTATTTTTTGATTAATTTTGAATACATTTTCATCATTAACGAGAATACAATATTTGAACTTTTTACTTAATTTTGACTGTATTAAAATACAATAACATGAGGGACACATAACCCAACAGTAGTGACGTAACAGTAGGAACTTTAAAATTCTTTATGAAAATAAAAAGGAAAAATTTTTCACTTTAAAATAGAACATTACTTTCGAATTATTTAATTCTGGTTCTTCACAGTTTATTTCCTTTTATTTTCTAAAAATGTAGACATTAATCGGTTCAAAGAGTTGCTATGGTGAAAACAGTGAAGACAGAATGTAACAGGAATTACAGACCTTTGGTAACAGAAATGACAATGCAGCTGAAAATATGTCTTAATATTGAAGTATTTCATAAGATTAAGATACAAGTCCTCTGAAAACCTATCAAATTATTTAACATGAAGTGTGAAGAAATCTTATATCGATAATAACTTAAATGTCTCCAAGTGAAGTAACAGTAAGGAAAATTTGCTTTAATGCTTACATAATACAATACACATCAACTATTCATGTATTTTCTTGAAAATCAAAAATAAAAAAGTTCCTGTTGATGCCTAGATTATAGCATTTTTGTTGTATGTATACAACATTTAATCCTTCAATAAACAAGAGAATCAGAATAGCCCCATTTCGCCCATCTGAAGAATGTAAGGGGGACGCGAACAACATGTTATACAAGAAATTTTGAGATGTTCACCCAAGGAACAATAATGCCTATTTAGATAAGCCCCACCTTGCCATGTCCATATGAAGGGATTTAAGGAGGATTACCAAGGAACATTCAAGCCAAATTAAATATCATTGGAAAGTGTCATGAATAAGTTTTCAGACAGGCCACCTAAGGAACATTTTTGCTAATTTTGGTTGATTTGGCTCACTGTTTTTGGAAGTGGTGTTTAAAGATTTTTTACGTCAAAATTAGCCCGGCCCTTCAATACATATATTTTTGGAGGCAAATCAAAATTTCAAGACACATGTCAATAAGAGTTACTCATGGAACATCCATCACAGTTTTGGCTGATTTTGGCCTACTGTTTGTGGAGGGAAAGACATCTAAAGATTTTTAAGTGAAAATAAGCCGGGCCCTGCCATGTCCTTATCATGAGAGCAAATCAAAATTTCACTTCAGTTTGTTAGGAATGGTCACATATGGAATATTTATGCTAAGTTTGACTGAAATGTCGAAGTGGTTAATGAGAAGATGTAAAAAGAACAAGATGTTTGTAAAACACTTATGCCCCCAATAAAAGCAAGTCAATAAAAGCAGGTCAATAGCCTATTCTTTGTCAATCAACAAAGGACAATAACTTACAAAATATGATGAGTGGAGTTATAGCTTTTGTCTACGGAGGGACCGACCGACCGACCGAGGGACAGACTGACAGGTGCAAAGCAATATACCATATACTCCTCTTCTCCGAAGTGGGGCATAATTATTTACGACAAATTGTGATCGCAAAAGGTCACCTTCAGCATGTTCTACTCACTAATTTTGATGTAAATTAAACTAAGGCCAAGAAATCCATTTAAAGATATGGAAACAGATAGTTATAGAATACATTTCTGGTAATGTTGGTTCAATTTCTATATGCCAACTTAGGAAAAAGCTATATTTGTTTCACGGTTTCTGCATGTCTGTCCACCCGTCGTTAGACCTTTCAATCTAGATTTTAAGGCAATAACAAAGTTTTCTACAACCATGACAATTTATGCAGTTGTTGCTGATAGCCAAACGGACTGTCCTGATGTTTTGGTGTGTTTATTTCATCATAGAGGTCAAAGGTCTTGAAACCTGACAATCGAACTGTTTTTGAAATCCATTGCCCGACTCAAGCCCAAGAAGCAACCAACTTCATTCGTGAAACTCTATTGTTTCTGGGAAACACAGGTTAAGGGTCAAGGCAACTATTGAAATTTGTTTGAGACTCACCATTGAGTTTGTTTTAAAAAACTGTTTCCATTTTTCTAACTTAAGCACTTTGTTATATAGAACCATAAAACTATACATTATTGTTATCCTTGACCCAAGAAAGCGTTACTTATATTTTTTTCAGTTAGGTCAAGGTCTCATTTGGACTTTGTTTCGAAATCATAACTGGACACTTTACTTAAGAAGCAATCACAAAACTTTGTATGGCAGTCCCACTTGTAAGCATCCAAATAATATAAGCTAGATAAAAGCTTTTTGTTAAGTCTGAAAAATCTATGTCAAAGGTCAAGGTCACGGGATTAGAGCCTTGGTCACAGTTAAAGCATATAAACTTGTTAGAGTGTTAATGAGTGTGATAAGTCCAAGGTGTAAGCTATGTATATTAACGTATTTTCTGCAATTTTTAGTCAAAACTTTAATGAAAGTCAAAGGTCAAGGTCATATTAAAAAGGTCAAGATTTTTTAACAAACTGAAAGCCTGGAATTGCCTGTGTTTATGAAGAATGGCGGTCCTATGTGAAACCTTTCACAAAACATAATCAAGGTAAAAGTCTAGTAAAATCAATCGAAGGTCAAGGTACCATGGTTAGAGGTCATGGTCACGACTGAAGGTTTAGCTCCTTTTGGTTATTTAAATGCATTTTGATGGTCCTAGACAAAAGCATCCTAAATATTCATTATGGGTGTCCTTCCTGTTATCAAATAACGTAATGTGTGCATTTTCCAGATATTTTGTTCTATTTGTTTAGAACAAAAACATTGTATTATATAAGTTCCTGTATAAATAAAGAAACCAGTAGGAAAAAAGTATATTTTTCCAACTTTGAGAAGTCTTTGAACAGATGTATGTCATTTCTGTTACGCAGTCTGTCCTTTATGTTACTTCACTATCGTTCCGTTTATTGGTCATACTATTTCACAATAAAGTATGCTTTTTAAAGATAACTATACACAACAATATGTTTTGATGATATGTATCTAACCACCATCATATCAAGTAGAAATGTATATAGTTTACCTTCTATTGACTTCATGTTATTAAATGAAAAGGGTTGAAAAATATACAATTCTTAGTTTTCCGACTTCTAAACTTTAATTTATGATAAATATAAGCATTAATCCAGAATATTCAATATGCCTGGCTGCAAAATATTGTTTTATTAAGTTTTCATCAAATCTATCAAAAAAGAATATAAAAAACTTATATAAAAAACTTTAAAAAAAAATAGTAGTAACAGGAATGACAATTTTATCCGATGGCTTCTGCTTATCAGCTAATAAAACAACAACACGTTTGATTTTAATGGCAAATTCTAATTTTAGATACTGAATATATGCCTTATCAAGGGAAATTGGTTACAGTTTCAATTTGGTGCTATCACTTTTTATAAATTTACTTGACTGGAATTTCTCAAATTTTTGAGAATGTCCCACATACAGGCTTCCGTAAATTACCGATATATTTGATCAATTATTCTTTCATGACACAAATCATGACGATAAACTGCATGCCATATTTTTCGCATCATTTTCGCGAGGAGTAACTAAACTCTTATTAAATGTCGATTAAATAAAATAAAAATTGAACTAGAAAAAATGGTCAGTCCATTATTTTCAAAAACATACAACAATCTTTATTTTGTGGATTCAACGCTAAATGCGAGAATGCTGAAAAAGTCTGAAAAAATGTCACGCTTTCTCATTTTAATGACGTTTTACGTTGCGAGTTTTGCGTTAAATAAATTATTTCGAAATTACTGGTAGAAAAATGATATACTGATCGGTTTAATTTGAATGAGAAAATTTCCTCGGTTTTGACGAGTTTATAGAATACCAACCCAACAATATTAAGAATTTTATCTTTTTAATATACCTTTTTTTAGTTATCCGGAAATTCAACGCTTTTGTTTATACAAAATTGATTTTGTCACGCAAATACAGAGATTCTACATCCTGAAAATAATTGATACAAACCTGAACATGAAAGTAATTCACATTTTCAGTCACCCCTTTTGATATAATTCAGAAAATGGCATATGGTTGTTTTAAATGAAACGCGTTTGTTTTTTGTCCAATTTTACGCTGCAAAAATAACGTCAAATTACGTTACGCTTTGTAGCCTCAGTTCGCTGCGACGTCTCAATGGCATCGTGGTTAAATGAGCGTCAATCATCGAAAAAAGTTCCGAGTGGCTGTTCCATCCCGCCCTAGTGCAAATCTTACTTTCAATCCAAAAAGGTTAATTGTGTGGGCAATACAACTATCTATCTTCTCAAAAAATGATTTGAAAGAAAAAGTGTAATCCTGGGAAAAGCCGAGTGAATTGCCTTGACTTGGACGAATGTATTTTACCGATGACGTGGTTCGTGCAAACGATTCAATAGGTATTTACTTTTCAATTTGCAACCTGGAAGAAAACATTTCTGTAGCGGCCATTTTTTGTTTATAAGCTTTCGACCAATCAGAGAGCCTGTTACATTTTAGCTGTAGGGTCAGACTATCCGATTGGTCGAGAGCAAACAAACAAAATGGCCGTTACAGAAATGCTTTCTGTCAGGATGCAAATTGAATATAGTAAAAGCGAGTTGAATTGTTGGCGAAACTAAATAGAAAAAGGTGTGAGTGTCAGGAAACAATATTAACTATAGAATGCAATAAGTGATTTAAGTAGAGCTTCGTATTCAACATGGAATTATAGGTGTAACTTGGACTTGCATGATGTCGGTCGACCAGATTTTCTGCACGAAAGTGGGAAGTTCGGGACCTTGTCTATATTATGCGTTTGCGTTTCCGAGCTCCTTGCATTTTGGCTTTGCAATGCCTTACCTACCCTCCCACTTAACTATACAAGTCATGATGAGAAAAATAAAGATATCCATGTCCCACGTGGAAATTAAATTTCAAGATGGCGTGCTATATGCATATGTTTGTCTGTTGATGTTGGCATAAACGAATTAAGAATAATTAATTGTGCAATCTTCATTTATTTCTGATTATTAAATTAAGAGCCAAATGTAAAGGAAAGAGCCGAATATCATTGCCCAACGTCGCTTATATTGTTGAAAAAAGGAACAGTGTATATAAATGAAGAAACTAGTCTGAAGTTGTTGTAGACGCGTAATCCTCATTTATTTTTCATGGAATAGTGAAAAAGTAGTTATGATAGAATTATAATAACAAAATCTTACCGTTATTTATTGAAAATTATTCGCGTTTCTGAGTTCTTAGGCTCAGTGAATAATACACGAGAGCTAAAGCTCTCGTGGATTATTTATTGAGCCTAAGAACTCAGAAGCGTTGTTAAATTTTGCAATAAAAACGAAAAGAATGTGTTATTCTATAAACAAAATAGTATTTCATTTATCTGCGTTTGTTATTCATTCCTGTGAACGCATGAGCAAAGCCGTGTAGAAATATTATAATTTTTATTCATCTAAATAGCAGGGGTCAGATTCGGGTTAATGAATTCACGTAATACAAATATGCTTCCGTAGTTTATCTTGAAATCGCCTGACATATTTTAAATTGGATATCAAAGTTGTGCTAATTAATTACCAAATTCATTAAACTCGCCATATAAAACAAAAAAAAAAAAAAAAAAAAAAAAAAAAAACTCGGCGCATCCTCGTTTTTATCTGTTTATAGATGTCCCGTTTATTTCGGCTTGCCATGACTACCCATTTAACATCCTCTATCTTGTCTACATATACCAATCAAAGTACTGAAAGTACTGATAAGTTGGAATGCGTTACAGAGCCGGTGACCTCAAGCTACTAGCGAAGCTGACGCCTCCCGCCCACCACAGGTGATCACATAATACGTCTCGTCTTTTGACGGGCGTATATAAATCAATGTATTTCAACAACGAGAGACGCTTAAACCAGTGAATCGCTATACAGGCCTGAATCTGATGGAAGAAAATTATACCAAGAGGGACAGAATGGCCCTAAACCGCTCACCTGAATTCGATTGATCCAGTGGATCTTATACAAGAAACTTTCTGGCAAAGATTCATTCAAACTTGCCTTATTGTTGAAGAGGAGACATTATCCGAATTTTAAGCAGTCATAATAGACCCTGCCAACCCATTTTTTACAGAGGAGACTCAAAATTAGCCCTACCCTGCCACGCCCATATTTATGGGCTAATGAAATTTTGCCAACAATGTTTGGAGAAGGTCATCAAAGGAACATTCTTGCAAAGTTTCATTGAAATCTGCCCAGTGGTTCAGGAGGAGATGTCGTTCAAAGATTTTGGGCTCAAAATAAACCCCGCCCTGCCATACCCATATTTATTTGCCAATTAGAATATAGCGACAATTTTGAAAAGGGTCACCCAGGGAACATTCTGGCAAAGTTTCATTGAAATTTGCCTAGCGGTTAAGGAGAAGAAGAAGTTTAAGAAGGGTGACGACTCACGACGGACGACGGAGTCAGGGTGATCCAAAAGCTCCCCTTGAGCACGTTGTGGTAAGGTGAGCTAAAAAGGAAGAAAATGATACGGACCATACAGTCGACTAATGGATACACAGGCGACCTTATACACTCAAAACAGTTTTTATATTATTTTTCGATAAACTTCTGCTCCATTTGAGTTATCAATTACATTTTTAATTAGAAGTGTCGCAAATGATTTTTCCACGATGAAAAGCTATTTTCGCAGGGAAGTCTTTTACTTCATGAGTTGGAATCTCAAGACAATTTTTGGACGAAGTTCAATTGTGATTTCGACCTATGTGACTCCAATATTGGACACTTTCTCGGGTCATTGACAACATTTGTGTCAAGTGCTATGATTTGGGTCAATTGGTTGTTCAGTTAGAGTGGAAACTGTTAACTTTTAAAATTTACTGATGCCCGTGACATCTATGACCCCGAAACAAGAGCGCATTTCTTTGGGTCATGGGTAATATTTGTGTAAAGTTTCGTTATTGTAGGTCAATTGGTTTATCTAGTGGAAAGCAAAAGGTCAATCGACTGAGAGACAGACATGATGAAATCAATATAATTATGCTCCTCTTCTTCTGAGTTGGGGGTATAGTTAATAACATCGTGAAATTGAAAGGTGAACGATTTTGGAATGATTTAAGCATGATGTTGAATGAGTGAGCGGAGCGAGTTTTGAGTGAAATTTTAGGGAGGGAATCAAATGTCGCTTATTTTGTTCAGGATGAACAAAATTAGCGATATACAAAACATATATAAAATATGCATAAAAGTTCAATCAATAGATTTCTATTTCGCCAAGAACCAATCAGACGCTTGAAATTTCATTTATGTCAGTGAAATCGCGATTTGGCATTTGCTTAATTCATTTTGAATGTATATGTTTTTCTTCTAATAACTTTGAGTGATTTTTTAATGCTTTGAGTGAGTGTTTGGAATGAATGAATGGAGCGCTGAGTGAGCGATTAAGAATGTTTTCTATTGAGATGAATGTCAATTTCATGATGTAACTAACTGTATGGTGGTGCTCTTAAACATGTTGATGTGTAAGAATGTGAAGAAAGCAAGTTGAACTAGATGGTTTGTTTCAAATAGCAAATTGTCTTGGTGTTGGAATTCAATTGGGCAAAGATATTCATAATTCAATTAAAGATGCGGTGGCAAGGGTTTTATTGGATGAGAATTGGGTTTTTACAATAAAACATTTATGTAGATAACTGCAATATGACGGAAAACAAAAGACAATATGTTGCAAAAAAAATATATTAACTTTAAAAGAGTATCATCACTTTAAAAAAGGGTATTTATTTCGTAGCTTAGACTGAAATTTACAATATAACACCTTGTCAAAAGTTAAATGTGTAATAAGGTCGTTCAGAGAGAGAAACTATACCTTTAAAAGAAGCTATAACATAATTCTACGAAAAACAGGTCGCGACCTTACTAAATAAGCAGATCACGTGATTGGTCTGTGCTATTGCCACAATACTGAGAAAACAGATCGCGACATTACCAAATAAGCAGATCACGTGATTGGCTAGTGCTAATTGTCAACTGCTGACATAATTGGACTTGACTTATCACATGATTTCCAAATATAGTAATGCAAACATGTGATATAGCCTGGTTAATTTAACCCGACTTTGACCTCTGTGGAAAAAATGCTAAAATAACAATTACCGACATATTTTATCAATAAACAAAATGTATAATACATTCAATATCGTTTGTTATTCATTCCCATGAAAGCACGTGCAAAGCCAAGAAGGAATAATCATGTTTTTATTCATCTAAATAGCAGGGGTCAGATTCAAGTTAATAAAACCGCACTATACTAATATATTCGTACGCAACTTTCAATAGATGTCGTTTAAAACATAAATTAGCGTGTTAATAATAAACACGAAGTGATAGTTGTGTAATTGTACAGCATTATTACTTTTTGATGAAATAAACTGTATGTCTTTGTCAAGTTGAGATATACGAAATAGGCCGAAGTGTATTCACATCCTGTTCACGTGATATGTGTTCTCAAGAAACCCGAAATGAAATTATCTTGTGTTCATTTTGCGGTTTTGTTAAATCTAAGTTGGAATTGTTCCAACTTAAAAACAGGATTTTCCCTCTTCTGGACTCGTGCCTACAAAGGATATGTGTGAGGTAGTGACCTTCAATTGTCGTATTCTGCGTTACTATTGCAATGGTAGGGCGGGGCATACTCGTGACGTAATTTGGCGATTTTGCTTATCAATATTTAATATTCTTTAAAAAGATAAATGAGATTTGCCGCTAACTCGTTAATAATTGTCTCAAAAAAACAAAAGGTAAAATGTAAGCAATACGAGGGATGTTCAATTTTTATCCGGATTAGGTCTATTAAGCATCACTGTTTTATAGCTTTGTGAAAAAAAGTATACTCATATCAACGGGACACTTTATATGATCAAACCTGCCAAAGCCTGAAGCAGGTGAACGACGAACATTCATTTCACACGCAAACAAAAGTACATGGGTATTAGGTGGCGGCGCACTGTACATGATGTTAGCGACGTTGTCGAGAATTGAGACATTTGGTGTTGTGTAATTTAGCTTGTCACGACTCGTTATTTATAGAATAAGGATGAATTCAGTGTTCCTGTAATTAAGTTGTGGTTTTATGGTTTATATCAAGGTAAAATCGAATGGTACGACATCAAAGTTCTCAGAAAGATACCCCTTAGTAAATCGCCTATAGATTCCAAAGACTCGGCAATTAACGTCCCTACAGTTGCTTTTACAAGTTTCTCTTTGTCCGTTCTTCCTCTTATCTCACGGGGCACGGAGCGTCTTCACCGATGAAAATTAAGCATTTGGAAAAAAAACCATTCCCTTCCAACGTGACAAGTGTTTGATGTGTGTCTTTCATTATTTCGGTAGATAATGAATAGAATAATTAAAGATCAAAGTTCCGAGCATTTGGTTGACGTCGTCTAAAACTTTCGCAAACACCTACCCCGCCACATTTTAAACGAATCTTATCGAAAAACTATACAGTCAAATTACTTCAAATTAAGACAAGGCATTTGAAATACTTATTCCCGCTACTCACTTATTTTTTAAATGTTTCAACAGTTAAAAAAGAAAGAATATTTACAAACGAAGACCAAATATATGTATTATTTTATCTGCTGCGCCGGGTACTCGTTTCCATGACATTTAATATGCCAGATGCGCGCGCGCTTTGTTCGATAACTATATCAATTCTACATAACCATATGTGTATTGAATTCCGACAGCGAATGATACCAAATTTAGTTTGATTGCTCTAAAAATAACATTTTTCGAGGCAAAATCCGGTTAATTCTTGAACAACCCTCGTAGTGAACACATTTCACCGAAGGGTAAACAAAATCCCGAAACCCAAGCTGAAGTTACGCGAGTTTGGTTATCCACCAACGATTTAAAGTTTCAAGGTTTTCGACTATCCATCAAAGAAAGTAGATATCAACAAAAGCTGATTTACCTTGATCGTAATTGCAACGACTTATAACTTAGGCTCCGCCCTGCCAGGGCAAAAACCATGGTTTAAAGCAATAATGCTTGATTGATTTTGTTTGAAGAAAATGTTTCGGTACGAGGAAAACATTCGACAAACTGTTAGCCCGCAGCATTTCAATTCTCATCTCTTTTGTGTGAAAAGATAGACTTCAAAGTTCGTTTAGGATGTGTTAATCAAATTTCTGGGTTCATGTAGAATACGCTGCCTTTTCTGACCGCCCGGATGTATGCAAATGTACTTCGATAAAGGCTAGATTTGCGAATTCGAGCCGTAGGCCCATATTCGACGAGAGCTTAGCTATTATTCAAATCAAGGCATTAAGTAACTTTATAATAAATTTATTTTTCATTTACTTACTCTTTAAACGAGATGTACAAATTAATGAAGTATTAAAACAATACAAAATAATAAGATATGCCATTTAACATTTGTGATTTGTTACATAAAATGATACCATCTGGATAGTGCAATAAGGACCGACCTTGGTCAAACTGTGTGGTCCGCGAGGTCGGGGCATTCTTTCTGTCAAATATTAATACATGTTAATTAATTCTAGGCGTGTTCATTGAGATTCGTGTATTATAATTGGATGAAAATTTCTTTTTTCACACCGCAATGAAACAAATTTGAGTCTCCAGCTATTTTCTAGGCTTCCACACAAAGTAGCTCCGTAATAGAACTGTTGAATTATAAATAACTATTTATTTTTTTTATTCAAAATATGTTTTGCTTTAAAATAATATACAAATGTATATTTTTTATGTAACTATCAAGTTTCGTATACTTATAAGAGGGCTGAAAATGGGAAAAAACTAGTACGCAAGTATTTCGTTGGCTTTTGTCTTTAGTAGCTCCAATCAAATCAGTCCTTGACTGGTAAAATCATTTTCTTATAACTATTCAAATATACGTGTATTAAAATCCCTTTTGACATCACATCACATTGACATTTTCAGAACAATGACATAATGCGGCTGTTTTAGGATCTTGCATTTCTGTTAGAAACATCGACGAAAACATGTCATATAGAGGTAATAAGATAATGATAATACGTACTAAGTTAATTATATGAAAAAAATATCTGACTCGGTTGTGGGGATTGATAATTGTCTTGTCAGAGCCTCGACAATTATCAATTCTCCAAACCTCGTTATCTTATTTTTCATACTAAACACTAAGTACGTATTATATAAAACTATTTTGCTTGATTTAGATGAATTATAAGAAATAATCAAAATAACAGTTTTTCCCAGTCAGATGTGAAACAAATATACAAGAATGCCGTAGTGGCCCTTAATCGCTCACCTGAATTTACCATCTAAAAAAATTAAAGTTATTTCTTAGATTTGAGCCAATGACCTAGTTTTCGACCTCACTTGACCAAATTTCGAACTTGTCCGAGATTTCATCAAGATATTCATTCTGACCAATTTTCAGGTTGATTTGGCTAAAAATATGGCCTCTAGAGTGTCCACAAGGTTTTTCTAAGATTTGGCCCCGTGACCTAGTTTTTGACCCCACTTGACCCAATTTCGAACTTGTTGGAGATTTCACCATGATTATCATTCTGACAAATTTTCAGGTTGATTGGGCTAAAATATGGCCTCTAGAAAGTCTACAAGGTATTCCTTAGGTTTGACCCCTTGACCTAGTTTTTTATCCCACTTGACCCAATTTCGAACTTGTCCGAGATTTTATCAAGATGAACATTCTGACTAATTTTCAGGATAATTGGGCTACAAATATGGCCTCTAGAGTGTCCATAAGGTTTTTTTAAGATTTGATCCTGTGACATAGATTTTGAAACCACTTGACCTAATTTCGAACTTGTCCCAGATTTCATAAAGATAATCATTCTGACCAATTAACAGGATGATTGGGCTTAAAATTTGGCCTCTAGAGTCTCCACAAGGTATTTCTGAGATTTGGCCCCGTGACCTAGTTTTTGACCCCACTTGACCCAATTTCGAACTTGTCCGAGATTTCATCATAATTATCATTATGACAAATTTTCGGGTTGATTGGGCTAAAAATATGGCCTCTAGAGAGTCTACAAGGTATTCCTTAGATTTGACCCCGTGACCTAGTTTTTAAACCCACTAAACCCAATTTCGAACTTGTCCAAGATTTCATCATGATTATCATTCTGACTAATTTTCGCGTTGATTGGGATAAAATATGGCCTCTAGAGAGTCCACAAGGTATTCCTTAAATTTGACCCCGTGACCTAGTTTTTGATCCCACTTGACCCAATTTCGAACTCGTCCGAGATTTCATCAGATATTCATTCTGACCAATTTTAAGGATGATTGGGATAAAAATTTGGCCTCTAGAGTGTCTCCAAGGTTTTTCTAAGATTTGGCCCCGTGACACAGTTTTTGACCCCACTTGACCCAATTTCGAACTTGTCTGAGATTTTACCAAGATAATCATTCTGACCAAATTTCAGGTTAATTGGGCTATTAATATGGCCTCTAGAGTGTCCACAAGGTAAATGTTGACGACGCACGACCGGACGACGGACATCAAGTAACCCCAAAAGCTCACCTTGAGCACTTTGTGAATCCGCTGTTAAAGCAAACAAAAATTGTGGTGTATTCTTAACTTTGCTCATGTTGGTATGGAACGAACATTTCAGCCAATCAGAAAGCCCGAATTTCGATAAGTACAACAAGTCTTACATGTAGCCGACGATGATAAAATATATTCAAATTATTCAAACGACACAGTGCAAATAAAACTCAATGGACTCAATACTGGCCTCAACATATAACAAACAATATGTACATTTATACAATACTTTAAATAATGATAACGCCGATGGGCACCCAATGTCTTGAAACAACAGCTTAAAGCTGTAGCTACGTGTTTTAGGACGCACGACAAAAGCCAGCAGAGCTCTGTATTCTCTTTTTATGGATACTGTATATTTCTGAATATTTCAGGATATCATGTTTAATGAATAAAGGTCTTTGCAATCCTGATGTTATAAATATCAACAAAGCACCAAAAGCGGTTGCAACACTCAACGCACCCTAAATAGTATGGATTGTTTTTATGATGTTGAACATAATATCAAGTATCAAGCAAGTACCCCGCCTTATGATTTTGACCATTCGGAACATCACTCGGCCATTTCCGTAAACTGCAATAGAGTTCGGATGTATGTAAGGCGGATGGGTATGTAACAAAGTCGTGCATTTTGTTAGGCGGAAACAGTGTAAGAAAAACTAGCACTGTAGCCTTAGATCTTTTACAGTAAATAACGGCTGAAAAATCTTAATTTATGAGAATGTCGAGTCATTCTCAAAAATTAAGATTTTTTCAACCGTTATTTAAGAATCTGAAGATATTTATATTAAGATACGATGGTTTCACGTCAGTTAATTAAACGAGTAGCGCTGGCGACGTCGAATGTTTTCTCTTACAGTTTCTAGGGCTAACGCCATTTTAACTGAAATCATCGAGTTTTTCCAAGGTTTTCCCGTATTTTTTTTAAAAATAGTCCGTCTATGTACATCCTATGTTGATCGTGAGATTGGCCGAGTGGTGTTCCGAATGGATTTTGACATGACCCTTGAAGAAGTATTGGCGCAGTGAACTACAATTCCTGGAAGTGATCAGATAAATTGAACTCGGCCCTTTCTCGACAATAAACTAAGGACCTGTCTTCATTCTCTTTTGCCAAAATCAAAGCGACCTTTATACATATATAAAAAAAAAGAAATCAAGCTACTGCTTCGCATATTTGTATCATAGAGCTTGGTATACTTCTCAAATCACTTGTGTAGGCGGAAAAAGCCAAGAGGCGTAATCGGTATTTATGTTTCGCTACGAATAAGTATAATTAATTCCCTTGTCTCACATAGCGCATTTTAAACTGCTAATTTGAGAGTCGGACAATTCCATATACAATAAAAAAGCCTTTTTTTCTAATTTCATCGGCAGACGGGTGCTTTCTGACAGACGATCTTGGAAAACAGCCGAACTAATGACTACTTTTAAAAATTATATTCAGTGATTTCCAGGACAACATCTTACGCATATTTTCGATAAAAGCGAAATAGTCAGCCCTGCTTTAGGGAAGACAAAACGATGCAAACAGTTTATAAATCATATCCCGCTTTGCATGTGCACATGCATGCAAAGCGGGGTATAATTTGAAAACAGTTTGCACCGTTTTGTCATCCTGAAGGCAGGGTTTATCAAGACAATTTCTTCCTGGATGAGTTCAATAATTGTTCCAAACCTATATATATATATCATTTATTTTGTTAAATTTATAACTTTATATACTTTATATACTTTATAACTTTAACAAAATAAATAATACATAAGGCATAGACAACATCTTCTCCATTTTTTCTCCCTGTATTCGTACGTATTTGATATATATATACATATATATGTATATAGAAAATTGAAAAGTTCAACAACAAGCCTTGAATAAGTTTTGATAAAATTAATTTAATATGATAATCCTCAACCGGTTTCACAATGCTCATCAGGAGGATAAACGTTGTAACTATGAAGATAACGTAACGACGTCAAAACAACGTCGGCTTAACTTACAAGGGACGTCACTCTTAGCGACGTCAAAAACGTCAATTTAGTTTGGGTTTGTATAGTTCAATTAGATGTTTTTCCTTTTGTTTTCTGGCGCTGAAACTGTCTGTCATCATTTTGAATACTGGGAATACTTGGAAGTAAGGTTCTGTGGAGCAGTTTGCTAGATGTTCACTTACTTTTAATATCCGAACATTTGGGTCCCGTATATGTTGTCGGTGAACAGACATGCGTTTTCTTAAGTCAATAGTTTCGCCGATGTACTCTTCTTTACATGTTTTGCAGACTATTACATAGATAATATTCTTCACATCGCAGCTGATGTTTTCCTTCACTTTTAATGTTTTCCCGCATTTAAGAGTATAGCATTCTCCCTCTATTAAATGGATACAAAGTCCACAGTTGGGTCGGTGACATCTTTTTACTTTTGGTGTTGTATATGTCTCTGAAAATTTTGCTTTTGTTAGGATCCTTTTTAGATTTTGTGGTTGTCTTTTACTTTTGATAATTGTTAGCTTTTCGAGAATCTGTCCCATGTATTGGTCTCGTTTAAGCAAATTCAAATCAGTTTGTAGTTCATTGAAAGCTTCTGGGTTTCGGGGATTGAATGTGCTGACGTATGCTTTATCTCCAGTATTTGTTTGGTTTGCTTTTAGTTGTTGATTAATCAGCTGTAAGCGGTTCAATGATTTGGCTTTATCTATTCCAGCTTTAATGAGAGATTCGGGATATTTTTGTTTCGTCAAGAATTGTTTGAGTTCATCCAATCGTTTTTCAAATGTTGAATCTTCTGTGATGATGGTTCTAAGCCGCCTTGCTAGTGAGAATGGTATGCTCACTTTGGTGTGTTTAGGATGGCATGACGTGAATAGAAGATATGCCTTACTATTTGTAGGTTTATAAAATATATCAGTTACTAGAGTGTTATCTTTCTTAATTACTAGACAGTCCAAAAATGGTATCTTTTCTTTGTTACGTTCCATAGTAAATTTAATGTATTGATGTAAATTATTTAGTATGTTATGTAATGTATCTAGGTCAGAATTTGAGCGTGTCCAAGGTTTTGTTTTGGCTATTGGGTTTTTGGAACAAAATCTGTATCAAAGAATTGAAGAAATATTTGGAACAGAATTTTCACTACACTTTATACAAAATTGGAAAAGATTTTTGGACGACTGTTTTATTCCTTGGACACGCTCAAATTCTGACCTAGATACATTACATAACATACTAAATAATTTACATCAATACATTAAATTTACTATGGAGCGTAACAAAGAAAAGATACCATTTTTGGACTGTCTAGTAATTAAGAAAGATAACACTCTAGTAACTGATATATTTTATAAACCTACAGATAGTAAAGCATATCTTCTATTCACGTCATGCCATCCTAAACACACCAAAGTGAGCATACCATTCTCACTAGCAAGGCGGCTTAGAACCATCATCACAGAAGATTCAACATTTGAAAAACGATTGGATGAACTCAAACAATTCTTGACGAAACAAAAATATCCCGAATCTCTCATTAAAGCTGGAATAGATAAAGCCAAATCATTGAACCGCTTACAGCTGATTAATCAACAACTAAAAGCAAACCAAACAAATACTGGAGATAAAGCATACGTCAGCACATTCAATCCCCGAAACCCAGAAGCTTTCAATGAACTACAAACTGATTTGAATTTGCTTAAACGAGACCAATACATGGGACAGATTCTCGAAAAGCTAACAATTATCAAAAGTAAAAGACAACCACAAAATCTAAAAAGGATCCTAACAAAAGCAAAATTTTCAGAGACATATACAACACCAAAAGTAAAAAGATGTCACCGACCCAACTGTGGACTTTGTATCCATTTAATAGAGGGAGAATGCTATACTCTTAAATGCGGGAAAACATTAAAAGTGAAGGAAAACATCAGCTGCGATGTGAAGAATATTATCTATGTAATAGTCTGCAAAACATGTAAAGAAGAGTACATCGGCGAAACTATTGACTTAAGAAAACGCATGTCTGTTCACCGACAACATATACGGGACCCAAATGTTCGGATATTAAAAGTAAGTGAACATCTAGCAAACTGCTCCACAGAACCTTACTTCCAAGTATTCCCAGTATTCAAAATGATGACAGACAGTTTCAGCGCCAGAAAACAAAAGGAAAAACATCTAATTGAACTATACAAACCCAAACTAAATTGACGTTTTTGACGTCGCTAAGAGTGACGTCCCTTGTAAGTTAAGCCGACGTTGTTTTGACGTCGTTACGTTATCTTCATAGTTACAACGTTTATCCTCCTGATGAGCATTGTGAAACCGGTTGAGGATTATCATATTAAATTAATTTTATCAAAACTTATTCAAGGCTTGTTGTTGAACTTTTCAATTTTCTATAAACATTCCCCGTACCGTGAACTTCCTTCCGCTGTTTATATATATATATATATATATATATATATATATATATATATATATATATATATATATATATATATATATATATATATATATATATATATATATATATATATATATATATATATATATATATATATATATATATATATATATATATATATATATATATATATATATATATATATATATATATATATATATATATATATATATATATATATGATTTGATATTTAGTGAAAAATTGATCTTTTACAATCGAAAATCTTGCTTTGGTATTTGAATAGGTATACCAATAAATCAAAAAGTGGAATAGAAATAAATGCATAAGGTAGTGGTACCGTAATAGTTCCGCAACATTTTGGAATTCATGGTCTTTCGTGGAATAATTGGGAATCCTCGGTTGACACTGTTAAAGTTCATTACTTTAGAAATTTTGCGGAACTATTACGGGTCCACTACCTTAGCGTAAACAAAGTCTCCCTTTCGCACCTTCTTGCCTTTAAAGACACCACTCACTTCTTTACTTCGTATACAAATCCATTTATGTCTGTTTGAAATTTCGAATAAAGGCAAGTCTAAATACCTTTCGTTTTGTGATATGTAAAAACGCCGGCCATTTGCCGTCGGTAAAAAGACAAATTTTAATCAATTGTAATGAGAATTAATTCATCAATCTTTTTTAATAGTTGAAAGTGTTTTCTTTGAATTCGAACGAGTCCAAAAAACTCCATAGGGGTGATAGTAGGGCAAGCCAATCGTTCAGGTTGAATAAACGTTTACGAATTTCTGAAAATGATAAACCACTTATTTTGTGAGAACTCGTACAAAGCGGGATACCATCTCTCAACGTTTCGTGAAAGCTTTCTTCCTGAATACAGAGCTGAGGCCAACAGTTTTACTC
Source organism: Fragum whitleyi (assembly GCA_948146395.1). Lineage (NCBI taxonomy): Eukaryota > Metazoa > Mollusca > Bivalvia > Cardiida > Cardiidae > Fragum > Fragum whitleyi. The sequence goes on along the minus strand of OX411545.1, from coordinate 3,251,948 downwards.
AATATCTTACGATAATTTTTTGCGTAAGTCAATCATTTAAGTTGCTTCTACGGTAGTAGCTAAATATGGAATTCTGACATGCACCATCTCATTGCAATCGTCTTCTGAAGACGATTCTAATGAGATATTGCAGGGCAGAATCTAACAATGAATGAAAACACCAGATACGTTTTGTGATTTTGACTAACGGTTATTGTTATTATCATTTTTTCGTAATAAGTTTAGTAAAACGTGACCTTGAAGTTAGGATTATATCAACTTAGTCTGGTCAGTTAATTCCTCCGTGACGAGTTCTTGTAAACTATCTTCCGCCTCGTCATCACTAGAACTACAATCATTGTTAGATTTTTCTTTAACTGAGGTCCGAACTGGCAGTAATACTTTATTAGTAGCATTTTCATCTATTCGTCTTTCATCCGTAACATCAGATGGTTCAGTTAATGTACCTCCTGGCTCTACTGTACTATTTACGGTCGCATCTAAAGTTGAGTCTTTATCTACGTGTTTATTTTGAGTTACGTCTTTCTTTTTGGTAGAATACTTGGCGAACATGTCCTTTCTTAACTTAATGATATCCTCAGATTTTGTGTTTATCATGCCATAAACTTTCACTTCTTTTCTAGTTTTCTCTTTCGTCCGCACGTCTGGATTTGAATCCAAAGACGCGAGATTCATATAATCATGTTGTTCGTCTTCAGCTATATTACTATTATCATTATCTATATTTGAGGTTTTGGAATGAACACTGGCTTTATTTTCCTCGTCCGTACCTACAATATTAGCGTAGTCTATAGAGTCACTATTTTCCTGTTTAACACAAGATAATGACTGGTTGATGCTTATTTGAATCACTTCGTCATTCACATAATGTTCTATTGAAGCATCATTATTATCACATTCAACGAGGTTAACTGTATCTGCTGATATATCGGCAAGAACTGGCCCTTTTTCGGTTTTAGGTTTAACTACAGAAGATTTCTCCGTATCAAACCGTAAATGAATCGGAATTTCATAGTCGGTATCAATATGTTTATTGCGAGTTGATTCCCTTTCCGACATTTTCAAACTACTATTCTTAATAAGAGGCGCATTATTATCACTTTTAGCTTCAGCCTTTGGAATGACAATATTGTCACTATCGTCTTCCGGCGGACTGCCATCCCGATGTAATGACACACTTTCCACCTCGATATAGGTTATTTCCCCTGTGGCCCCTTCTAGTTGATCCTGATCGGCACTACACGGATCTTTTCTATATTCATTGTTTGACACACGCGGGGGAGGTATTAATACAACTGTCTCAGTAACTTTCATTTCTGTCATTTCGACATCTTGTTGGTCGCTGGTACTCGGTTGTGCTGCTAGCGGAACCGGAACTGGTGTGACTTCGGAACTCCTTCGGTTTTGACTGTGATAACCCTCGTCTCTATATTCCGCATTATTCTCCTCGTCATCACTTCCGTTTCCGCTATAGCATTTTGGGAGGATACATCGGAAACAGACAAGTTTGCATACCGGTATCTTAAAACACGTCGCCAACATATGTCGACAGCATTCTCTCCCCTTGTTTTGTGGGTTTGGAGGTGGAACAAGGCTAGAATAACGTGTCTGACGTGACACACGTACCTGAAAAGTAAAACGAGTCCCATGAATGACACGGAGAGAAGTATTGGAATCCACGTCCCTTTGCCTCCGACATGATCAACAATCTCAGATATGAGAAAAAGTCAGCTCTTTCGAAAATCGTGCATATGGTTATTGACAAGTGACGAAAAAAAAACTGCAAACAAATCAGCACGATTCTGTTTTCCTGTCAATTTTTGATGTCACCAAGAAAATATATCCATTTAACTTGGTCTTTATCAGATAGGTGTACATATATAACCATGTTTCTTTTTTTAACAAATAATTCAAGATTTTTTAATTTTTTTTTTTTTTTGACATTTGAACTTGGCCTAAGAGCAGACAAAAATATTGGTAATTAATTATACAGTCAGTTACATCGTGAAATTGACATTCACCACAATCAAGACCATTCTAAATCGCTCACTCAACGCTCCAATCATTCATTCCAAACACTCACTCAAACCACTGAAAAACGCTCAAACCCATTAAAAAATATAGAATCAACAACGTCATTCAAAATAAATTTTGATAGTGAAAAATCGCGATTTCACTGATATTATTCAAATTGTAAGCTTTACATAGGTTCTTGTATAAATTGGAGGCTATGTATAGAACTTGTAGGCACATTTTATTGAAGGGAGGTAATCAATATCGCCAATTTTGTTCATGCTGAACAAAATTTGCGATATAGGATTACCTCCTATTAATTTCACTCAAAACGCGCTACACACATTCATTCAATTTCATTCCATAATCCTTCGAAAAATCATTCACCTTGTCAATTTCACGTTGTTGTTAACTATACTATTCATGATGAAGAACGATTGAGCCTTGTAATTTGGAAATCCACACAGGATAATTTCTTAAGTTGTAGATATCGGACGAAAGGACGGGAGCACAGTAACATGGACGGACAGACGGACAGACGACGCCAACTTATCCAGCATCGCCTATTGGCGGGTAATAATTCTATGACACTCTCTGTAATTAATTGAATGCACATTAACTTAATAATTTACCTTACAAAACAGACATTATCAAATTTGCCTTAAGAATCGCTACCAATGAAAACACCTTTTAAAATGAGCCTTACCGGTAAATGCACAACGTCATTTTCTTTTGATTTCTTTTTCGTTTTCTTTTTCCGTATTCTGACAATCGGGGCTTTTGGTTCCTCGAAAGACATCGTGGTCTGGTGTTTAATTCAAAACGTCCGTCTGAAAATAGAATTTTTGGAAAATAAATAAGAATATCCCGCTTTAATAGATGCGCATGGAAAGAGATCTGCCTGGCAAAACTACAACTTGAAAAGGTTTTTTTTTTTTATACTGCTGTAATGACCATCTCTATTAAGTGACCACTTTGTTAGGGTGCTCTTATCTTTTTTATATCTCCTTCAAGAGTTGCTTTAACATAGGGTTAATTCACGTTTTTGAGGGCGTTAACATTTGCAGAACCGAAAAATGGTTGAACATTCGCACGAGGGCGTTAAAGAATTTTGGGGGTCTTTGCAAATATAAACGTTTGAAAAAAACGTGAATTGGCGCTATTATTGCATAAAAAGTAAGACTTCAGTATTTATTCAAATAGAACTTGCAAAATAATTCATAGGAACGTTTAAAAATAGCCCCAAAAGTAATGATGTGCCGGAAAAATTGCGCTATGCATTGCACCGTCACTTTTGTTTATACCAACGTTGCTTGGCATATCAATGACGTCAGAAAAATTAAAGCGGGAAAAGGATCGACTTCTCTATATTAATGTAAGATAAAGAAACTGATAAAGTGTATAGGCCTAGACTCAAGAAAGCCGGGCGTTAACGACACGTGAGTTAAGATATTAAACCACGTTTTCTTCCGTTAACGCCCGGGTTTTGTACATTAACGTATGGCGATAATGACCCGAAAACGTATTTTTTTACAATAATTCGACTTATTTCAAATTGACAGTAATATTAGACTGTCTCCAATAAACTTCACTTTAAGGTTTTCATTTTGATACTTATGTCTGTCGATAAAAACGCGGCAATCTGAGGGGAAGGGGGTTGTAAAACCCTTCCTAATGTATTTGACAAACTCGTGTGGTTTGCGGATTTTTAAATTCTTGAAACCAATGAAGCATTTTACATATCAACAGATCAGTGAGTGCGAAAATTTCTTAATTACAACTTGAACTTCTTCAGTAATCTACTGACAATCAGTCTATGATGGGTACATTTTCGATTCGAGATAGTTCCATCAGAAGGGGTCCGAAATTACCCCCAACACTATTTAGACCAATTATAAAATTGGTCTAAATAGTGGTAGGGGGTAATTTCGGACCCCTTTGGTTCCATCAACCCCACCAATCTAACACTAACATACAAGCACATGACAAACAAATCAAAATCTGAGCATGTAAACCATCAATGGAACAACCTTGCTTCTATGAACTATGAAGGATAATTTCTTTCTCCTGGCAAAATTGTGGTTTTGAATACCTGACGTTCGCAAAACATCCTTCAAATTCGTAATCCCCTTAATCAAAATAACGTATGGTAGGTTGCCAGTAAAAACTTGTTCTAGAAATACACTTATTATCTCAATGAACTCGATGATGAATTACTCAGGCAGATTTTGAGATATATAATATGCATACTGACAAAGGTGAAATAGTACAAAATACATAACGTTGGATTACTTTATGAACAACAAGAGGTCATGTAAGGTACTATTTGCCATCCTGGCTATGTGTGCATTGTTTTATTGCACATGGTTCAAGACTGAAGGAAGTATTATTAAACTATTCAAGATCCAAAGATTAACTTTGGGACCCAGAAATTTCCGTTTAGGCTATAAACTTCGTTCCTTGGTGGGAGTAAACTCAGTCAAATATGTGTCTTCAATACTTTTTTATAAAAATATGGGATAGCTAAAAATTCTCGTCATATTTCATGAGCATAAGATTTTTCGTTAGATCTATGTTATTATACTAGAGGCGCTTGAGCGTAAAAGTTTACGGACGGACGGACGACGGACACCCCGCCATGACAATAGCCCGCTGGCCTTTTGGCCAGTGGAGCTGAAAATGATAATTATTACTTATCAACATGTATATTTTAATTAAGGCTAACATTATTACTTATTATAATTATCTATGAATTACGTGAACAAGACACCATATATATCGGTGCATACGTTCGGTTGTTAAGTTTTTATAGTAGATAAACGTCGCTTTAAAAGGGTCATCACTCGCACAAAATGTATTAAACTTGTGCGCAAAGTTTCAAGTTAATACCTTTCATAATATCAGAGATATAACAAAATGTCAAAATTTTCCCACAACAACGACGGCATGAATATAACCCTCGTCGATTCTACAAAAAAGGCCTAGGGATTAATAAATACGCAGTCTTGACGCCATGTCGTTTCGCTGATTTTTAATGACGTCAAAAACATAGATATGACGTTACTAAATACAAAATCAACGAAAGATTAACTGCGTTTTGTCATCAAATTTTATATGCCCAAAAGATCTTTGAAAACGATCAGGAAGCATTAACAAATTGTTTTGCATCAAGTGCATTGATCCAAGTAACACCAACAGCTGAATTACATAAAATATGACCCAAAACTACTACACTTACGTCCGAAGCACTTTCCTTACGAAAAAGTCCTAGCGATGTTCCGAATGGGATATAGCAATACCTCCGATTTTTTCCGAAGACAGCGGAGCTTAAAATGTTCTTGTTAATCAGTTTTTAGCAGTACTGCGCAATCTGTTCGACGTACACCGTACTATTGGTTTTAAGCAACCGTCGAGCATTAGTTTTGCGCATTTGGTTGACGTTAACCGTGTTATTAGTTTTCAAATGTACTGCAAGTTCTGCTTGACGTTCACCGAATGATTAGTCTTCAACCATATAGCGTTATCATTAGTGTGCTTTTGACCTACACTTGATCAGATTTCAGCAGCGTTTGTGTATTTCATTTGACGCACATCGTACAATCAATTCTTAGTGGCACCAGACATTCATAGACTTGCTCCCGTCACACTGATCTGTAGTATTGTTAAATGAGCAAAATCCATCAAGAGAAAGATAACTTGAATTTCCCATCAGCTTATATTCCTCTGACTGGCCAATCAGTTTTTGTAGAATATGGGAAGTTATTTGAAAGGATGAAATAGTAAAACATGATAAAACAGTCATAAAATATCGAAAATTATTTTACAGATAAGAACATCGTAAAATTGACATGATGAACGGTTTTGGAATGATTTTGGAATGAAATTTAATGAGTGAGAGTTTTGAATGGAATTAAATGAAGGTAATCCAATATCGCATTTTTGTTCGAGATGAAAAAATTAACGATTTTATTACCTCCCTTTAATAAAATATATACATACAAGTTCTATAAATAGCTTTCAATGTCTTCAGGAACCAGTCAGACGCTTAAACATTCAATTCAAATAGTGAAATCATGGATTTTTTCTATCAATTTTATTTTGAATGCATTATTTTGTTATTTCTTTGATAATTTTAGAGCGTGTTTGGATGGTAGTGAATGTTTGGAATCAATGAATGGAGCTCTGAGTAATCAATTTAGAATGGTGTTGATCGTGGTGGATTTAATTTACTTAATTTACTGTACAAGAATGGTTCAGATGTTTTGGTAAAAAAGTCTGCCATGTGTTCATGATATTAAAACCCTCCGAAGTGCCAATACCTTGAATACAATGAGACTTTACTATTTAAGCCTGTGCGTGACATTTCCAACAATTTGAGCAGCTTAGAAAGACACACATTTTTATTAAAATATTATCTGACTCTCTAAAGGCACGTTGGGACCCTATCTATATATAAAGTCCACAGTGAAGATTATTGTCAGACTGTGCGGATGCTTAGCGCACTCTTGAAGTTATTGGAAATGTCAAGTACAGGCTCATTTCTTCTTCGTTATCTTGGAAGTCAAAAAAGTTTTTTTCATATGAGCCTGTGCGTGACATTTCCAAAAATGTGTTATGTGCGTGAAGCAGAAACATTGAACAGCCTGGACATCTACAAAGTGCATCTATTACGTAGATAACCAGACTGTCCAAATGCGTTTTAAGACCTATCTATCGCACAAATCGCACAGTAAAGACTTTAGTCAGGCTGCAAAGGCTGGCCAGTGTCTTTGCTTTGTGCACATTTGAAATTGTTGGAAGTGTCACGTAAAGGCTCATTTATGAGTCAAACACATCCCTTAAATTCTAGATAAACGTTCGAGTATTAAGATATGAAAGAAACCACTTTAGGTTCTGACAACCGAGTAGATAGCCTTTTGAAAGATGGCGGTTCTTTTGCGGAAATCTCGTCTGCACTCAAATTGCAATCTAGATATCGTCTGCATGTGGGAATAGGATAAAAGTAAACTATCTCGGAATATCTTGGTTTTATCAGTAAAATCAGAGAAATTTCACAGCAAAACAACATATGCGCCGTGTCTTGCTGCCAGACATTTCTAGGCTGACAACTTAAAAACTTGTTTCCTTGCAGACGACATTTTATGTCTTCTTGTAAGAATCGAAAACATTTGCCTTTCCGTATCCATTCTGTATGATATGCGGTGTTCCTTAGCTAAAGGATTTGTAAAACCTTCGTTGAGTTCAGGTTATGAAAACGTTTGCGAATGCTTAAAATGACACGCCAAGTGCAAAGCGGGTAACTAATTTTTGAACGTTTAGCCAACGTCATCATCTTAAACAAAGGAGTGTGTCGAATAAATTTACCCGTTAGACGTTAGAAACTGGCAGGAAATGACGAGAGGAATTTTCCTATCAAGGTTTTTAAGCCGCCCTCATACCTTAACGCAATCGGGAACCTACGGCGATTCTACGGAATAGACCTCGGAAATAATAAAGGCGCAGCTATGAAAGCGCGTCGTTTCGCACGTTGTTTACATGACGTCAGAGTCATCAAAATGACATTTAGAAAAACAAAATCAACGAAATATTTCAAACTTGGCATTTCTTAATTTCCTCCTTTTCGATGCCGTGATAACCAGAGTTAAGTATCGATTATGATTATTTAATCAACTTTGGTAGAGCTTGACCCATGAACATCCCTGGCAAATTTCCTCAAGATTGACCCACCGGTTTAGACGGAAATGTTTAGAGAAATTGTGGCCGACGGACGACGGCCGTCGCACGTTTAAGGACGGACATTGGACGATCACAATTGCTCACTAAAAATGACCGAAAATAACTACACTCACGTCCGAGGTACTTTCCAGTTTACGAAGAAGTACGAGCGATCTTCTGGGTGGACTTAACGATGTAGTCAGCGTTCTTATTACGTTTCAATCGTTCATTTATTTAGCATTGAAGAGTCTCTAGCGAGTAATGAGTGTGTAGCTAATATATAGCGATTGTACAAAGCGGCGCGAGAACAATGTTACAACTACCAGTTAAGAAACTTTAACAAAACGAATGTTAAACGTTTACCAACGTAATACATGCGCGCGATGTACGATTTACCAGCGTTCTCCGGCGATTCCTGGCGATCAACGACATTAAATAGCGTTGACACAACGTTCTTCTTGCGTTAGCCTAATGCCATTCGACGATTAACTCAATCGCTGGTATTAATTAGGACCATTGTGACAGAAATCTGAATACATTACATTAATGTATGAAATTTTAAATCAAAGGGATTGTGTTCGGAAAAGAAATTTGGAACGAAGGCCCTCCGTCTATGACACATAATATCATAATCAAACGAACGGTGACAATAAAATTAGGTCATACGATGAGAAACATTTCGTTGACATTTCTTTCTAATCCATGAGATAAGAAGAAGTTATATTCCTATGAATGACCTTGATCCTGGGAACATCCCTCTTAAGTTTCAGAATGGCAACCGACTAAGTGATATCAAAGAAAGGATTTGTTTTAAAGAAACTGAAAAAAAGACGGAGAAACAACCTGAAATGACCCGCAGCAGATGTTTGCCTCAAACTATAAAAATTAACAAGAGAAACGCAAGAAACCTTGGATAGAGTAAAAAAAAAGGTGGAGATGGGGCTATTATTCTTGCACTGAAAAATGAATATAGGATTATTTCTATTTGTAATTACGGTTGCGCCTTTTGATAGTGATAATATTCCAAGTTTCAAGATAAATTCTAGTTTAATTGAAGGGATCTCTAAAAAGCTTAAAAATTTCAAAGTAAGCCGCACTTAAGATTGTAGATAAATGCATAACAGTCCTTCATGTATAATCATGTATCACAGGTTATGGGGTCAGTGCAAAACTATTGTAAGTGCCTATATATTTATAGGCACTTACAATAGTTTTGCATTGACCACCAGGGGTATAGGTAAGAGTCTAAAATCTTCATTTCCTCATTAAAACAATATGTTGTAGGTACTCATTTAAAGCGTCTCGACGAGGCAATTCCAATTACTACACACAATATAGGTTTTGTGTAAGTTATGTATTTTGATTTCAATAATTTCAATAATTATTTTCAAATCCAAAATAACACCTCTATCTATAGCTGGCCACTCGAAAAATATTCCTCATTATGAATTTAATATTTATTGTCTAATAGAAATAATTTTAAAATTTGTATTTTAAGTCAGATAAATATGAGATCTTCATGAACATTAACTTGCGTATCGATCTATAACCGTTTAATCCGAATTTTTCCTTACAACACAATTTAACATATATTTCGGTTATATATCCATGTACCTTTGTCTACGGTTAATTCATCCAAGAGATACAAACATACACACTAAGCAAGGCACCAAAATATTCCCCGCATTTTTCAAAAACAGATTTCAATGATTGATTATAACGAGCTTACTTAGCACACATACTTCAAGCGATATTTCATTCATAAACGCAGGGGATAGTAAAATAATTTCGAGGAGTAGATAGACTAGGCTAGAAATAAACTGTGTCGTTTGGTTCAAAAGATTTCTTAAGCTACGTGCATAGCCAGAGCAAGGCATTAGCGCATACGTAATAGGGGTGAACCTATAGATATTACTTATTTACGCACATTATTTGGGCAATCTCTCGTTATAATACACGCGCACATCAAAGCCTAAGGCAATCGGGATCCTTCGGTGATTCTACGAAATAGACCTCGGGAATTATAAAGGCGCAGCCATGAGAGCGCGTCGTCTTGCACCTGGTTCTTGTGACGACAAAAGCTTAAGCATTCTCGCAAAAATTGACGTTCAGTAATATACATACAACGAATCCAGATAGAAACTTTGCATGTCATACTTTGATAACAACACGCGTTTCATTGCGTTTTCGATATGAAGTTGTTATATATATGTGACCCGTGACGCGAAAAAGACCATTTGGGAACTCTGTAAAATGAATATTTTGAAAAATAGATTGGGACAAGCATAGGCCAACCAAATGTCGCAATTCAAAACTTTGTTCACTGGAAAGTAGATTGATCATTCTAGATTCAGAAAATAAGCAATGTGCGAACAGTTTTGATCCTAGTCAGTCTGCGCAATCCACAAAGTTTGACTAGGGTCGACACTTTACGCACTACCCAGATGGTCCCTTTTCGCGTGACGGGTCACATATATATGCCAAGAAGATCTCCATAGACGACCGGAATGCATTGAAGAAATTTGCCTTCGTCAGGCGTATTTACCAAAGTATCACCAAAAACCGAATTAGGCCTGCCTAAAATGACCCAAAATTACCACACTTACGTCCAAGGTTTTCTCCCGTTTACGAAAAAGTCCTAGCGATGTTCCGAATAAGCCTATGGATGTGAGCCAGGGTGATGCCTAAAACAGACCATTCACATACCTCTTGACATTTGTGCTTAATTCATTTTAAAATGCGAGTACGCCCATATTTGAGAAGTGTGTGCTAAAATTAAATTTTATGTGATTGCATCGATGTGTGCGAAATAACTTTTATACTTGCATTTTCAATATCATTTGACGTCTTAATTGATATCTTATGTTTTCTATAAATATAGTCTATGCATGCACACAAATTTTGTAAGTCTGCTCTAAAGCGAATTTTAAGTTTAAAATAATTTGTTGTATAATTTGAGGCCATACACAAATTCGGATACAATTGAATTACAATCAGTGACATGTGAAAATGGGCCGAGCTTTATGCATGTGTCCATACTTTCCAAATATGGACCTCATTCAATTTGATGCGCCCCGCCCATTTTTGGGACTTGTGCGCTATTAGCTCCAATTTTGTTTCGGTATGTATCTAGATCCATATTTCTTTCATAATTACTTAAACGCAGCGATAAATGTTACAAACAACAAACAACAAAGTTGATGTTGTTGTTTTCTTCTTCGTTTAATTCTGAGTTATAGTTCCTTAGCAAAGAATTAGAATTCAATTTCGGGTCGCAGTTTAACTTGATGAATTCTCAAATAAAACAGTCTCCGGCCCTGAACGTTAACTATCCTTTGAGAGCGCGCGGATTTCCAAGAATCGATAACGCCAAGAGAAATGCGTGGGCGGTCCAATAAAGTTATTGATTTTGTCCTCCTCATAGACACCAGACGACAGCAGATAGCAGCCGACAAATGAATGAAATTCCATATCCGGCAGCGTTACTTGGTAAATGAGAGCTCATAGGAAAATGGGACGACACATACATACACGGGTCCGTGTGAGAGGGTCGATGCAAATGAAATATGTCATCTCTTAGCTGAGCATTTTTCGGCCTTGTGAGTACTCATTGAAATCGTCTCCACATAACCCTTCTGTATGATTAGTACCAACAATATAGGTTTTGATACATGCACAATGGCTTTTTATTTAAATGACTTGGAGCATGAAATACTCACTTAATTTTTTTTGTATTGATATCCTTCCCTTGAAAGGAAGCAAATATTACCACAAGTCTAAGGTTTATTTGAATTTATTTCAGTTTGTCGGCGCTTCTGTAGCATTTGCCAATCTGAGTTAGGCCCTTGAAAGACGCGTAGTTGTTACGGGGAATAGTGTAAGAATACAAGAAAAAATTGAATTGATCTTTTACTAGTCCTTGAGAATATGGACTTGAGTAGTTTTCTTTTGTTCTAAAACCTGCCTTCAAATATACTGACGCCAATAAAAATTGCATCAGTCATTTGTGAAGGGTAATTACTTACAAAAGACACATTCCACGTTAAAAATTATTTCCCCGTATTGAAGACAAATTCACTGCAGTCCGGCTCACACAAGAAATGGTTATGATTCAAGGGCGGTTTGAAGAGGAGAAATCGAGCTTAAAAGATTGGCACCCCTATTTTGAGGCAAAAACGGGACAGGCCTTATTGAATAGGGATCAAGACTAGCATCAAGTCATTGAACCATGAATATTGCACACAAAGTTTCGGAGAATATAACTTCACTCTTCTTGGCGAACAAGGCCGCCACCATAGCGCAGTTGGTTAGGCATAAGACTTCCAATCTGGAAGTCGTGGGTTCGATCCCCGGTGGCGGCTAATATCCTTTCCGACGTTTGTCTTTCACCAATGGGTAGATAATCGTAAACCTATGTGAAATAGCAGTCGGAGGCTAGGAAAGGGTATAATGGTAGTACAGGTGAAAGAAATACCAGGAATCCATTGTTAGGCGCTCCGGCCGCCGCGATATAACTGAAATAATGTTGAAAGCGGCGTAAAACCCCATTCAATCAATCAATCAATTCTTAGCGAACACCGGCTCGTTCCTGAACAGTATAAGGCATGTGATGACGTCTTTTGAAACGTCACCCAACGACATACTACACACGTTCTCAATGGTCTAATTGCCGAAAAGGTAGTTGGTGACATCGTGAAATTGACATTAATCTCTATCAAAACAATTCTTTATCGCTCACCCAGCGCTCCAATTAATAATTCTTACAACTCACTCAAACCATTCATAAACGCCCCAAAATCACTAAAATGATAAGATCGACAACTACATTCAAAATAAATACAACTGGAAAATTCGCGATTTCGCTGGCATTATTGAAATTCTATAAACGTCTGATTGGCCCTTGAAAAATTAAACTTTTTATTTATTTCGTGTGCATATTTCTATAAAGGGAGGTAATTTATATCGCTAATTTTGTTCATCCTGAACAAAATTGGCGATATCAGATTACCTCCCTTTACCTCCCAATACCCACTAATCGCACTCATTGAATTTCATTCCAAAATCATTCACATTTTCAATTTCACAATGTTGTTAACTGTAATGTTAACGGTGTTGACACAAATTTACTTGAAAAAAACTATGTATTAAAGAGTGTCGCAAACGGATTGTCCTCACGAAAGAGACAATGACGTTGAATGGACTACAGCGGACTACAGGCTTATCTGATCTGGTTGACCCTAGATCTCCGGGACGATTTGTCACCATAGCGCAGTTGGTTAGGCATAAGACTTTCAATCTGAAAGTCGTGGGTTCGATCCCCGGTGGCGGCAAATATCCTTTCCGACGTTTGTCTTTCACCAATGGGTAGATAATCGTAAACCTATGTGAAATAGCAGTCGGAGGCTAGGAAAGGGTGTAATGGTAGTACAGGTGAAAGAAATACCAGGAATCCATTGTTAGGTGCTCCGGCCGCCGCGATATAACTGCAAGATTGTTGAAAGCGGCGTTAAACCCATTCAAACAAACAAACAAAACAATTTAATACATTTCAATTGTTATGTGACCATAAGCCCTTATTAATGCCTTTGCCAAAGATCTGGTAATCAAACACTGATTACGTCAATGACGTTTTCCGATGCGGTTGCCTCGTCGTATAAACGTCAAAATCGGCCAAGTCTGTCGGATTATCTCTGCTAACGTTTGCAAGATTCGCTAATTTAACAATTACTTGACCTGCCAAAATTTTCCATGATGGAAAAAGCAAAAAAAATTCCAAATTTACACTGAGACGATTTTTTCTTGACGTCAGTATATCATAAGGCTTAGGTAAAGGATTGGGTTTATGCTCCGTGAAATGATTTAATTACGCAAATATTTCAACTATGATCATGAACTGTTTCAATTTTCTTTATTAATAATGGAGTATTTTCGAAACTGAATTTCAAATTAAAACATGAATATTTCCATATAATTAAAATACTAACAAATTATCTCTCAACACAATAAAAAATATGCGACACGTCGTGAAAAAAAGAACCCCTAACCACCTATAATTCAAACAGTCAAACAAAAAAAAAATCTACACAGCCAGTCATGCTGCATTTGGTACATCTACAACAAGGTGATCATACCTATTAAGGTAATGGAGCCGTAATGGTTCCGCAACGTTTCGGTAACCATAAACTTTAACAGTGTTAACAGAGTTTTCCCCAATTATTTCATTAGGCAACCTCGGTTAACATTGTGAAAGATCATGCGTTCCGCAACGTTGCGGAACTATTACGAGGCCAAAACCTTAATTTGGAAATTTTGGTACATTTCGCACTCAAAAGTCCTGTTGTTTTTCCTTATTCCTAAAACCATCCTAAAATTAAAGACATACATACACTGTACCTGGTTAAGGAACATGTCTTGTATTTAGTTGGCTAAAGAAACAAGAGGACGAATAGTCCTTAAGATTTCAGCTGAAAATCGGTTTACAAAGATTGCAAAATGCCAAAATTACAAATTTGAAACTACGAAATCCCTTTAATTCATTGTTTTATTTTGTTTTGTTTTACAAAGGTTTGACCCAATGGCATTTTTTGTTTTCTTAAACCAACTTTACACAATTTTGCATTTTCCTCAGATTTTTACGCATAAACATAACCCAACTTGAACCACTTTTAAACTCATAGGTATTATCATTTAGACATACTATTTTAACCAAGGTTCTCAAAATATGAGACAAAACTATAGGTTTCGATTGCACAAATGTTTTTTTTTTTTTTTTTTTCACCTACAGTTTGATGACCATGTGAGCTAGATTTGTTTTCTTTTGTTCCCGAACTAACCCTAATTCGAACTCGCCCGTGATATCATGAAGACAAATATCCTACCAGAGTTTCAAATTACTAGAGCACAAAAGTGGCTTCTTGAGTGCAAGCCTATCTTTTTGTAAGATTTGACCCTGTGACTTACTTTTTGCCACAGCTTGACCAAATTCCGAACTTATCTGACCAAGTTTCAAGATTGATGCAAAAATGTGTCCTCTAGAGCGCACACATTTTTGTTTAAAGATTTGTTTCAGTGAGCTACTTTTTTTTAACTCGACTTCAACTTAGTTCTATTTTTTCCGAGATGCAATGTAGACAAATGTGTTTACCAGGTTTCGAGACATTTGAGCCAAAGATGGCGCCCCCTAGAATACAAAAGATTTTTTCAAAGATTCAACCCTGTATAATTGTTTATTGACCCGACTTGGCCCTATTTCGAGCTCGTCAGAGATATAGTGTAGACAAGCATTCTGACCAAGCTTCAAGTCATTTGAGTAAAAAATATGACATATATCTAGGTTACACATAAAGTTATTCTGAAATTAAACCCTGTGAACTAATTTTTTACTCGAACTTGACCCAATTTTAAATCGTCCGGGATATAACGTTGACAAACATTCTGACCAGGTTTCAAACCATATGAGTAGAAAATGTGGCCCATAGAGTGCACATATACCTTTTTTAGAAGATATGACACTGTAACCTAGTTTTTATGCCGGAATTTACCGAATTTCGAACTGATGCGAGAAATTATGCACACGAATATTCTGACAATTAACGATTAACGATTAACGATTAATTTGAGGCAAAGAGTAGCTTCTGTAATTGCTAAAAGTCAAGACGACGGACGATGAACGTTGCCCGATCACAATAGCTCGACTTGAGCACTTCCAGCTCGGTAACCGGACAAAATCCCCTTAGGACAAAATCCCCTCGGTCATTTTTTGCATAGGCGGACAAAATCCCCTCGGTGGAATTGATAGGGCGGACAAAATCCCCTCGATAGAATTACTACGGCGGACAAAATTGTCCTAAGGGGATTTTGTCCGACATTCTCCAGCTCAGGGGCCAGTATTACTAAATATCTTACGATCATTTTTTGCGTCAGTCAGTTTCTACAGTAGAAACTAAATTTGGAATTCTGCCACGCATCCTCTCATTATAATCGTCTTCTAAAGAAACATTCCGACCAAGTTACATGAAGATTGGATCATATTTGTGGCCACTAGAGTGTAAACAAGAAAATTGTCATTGAGGCCCCTTTTCCCATGATAAGGCACGAATCCTTTCCATTTTCCATAGGATTCAACCTTGTGACCTAGCAAATATTCTGACCAAGTTTCATGAAGATTGAATCATATTTGTGGCCACTAGAGTGTAAACAAGGAAATTGTTATCAATGCCCATTTTCCCGTGATATGGCACGGATCCATTTTCAATAGAGTTCATCCTCATGACCTAACAAACATTCTGACAAAGTGTCGCGACGATTGGGCCATATTTGTGGCTTCTAGAGTGTAAACAAGAAAATTGTCATTAACGCCCATATTCCCGTGATATGGCACAGATCCTTTCCATTTTAGCAATTTTCACAAGGGACCACCCAAGGAATATTTCTGCCAAGTTTGATTGATTTTGACTCAGAAGTTTATGAGGAGATTTCGTTTAAAGGAATTGTTGACGCCGGACATTGATAGATCACAATAGCTCCATAGAGCACTTCGTGCTCAGGTGAGCTTAAACATGGAAACCCGCCATAGCCTCGATTAATTAACTAAATATTATAGTCAGGTGACTACTTTTTCAATAACATTTTTTTTCGAAGCTGTTGTTACCTGGCGAAAAGGTTGTTTCCGTGATATAGGTCATAAGAACATGGCAAGGAATTTAAATGGATTTTAATCTGCATGCGCTTGCATAAATAAAAGGTAATAAAACAGTGTTTCTGAAGCATTTTCCCTTAAGGCAGAAAGAAACTCTTGATAAAAAGGAGCGCAAACAAGGCAGTTGGCAGAATTATTTGGAATAACACTCTTGCGGTAGCCTGGCTCCCAGGCTGTCAGTTAGTCTTAAAAATTAATAAGGTAGACCACTCATGTTTAACTTTTTTCAAATTACCTCCCACATTCTCAAAAACTGACACTGATCGGCCAGTCAGAGAATATAAGCTGATAAGAAATTTTCTTTCTCTAGTTAAATTTGGCTTATTTTTTCACAATACTTCAGATCAGTGGGACGGGAGCCAGTCTACTCTTGCGGCAATGATTTGTAAATTGTAACTTGCTTTCAGCAATGCTGGAATAAAGAATGTCCCGTCACGTGAAAAGGTGCCATTTTGGGAATTCCGTTAAATAAGCAAATGAAAAAGGACAGATTCCATTAGAGATGGACCGGAGGCGGCATTTTCTAAGACTCTTTACCAAATGAATACGTTTTTATTTAAGAAGTGGTTTTATCATGAAATGCACTGCTTCATTCTCACTTTCTTGGGTTCTTTACTCACATTTGTTTTTATATCAGAAACCTACTCTTTCACAGGACCAATAAAACTCATCATTTTTACCATTGTATTCATTAATATATAAATCTAATTAGAAATATTCTCAGAAACATAACACAGAAGAAATACACCACTAACTTTGCCATTTTCAAAGCTGTTTTCCTGAATGCTGAATTTTGCTGGTCCTGTTAATGAGCAGTAATATTAGCAACTGACCCAACTCACAATCTACTTTCGGTCAAAAGGCCCAAATACTTTAAAATTTCTACAGCATTTGACAAGAAAGTACGGTTTACATTAACGCGAAATGCAAACGGTAGTCGAGTTGTTATTTTGCACATTTAGCGCCAAAAAAGAGAAAAACGACAATACTTTCACTGAAACATATGCCCTGTGGCAATTAAATGATGACGAAAATGAATCACGAATTGAATGTTGCAAGCCATTTTGATAGATTTATTATGTTTACTGCATTTGATAAGGTCATTATCTAGATAATTTTGAGCCGTTCATTTGATAATACAAGAGGACTATAATGGTCCTGTAGCGTCATCTTCTTGTCCTCGAATTCTGCCTCAGTAATTCGAAGTGTCTTAATGATGGTCATTAAATGAATGTTAGTACTAATTCAAAAGAATCATGATAATTACATAACGCACTTTCAAATTTCAAACTTCATTTCAATATTTCTGAGAAAGATCGAACCAAAAATGTGACATTTACCATAATAATAGGGACTTGTCTATAATGATGCTTTTCCCACGAAATAGGTAAGTTAGTCACTGAAAAAAGGGATCTTCCTTATGATCAGACACATATTATTAGAAAGTTTTAGCCAAAAGTGTGACCTCTATAGAGTGGTTACATTCAATTGTATCTTTTAAAATCGATATTGCTCCCTTCGTATGACATAAATCAGAATGTCAGTAAAATCAATTTTTTTTCCAATTGGGATCTACCGTTATGAGCAGACGAACATTTATAGCTAGTTTTAAAAAAGTTGAGCCACACTGCGAGTTCGAGAGTTGTAAAAATGAATGTGTCTTTAAGGCTCTTTTTCATGTGACGTAGCCTAAGTCGGAACACCACCATAATTAATATAGGGTATTTCTTATGATGTGACGAAATTATGAAAAATATAGTCAACATTGTGACATCTAGAGTTGTAACAAGGAACTTGTTTTAAGGTTCCTTTTTCCATGACATAAGTTAGAATGCCTCCAGAATCTATTATTTTCAGCAAGTTTGAAATAGTGAGTTTTAGAGTGGTAACAAGGATATCGTTTTATGATAAGACTCCTTTTCATGTGGCATTGAATTATTGGGTTATGAAACAGTTGCCAGTGTCCAGGGGAACCTTTTCGAGTATTCGGTTAATAGATATATCAGAAAAGATACTGATTTCATTTCTATACTCTTCAAAAAAAGTTCTTTGACATTTGATCTATATGCAGATTATAATTTCGACATATATATCTATATTTATGAGCAAAGTCAATCAATGAAGATGAAGTCAATGCATCTTCACACTGTATTAAAACAAAATTACTTTTTTGATCAAAGATTTGTAACAGAGGCGTTGATTAAGGACTTTACGTCGCACGCGTCTTATAGTGGCAAACTTGACCTCTCATATCTGGTTCCACACTATCTCACCAGAGATCCAACTTAGACTGGAGACCTAAGTGTTCGTTGACGTAGCAGTTAGATTGAAAAATCCCAAATATCGTAACGTCATTTAGACGTCCTGGACGAATGTTCTTATCCAGCGTCAGACTGATCTGGTTCTATACATAACGCTGTGAGGCATGTTTTAGCCGTGCAGGAGATACAAGATAGTCTGTCCGGAAACAACAAAGTCATTTGCAACGACTTGTCTTATATAGCCTGCTTTGTGGCGACCAAAAACTTTATGACGTTGTTCCTCCGTTCGCTTGACATGTTTTCATTACAGGTCTGTGCCTAGACGTTCAATTTCAAAAGCAATCAAGCAATGGCATTTCATCCACAACACAAAGGAGAGCTATCAATACTTTTCAGTTAATCTGGAACTACACGTGCTGAATGAGAATTCAGATTTTACGTTTTTTGACGTTGACGTCTCTATTGAGAAACGTGGTCGAGTGATTTATCGCAATTACATGTGATATACTTACATCCTAACTACTGTTCACAAATCAATCAAAATTTATCGAAGTTTTTACATGAACTCAGAAAAATTGTATGTTAAATCAGTGTCAAAGAACTTTTTTTGAAGAGTATATATGAAGAAATGAGAAAACACGTTTGGGAATTTGATAATCTTTAGGAAGAGTCATAAAAACTTGTCTAAGAAAATCTACCTATCGAAAACATCAGATGAATAAATGACGTGTCAGGTCAAAATACACACGTAGAAATCTTAGTTCATAGATAAGCTTAGACTAAAATTCTTAGGTTCCGCAATAAAAAAAATAGAACCAAACATTCACATGTAAAAAAATGCTGGTAAGGCTTTATTTGTCAGAATATGTTGTTCGAATTCCATTTTTAGAAGGTTAATCTACTGTAGGTTCGTAGTAATTCTAGTTTTATCATATATAAGGAGCATTCAGTCGATCGGCGACTAAAACATCGTAACTAAATCCGAAGCAAGCCTTATTTAAGACATTTTGGCAGCCATGCAAGAAATTCTTTTGGTCTAGATAAATTGATTAATGGGTGGTCTATATTCACTGCATCTAAGAGCAGAATTTAGTCTTGAAAATACTTCGGTATGATTCAGCATGAAGAGTTCGACTACTGCAACTGGTAATTGTTTATTTTTTAAGTTGGAATGCGGAGCAATTCCAACTTAGATTTAACAAAACCGCAAAATGAACACAAGATAATTTCATTTCGGGTTTTTTGAGAACACATATCACGTGAACAGGATGTGAATACACTTCGGCCTATTTTGTATATCTGAACTTGACAAAGACATACAGTTTATTTCATCAAAAAGTAATAATGCTATACAATTACACAACTATCAATTCACGTATATTGTTAACACGCTAATTTATGTTTTAAACGATATTTATTGAAGGTTGCGTACGAATATATTAGTATCACATGTTTGCATTACTATATTTGGAAATCATGTGATAAGTCAAGTCCAATAAGGTCAGCAAGAGACAATAGCACTAGCCAATCACGTGATCTGCTTATTTAGTAATGTCGCGATCTGTTTTCTCAGTATTGTGGCAATAGCACAGACCGATCACGTGATCTGCTGATTTGGTAAGGTCGCGACCTGTTTATCGTAGAATTGTGTTATAGCTTCTTTTAAAGGTATAGTTTCTCTTTCTGAACGACCTTATTACTCATTTAACTTTTGACAAGGTGTTAAATCGTAATTTCTGTCGAAGCTACGAAATAAAAAATCTTTTCTTAAAGTGATGATACACTTTAAAAGATAATGAATATTTTTGCAACATATTGTCGTTTGTTTTCCGTCATATTTCAGTTATTCCATGAAGGATGCATTGTAAAAACTCATCCACATATACCCTTGCACCATACCATTAATTGAATTATAAATATCTTTGCCCATTGCATTAACCAAGACAATTTGCCAAACAAACCGGCTATTTCAACTTGTTTTCTTCACATTCTTACACATCAATATGTTTAAGAGCACCATCATACAGTTACATGTAGTTACATCGTGAAATTGACATCCATCTCAATGAAAAAAATTCTTAATCGCTCACTCAGCGCTCCATTGATTCGTTCCAAACACTCACTCAAACCATTCAAAAACGCTCAAAGTCATTAGTCATTAAAACAATAAGACCAACATGTACATCCAAAATGAATTAAGCAAGAACCAATTCTCGATTTCACTGACATAATTGAAATTTAAAGCGTCTGATTGGTTATTGACGATATAGAAAGCTATTGATTGAACTTTTATGCATATTTTATATAGGTTTTATATATCGCTCATTTTGTTCATCCTGAACAAAATAAGCGACATTGGATTCCCTCCCTTAAATTTCACTCAAAACTTGCAACGCTCACTTATTCAACACCATGCTTAAATTATTCCAAAATCGTTCACCTTATCAATTTCACGATGTTATTAACTGTACCACCAGCTCAGTAGTAGAGGAGCATAATTGAGCATAATTTCATCAAGTCTGTCTCTCAGTCCATTGACATTTGGCTTTTCCGCTAGATAAACGGAGAAGCAATTGACCTGCAATAACGAAACTTTGCACAAATATTGCACATGACCCAAAGAAATACCCTATTATTTCGGGGTCATACATGTCACGGCCATCAGTAAATTTTAACAGTTAACAGTTTCCAATCTTACTGAACAACCAATTGACCCAAATCATAAAACTTGACACAAATGTTGTCAATGACCCAGGAAAGTGCTCAATTTCGGGGTCACAAAGGTCGAAATCACAATTGAACTTCGTCCAAAAATTGTCTTGAGATTCTAACTCATTAAGTAAAAGACTTCCCTGCGAAAATAGCTTTTCATCATGGACAAATCACTTTGCGACACTTCTTATTAAAAATGTAATTGATAACTCAAATAGAGCAGAATCCATTTGAAAAATAAAATAAAAACTGTTTTGATTGTATAAGTGTTCGCTTGTGCGTCCATTATGGTTGTATGGTCCGTACTGTATCATTTTCTTCTTTTTTAGCTCACCTGAGCACAACGTGCTCAAGGGGAGCTTTTAGGATGACCCTGACTCCGTCGTCCACTTTCTTAAAACTTCTTCTTCTCCTAAACCGCTGGGCCAATTTCGATGAAATTTGCCAGAATGTTCCCTGGGTGACCCTCTTCAAAATTGTCGCTATATTCTAATTGGCCAATAAATATGGGTATGGCAGGGCAGGGCTTATTTTTAGCCAAAAATCTTTGAACGACATCTCCTCCTGAGCCACTGGGCAGATTTCAATCAAACTTTACAAGAATGTTCCTTTGATGACCCTCTTCAAATATTGTTGGCAAAATTTTCATTAGCCCATAAATATGGGCATGGCAGGGTAGGGCTTATGTTGAGTCGTCTCTGTAATGAATGGGTTGGCCGGGTCTATTATGACTGCTTATAATTCGAATAATGTCTCCTCTTCAACAATTAGGCAGATTTGAATGACTTTTTGCCAGAAAGTTTCATGGATAAGATCCTCTAGACCAATCGAATTCATGTGAGCGGCTTAGGGTCATTCTTCACCCCTTGTTATCATTTATCTTTCATCAGATTCAGGCCTGTATAGCGATTCAGAGGTTTACGTGTCTCTCGTTGTTGAAATACATTGATTTATATACGCCCGTCAAAGGACGAGACGTATTATGTGATCACCTGTGGTGGGCGGGAGCCGTCAGCTTCGTTAGAAGTTTGAGGTCACCGTCTCCCGAACGCATTCCAACTTATCAGTACTTTCAGTACTTTGATTATACTATGTATGCCCATGATACATGTGGGGAAATTGTGACCCGCCATGCGAAAAGGAAGCATGTGATAAGTGTGCAAATGTCGACCCTAGTCAGGCTCCGCGTATACGCAGTCTGACTAGGGTCGAAACTTTGCGCACTTAGCTATTTTTAAGAATCGAGAATGATCAATATATCCTCCTTTCAAAGAATTTTTGAAATGAAACCTCTGTTTGGCCTGTTCTAGGACCAATCTTTAATTTAAAAATAGATCTAACGGAGTTCCCGGATATTCCCTTTTTGCGGGACGGATCACATGTAGATGTATCTGTTATAAGTTATTATTTGTCAACAATTAACTATTTGTTTTAACACCAGTGAGGTTACATAGTAAAAATTCGAGATTGAATAAAAGAAAAATGCAAAATGCAATCTACATGTTTCAACTTAAATAGACTTACTTCCTTATCAAACCCCCAGACTACAAGAAACACGTGGGCGTTTCCCTGATTATAGGTAGCGATGGAGAAAAAATACTTTTCATGTCTGTGGAAAAAATGCTGATCGGTAATGTACATATAATATGTCTGTAGGAATATCGGAAGCAAATTTATAACTCGAATATTTTGTTACTGGTAATTACATGTGTGTTTTGAACTGCTTTTCCATTGAAAATAATACTATTCATTCGTGTGGGGATTTGTGTGTGTGTGTGTGTTTTCTAATAAAACTATTAATTCGTTATTTTTGCATATTGGCGACTGAAAGTTCATGATTGTAGCGCACTCAACCTGTATTTATACGAAGGTCTGTCAGCTATGGACAACTGTTTGGTTTTGCTCAATGTGTATTTTTATGTGCCATTGCTCATACATTTGCATGGGAGGCCTTTAGAAACCGCTTTGTTGTCAGTGAAAATGAATGTATAGAGGTACCGACACGCCATTTGAACAGCCTATATCGAGGGTTTAGTGCAAGACTATACTAAGTGTATATACATTGTATTTGCACTTTGTACACTCTTGCGCTAAACCCTCCATATGTCATAATTATCGCTGAGACTGGACCACCTAACCATGGGCTCCTTATATCCAACCTGAACAATAAATACCTAACCATACCCGAGTTTCGAGTTACGCGTCCAACCAAGTAGATTATGTACCGTATAGTGATGCATATATGGAATGAAATGTGGTGTCGGTAAGAGTGTTAGCTGTACCTACCACAACGAGCTCGCCCTCATTCGTATTGCTCTCTAAATTGTAATCAAGATCTTATTTTCCGCAGACGAATAACTTTAAACAAGAGTGACGATCACCACGCAAGATACGCCGCCAAAAGGATTTTCATTAAAATGAGAGCCCCCTTTAATGTGATAGGAATAAAAGGTTGAATTATGCTTTTGATCGCAAGATGCAGATAAACTTTGAAAGTATCAATCAAATCAATCCTTAAATGGCGAGTTGTTTCCTTTTATCAGAAATGTACAACTCAGGGTCAGGTGACTAGGAACATTTTGTGAAAGCTTTATCAAATTGGTCCATAAATGAAGGAGGAGTTGCGTTCACAAGAATATTTACAAGAAGGTCCCCTTTTCCATGACGCGACTGAAATTCACAGAACCGCAACAATTTGCGCTTGGTTAGGTGACTAGGAACATTTTGTGAAAGTTTCATCCAAATCGGTCCAAAAGTGAAGGAGGAATTGCGTTCACAAGCTTGTAACGTACAGACGGACGGACAAACGGACAGACGGAGAATATGATACCTATATACGACCACCTTCGGAGAAGTATAAAATGGGACTCGTCACGCGAAAAGGCCATGGACCATCTTGGAAGTGCGAAAAGTTTTAACCTGGTCAGACTGCGCGACTTGTGCAGACTGGCCTTGGTCGACACGAAATTTCTAGATCTAGAATAATTATTCCACCTGCCTAAGTAACTCTTTCCGAAATATGCCTTCTAGTTGACCTATGCAGGATCCTATCCCTTTTTTCAGACCCTTAATGGCTCTTGTCGCGTGACGGATCACAAAACTGAATCGTTAGGCTTTTGATGTCAGTGGTCAATCGGAGATGCCAGTGAAAAGTCGAGCGTAAAGGCATATATGTACACGTCTTTTCAACGACTGCTCTTCTGAAAATGATTTTCAGCATTCGCATGACAGTACCAAATATCGGTGTGGGGAAAAAATCTAAAAGGTTAAACAAAAAATGCCTTTGAAGACGCAACTTGTCTGAAATAGATTGACTGACAAAACAGCCATTAATTTACTAGATAATGGCAAACTTTTCGAGAAGATTTATGTATTTTATGTAGCTTATACTCGATCCAATTCCCAGGCGGTTTGCATACAAAACTGCGTTCAAAATGAAAACGTTCTCAAAGCGTTAGTGAAATGGTACCCCACTTTGCACGTGCAGTCACGTGCAAAGCGGGGTACAATTTCTAAACGTTCTCAAACATTTTCGTCATGCTTAATACAGGGCAGTTCAGCGCTTAACAATAACTTGTGCGATTGCATTTATATCGAATGGCATGAGTCAGATTACTATTAGACCGTGCACATTCTTGCGACTAATATATCGAACAAGACTAAATCACTTCGAGGGTCCAAACTGCATTTTTTGGGATTCTCTAGCACATTGTGGTGCTTTTAAATGTAATCGGAAACGTTAAGAGAAATAGCAGCAGTTTATGAGTTTAGCGATTTACAGTATACGAGTTATGCGAGATCCACCGCTACGCCATATGCAAGATGCAATTATGCGAGATCCACCGCTACGACATATGCAAGATGCAATTGCAATTAGAGGATACCGTTTAATAAACATTTTGCCAAGTGTAGGTATGATAAATAGAACGGTCGCCTTCCTACTTAAAAGAAGTCGAATTAACTATATGATCCAGTGCACATGAAATCTGAAAGAATTGTCAAAGTCGCTGTCTTACGAATTCTGCGATTTGATAATCAAAATTTTCACATTCTAGGTACTATAATATAATCGTGTTATCGGAAAGGTAATTGCAAATAAAGTTAAGCTATATTGCCTAAATAGAAGTATATGTAGTCGAGCAAATATATAACTCACCTTTAAAAACAATCCAGATTTGCTCTGACACTTACATTGACACGTCAACACTGTATAGTTTAGTAAACAATTTCTCGCGCACTAAATGTGACACCGTGCACTATAAACCGCCCGTCATTTCCCACATTCCACAAGGACAGGTAAAGAAGGCCCCTTCATCAACTACCTAACTGGGCTGTCAGCTGTCGACACTGACACCTGGATGCTCGACCTGGAAAATGACAATTGATTAATGAGTCATCGTACAGGTAAAAATAAACAAATAATTTCGAGGGGACAGCGCGGAACTATTATAAGTGCCTATAAATATATAGGCACTTATAATAGTTTTGCGCTGACCCCCACCCCCACCCCCACCCCCGATTTGTTCGTCCAAACACAAACAGTTTGTGAAGGCGAAAAGAATCGCATTGAGCCTGTTGTCCAAAGTCGAAGAGTTTCAGACATTCTGTAACCAGTACGGCCATTATTATACCCCCCTTCGAAAATGAGGGGGTATATTGCTTTGCACTTGTCGGTCGGTCCGTCCGTCCGTCCGTAGAACGTTTTTTGTCCGGAGCATATCTCAAAAAGTATGCAAGTTAGAATCATGAAACTTCACAGGCGGATAGATCCCATTGAGCAGAAGTACAGTGCACAAGAACCATAACTCTACTCAACATTTTGTGAGGTTTTGCCCTTTGTTTATTGACAAAGAATAGGCCATTGACCTACTTTTATGGGGGGGGCGAAAATAATTTACAAACGTTTCGTGTTCGTTCCTGTGCTTACTATTAGTGTCATAGAACGTCGGTCTTGCTAGCAAAGATCATGGATGGATATCGGGAGAGATTGTAATCGATATTGTGTCGTTCATTTCATATGGTTTTGTTCAGAAATATTGATTTTAGAAAGATGCTACATCCGCCTTTCTCTACTTCTGTTGTTTGAGACCTAGAATGGCCCCAGTCGGGTTTTTTTCTGCATTCTAAGAAGAGATTTTTGTTGTAGTTCTATTACAAGCCTCTTTTATCCAAGTTCATATTAACAAGTGCTATACAAAAAACGACTCTTCTTTAAAAAGTCAGGGGACTTAATTGTAAAGACTTTGTCGCATTTAATTCCCTTTAAAAAACTGGAAAGAAGACAGGTAGTTAGACTAGTGGAGGCCTGGTGGATAAGAGATTCATGGTATCAGAGACATAAATGTTATTCTTTGTCTCTGATGGTATAAATAAAAGGCTTTTTTTCTATGGGGAAGATTTCTAGAGTAAAGTTTCAGGGCGCACTTGCGGACGCACGATAGACATTGTACCACTTTAATAATCTCTATTACATTCAGTCAATGGAGCTAAAATTGGGGGCAATTTAGTCAGAAATACAAAAGGCGCACACAAGACAGAGCTCTGTGAATATATTTAAATGGTTTAGACACAATCAATATTTTGGACACTTATAACTGTTCTCAATATTCTTTACAATTATACAGTTGAAGACATCGTGAAATTGACACTGATTCCGATCAAAACCATTCTAAATCGCTCACTCAGCGCTCCATTCATTCATTCATTCATTCATTCCAAACACTCCCTCAAACCATTCAAAAACGCTCCAAGATCACTAAAATGATAAGACCAACAACTACATTCAAAATGAATATAGCTGGACAAAAACGCTATTTCACTGACATTATTGAAATTATAAACGTCTGATTGGTCCTTGAAGAGAAAAACTATTTATAGAACTTGTATGTATATATTATAAAAGGGATGTAATGAATATCGATAATTTTCTTCATCCTGAACAAAATTAGTGAAATCGAATTACCTCCCTCCAATTTCAAAAAAAAATCACCCAACGCACTAATTCAATTCCATTCCAAAATCATTAGAAAATCATTCACCTTGTCAATTTCACGATGTTGTTAACTATATTGTGATCGGTCCTCGTCCATCCGCCTATCTTGAAAATTTAGTCTACTGAAACCAGCTGATAAACCAAGCTAAAACTTAGCAGTGGTATTTCTTGTGATAACCTCACCTGATGTTGTTAGGAGTATATAATTCTGAAAACTGGTTGTAATGACAACAGAAACTGTTTGACTCAGAAGCAAAGTGAGAAATATTGTTCACAAAGCCCTTCTTGATTTATCAAGGGATTTTCACCAGGCTTTTACACAATGTTCCTCCCCGTGACAGAGGGTCTATAGGATTCACATTAGATAAGTTTGGGGATCGTGGTTAGTTTTTGATTTCTGAGTATTGTATTTTGACATTTCCGGATTCTCGCTTTTTGAGCGAAGGTTCACGTTCAAAACGGCCTGTCCTGCCTAAATATCTATGATCTGTCACGCAAAAAGGTGCTTCTGCCATCGGAACTCCGTAAAACAAATATTTTGACATTGGAATCAGATAGAATAAATGATCTAACGTTTTGTCATTCATTTAGCAGTGATATTAGCAAGTGAAAATTCACCGATATTTCTCGATAATTTATGGAAAAATATGAAAAAAAATTAATAATTTCATTATTGCCACGTGCATTGGACCACATAGCGTTCTATATCAGTTGAATCCTAAAAATTAAGATTTTGACGACACTGCCGATTTCGCCTGTTTCGTCAAAAATAAAATATTACATTCTAAATAAATTCGGTGTATCGTACGTTCTGAAAATCTATTAAATACAGACAGGCGCGACAAAATAAATATCACTGACTAAGTAAATATGATTTAGTACGTCATTTTGCAGTAAATTATGCTGCAGGCTACATATAAATGGTCATATTTCAACCGAACTGGAGAGAGAGATAATATCTGCTCTGCTACGTCCGTTTAGAGGACTAAATTTCAAAATTACGTGTATGTTTACCCGGTATAATAACTTGCTTGCAGGTCGATCACAAAGATTTCAGAGACATTGAAGATCAGGTCACTATCATTTTATTATTATTATTATTATCATTTTTATTATTATCATTATAATTGTGATTACTACAGATAAAAAACATCGTGAAAATGACAAGATAAATGAATTTGGAATGATTTTTCTTGGGTGAAATTGAATGAGTGTGCGGAGGGTGCTTTGGGTGAAATTCAAGGGAGATAATCCAATATAGCTAAATTCGTTCAAGATGAACTAAATTAGTCATATTTATGACCTTCCTTTGATAAAATTTGCATATAGGTTCATAGAATAGCTTTTTTTCACGAACCCATCATACGCTTACAAAACTCAATTTTGTCAGAGTTGTAATAACTAACTAATGCTCACCTTGTACTTTGTTCTCAGGTGAGATAAAAGGCCTCAATTTCCTCAGTCGTTATAATAGACAAGGATGACGGATATATATTCAGGCCTATCTTTAAAATAACGAATCGTTATAAACACATCACTTATTATTTCTTTTTTTAATTTCTCAAATCCCGTAACTTCGTATTATGTCAAGCTGTATTTACGACAGTTTGATAGTAGACTGGCGGTTCGAAATTCGATACAAGACTCATTAAAGTACTTTCGATGTATCAAATAGACTGGGTACATTGTTGTACGCACGAGCCCATCGGTCCGTAACATGAACAAAGTATCATTTGTATAGTTTTCTTCTAAAATTTATTGTGGTTGAACAAAATATCGCAACAACAGCTTATTATAGCAATTTATATAACGACGTTTTGGTAGATCAACGACGATGTAGAAATCTACGGATTAACGATCGCTCGCCGCTCAAAAAAAGCTTGAAAATACATTGTAGAGAATGAAGAAATTGCTTCTTAGCAATTTCTACATTCTCCTCAATATTTTCTTCCTCAAATGATTTGTTTTTTTCATAAACTTTCATTGACTGAAAATTGTCGTCTGAAATTTCGTTGATCTTGGCTCAGCGTTTTCTAAAATTGTCTTGTCAGTTAACAAACTTACTATTAGTGTACAGAAACCTTACGCATTTTCTTCCTCCTTCCGACTATTGTTTCTAAGCTCCAAAATGATTTTCCCAACAGTGATACTTAGCAAGCCACGACAAACAGTTCCGCAACAGACTTGTGTTCAGCGAACGAAGCACGAGCGAGGGCTCGAGTTTGAAACACCAAAAAATGTGATATGTGTAAAACAGTTATGTCCCCCCCCCCCCCCAATAAGAGCAAGTCTATGGAATATTCTTTGTCAATTAACAAAGGGCAATAACTTAACAATATGAAAAGTAGAGTTACGGTTCTTATGCACTGCACATCTCCTCAATGAGATATATCCACCTCTGAAGTTTCGTGATTCTAGCTTGCCCACATTCAGAGATACGCTCCGGACAAAATAGTTCTACGCATGAACGGGCAGACCGACAGGTGCAAAGCAATATACCTCCTCTTCCTCAAAAGAGCCGCGGCATTAGCGCAGTTGGTAGCGCGCCGGACTTCTAATCAAGGGGTCTAAATTCGCACGGGTTCGATCCCCGGCCGCGGCACTTATCCTTTCTGACATTTGTCTTCCACCAATGGGTAGATAATCGTAAACCTATATGGAATAGCAACTGGAGGCTAGGAAAGGGATGTGGTGGTAGTACTGGTGTGAAAATCCTATTCAATGATTAACAAAGGACCTTTATGATCATGTACGAACCCATGTGTTTCTACAGCAAAGGATTCAGTCGTGGTATTTTTTAAAGCAAGAAATATTTCATTTCGGGCCCATTTTTCTATGTTACTTATGGTGATTCTCGTACTTGTTTCGTGGCTAGTGTTCATTTTCACGCGCTTTTTCGAGTGAAGGTATTTTGTGTCATGCTACAATACATGCATTAAACACCGCTATAAGACGGTGATAAATTACTCTGAGCTACAGATAATGGGGAATTATGGATTTCTTATCAATGTATTTCAAAAATAATAACTAAAACCCTATCTTGCTGTTACGCATTGGGATCGTCTCGGCGAAACGATTCCAATGAGTACCCACAATATAGCTTTCATTCAGAAATAACGATTTTAGACTGGCTTTTCCCCTTTTATCTGTACCTTTGAAATGCCGCAATTTTCACTCACGTATGTTTCTAAATTACCATCGATAAACTATATCAAATTTCCCTTATTTACAAAAACTGAAAGGAGTGGGTGAATAAATATGTTTATTTCACATGAAATGTTCTGTCATTCATTTCATTCATAATTTCATAACAGATCGCGGCGTAACAAAAGTGGATAAGCCTACAATCACTGGAGATTTGACAGATCGCAGCTGTCAAGAAATCGATAAACAAATCAGGGCCCGAGATTATAAAACTTTTCTCGGGCTCAGGCTCAATTTTCTCAAATTTTAAATTGAAATAAAAGTACGAAATTAAAAGATAAAATTAAACTGTTGTTATTTGTAACAACTTATCAATATCGTCTTTTATGTTAATATATTAAAATGAGTAATAAAACAGAATTACGGCTTTAATCTCAAATTGAAATTTAAGAAAAATTGAAATGAGCCCGGGAAAAGTTTTATAATCTCGGGCCAAGATGATTTATTTCAGTCGATATAAAAATGCTGATAAGTGATACATTTCTCCATTCACATAAAAGTAAATTCGTTGTTTTGCGACGTACACTCTATTCAATCACTAATAATTTGCATGTTGTATTAAAATTAGGACAATGCAACAAATCGAACAAACCGATGGATCCTGGCAAAACAATTGTAACTGCCTATATGTTTATAGGCAGTTACAACTGTTTCGCACTGAGACAGCGAAATGACGATTTAATGTCAGTAACTGTCTGTCTTATCGGAGTTCAAGTTCGAGACTGCGTTTGGTTAATTACGTAAAAAGAACAATTACTCATTGTCGTATGTTTCCTTTATCCGAAAAGTAATAATGTATAAAGTGTGAAGCGGGGTTTACTCGGAGGACTCTGAGGGGACCACTCTAAAATAATCTATTCGCTATTACACTCCGAGTTTCTGAGATATCTTAGAATCGTATTGCCGAGACAATTCCAAATAGTACGATTCCATTGAGTATATGAATGAATGGTTCTAAACTAAAACGTTGACAATAGTAAAGGGAGATTTTATGCGATGAGCCGTGATATCTATATTCGTATGTAGATTCCCGAGCTCATTTTGAAAATAGATGTAATATTAAATAATTATATACTCGTATGAAAAGCTTAAGTCAGTAAATTTGTTTTCTACCTGCAGGGATGTCTTAGTAAAAGGTAAAACTCATTCTTAGATTAGGATATCCCGGGTTCTGTACTGTGGGTACTCGTTTGAATCGTTTCGATAAATATATCCAACCGCTATAGGTCATTGTCAGAATCTAAATTTTGGACGTTACATATTTCATCGGATGCGACCAGTCAAAAAATAGCATCGCATTCCGAGGACAGAAATCTGTACTAATTGTCAGAAATACATGTACATGAATAGCTTTCAAATGTACATTTAGACTATAATTTCTGTGTAAAACTCTACGTAATGGGTATGTATACAAATTATCCAAAACGAGGCTATCACAACAGCAATGCATTTAGGATGGCAAAACTGTGCAAACTGTTTGCAAATTATACCATGCTTTGCACTTGCGCTTGTGCAAAAAGCGGGATATCATTTACAAACAGTTTGCACCGTTTTGTCATCCTGAACGCAGGGCAGATACTCACTAAAATAATAAGTGAGCACAGCACGGAATTGTTTTTTAGGCTCAAATTTGAACGTTACATGTTCCATTGAAACCAGTCCAAAAACAGCAATCAGAGGACACAAATCTGTACTAGGAATTGTTTATGATATACTTGAAATCAAAACTATACCTTTCTTTTTACGTATCAGTATACCTTAATTATCCATTCGGTGACTCATTCTTTATTTGTAAACATGTCATTTACCGGTCAACACTGATATTTTAATTAAATCCATTAACACACTACAAATTTTTTAGCACAGTTTATAATTATACAAGTTTTTTCCTGTAATAAACATATGTTTCGTGTTTGTCTAGAGCCCATCCTTCACTGATAATATACACAAGAAAATCGTTCGATAAGCCTAATTTCATATGTACAGTAACCCTTAAAAGCAAGTGGTTTGAGCGATAAATAACGACAGATAGGCTTGGCAAGGAAGAGAGGGCAAACAGCCTTGCGTTCAAGATGAAAACGTCCACGAAACGATTTGCAACACGTTCGTGTAATCAAGTGCAAAGCGGAAAACAATTTTTAAAGGAGAAAGAGAGCGACGGCGAGACGGACAGACGGACAGTGAGAGATGAGGGAGAAGGAGATGGGGGAGAGAGAATATTTAACATTGAATTAAACTGTTTTAACTGTCTTAATACCTACTTACCTACCGTCTCTTGAGATTCTTTGCCAATCAATAATTGAATATTCACAAAATGTTCATAAAACCAAAGCGATATTTGAACAAAACAGGTTGCATTTAATGGAGAGTATTTCACATTATATAAAATCCTACACATTCTCCACGCACCTTTATTGCAAATAAACTTTCCGTAAATAATCTATTTTTACACCCGACAGCCTACAGGCGTTGATTTCACAAATAATATATTTCAACATGTATACATCGGTAAAACCACGTAAAATACAGAAAATATTTCGGATACGCCAAGTTTGCGGATATTTTTAGAACACCAAGCGAGTATCAAATTTTACGGTGTTTTAACGATTTTCATGCATGGCCCGGTGGATTTTGCTGCTTATAGATAAAGAGACAAAGGGCTTAACCTCGTTCTTTTCATTCGGTATCTTTCAAGTTCTGGCTTTTATATTAATCAAAGCGCTGATGGGACTGAGATGTTGTTTGTATTGAATGACTGTACTAGATGAATTAACAAATTCGTCTGAAAATATCTTCCGCTCGGCTATCATCTCATCATTAGTTCAAATTCGAATTCAAATTCAAATTCCTTTATTGGTTTAAAAAAATCCAGTTATAGGATTGTCACCAAGAACAAACATACAGTAAACATACAAGACAGAACTTATCAAAAGTTATATATCAGATGGGTATATATTCTTAGATTAAAGATCCGATTTAAAATATCAGCATACATATCAAGAGCCAGAGTCAAATAATCATGATAGTGCCATTCAAAATCATTGCAACCAGAGCTTGAAGAAGGCAGTTATTGCTATGCTTAAGAATCACACTCATAATACTTGCCCAAAGTTAACCCTTTTTTAATATATAATTAATTCTATGGCATTTATGACCAGTTATAAAGGTAACGATGACCCAAAAAACATGCATATCTTATAAAATGTTTGCATTCAATGATAAGTTTATAAACAAAAATAAAATTGAAAGCTTAAAAGAAATAAATAGATAAACTTATAAAGACCTAAAGAAGCAGCAGAAAACATTTTTATTTTCATATTTATCTATTAATTAATTTATTTTATTTCCTTTTTTCCCCTTCTTTATTAGCAGAAAACAATGACAAAATGAACAATTTGCGTCTAAGAAGATCTGTTCTATTTTTCAAAATAAGGATCAACAAAGATTAGTAAAAAGCAAGTTATCTTTACCAAGAAGATGGATAAACAAGGCACATACTTAAGTCTCCAAATCAATACATTGAAATAAAAGGAAACTCAAGAGTATGCAGCTGTTTTTGCGAGTAAATTATCTCTTTCCTCAAACATTTTATGAACATAAGATATATACAAGTATCGAAGGGCATATTTTTACCAAGTCCTCAACGGAAATATTTTGTATTTCTATATACAGGGTATAATTTAACTCTATACCTATATAGATGGCTCAGCGTAAGATAGTTGTAACTGCCTATAAACATATAGACAGTTACTGAAACAAGATGATTGATGCTGCCCCGAATTCCCATACTTATCGTCAGCAAGTATTTTGTACATAAAAAAACTTGTGATTTGAAAGTAATATGTCGTCGTTTGACTACAAAATCTCGTTTTTTCAGCTTAATCAATCTGTAGTTTCGAGGTTTTGTTCGCTCACAAACAGTATGTGATGCCAATCTTTGCGATGTTATGATTCGCTTCTTTGCATCATCAGGGGCCGGTTTTACTAAAATTCTTACGAAAAAAGTCGTAAGTCAAAGTCACAAACCGTACCTGGTGTTGTCATTCATTGTTAGATTCCGACTTGCAATACCTCATTGGAATCGTCTTTAGAAGACGATTCCAATAAGATGGTGCATGGCAGAATTCCATATATAATTATTACAGCAGAAAAAAACTTTAATTTTCACCCGGTCAAAGAATATTTGGTAACGCTTCGCACTGTCAACCATACTGTTCCGGGTCAGATTCCCGACGGCGGCACATATCTTTTCTGACAATTGGTCTCCCATCAATGGGTAGATAATCGCAAACGTATGTGGGATGGCACCTGGAGGCTAAAAAGTAGTAGTAGTTGTGCGTGAAATACCAGGAATCTATTGTTAGCTGTTCCAGTCTGTGCGAGTTGCTCGTTTATAGCGGTGTAAAAACTATTTCAAATAGCATGTATAAATAACTAGTTAAAACAGACATTAATAGACCGTAATAAGACGTAAATAGATATGATAATGAACGTGAAACAAGTTTTGCATTTTAATTTTACATTCATATATTTCCTGAATGATCTTTGGTGCACAGTCTACAGGATTCGTGGATTTCTTGTGTTTCGTGGCTCTCATTTACGATTTAACTGATCAGCAATATATGTATTGGCGATTGGGTGAATTTAGACTAATGCAGTCGGGATATTTGGTGTTTTTTGTTTCTTGTTTTTGTTTTCACTTGTAAATGTCTCATTGAGGTGATTTAAATTAATAGTTTTCGTACACAGCATTTTCATACTTTTCACAAAACTTCAGATTCAAAGATTAAGATAATCCCGCACATACCTGCAGTCTGATCTAAGCCTACAATGTCTGCTTCATACAACATTTTCAATTTGTCATGGCGAAAACACGAGACAGATTGTCTAAAATGTCTCGAAATTGGGTATTTGTTTAAAACAAAAACTAAATTCAGCAGGATAAGGGTTATTATTTCGTTAAGATTATCCTATGATTCGTGTATGCAGCCAAGTTAACCTCTTATTGGTGACAAAAAAACTGTAATCAATCGACAATTCTCCGAAGCGGCCTTTTTTGAGCGTTGTTTTTGTTGTTGTTGTTACTTGATTAGTCGCTAGATCCTTGTCATGCTGATTAAATCTTCTCGCATTTTCATCAAAATGAAAATATTGAAAGCACTCGATTCGTGTATTGTAAAAATTCATTTTTAGAAAAAAAAGTACGATTTTTAAACATGCCTACTTTCAAAATAGAAAAATCAGGTGGCTGTATAGACTTTGATCAGACTGCACATATGTGCAGTCTCATCCTTCTCTATACCTCATGCCAAAAGAAGAAAGATTACGGGTTCGTCATAACATAAGTTTATACAAATTTCACTGCATATCATAATCTGAAATTCACTTAGCCGTTTAAAGAACTACATGTTGTCTTTCAAGCAAGCTTTACTTCATTAAGTTCGGCTTATATCGTGACTACGGGTTAAGCAATCAAGGAGTGAAACAGCCATTAATAAGCTATTAGACGTAAATAGATATGATAACGTTGATAATTCATTCCAAATGGCTGTTTATA
This sequence comes from Fragum whitleyi, assembly GCA_948146395.1. Lineage (NCBI taxonomy): Eukaryota > Metazoa > Mollusca > Bivalvia > Cardiida > Cardiidae > Fragum > Fragum whitleyi. The sequence goes on along the minus strand of OX411545.1, from coordinate 3,215,796 downwards.
TTGCAGTTAATAACTCAATCATGGCTTCAATATGCTTCAAATCGTCGGTATCCAAAACATCGTAACTATAGATAGCTTTTTAAAACAGATATAGTTTCACGTTTGTTTTTTGTTTTTTGTTGTTTTTTTTTAGCCCACCGTATAAAATAAAATAATTATGTCGCTAAGGTATTATGATTTTTTTTAAATTATTGTACAAATCTGCTTTTTTAATTTGATTATTGAAAAATATTGTTCTCTTTCTTTTATTTTTTTTGTTATGTAAATAGGTCCCGGATTCGATTCCCGACGGCGGCACTCATTCTTTCCGGCTATATGTCTTCCACCAATTGGTTTGATAACCGTAAACCTATGTGGAACAACTGGAGGCTAGGAAAGGACATGCAATGGTAGGACTGGTGTGAGAAATACCAGGAATCCATTGTTAGGAGTTTCAGTCGCCTTAATATTACTGAAAGATTGTCGAAAGCGACATAAAAACACATTAAAAAAGAAAAACAAACAAACTCTTCTTCTTCTTCTTCTTCTTCTTCTTCTTCTTCATCTTCTTCTTTTTTCTTCCCCTTCTTCTTTTTCTTCTTCTTTTCTTCTCCTTCTTCTTATGATTATTTTCTTGGCAGTCGCGAAATGCCCTAAGTGGTCTAATTCTCAATGAAAACGTTATTACAAATTTACCTAAATTTATCAAGCAGTAAATCAAAGAATGCGGGTAATAATTACTTTTCCAGGACAAGATGTTGATGTTATTTGTCATGAGAAAGGGTATATCACGAATACCGAATGGTTACGATCTGACCCAGACCACGCGGACTGACCTTCGCTCTCTTTTGATATAATGAAAATGAAAAAGATCCTCCGATTCTACAGTGCTAAAACAACCCAATCCCAAATATCCCGCTTTTTACGCTCCGAAAGAAAAAGCATTGGAAAACAATGTGGATAATGTAAAATGGCAATTTCTTCAATATTCAATATTTTGTGTCCTAAACACCTAAGATTATCTATCGATTTGGACTTGACGTTTTTTTATCCTTAAAAAAATCATAGTCAGTTATAATGGCGTGCGATGATAAGTTAATGATTTATTGTAACGAAACTATAATTTAAAATGGATAGATGTCTCCTCTTCATAAAACAACCTGATTGGCTAATCAATACCGTCTTATAACCCAAAAGTGAAATATTGAATCCCGACCAAAAGTGTCATACAAATCCCAATGTGACTTGATCATAGAAACAGCGGCTTTTCAAAAAGGCAGCCACGCCTTCCAGCAAATGACCCTTTTTCCATCGTAACAGGAATTAAAGAACATTCTTCAAAAATCACTCACCGCCTCGCCAGTTAAATTATCAAAAACTTATACCCCGCTTTCGTTCATTTCACTATATCTGACGTGATCCAAGCAGAGACCAATATGCGTATCAGGAAGATTTGTCTTAAAGTCTTTACATTTTATCTCCTTTTGGCATTCAAGAAATATACTAAAATTGCTTTCTCGAGTAAGATCGATTGATGTTTTATTTCGTGAACAACAAAAGCTACGATTTCACGCCGTGAAAATGTAGCTTTTGTTGTTCATGAAATGAAACATCAATCGATCTTACTCGAGAAACAAACGATTACCCTCTACATTTTGTCAATACACAACCGCATCGTTATAGTTACGTGTCGCAGATTAGTGAGCTTGGCCAGCGATACCCCCGATTTGCCTTCGAGTATTGGCATGGGTTCGTATGCACCTACTCACATACACCTTAAGTATGCTTGGGCGGCTGTTTCTCGCTCAATATAACCGGATTATACTTAAAAGATACTTACTCTTTACTGCGAAAGTATGTTACTACATCCTTGATAAAAATCCTGGAAAATTTTATTTGAATATAAATTGAACTGATGGTTTGTGTGATATATATTAATAGTCAGAGTTTTCCAATTTACTCACGTTTCTTACCTCTTCCGAACAACAACAACTAAACTAAAGCACACATACACATACACACTTTGTTTTCTCTTCAAAGCCTGTGAAAAAAAATCTGCAACGCTAGTCTACGTAATTTTTTATTCACCCTCGTATGTTACTAGATAATGATTTTATATAAAAATCCCGGAATATTTGAATTTGGTTGGAATTGAATCGATGGTTCGTGTGTTTAATATCACTGGTACAGATGTCTCCGTTCACTCACGTTTCAAGCCACTTCCGAACAACAACAACTCAACTAAAGCACATACACATATACACTAAATTACAACCCTGCATATCATGAATGAAACAGTACAAAAGATAAGGATGCACGCAATGATAAAAAAGTCTATCTATCTCACGGTGTGAAACATCCCGGAAACTGGCATGAATGAGGTATGTTAATGACGTTACTAAATACTAGCTTCCGTACACTCACGAATTAGAGCCCACAATCGTCAGTCTCTTTAATCAAATTAACAGGTTACTGTTTTGTTTTGTTTTATTCTATTTTTTATTCTAACTATCTGTGTTTTGTCAGTGGGCGACCTAAACCCAGCTTAAACCATGCTGTATTTGCGATAATTTGCTGGCCCATCGACGATTTATAGTTTATATGAGACCTGTAAGAAGTAAAACGCAGAAGTTTGTCGAGATTCAATAGACTCGGGTCGGAGGGCATCAATTCCCGTCTGCGACACGGAAATGTTTCGGGGCCAATTACTAAATTCACAGTTGCATCCCTACCCTGTCCTGCGTTCAGTAAGACAAAGAGATGCAAACTATTTGCCATTTATACCCTGCTTTGCACGCAAGTGCACGTGTAAAGCAGGGTATAATTGGCAAACAGTTCTCACCGTTTTGTCATCCTGAACGTAGGGCTGGTGTTTAATATGGCACACACTATGTTTATAGCCAATGTCTTATGGTTGCTCAAGTTTATGTCATCAATTAAATACCGCTTCGGAAATGCCTGTCTTAGGATTATAGATAATGACAACGTGAAAGTTACGCCCTAACCATAGAAAATGTTCAAACATCTGAGGTGCCAAAACTAAATTAGGCTTTTACATTTATGCACGGCGAGAAAAGGGGACATAATTCTCACAAAACTACTTCAAGAATGACTCTCATACATCACTGTTTTCGAATTATTGTGTTTTGTTATTCTACAATTAACAAAATCGTGAAATTGACTATTTGTTTATAATTTTGGAATGACTTTGGAATGAAATTGAATGAGTGCGATGAGTGGGTTTAGATTGAAATTAAAGGGAGATAATCCGATATCGCTAAGTTAGCGATACTCATTACCTCTCTGTAATAAAATATGTAAACAAATTCTATAAAAAGCTTCCTATCTTAAAAGGACGAATCAGACATTTATAATTTCAATCATATTAATGATATCGCGACTTTTCTCCCGAGCAAAATTTATTTTGTATGTAGTTTTTGTCCTTATCATTTTTTTTTTTATTTTGGAGCGTTTTTGAATGGTTTAAGTGACTTTTTGGAATGAATGAATGAAGCGCTTAGTGATCGATTTAGAGTGGTTCTGATTGAGATTGATGTCTTTCACGGAGCAACAAACTGTATAACAGCTGTTAGCATGATGAAGACGCCGCGGACGATACTGTTTTAACAAAACCTCGTTTTTTACAGAAAATGTCCCATCTAGAAATTATACAAAACAATCTATTCCACCTCGGCATAAATCTGTTTAACTTGTTATATCATATAATTATTTAAGATGCTAATTTAATCTAGCACTTCTTTAGGGTACAACGACCCGAAACCAATTATCTCAGCAGACTGCCTCACTGTGTCAATAAACTCTGTAACAGAAGTAGACTGGTTAAATGAATCATTAACGTGTTGATCATTAAAGCGTGATATATTATTAATCGAGGGTGAATGAACGAAAGATAATCCGACAATAGTCCATTCTCATCGTTAGGGTAGTTGACCCGTAATAGCTCCGCAACGTTTCGGTAGTAATGAAATTTGACAGTGTTAATCGAGGTTTCCTAATGATTTTCATTAGGAAACCTCAGTCATCATTGTGTCATGGGTTGCGGAACTATTACGGGTCCACAACCTTAATTCATTGTCATATGTATCAATTGACAGTCAAAGTGCCTCTACCGTTTCTTGGTTTAGCAGGACATCCAAACCGATGATATCCGAGCGATTCGCAGGAGAAAGTCACATACGCGAAAACGAGTTTACGATTTCACAGAATAATGTTTTAGACGTGGCACTATTGTGAAGGTTTAGCTTTTACAAACTGATCGGCAAGTCATCTAGGCTGAATTCTTTTTAGCATTTCCTTATACGAAATCACCTAGTCATGTGCCAGTTAAAAACTGAATTGGTCATGCGGGAAAAACCCTTTGGTAACGAGAATTGCAAGTAACTACGGCACTTGAGAAGATTAACCTTTGCGGCTAACTCGATTTGTCTAATCAATGGTAAGAGAAAAGTCAGAACGTGCAATTGTCGTAGCTACAACGGCGTTATGGACAGCCTGCAAAACAAAAATATTCTACGAAAACTACGTCAAGACTCGACGTCTGCCTCATGGGCGCCATTTTTAGTCAACCGTAAGATTCTGTATTTTGACAAGTAATTTCAATTGAAAATTGAATGACGCCCGGCAGCATAGCTTATATGCTATGGATTCAGATACGTTACGTTAGAAACGGATGCCATCCATATAACTTAAGCAAAATATTAAAAATAAGAATTTATGTCAATTAACCAAATGTAAAACAAAAACAGTGAAAATAAATAAAATCATTTGTGACCCGTCACGTAAAAAGGGACCATCTCGGAACACCGTAAAAATGAAATCGCGAAAAATATATTTGTTCCAGAAGAGGTCAACCAGTGGTCAAATTTCGAAAATTATTGTATAGGAATGTATTCTGAATATTCCAGATTCAGAAAATAAGAAAGTGTGAGAAGTTTCGATACTAGTCAGCCTGCGCAACCCGCGCAGTCTGACTAGGGCCGACACTTTAAGCACTACCGAGGTGGTCCTTTTTAGCGTGAAGGGTCATATATTTTACAGTAGTTTTTCACGAACTTATCGAACATTCCTCGGTATATATTTTTTATTCATTGTTGAAACGCTGATTGTGTACATACCATGACGTCGAAAATAGGGATAGATGGTTTAGTTTAGTTTTGGTAATACCATTTAAGCGGTTATCCTTAGTTACGATAGCGTAGCCCACTACCTGATAAGGTAACGGAGTTTCTCAAACAGATTTTCATACAGAAGGCTACGTTATAGCAGCTAGGTCACACCCTCTTATATCCTGTATTGGAAAATTGCACCTCCATGGCTGCGACCTTATTCTTGCCGAGGTATATTCCGTGGGATCGTCGAGGGTCCCCGGTTGGCCTTTATATGGCGTTGCAAATCTCCAAAGACGATCGGACGACATTAAAGGGAGTTATTATTGTTAAAGCGTAATGGCAAAAGTACCGCGAGAAGCTGATTTAGCTATAAATGACCCAAAATTAATACACTTACGTCAGAGGTATTTTCCAGTTAACAGAAAAGTCCAAGCGATGTTCCGAATGGTCACTGGGGAATGGGGACGCTTTTGAATTTCAGTTAAGCTACATGATTTGAGTTGTTGGAGTCATCAACGGGGGAAAGTTGGGCTGTAGAGTCATGGGATTGTCTGTAATACTTAGAGCCAAAGACTAGTGTAATTGTGTTACTCAATTAGTGAAAAAGTAATTGTTGAAAACGGCGTTAAACCAGTAAAAAGCGTTTGCTTTTGTTTATTTTTGTTTATCCATCGTCGCTACAGTAGCACATGCCCATATGAGCAACGCCCCGAGAAGGCGGTTAGTTGTTACGAGGGAAATAGTGCAAGGATACATGACGAAACTAATGCTGAGATCCGCCATGGTTCTTAAACGTACTTGGTGTAAAGCACCGTTTCACGGGACCTCAGTTTAACGTCTCATCCGAAAGACAATTGGTTTCTTAGTGTGCCGGCCCGGGAATCGAACCAACGCGATCGAACATTTCCGGTGCTCTTCAAAGGACATAGATTCTGGTACTTTACTTTAATTTTGTAATTAAAGTTCTTTCGTTTTCATAATGTTTGGGTTCAGTGAGTCCAACTAATGCATCTTTATTACAATCCCATATTTTTCTTTCAGTTTCTATTGCTTTTAAGAATCTCCCATATGGTTTAATGTAAAAACACAGGTAACTTGTGAACTTTTCTCGCGCTCAACTGAGAAAATTTTCTCAAATTTTAAACTCAAATACATGTACGAAAATAAAAGATGATTATTAATAATTTGTTATTTATAACAACTTATTTATATCTCTTTGTTTTAATACATTAAAATGAGTATCAAAACAGACTTACGGCTTTAATCTGGAATTGAAATTTGAGGAAATTTCGAATGAGCATGAGAAAAGTTTTATAACCTCGGGCCCTGATTGTAATATTCGACTGATATTTCATTGATTGATTCCATCTCTACTTTATTCTAAAATGTGTAGCTGTTTAGTTTTATTTAAAAAGAACTTTTGACGAGGTCGAGGTGTCAGTCAATTTTAAGTGTCTATATATACTTAGTACATTTAAAAACGCAGAGATGAAATTTCTTCCGATATCTTCTTCATTAAACTACAGAACTGTCGAAGGAATAACATTTTGGAGTCACCAGTCCTTGAACAACAGTTTTAAGCATAAAACACCAAACAATGACCAGAGTAAATCGGTTTTCGTAACCCTTAAACCACACAGGGGTAAAAATGAAAAATCCATTTAGGACAACTGGCCGAATCGGCCAAGATTTTCTTAAGTTATTGGCACTTGTAAGGCAATATGCGCATTTACTAACATGGCTGAACACAGATGCATAGAAAAAAGCAATCTAATTCCAAAAAAATGATTATTTGAAAGGTGTACTAGGCAGGTTAAATGCACTACTATCGTTCACAGATTTTCTTAATCCAATACTGTATTTCTTATTCGCCACTAATTTTTCCGGTTTTCTCATAGCAATAGAAGCTTTTTTTCTTCTTTATTTATGCCAGTGTTTACAAAAAAGACGAATAATTAATTGGAAAACGCTAAGGATAAATAGGTCAGAATTGTGAAAATTATCCGATCACAAAGATTTCATCTCTTATTGCTAAATTCTTTTTTAACCTTAAATAAGAAAGTTTGTATCGTTTATGCATTGCCGATGCAATTTAAAAACCATGGTTCATGAAATTTGAGCTTTTATACCAATTTGCCTAATCCTTTGCGTATCTGTTGTCAACGTGAACAAAGTTTGCCTTTGGAATTTGCAATCGGTGGTAATTTGAAAAAAAAAAAAAAAAAAACTTTTACAGAACGATGGAAATTTAAGCAGTTATTGAATTACCGCTTACAATTACAGAAATTAACACATAACGTAAAAAGTAAAAATAGACGTGCTAATGAAATCCCCTTGGTGCACGCCTGTATGCGATAAACCCATTTCACGTGGGAATAAAAAAAACCCCAAAAACCTGCTTTTATCCAATTTCGAACAACACACTCGAGATCGAATATTCATTTTGACATTATTTTCAAAGCAAAAATCTGAAAACTAAGAAAAGGTAAAATCAGTACTAACCTGATAACCCGGAAAGCAAAAGTAAGGATACGGCTATTTTTTAATCACAGACTAAGAAAAACTTGTATGTAATACAGTATGGTTATCATTGAGATACTCGGTACAAAAGAAATGTCAATTCATTATGTTTACATTCTCTGCGTTTTTAAATGTACTAAGTATATTTACTGGCACTTATAATAGTTTTGCGCCCAGACAACGTTAACAATTGCAAACATGTTGAGAAAATCTCATTTTTGTAGTATATCTATCAGGCTGCCGTTTGTAAGTAAGGCGTTGTCTTTGATATTAGTAAAAAAGGATATTACCCATTATTTAAAAACATTCTCCTCGCATTAACCCCCGTGTCTGTTGTTTTCCTACCCAGTGTTTTCAGTTAGCAAGACTTGGTGTTTTAGATAAGAGAGTATTGTTGATAGACTATACTACAGTATACTTACCGATAAGCCCAGACATAATGTGCATTTCCTGCTAGCCCTTTACTTCGTCTGATATAATGCCAGAATGATTGAACAAATCAACCAACATATCATCTAACGAACTAACCAAAGTAACAAACCGACCAAGAACTAACGAAACAACGATTTATTTTTATTCATTTATTTATTTATTATTTATTTATTTATTCACGGGGTACGGAAAAAAGCCCCTTAGGACAAAAGCCCCCTGGAACAAAAGCCCCATGGACAAAAGCCCCATGGGACAAAAGCCCCATGCCCTTAACTGAAAAGTGGACAAAAGCCCCACGGTTTTGAAAATGTGTTTTTTGTGGACTTTTGAAAAAGACTTAAAAAGTTATGATTTTTATATGAATTTGTCGATATTAATTTGCTTATTCTTTAAAGAAATGAATATCTTTGTCATTTGAATGGAATGAAAATTTAACGTTTTTCTTATTGGAGGGGGGGGGGGGGGGTCCCTTGTGTATAAAGATTACTTGGAAAATCTTTCATTTGGTTTTATATTTCATAATTGAATTGTTATAAAAAAAATTTATTGTTCTATAAAAAAAAATATATAAATAAAAATGTCATAACAGACTTAGATATACTGTTTTCTTAATAAATTTTGTCAACACCTTCCATATTGTTAACTGCATGTATAATTATACTTGCGCTCTCAAAGGTGTAAAATAAGTCAATAAAAATATTGATTATGTTTCAAGGATGTCATAAATCTAATTATAGAAAAATAAAGGAATTAAAAATTCAGGGTTCTCCTTATAAATGTACATTTCTTTGCTTGCCAGAATATCTTATAAAAATTTCTTATAATAAAATTCAAACAAAACTGATTTGACTTGTTGGAAAGAGGAATTAAACGATGTTTTTTTATTGCTAAGAATGATAAAAAATTCACTTTAATAATGGTAAATAAAGCAAACAAACAGAAAGAGGATCAATTTTATTTAAAAGATTCAGTAAAAAAAGTAATAGAAATGGAAATTTACATACCAGTATTTATTATATTGTGGGGCTTTTGTCCTAGGGGGCTTTTATCCTAGGGGGCTTTTGTCGCAAGGGGCTTTTGTCAAGGGAGCTTTTGTCCTAGGGGGCTTTTGTCCCAGGGGGCTTCACCCGTTGTTCACATACGCCACAAGAGCAGATCTCTGGCATTTTTCTTGTCAATATTCTTTGTATTTCAGAAAAAAACATTGACTAGAGAATTCAACGAAAACATTTATATTTAACAACGAGTAATAACTCAGATAATATGAAGACTCAAATTATGTTCTGCACTTCTCTTCAATGAGATCTATCTATTTGTGAGGCTTCGTGATTAAAGCTTAGATAAATTTTGAGTTATGCTACGGACAGAACTGAACTGTCTAATGAAGGACGGACCGACACGGTCGGACTGATCGACACTGACACGCAGGCAATGTATCCCCTTTTCTTCAAGGAGGCTTAATAAGGGTTGTTCATGCTTTGTCCACTCTACATTCTTCTAACTTCTTAATTCCAAGACATCTACTACACTAAAATGTATCAAAACATTTTAGATTTCAATACAGTCTGTTTTCCCACGACGTACTGCAATCAGATTTGTAGGATTCAGGGGAATGAACTAGTAAATATGCTGTATAAAAAAGATAATTGGTTATCTCGCTTTAACTGATGTGAAAGAGCCGAAGCTTCTTGGTAAAGAAACCCGAGAATGAAAGAAGTATCCCTCCTTTTTCAAGAGCGGGGTAGAAGGGCCGTTCCAAGAGGCGACTGTGATGATAGTCCTTTTTTAGTCATATAAAGTATTGTATATCGTTGTAGTGCGAACCAAATGTTGTTTCTACAGCTTTATCTACCATCTTGTCGCTCAACGACAATGCACGATGGTGATTCAAAAATCGAGTTGACTCGGTTAAAGAATTTCTTATTTTACAGTTCATTGTTGGGTTTTTTTGTTGTTGTTTTTTTTTTTTTTTTTTTTGGGGGGGGGGGGTTGGTTTTTTTTTTTCTCTCAAGAAAACAGTAATTACATGGTGGCATTCAGTTTTCTGTAAATCATATTAATTTGGCTGCAATCGAACCTATTGTTCACATGAAGCAACCATTTTAAAACACGTAGTCTATCGCCACCGGCGAACGGTAACGACGTCAGTATGACGCTGTTGTATTCACAACCTTCATTGAAAGTCTGCACTTTTCGAAACACCCAACTCAACAGACAACACAATATCTGTTTCGCTTTCTAAATTTGATAAGTACTGTTTTTTTGGCCTTGTGTATCAGGTCATAGGAAACAACCCTGTACCCTGGAAATTGCCCAGCAAAAAGATAATCGAGTAATAAACCGAACAACGTGTGTACTACGTAGCTTTTTTGTGCTCATGCTCGCGCAAAAAAAATAGGTCTAGTATACATCATCAACTTTTGTGCGACACGAAGTGCTTAACAATTGTGTGTTCAACGCAGTGCTTGCATATCACTACGCTGTGCTAAAATCAAAGTACTGATAGTACTGAATGCGAGGGAACTGAATAGACGAAACAACACACGAGGTCAATTTTCTGGAATATGACCTTGGTTATTCACCTTGTCCTTATCGTGTATACCAGATATTTTCTTACTTATCACTGCCAATTTCACTGCTGTGTTAATGATATATAGCTGTTATATTTGATCTTGACGGATGGCCTTACTAATAGGGAAAAGAAGTACACTTTCTCCATTCTCTCTCATATTATCTACAATTTCCGCTACAAATTTTACTAATTTATCCACATAATTATTGTGTGTAATCTGCAACCCTTTACACTTTGGACCTGTCTTAACATTTGTTGTCTTTTGATGGATTAATCTAAATTAGAAAAATCTAAATGCCCTGTCCCATTCTTAAAACCCCTAAACAGAAGACAAAATCTCAGACTGTGCCAACTTGGAACATGTTGCAGACAAAAAAATCAACATGAGTGTAATTTGATATATACCTAGGGTAGAAATCGAAAAATAATGGGGTATGAGTATATGGTTGACCATATTGTGAGAAAGGGAGAAATTGACCCTATCAATTTCTTGTGTTCCCAACTTCCGTCAATAAAATACAAATTCTTCATGGAATTCAAATCAATGTCAAAGAAAGAGCCGACGAGCTTGTGCCCCTAGAAAAACAGCATAACTACGATTGTTAGACGGAATGATCGAATGGATTAATTGACTGACTAGTACAAACCAAATAACTCAACTTAAATTATTAATACGCGAGTTGCGCTTGTCTTCAGAGCGGTACTGGCGTAGTAATCTATACCTTGGGAATTAGTTGTTTTGGCGGACTCAGCGCTATATAGTTCAAGCATACTGTTCGACATTTTTCCATTAAAGTGAGTTCGGAATGTGGCTTACGATCCCCATAGGAAAATTGAACCCTTGGTTTCCCTCGCCTAAAAATCCTTGCTAAAAAGATTCAAAACTTGGAGTGCATGTCTTCAAATGTCACCTTGTCTCTTTATAAACCAGGCCTACAGCGCTTACAGCGCTTTGATTATATCAGTCTTATTCCAAATATAGTAACACTTGTTTTAAGCGCCTGATAACGAGACCACAAAAAAGCGGTCGTTAAGGAAGATAGTCGCTCAATACACATTTGTTTACGAATAAGAAACAGACTTTTTTTTAATATGCATATCATTGCGAAATTCTCAATAATCTTATCTTGAAAAAACTCATTGAGACGAATCTGACAACAAAGAATTCTTTTTCAATAATTTTAGAGCAACAATGCTTTCATTTGTAGATTTTTGAATTGAAGCATGGGCTTTTGAAATAGTCACTTAGTAAAAGAGGTCGCTTTATAGACGCGGTCGCTAGTGCAAGATTGGCTGCAGATTGGTGTATATTGTGTGTATGAGAGGCTGTACCCATGTTGATCTATGATGGCTTCAGACCTAGCTGATCTGTGACGGCTTCAACCCCAGCTGATCTGTGACGGCTTCAAACCGTGCTGATATGTGACGGCTTCAGACCAAGCTGGTCTGTGACGGCTTCAACCCCAGCTGATCTGTGACGGCTTCAGACCCAGTTGATCTGTGACGGCTTCAACCCAATCTGATCTGTGACGGCTTCAAACCCAGTTGATCTGTGACGGCTTCAAACCCAGCTGATCTGTGACGGCTTCAAACCCAGCCGAACTGTAACGGCTTCAAACCCAGTTGATCTGTGACGAACATGGCTCGGTCATTTCCGTAAACTGGAAAATCTATTCCGTAGAAACACTACGAGTTACCGATTGGTTGATGGGGTAGTACAGTCGTATAACACCGTAAAATGGACAATTTGAATGATATTGGAATGCGTTTCGAAAGAAATTGAATGAGCGCGATGAGTGAGTTGTGAGCGAAATTAAAGGGAGGTAATCAAATATCGTTAATTTTGTCCAGAATGAACAAAATTAGCGATATTTATTACCTCCCTTTTAAATGATATGCATTTAAGTTTTATAAATAGCTTCCTATTTTGTCAAGGACCAATCGGACGCTTATTATTTCAATTTTGTCAGGGAAGTCATGGTTAATAAGAAGCAGCGGTCATAGTACAGTTGGTAGCCCGTCGGACTGTCAATCCTGAGGTTCCGGGTTCGACCCCCGATGGCGGCACACATTTTTTCGGACTATGTGTCTCTCACCAATGGATTGATAATCATGAGCCTATGTGAGATAGCAGCTGGGGGCTAGGAAAGGATGATGGAAGTACTTGTGGGAGAAATATCGGGAATCCATTATTAGGTGCTCCAGCCGCCACGATATAACTGAAAAAATGTTGAAGGGCGGTGTATAGTTATAGTTTCAGTTTTATCTCGGCGGCTGGAGCACTTAACAATGGATTCCTGGTATTATTAACACCAGTGTTACTATTACATTCTTTCCTAGCCTCCAACTGCTATCCCACATAGGTCTACGATTATCTCAAGGTTCATCTAAGATCTGCCCTGCGTTCAGGATCACAAAACGGTGCAATCAGTTTCCCAACTGTACCCCGCTTTGCACGCTAGTGCACGTGCAAAGCGGGGTACAATTGGAAAACTGTTTGCACCGATTTGTGATCATGAACGCAGTGCTGATCTCGTAACATAGTTTTTTGTTTTTTACCTCACTTGACCCAATTTCGAACTTGTCTGACAGTGGATCAAAACAATCCATCTGACCAATTTTTAGGTTCATTAGGCAAAAAGTATGGCTTCTTGAGTTCTACAGTGTTAATATTGACGACGGTTGTCGAACATCGAAAAATAACCAAGCTCACTTTGAGCACTCCGTACTCAGGTGAGCTGAAATATTATTGTGAAACAATCGCGTGTGTACGGTCCCCAAGAATGTGCTCTTGCTTTTCAATCTATTTAGAAATAAGACCCGAGTTAATTCTTGATCTTTATTTTCAAATTTCACACATTGAGATACCAATTACAAACATAATATTCACAAAATAACATAAATGATAATACTTATGATAATATCAAGAACGAAAATCTGATTAAACTACAATGGGCGACAGATGTAAGTTATGAGGGAGTTATGCATTTCAAAAATTGTTTTTCTTAAACGTAGTCGTGGTTACTCAATTTATTCGTACTATTCTATAATTAGTCTAAAATTTTATTTACCATATCCCTTATATCCGCTTGCTCTGTTGTGATCAATGTGTTTGCAACGATTATTAAAACAAAGGACATCTTTTAGATTAAAAAGTTTGAAATGTAACTGCCTATATACGAACCTCAAAAAATTGATTATGTCGACTTTTTCTTTTGAATTATACATATGTAAATGTCGAAGCCGAACAGCAGTTCCGACAACATTTTATGCTATTAGTCGAATGAATCCTCCTGAGTCGTGAATACATGAATTTTGAGATAACACGAATATGGCACACTGTGGTCGAATAGCAGGCTTTAACCGTTTGTATAAAAGATTGCAATTGATTGACATTAACCGGAAAAAAGTTACAGCCAATCTAGATCGCTGTTTCAATTAAAATTATATATTGGCTGGAATCAACCAATGGCTATGTTTTATACAATGTACTAACCGGGTCTGAACGGCATTCAGTTTTTGTTCTCTCCAAACTTTCTTATGGGTTCTCTCTAAATTCGTTCAAAACAGCCTTGCTCCATCCTTCTCAAACAACCAAAAAAATACTAACTTGGCTAACACTACCATATTATTTTAAAGATTAATTGTACCACGAGGCCGTGCACGCAGAAATATTGTGGATGTTCCATGCCGAAATAATCTTGATAGGACTTTCACCTAATTAAGACTCAAATCGGTTTGCGGGTCGCAAGTGTCTGATCCCAAATAAAGAGCTAAAATCTAATTCTCTCCGATTTGGTAGCCAATTTACAGAATTGATATAATAATATGCAAATAAACAGACGAGAAGTTAACAATTAAATAATAGAATGATTAAATCGGAAATTCAAACATGAATTTTTCTCCGTCGGTATATTCCTGGTGAACATGCAAATGAACAACGCTGTGCGTTCTTTGACCTAAGTGACAATTACCCAACCTAATCCATGTAATGAATGTCTAATTATACAGAGATACAAAATTGCATAATGAGTGTTATCTTTCATTCTGTAAACTTAAAAAACGTCGCTAGACTTTGACAAATAGGAATAAAATAGCGTGTATAAAGCCGACTTGATGCTCAATGACATAAAAATGTTTAAAGAAAATGTTGTTTCTAACAGTATAAATCAACGTAGAGCATGTATTTAAAACAGAAAAAATAATATCAAGAAAAATTCACTTAAAATTAGTTTTATCAATCGTAACACACGTTTAAAAAATCGGATCATTTATGCTTGTTTGAAAGGCGTTTAATGCCACTTTTAACACGAAGTTATATTACAGACTGATGCCCCTTACGATTGATTAGTGGTATTGCTCTCGCCAGTATTTATCACGGTATCCTTCGAAGCCTCTTAATGCTCATCCCAGTTAGGTGTTCAAGTATTTACCGAACAGGGATGTGACGTGACAGACAAGATGTTTGCTGTGGCTAAGATCGACCGAGAGGCACCGAAGTTGGGGTTCAAACACTGTTCAATCTGCGCTATTGCCGTAGCCATCATAGACATTGACCGCAATTGGCTTGGCATATAAATGTTACAAGTAAATTCCATAGCCGTTAATAATATAACGTAGAAAGAAACATGTGCTTTTATTACACAAAAATGCCCCTTAATTGTGTTTTTTGGAGATCGACCTTGTTAACAGTCGTATGACCTTGACATTCTATGATTTGTAAGGGGAAACGTAATTCCAAATATGTAAAATGATATTAGCCTGTGCGCGACATTTACATTAATTTCTTCTTTGCGCGATGAACATTTATTGGACAGCCTTGTAATCCATATAACAAGATAAAAATATTCTTAGATTGTGATCAGAGAATTAGGAACCTATATTGAGTGCCGCTGTGCGTAGTGAAGACTCAATTCAGACTGTGCGGATGTACAGGCAGATCTGATTTCTTAACGTTGCGCGCACGTGAAATTGATAGAAATGTCGAACACACATACTCAAATATCATTGAAACACGAATAATATTGAAATTAGAAGATACTGGCCAGTCATCATTGGTATTTCAATGAGACAAGCAATGTTTTGACATCGATTTAGAAACATTTTGACAATCGTAAAAATTTATTCAAACGTACTAGTTCTGATAATACAGATGGCATTTTTGGTGTCAACATGTAATTTGAAATCATTAGAAACTGCATAATATGTTATTAAAAATGAAATATTTTAAACCCCTTTTTTGTTGGTTGAAGTGTTTAACACAATTATATAAAATTACAAACATATGATACATTAACTTTGTGACGTCAATACTCCAAAAACATTTCCGGAGTATCGTCTAACAATTTCGGTTACCTTTTATACATAGTACAAAGGGCAACCTGAACAAGGTGGCTACAGTCCTACGATGAGGATGACTTAACGATACAAACTGTTGGCAAATTATACCTCACCCTGCACGATCACTTACGCGCAAGACAGTGTATAATTTGAACAGTTTTCAGCGCCATCACAAACGCAGAGCAAACACTTCAATTGAAACTTATGAAATGAGGCGAAAAGCTGCACCGGCGAACCAAAATATTGCAACCATAACTTACACAATAAGTGGAACTTATTTTTATTTGGTTGTCCATTGAGCAACACTGCGTTCAGGAAACCAAAAGGTTGCAACCTGTTTGCAAATTATATCCCGCCTTGCACGTATGTGCACGTGCAAAACGGGGTTTAACTTGCAAGCAGTGTGCAGCATTTTGTCAATTTGGACACAGGGCAAACAATACTTATACTTATAATGTTAACATCGCAAACTTATCTAGTTGAAGTTAAGAATATATCTCGAATCTGATCAACAAAACATGTGAAGGTTTAAAGGGAAATGTTTCCGTGTAAACTAACATTTTACATGATTGATTAATTATTGTTTATTACCGCATCTAACGAAGGAATTAATACCGAATTATACTAGTTAGATCCATCTTAGATCCTCCCTGGGTGTAATCACGTCGGGAGATTATTACATCGTCGGATGGTTACTGAAACATCACAACTACGGCTTGTTTCAAGCTGGAGTTCCGAGGTTTTGGTAGCCAACTGACGTAATAATGGTATAAAATATGTTTGCAAAAAAATGGCTGAGAGAAAATGTATAATCAGTCTCTCAAAACTCTGACCACGAATAGACCACAGATTTAATAATTAATATTCTTTTTTTTTTTTTTTTTTTTTTTTTTTTGGACTGATATATTCAGATATCTATTCAGATATCAATACTTTATCTTTTTGCTAGAAAGCCCACTCTTCAAGGCTCAGTCCTGTGTAGAACGAAGAGAAATACAGATGCCGTGAATCGTTCACCTAGACAAGTTTATTGTTCATCAAGTCATTCTGACCTGAGCAACTATCATTTTGATCGTGATAACACCATTTAGAGTGCCTTTAAAGAAAATACCTTATGACCTTATTTTGACCCCTACTTGACCCAATTTCCTGTCCGGGACTGAGTCAAGACAAATATTCCGACTAAGTTTCGGATTGATTGAGTGAAAAGCATGGCCCCTTTACAAAGATAAGATTTGGCTTTGTGACGTAGTTTTCTTTTCTAACTCCATTTGAATTTCATAAATACGACATTTTACCGTGGCATTCAATCTGAACATTTTTAGGTTGATCAAGCAACGAATATGAAATAATTATAGAGTGCCTTTAATGTAAAAATGACGACGGACGACACACAAAAGCACAAAAATTCCAAAAGCTAACCTTATGCACTTCGTGCTCAGTTTGGCTAAAATGGAAGACTAAAATTCGCATATTACATTAAAAAGTTGGTCAAAGATAAACATAATAAATTGATGTTTTTTTCTTAGAAACAAGATCAAAGAACATCATTTGTTTTTATAAAACGACTATTATTATTACAGTAAATTTTCAGTTATAAATCCCTGGCTGTTTCGATGTCTTGGAACTACTTAAACGTAACATTAAAGCAATTTACGACCTGGATTAAAACACAAGTGATGATATATACATGCTAAAAACATAAACATATGATATTAAAATGTTCTATTTGCTTTGTCGATTCGCTTATTTTTACACCGTATGTAGCACCAAGGGTCCGTTTTTGTCGCCTTGGTTATTTGACGCCTCATTACGTATCTGGAAGAAAGCTTGCGTAGTTAAGAGTCTTTCGTCGCCGTCGTATGTCATCGACTGATATTTCCGGTGATGAATATCATCAACCAATCACAGAACACAATCAATCAAAAATATCACTGTTAATTCCTTTCATACAGTTGTCACTATTTGGGTCACTTGGAGAACTGTTTTACTTCCGGTTAAACTCGATTTACTTCCAGTTTTGTTCAACTTCGAAACATTTCCGCGCTTTTCGTCCAATCTCGGCATGCTCTCAGCAGCAGATACTTTCTCGTATAGAGGTCCTGATTTTAGATTTCCAACACTGTTTGATTTCTTTCTTACAATAGGAGCAACCATTTGCATTTCTGTCCACGTTGCCTTTTTGGGTTGGTCTGACGTCACTATTGGGTCGTCTGTTAGGTCGAATTCCTCTTTGTTGACCTCGTCGTACGATTTTTCGTCCTGAGCCCACGGGTTCCAGAAAACCTTGCAGCCTAAACCGCACATACCGCTGAGCTTCTCCCAACCATACATCTTCTTCTCTGAAAAGAAAAAAGGCTTTGCTTACAGGGTTTTAAGGGATGCTTTTCAAAAAAAGGTGAACAGCATCGTCATTGCTACAGTAAAAAGGCTAGAACCAGATCAGACTGCACATACCGCGCAGTCTGGTCAGAATCGATACTCTTCGCATTCCACAGATGGGCCTTTATCTTGTGATGGGCCTAAAGACAATAACAAAAATCAAACGTCAGATCGCCTTAAAGTAACACTGAATATGTTGTTGTTGTTATGCTCTTTACATCAATATTTTGTCTTTCTTATTCTAACCAGACGCGTTTAATTGTCATTGGGTGAAATTCAGTCGTCCGCTGAATAACTTGTCAACAATACGATACAGCAGAATTAAATTAAAAAGGAATACCTGAACAATTCATTTCATATGATTTCCTCTTTTTCCACGATCAAAAGTATCTATTCTGCAACCAGTTTTTGTTTCATATATAAAACGTTATCCCTTTTAATCTAATGGTTCTTAGTAATGTTTTGAGAGGAACTGTGGTAAACTGAAGACAGATTGTCTTATTTATTGAGTAAAAAGGGCCTTGTAATTCAATTTGTTATCGAGAGTTAATTCTCATGTCCGTGCTAATTATGAGTAATTAAGCCTGTTTACTCAACACCATTGTACAACTGTGAAATTAGGCCCAAAGTCAATTTGTTCCATTTACTCGCCTTACCCCGTTTCCTTCCCGATAAAGACAATTTTAAGACTCGTCAAATGTGACACCTATTGTATTCTGTCATTTACACCTTCGATCTACAAAATTTTACCACGAACAAGGATAATCGCCATATGAAGGCAATGGCGGCTCCAGGATTTCTCGAATCAGCAAACTCCGATGTGGTTTTAAGGGACGCAGATTTTTCGAGTCTAACACTCGAGAAAGATAGCCAGGATTCTCAAAACTATCTGATCTAAGTCCGTAGGACCATCTTGATATCAACTTCAGAAAAGAATTGAAGACTGTTTTTAAACAGTCTTCAGTTCTTTTCTGAAATTGATCCCCTAAAGTACATATTTCTTCAACATCTTAAAAGAGTGTGGCTTATGAGTCTGCCTACAGAGTCCCCGGAACCCTTTTTTATATTTTGCCGTCAAACCCGGGGGCTCGTTTTCCTACGTTTATCCAATTTTGTATGAATTTTCCCATGACAATGAAATTCATAGACCTCTGAAGTGGCTTTCGTTTTAACCCCCGAACCACCTTTGGATCCGCCAAGGGAAGATATGCTGAAAAATATACTGAATTTTAAGTTCCCTTTATGTTAAGCGCTTGATTATTATCTTAAAAAAATATGATCTGATCAACAACATTTTGTTCATTTGATTTGTTCCCTCGATTATGAACTTTATTTATGATTTATGACCCCTTTGAAAATATAATTGTATTTACAATGCATATAGTAACTGATTTTTGCGTGCTTAGGCGCTATAATCATTAAATAGATAGTCCGTCTGTAAATTCTGATTTGCAAGTCAAAGGATTATGCAATAAATTCATTTTTTTTTCTAAAACACATCTCTTTGTTGTGGTCCTTTCGGTGGTGGACAAGAGTGTATAAAATGTATTGGCTCCTTAGAAAAACAGAAAAAAAAGTCAGAAGTATTATAGTATGACCTTTTTTCGACCATCTATCATCTACTTAGCCAGACAAGTCCACAAATAAGTTAAAGTAAAAAATCAAACGACGCCCCTTGCAGACGAAGGATCCAGGACAAAACAATCGCAAATTCAGTCCGGGAACTCTCAATATACATATAGTCGTTATTATTCTAATCAAGCTGCAGTTACGAGATTTTAGAATAACATCGACGATATTTAGAGTCCATGCACAGTTCGATTGTTCAACGTGCTATATATTGGCACAAGTTCTCTCCTAGAAAGGCAAACTTGTGCATTCTTTAATCAAACAAAACGGTTAGATCACTAGGTCAACATTCATTAGTATTCCGTCTTCCGACCGAAGAAGACAATTTATGAGTCAAGTAAAATACCACTTCAGGCTAATTAATTACTTAAAAAATACGTTACAAAATATACATCATTGTATATTGCAGGAACAAAAAGTTCATTGTTGTCAGATTTGATTTTTGATATGCATATCTAGGATAGTAAGTAATTCTTTTATTGAACTTACATGTGAACAACGAAATGTTGTATACGATACATGTGTATATTTTAATATCAAACGAAGTGGCCCTAAACAGCAGTAATAATTGAAGCCCCGCAAATTGATACCCATTCAGAATTAACTAAACTTAAGATGTATATGAAACTATCCTCGCGATAATGAACTAGATGAGAAGTGAGAAAACTTTCGACCCTATTCAGACTGCGCAAATTACGCATTCACAACAGGACCGGGTCCGCTTTAATAAACTTGTTACGAGAAAATTAATCGTTAGTCAAAATCTCAAATTGTATTTTGTTTTTCATTTATTGTTAGATTCTGCCTTGCAATATCTCATTGGTATCGTCTTTATAGAAGACGATTCCAATGAGATAATGCATGACAGAATTTCATCTTTAGTTTCTAATGTAGAGGCAATTAAATTTTTGAGTAACGCAAAAAAATGATCGTTAGATGTTTAGTAAAACATGCCCATGAAGTTAAAGCTTTCAGCATATTTTCTTAAGTCAGGACGATGTAATTTCAGAGGTGTCCATCAAAATCCGAGCATTCTGATTGGCTGAAAAGTTAGTTTTATTTCTCAGTAAAAGTTATTTACGAAGCTATTTTGTTAAGCACAAAGAAGTTTCACAAAACAAAACAAATTCTTTAAGAATTATGTTTCTTTATTGATAAATCGCTACATTTGTCATTTGTGCTATTATATCATAAGATTTGAAGAAAATATTTATTGACTACAAGGAGGTATGATACTAAAAAAATATCAAATTCATGTAAGTGTGATTTTTTTGTTTCATACCTTCATGAAATAAATAAATGCTCTCTTCATTTCTAAAATTCCGTTTCGATAATCGACCTCGACTGCATCGAATCTCAATTCAAATCATTAAATTCTCGTGTAAAAATTAAGTGACTAAAAATTCAACAGATGTTTTTGCGCACCATTTCGATTTTATAAATGTTAGTATTGTGCGCGGATTATGATTTTTTTGGGGGAGGGGGGGGGGGCATTTTTCATCGTCTTAAGAAATATCGAAGGCTCGGCGCGAAACAGTTGAATAACTTGAATACGCTATTGCGACTTGTGATAACTATACATTTGTATACAAACCACGATTCAAAAATAGCGAATTCCACTTGTAACTGCCTATTTACAAGTTCGGGTTTGGCGCGAAGGATTTGTGTGTCGGTATATTCCTGGTGAACATGCAAATGAACAACGCAGTGCGTTCTTTGACCTAAGTGACAATTACACAATCTAATCCATGTAATGAATGTCTAATTATACAGAGATACAAAATTGCATAATGAGTGTTATCTTTCATGCTGTAAACTTAAAAAAACGTCGCTAGACTTTGACAAATATGATAAAATAGCGTGTATAAAGCCGACTTATTGCTCAATGACATCAAGATGTTTTAAGAAAATGTTGTTTTTAACAGTATCAATCAATGTAGAGCATCTATTTAAAACAGAAAAAATATCAAGAAAAAAATCACTTAAAATTTGTTTCATAAACCGTAACACAAGTTTAAAAATCGTATCATTTATGCTTGTTTGAAAGGCGTTTGATGCCACTTTTAACACCAAGTTATATTACAGACTGGAGCCCCTAACGATTGATTAGTAGTTTTGCTCCCGCCAGTATTTATCACGGTATGCTTCGAAGCCTGTTAATGCTCATCCCAGTTAGGTGTTCAATCATCTACCAAATAGGGATATGACGGGACAGACAATATATTTGTTGTGGCTAAGATCGACCGAGAGGCACCGAGGTTGGGGTTCAAACACGGTTCAATCTTCGCTATTGCCATAGCCATCATAGACATTAACCGCAATTGGCTTGGCATATAAATGTTAAAAGTAAATTCCGTAGCCGTTAATAATATAACGTAGAAAGAAAAATGTGCTTTTATTATACAAAAATGCCCCCTTAACTGTTTTTTTAGGAGATCGGCCTTGTTAATAGTCGTATGATCTTGACTGTCTATGATGTGTAAGGGGAAACGTAATTCCAAATATGTAAAATGATAAGCCTGTGCACGACATTTACAACAATTTCTTCTTTGCGCGATGGACATTTATTGGACAGTATTGTAATCCATATGTATTGTAATCCATATAACACATTTTAAAAAAATCTTGGATTGAGAGCAGACAATTAGGGACCTGGGGCCCGTTTTACTAAACTTCTTACGACAAAATTGATCGTAAGTCAAAATCACAAATCGTACCTGGTGTTCTTATCCATTGTTTGATTCTGTCTTGCAATATCTCATTGAAATCGTCTGAAAAAGACGATTCCAATGAGATAATGCATGGCAGAACTCCATGTTTTGTTACTACTTTGGAAGCAACTCTTATTTTCGACTTACGCAAAAAGTGATCGTAAGATGTTTAGTAAAACGGGCCCCTTAACCTTACATTGAGTGCCGCTGTTCGTAGTGAAGACTCAGATCAGACTGTGCGGATGTCTTAAGGTTGCGCGCACGTGAAATTGTTGGAAAGGTCGCGCACACGGACTCAAATATCATTGAAACACGAATGGTCAGTCATCATTGGTATTTTAATGAGGCAAGCAATTTTTTGACATCGATTTAGAAACATTTTGACAATCGTAAAATCGAAAAATTTATTTAAACGTACTAGTTCTGATAATACAGATGGCATTTTTGGTGTCGACTATTGTTCAAAATCATTAGGAACTGCATAAAATGTTATTAAAAATAAAATATTTAAAACCCCTCTTTTTTTTGGTCTAAGTGTTTAACACAATTATATAAAATTACATACATATGATACGTTAACTTTATAACGTCAATACTCCAAAACCATTTCCGGAGTATCGTCTAACAATTTCGGTTACCTATTATACATAGTACAAAGGGCAACCTTAACAAGGTGGCTACAGTCCTACGATGAGGATAAATAAACGATACAAACTGTTTGCAAATTATACCTCACTTTGCATGATCACTTGCGCGCAAGACAGTGTATAATTTAGAAACAGTTTTCAGCGCCATCACACACGCAGAGCAAACACTTCAATTGGAACTCATGAAATGAGGTGAAAAGTTGTACCAGCGATCCAAAATATGACAACCGTAACTTGAATAATAAGTGGAACTCATTTAATTTGGTTGTCCATTGAGAAACACTGCGTTCAGGATCCAAAAGGTTGCAATCTGTTTGCAAATTTTACCCCGCCTTGCACACAAGTGCAAGTGCAAAACGGGGTTAAATTTGCAAACAGTGTGCAGCATTTTGTGACTTTGGACACAGGGCAAATTTCGAAGACAAAATGGACATATACTGATATCATATATCTGGAATCTGATCAACAAAACATGTTAAGGTTTAAAGGGAAATGTTTCCATGTTAACTAACATTTTTCATGATTGATTAATTATTGTTTATTACCCGCATCTAACGAAGATATTAATACCGAATTATACTAGTTAGATCCATCTTAGATCCTCCCTGGGTGTAATCACGTCGGGAGATTAGTTTATCGTCGGATGGTGACTGATATATCACAACTACAGCTTGTTTCAAGTTGTAGTTATGAGTATTTGGTAGCCAACTGACGTAATAATGGTATAAAACATGTTTGTAACAGACTGGAAGAAAATGTATAATCAGTCTCTCATAACTCTGACCACTAATATACCACAGATTGAATAAAATATTTTTTTTTTCTTTTTGGATTAATTTACATTCAGATATCTATTCAGATATCGATCTTTTATCATTTTGCTAAGAAGCCCACTCTTCAAGCCTCAGTTCCGTGTAGAACGAAAACTGTAAGAGAAATACAGTTGCCGTAAATCGTTCATCTAGTTAAGATTATTGCCTTTGAGTACATCAAAAGAGTAATTCTGACCTGAGCGACTATCAATCTGATCGTGATAAAAATACAGCATTTAGAGTGCCTTAGTCTTTGATGATAATACCTCGTGACTTTATTTTGCCCCTACTTGACCCTATTTCCAACCTGACCGAGATTGAGTCAAGACAAATATTCTGACTAAGTTTCGGGTTGATTGGGCGAAAAGCATGGGCACTATACAAAGATAAGATTTGGCTTTGTGACGTAGTTTTTTTTCTAACTCCATTTGAATTAATTTCATTAATTCGACATTTTACTGTGGCAATCAATCTGATCAATTTTTAGGTTGATCAATCAAGGAATATGGCCTAAATGTAAAAATGACGACGGACGACACACAATTCCAAAAGCTAACCTTATGCATTTCGTGCTCAGTTTGGCTAAAAATGGAAGACTAAAATTCGCATTTCACATTAAAAAGTTGGTCAGATATAAACTTTATTGATGCCTTTATCTAGAAGACAAGATCAAAGATCATCATTTGTTTTTATAAGACGTCTATTATTTTTACTGTAAATTTTCGAAAAAAATAAATCCCTGACTGTTTCGATGTCTTGGAAATACTTAAACGTAACATTAAAGCAATTAACCACCTGGATTAAAACACAAGTGATCATATATACATGCTAAAACATAAAAACAGAGGATATTAAAATGTTCCATTTGCTTTGTCGAATCGCTTATTTTTAAACCGTATGTAGCACCAATGGTCCGCTTTTGTCGCCTTGGTTATTTGACGCCTCATTACGTTTCTGGAAGAAAGCTTGCGTAGTTAAGAGTCTTTCGTCGCCGTCGTAAGTTATCGACTGATATTTCCGGTGATGAATATCATCAACCAATCACAGAACACAATCAATCAAAAATATCACTGTTAATTCCTTTCATACAGTTGTCACTATTTGGGTCACTTGGAGAACTGTTTTACTTCCGGTTAAACTCGATTTACTTCCGGTTTTGTTCAATTTCGAAACACTTCCGCGCTTTTCGTCCAATCTCGGCATGCTCTCAGCAGCAGATACTTTCTCGTATAGAGGTCCTGATTTAAGATTTCCAACACTGTTTGATTTTTTTCTTACAATCGGAGCAACCATTTGCATTTCTGTCCACGTGGCCTTCTTCGGTTGGTCTGACGTCACTATTGGATCGTCTGTAAGGTCGAATTCCTCTTTGTTGACCTCGTCGTACGATTTTTCGTCCTGAGCCCACGGGTTCCAGAAAACCTTGCAGCCCAAACCACACATACCGCTGAGCTTCTCCCAACCATACATCTTCTTCTCTGGAAAGAAAAAAATGTTAAGCTTAACGCTGTAATTCTAAGCGCTGATGATATTCCTTTTAAAAATAATTACTATCAAAGTGGCAGATCCAGATCGAACCCCCTCTGTATCCAAATAACTTCATTCTAGTAACAAATTTGCAACACGAGAACCCCCACCCCCACCTATTTTGTAGTGTTCAAATCACAGTATCTTTATGGCTGATCATGTACAGAATTTGAGAAATTAGTCCAAAAGTATCCCTATCTATATAGCTAGGGATACTATGGGACTAATTGCTCGAATTCTAGGCCTACATCGATCCCTTGGATCCACCGCTGTATCATACTTAAAGGGATCATCATGGGGCTCAATAAATGAATAATAAAATTTTAAAAATTAGATTGGTTACAGTAAAAGTCAAACGATTGAAGTTCAAAACAACTGTAAGGTCCACTGCTTTATTTTTTTTTTTTTTTTGCTTCAGGATATATGCAGAGAGTAAAAGGCTGGAACCAGAACAGACTGCACATACTGTGCAGTCTGACCAGAGTCGATTCTCTCCGCATTTCACAAATGGTCCTTATCCTTGTGATGTCACAAAGTTAATCAATGATTATAACAAGAGGCACAATAGGGCATGCATCGCCCAACTGGCTTTAATACCCAAGACCTTTTCCCTGCAACGCCCTGTTTGGGGGTCAACCAAAAGAGCTTGAACAATTTAGGTAAAGGGTCACCCAAGAATTATTTCTACTAAACTTCGTAAAAATCCGCCCATTGGTTAGGGAGAGGGTGCTGTTTAAAGAAACGCACTTTACGCACAGACGCACGACGGACACTCCGCCATGACAATAGCTCGCTGGCCGAAGGCCAGTGGAAAAAAAAATCGAGCGTCTGATAGCCTAGAAGATGTTGTTAATATGTTCTTTATACCATATTTTTGTTTATTTTTTCTTATTCTAACCAGACGCATTTAAATCTCGCTGAGTCAATTTTCAATTATCTTAAATCACGAAATATCGTCGCCCACCGAATAACTTCTGTCAACAATACAATACATGAAAGTTCAAATTAAATAGTAGTACCTGAACAATTCATTTCTTACGAATTCGTCTTTTTCTACGTTCAATTGTATTTACTCTGCGATCAGTTTTTGTTTTATATATATAACCCTATCCCTTTGGACGTGATGTTTCTTTGAAATATTCTGAGAGGAACTGTGATGAACGAAAGACAGATTGTCTTATTTATTGAGTAAAAGGGACTTGTATAATTCAATTTGTTATCGAGAGTTAATTCTCATGTCCGTGCTAATTATGAGTAATTAAGACGGTTTACTCAACACCATTGTACAACTGTGAAATTAGGCCTAAAGTCAATTTGTTCAATTTATTCGCCTTTCCCCATTTCCTTCCCGACAAAGACAATTTTAAGACTCGTCAAATGTGACACCTATTGTATTCTGTCATTGACACCTACGATCTACAATATTTACCACGCACAAGGATGAGCGCCATATGTAGGCAATCGCGGCTCCAGCATTTCTGCAAAGGGGGGTCGAATATACAAAGTTCAATATGGTATTAAGGAACGCAGATTTTGAGAGGCTGACATTCACACATTACATTTCCTTAAGCAACCACCTTTGTTGTGGTCCTTTCGGTGGGGTGTATGAAATGTATTGGCTCCTTAGCAAAACAGAAAAAAAAACGTGGGAAGTATAGTTTAACCTTTTTTCATCTATCAACTACTAAGCCAGAAAAGTCCATATATAAGATAAACCAAAAAGTCTAACGGTTCCCCTTGCAGACGAAGGGTCCCGGAAGAAACTTCCGCAAATTCAGTCCCGAGACTCTCAATATACTTTTAGGGTCCGTTCTCAGTCCGATTGACCAACGTGCTATATGTATGGACCAATTCATCCGATTCTAGACCAGTTCTCGTCTAGACAGGCAGACTTGTGCATTCTTTTATCAAGACGTCGCGCACGGTAATGCGGCACTAAAATGTAACGTCAAAATAGCGGACGTCGATTGTAAGTGTCTAGGGGTTTTTTTTGTTTGTTTGTTTGGGGGGGTGGAAAAAGCTAACGTAACTATTATATTGTTCACTCTCTCTACAGCAATAGCGATGTGAGAATAAATAGTTATCTTTTTGAAAACAAAATAAAAAACAAACCCGTCCCTATTTGCGAGGGAATAAAACATGCGTCATGATTTCAACTTTGCATACATGTGTAGACATGCGATTACTGGATGGTCGCTTGAGGCATTCCGTAAAGTTGGTGTTAATTTCACTCTAAACCTGAAGATGTAATTGGTTGGACGCTTCTTTAAAGTTATAATGCAGAGGAAAATAAGAAATCGTAAATTGTTATTTCGATGATCAATTCGAATCAACAGCGGATTGTTTAAGTAGTGATGACATCATTACACGCCTTTTTGTAGAAGAAATAAAACGCATATCTCCATTATTTTTGGAATGGATTAATAAAAAGTTGTTACACTTTGCTAAGCTTGCTTTTCACTGACTTTTCTTTAGACTATAGAACAGCGAGTAATAGCCTGAGAGTACTTTTGCGTAATAACGTTTTGAGTAATCAATATTTCTATCAAATAAGATGAGCCATTTCGGGCCATTTTTACCGTCTTGTTTATTTCTTGTTATCCCCCCCCCCCCCCCCCCTACTCTCGTCCCCTACTCTCGTCCCCACTTCCACACAAATATTCATTTCTCATTGTTTTACTTTTTTTTCTCTGAAATGTAGTTTTATCAAATCTATCTTCGTCTGAAGGCGAGTCAATGTTAAAATTTAACAAAGCAAACATAACGTCGCTGTACGAAAATGCGCGTTTTTCAGAAATCGTTCCACGCGTACTAATATCAATATCTCTTTTAATTGTTAATACATGTATTTTTCCTTGCAATTTTAAGATGATCATCAAAAGTAAAATAATATTTCTCAACATAATTTAATTCTCATATGAGAAAGGGAACTGCTATTTTGAGCATATTAAGACTAGAAAAACGAGTTTAATAACGGACTGAAAAAAAATTCGTTCCACATGAATTTCAGCTTATTAATTTACCGTTCGAAACCCAAATTGATATTTATTTACATATGTAAGGAATACAGAAAAATAATATTTTTGATATAAAGGTTGGTTGAAATTAAACCATTCTTAATGAAAATGTTAAAGAAAATCGCCATTTTTTTCTGCGTCTTAATGTTTGGTGTAACGCTTCAATTTTTCTCAAAAATAAGACATTATCTTTCTTATTAATTTGTCATCAAAATTTGATCTCCGTTGGTAAAATTGTTGTGTGTCATACCAATTTAAATTTGATGTATTTTCAAACAGTTTAAACATTATTTAACTGTATAAAATTTAAGATGTTTATCTTTCGGTGGTGCTTTCATGTTACAATACATGTTACACGCGTTTTTTCGCTTAAATTAAGAATTGAAAATTCCTTAAACGAAATTATAGCTATACTTTGCAATAAAAATTTGATGTATAAATTGGCAGGGATTTAAGCGTTATTTTGATATAAGACATAAGAATGGTGAGATTAAGAAGTCTTGTAATGATTAGTTTGAAAACACAGGGGGTGACTTTTTTTTAAAAAGTGCCGCATTACCGTGCGCGGCGTCCAAACAAAACGGTTGGATAACTAGGTTAACGTTCATTAGTATTCCGTCACCGACCGAAGAAGACAATTAATGAGTCTGGTAAAATACCACTCCGGGCTAATTAATTACTTAAAAATACGTTACATAATATACATCATTGTATATTGCAGGAACAAAAATTTCATTGTTGTCAGATTTGATTTTTGATATGCATATTTAAGATAGTAAGTAATTCTTATATTGAAGTTACATGTGAACAACGAAATGTTGTATACGATACATGCATATATTTTAACATCAAACGAAGTGGCCCTAAACAGCAGTAATAATTGAAGCCCCGCAAGTTGATACCCATTCAGAATTAACCTTCGACTAAAAATGTATATGTAAATATCATCGCGATAATGAACTAGATGGGTAATGCGAAAACTTTCGACCCTGTTCAGACTGCGCAAATTTCGCATTCACAATAGGCCCGGGGTCCGCTTTACTAAACTTCTTACGAGAAAATTAATCGTAAGTCAAAATCTCAAATTGTATTTTGTGTTTTCATTTATTGTTAGATTCTGCCTTGCAATATCCCATTGGTATCGTCTTAAGAAGACGATTCCAATGAGATGATGCATGACAAAATTTCATATTTTGTTTCTACTGTAGACGCAAACTTTAATTTTTGAGTTACGCAAAAAATGGTCATAAGATGTTTAGTAAAACATGCCCATGAACTTAAAACTTTCAGTTTATCTTCTTAAGACAGGATCATTTACTTTCAGCGGAGTCCATCAAAATCCGAGCATTCTGATTGGCTGAAAAGTTAGTTTTATTTCTCAATAAAAGCAATTTTGAGTACGCAGTTATTTTGGTTAGCTTACGCACAAAGAAAATCCTCAAAACAAAACAAATTCTTTAAGAATCACGTTTCTTTATTGATAAATCGCTACATTTGTCATTTGTGCTATTAAATCATAAAATTTGAAGAAAATAGTTATTGACTACAAGGAGGTATGATCCTAAAAAATATCAAATTCATGTAAGTGTTGTTTTTTTTGTTTCATACCTTCATGAAAAAATAAATAAATGCTCTCTTCATTTCTAATATTCCGTTTCGATAATCGACCTCGGACCTCAATTCCAAACAAAATTTCACGTGTAAAAATTAAGGTCACTCAAATTCAACAGATGTTTTATGCACCATTTCCACGAACTTAAATGCTAGTATTTTGCGCGGATTATGATTATATTTGGGCATTTTTTCACCGTCTTAAGATATATCGAAGGCTCAGCGCGAAACAGTTGTATAACTTGAATACGCTATTGCGACTTGTGATAACTATACATTTGTAAACAATCCACGATTCAAAATAGCGAATTCCACTTATAACTGCCTATACTGAGCCATCGATATGAAGCGTAGCCTCAAATAGATGCCCACCCTTTTCTAATGGAAATGCGATGGTTTTAGTTATATTACAGCTTTTACGGTAAATAACCAATATTTTTTTATTCAAAAGAAGACATACTGGAATCCAACCTAAAATAATTCGAAATATATATCGATTAATTATCAATAATGTTTGTTTAGTAAGGTGTAATAATAATTTTTTCCGAAGATACGCGCAGATCGGTGAATTTCGAGCAACGTGAAGACCTAAAAGCACGACCGCAAAATTTAGTTCGTGCGCTTATGTAAGATGTAGGAGATGGCGCACATAAGTTCTAATCATTGAAACGCGATCGGATTCATACATAAGTTTTATCATAGATTTAGATTCATACCCCAATGAATTCCAACAACTGTCCGTTTTATCTTAAAATATAATATCAAGAAGCAAATATCAAAGATTTATCCGTAATGAGACAGATTTGGACTACCCTGTGGGTTAGTGCGTACTCAAAATTGTTTTTTTCCTAACGAAACCAACCCTGCGTTTAGGATCACAAAACGACGCAAACAGTTTCCGATTATACCCCGCTTTGCACGTGCACTTGCGTGCAAAGCGGGGTACAATTGGAAACTGTTTGCGTCGTTTTGTGATCCTGAACGCAGAACAGTTCTTCGGCCAATCAGAAAGCATATAAACTGATGAACTATACCTAAATCAAGTTCGTTTACGTTGAATCAAATTAGCCAATCAATATAATACCTATGTCTATATGTATAGATGTATTATTTTATTTATACATTAAAATCAAATTTTACGACTAGACAGGCATAATGTATTGGAATGAATTAGGTCAACCCGTCAAATTCAAAAACTAGGTCTGCATAATTAGTATGCAGCAAAATTTATGGGTCAATCCTTAACCCTTTTATGTAAAAAAGATAGGCGGACACCATTGAAAAGAAAAGCATAATTAATATTATGTTAAACAGTATTCTTTGGATTGCCAGTAATGATATCCTTGTATCGTAAGGTAGAATGGCCAAATTATATTGAACAAAATCTTTGTAATCATTAATAGAAAAATATGGACACTTCTACGCTAATAAGTAACTAGTCAGTGTGCTAGTAGTATATGCCATTCAGTCCCCAAACTAGAGCAATGACTTTTTAGTCTTGAATTTAAATGAAACAATCAATAATAAAAGGATAAATAAAAATACATTGACGTAGGTTACACATAGACAAGCCAGCTGTAAATAGCCATCGTCGCTTTGCCAGTGTAAATTAAGTTACTACAACATTTTATTAAAGTATCTACCTGCTCTAAGAATGTATATCCAGATATTGCCTTATTTATAACACACTTTTACAAAACGATAAATAATATAGTGCACAGTCCCAAGATGTTCGAATATACTTTGAAATTTCGCAGTACAGCTTACATCACTGGGTAGAGACGAAGTAATACTTGTCGTAAACATACCCCACTCCATGAAACCGAAGTTATATGTCAACTATGCCATTTGAGCGACTTATTAAATTCTAATCATGAAACTAACGGAATCGATTAAAAAAAAGAACTAAAAGGATTTTCTAAAATAGAGATAACTTCAATGCCAAAAAAATTGTGTATAAAAGCTATGTTCGGTTAATAAAGTTATTTCCTTTTGTATATTAACAATGGAAGTAACTACATGTAGCACTCAGCCGAGTTCCCCTCACTGTCCATTGGCATAAATTAATTCTTTAAAGGAACACGAAAACATCAACATTTTTAAAGTGCTTATTCATCCAAGGAGCATTCATGCACAATATTGTTGAACTTGAGTTCGCTTTTCTTACGTGAAAAAAATCCCCCAGAGTAACCCGTATGTTACATGTTAGAATGAATCACGGTCATCCCGTTAAATCCAAGATTTTTGAACAACTAATCAACTACATACTTAAATGAAGGTAATCCAAGAGCCATTTCTGTAAAAATATATTCTGAAATATCTGAGAAAACTATTTAAATATTTCAATGAATTTACCTTACATAGAAATAAGTTCCACCCCTTAAGCCGACCAAATTATTTTGACAGTCTAAAGATATCATATATGTGAAATTGGTTTGAAATTTACTAATTAGTTTCGGAGAAAAGTTTCGCTTAATACAACATATAAAATGTAAATTCGCCCACAACACGCGCCTTTTTCATCCAATCCAATTACAGTTGTAATCTTTAAAGGTCTTCAACTCTTGAAAAAGATATACTATTGTAGGTACTTTTGGTATGTTATTTCTTGTGATATATAGAAAGAAACAAGGGAAAACACAGTTTTTCACCCCGATTGAATTTGAAATTAAAAAAAAAAAAATGGTAGAGAGTGAGCCTAAGATCACACCTTAAGTTAAGTTAAGGACAAGATTTTAAAGGGAAAAAACGGTTGACTTGTAAGTTCTCTTGAATGTCATGTTCCGTGCAGGACAGGTTCCCGATAGTTCTTCGTTTTCACCCAGTGTATACCAAAGTGTAATAGAAAGCGGATGGTAACATTAACGTGATATCTTATTTCCTCTATTATTGTGTATAATATGCGACTCATATTTAACTTTATTCATGAGTTTGAAGAATGACACCTAATCATATATATGGTATATTTCGTCTTCCGTTTTAAACTACATGTTATAACTTCAGCAGCCATAGGAGTAACTAGAATTTTGAAATTTATACGCACTCAGAGAACGACCTCGAAAGTCCACATAGGACAAAGGCGATATGAGAACTGTAAATGCCCTCCGTCTGTTCATCTTTATGCTTTGAGCGTTAGTGAATATTCAAAACATCAAAACTACAGCTTGAATAAGCTGTAGTTTCGATGTTATGGTCATTCATCAACGATAGTTATTGGAAAATGGATTTATTTCGTTTACGCATTTGCGTAAGTTGCGTAATGGTTGTTAAGCCCATGGCAACCGACCCCGATTACGACGAATAGGACGGTTAGAAGAAACATCTCTACTACGTTTAATATTTAATCTGGTCCAAGTTAATTTCCGAGAAGATTAATTAATAACAACAACGACACGTGTGTTCTTAACAAGGTCTCACTCTGTGAATTATGAATAAAGAATGACTTTCTCGAGAGACTAGTCTACACAGCTTAGAAGTTGGTCTTAACCTAAGAAGCTGGTGTGTGTGTGTGTGTGTGTGCATTTCCGTTTATTTATCGTCGCTACCGTAGCACATGCCCATATGAGCGACGCCCCAGAAAACGGTTAGTTGTTACGGGGATAGTGCAAGGATACATGACGAAAATACTGCTGAGATCCGCCATAGTTCTTAAACGTAATCGGTGTAAAGAACCGTCTCACGGGGTCTCGATTTAACGTCTCATCCGAAAGACAATTAGTTTGTTAGTGTGCCAGCCCGGGTTTGAACCCATGCCGTCGAACTTCAACGGTTTTGAAGTCCGGTGCTCAACCAACTGAGTTACTGAGTTGACGTAGCTGACTTACTTCTCCGTGATTTTAAATATGACGTGACTACCTTCAGTTTGATCAATCTTCATGAAGATTAGGCCATAATTATGCCCCCCCCCCCCGAGTGTAAACAAGAAATCTGCCATAATAGATCCCTTCCTTTGGTTTCAAAAAGAACCTCCTTAGTTTCAATAGGGCTCATCCTTTTAAACAGACAAAGATTCTGGCCAAGTTTTGTGAACCTTGAGTCTAAAGCACAGGTGAGCTAAAAAATTGTAATTTGCCGCAATGACCGCTTTCATTTTTACAATCGACGATTTAAATAAATCAAGACTCTAAATGTAACCTGCATGGGCTGTAGTTGCAGTAATATTCATGACTACAAACCCAAGCATTTCTCGTACATCGATCGAAATAGGTTCGTAAGGCATATGTACAAAATCTAATTTCTGCAGCTAATCCCCAAGAACTGTTTAAGATAATGTACTAGTGTTTATGACAGCCCTAACTAATGTACGCATATATTGACGTCTACAATGCGCCATATACGGCAAGGAAAGGCTTGCTCAATATACATCGGGGGATCAGCGCAACACTATTGTGAATTCCTATATATTAATAGGCACTTACAATAGTGTTGCGCTGATCTCTCGACACGCTAATTCCCAACTCACGGTTTAAAGTATCGTGAATGTGGGCTCGTATTTTTAACGAGCTGTTAAAAGATGTTTAGCTAGAAGTCAAAGACGCGGGAAATAAGTGATCAGGTCTCCAGGGAAACCTGCCTAAATGACGACGAGTTCGTAATTTTAGATGTCGTACCCGGATACCACTAGACAAACACTGTATGCTAATCAAATTTCAAACAAGTCTCACACGTTAATTCAATGAGCATTGAAAATGAAACTATACTGCAACATACTGAAGAAAACAATGACAAAAAAGGGAGAAATCGCTTGAGACGCAAGATATTTAGATCCGTAGGAAAATGGTAACAAAAATACTTCATAGCATTTAATTCTTTTAAGGAAACAAGATATCATTCTTGTTCTAAGAATAACCAATATTCCCTTTTTTATTGAAAATAAATCTATTGTCAATTTCATTGTCGTGTAGGTAGGTTTTTCTGGATAAATGATCAAGTATTTTTTGTCAAGAACTTGCATGTAGTATGGTAGTAACGTTTTCCATTCTCGTTACACAAAAAGACTGCTCTTTTATCTCAAAGTTTTATTTTGTAACATTACAGAGATGGAACTGGAAATTAATCCACGAGCAACGACAAAGTATCAAAATAACATTGTTGTTTATGACGTTTCATTAAAAAGGAAAATGAAAGAAATCAGCCAAAGGCGATTATTTTATATGCCAGCAACCTATAATGATCTTTATTGTATAGGGTAATGAAAACAAGTAAATGCTCAGAGAGGGTTTGAAAATAAATGATAATTGTACCTTCGGACATTGTCCTCTTCAATATCATATATCGTGTCGTTTATTGAACCCTTTACAAGTGATGCTGAACTGATATCAAATTGAAAGTTTAACAATGACAATGAAATTAAACTATCAAACCAGATAATACGAGATGAAATATACTGATAGAGAATGAATTTTAATTTTTTAGATTTAAATGTTTCAAATATTGCAATAAAATTTTAAAAATAAACGTATGGTATAAGTTAACATTGTAATCGTTTGGGCGAGACGATTCCATTGTATAGCCCTATAGTCGTTACTTTTCAACGAAATAACGAATAGTTTTGCGTCGACACTTCTTTCAAGCGTACAAGCGTACAGTACTCGAAAACCGTCTTGCGTTAAGCGACCGGTTACAAATGGTTCCTCGATTTACATGCACGCGGGTACCATTTTTTACGCTTAATAACGTTTTATCTTGGAGTCAATTACTGAAAACTTCTTATTGTCCGTGTTAATAGCCCATGTTACGGCTGCTACCCGTTACAACGCTAAAGAAGAGGCACCTCTGCCATGTTAAGGCGAAGACTTGGACGTACTTGATACCCGTTACAACAATAAAGTAGGGGCTCCGACATACGGGAATACGAGCACAGTTTCTCCCATGTCACGGCAAGAAGTGATGTCTGCAGGATGTCTCTCACATTTTAATGAGTTTTAACGTCAAATCTCAGTCGTACTGTGGCGACTGGGGTACCTAACTATGGATTTCTTGTATTTCTCTAAC
Organism: Fragum whitleyi; assembly: GCA_948146395.1. NCBI lineage: Eukaryota > Metazoa > Mollusca > Bivalvia > Cardiida > Cardiidae > Fragum > Fragum whitleyi. The sequence goes on along the minus strand of OX411545.1, from coordinate 3,179,494 downwards.
ATGTTCTCCCACAATATCCGTTCAAATTCTCCAGCTGCTCTTTTTACAAAGATTTATGATAATTCACCCACGTAGTGAGACGAATAACGAAAAGGGCGTGTACCGCCGTCGAGAATCGAACCCAAGACCCAAAGATTGGGTTTTCCACACGCTACCAACTTCAAAATACCAATCGCTTATCTGTTACAGCGGGTTAATACGAAAGCCAGAGTGTAACACGGTCAGTGTCGACAATTTCAAAAAGCCTTTTTTTCTGTGATGAAACCCGCCCTGCGTTCAGTATCACCAAACGGTGCAAACTGATTTCCAATTATACCCCGCTTTGCACGTGCCCTTGCGTGCAAAGCGGGGTATAATTGGAAAACTGTTTGCTCCGTTTGGTGATCGTGAACGCAGGGCAGTAAATTGGGAAAACAAAGACATTTTGTGTTACGAACAATAATCATCTTTATCAAAAGGATAACCGAGGTCCTTCCGAGAACGTACAAAAGTGATATTGTGTATAGTTCCGCAAGAAAGAGTGAGGTTCGAGAAACCATTATCTCCTATCATTTTCAATGTAAAATTCATCTTTGATCACTCACTTCAAATTTCGGGTCTATAGGAATTATTACTTTACAAGTTTTATGAAGATGCTTTTTATATACAACTAAACTACCGTACACAAAGATTCAGTAACACGATAAATACAGTGTTTGGTAAAGCACAAGGCGGTATCTTCAAAGCAACTTTTTGTAACAAGTTTTGCCCTTGTTACACATAATTTAGAACTGTATCTTTAATCATTGTTATCAATAGATGACCCATTTCCGCGGGGTTCAATTATTTCATGTATCTATTGTAGTTTACTTTTATCGTTTAACTTGAGGTTTATCAGTCTTAAATTAATCTCATACTTTACATCTTCGAGGTAATTGTAGTCAATCACTTTAATTCGCCTTTATCAAAAGTAGGATACAGCTCTGATAAATTGATCGATTGAATGGAATTTTATACCGCTTTTAACATTTTTTTTCAGTTATATCGTGTCGGCTGGAGCACCTAGCCTGGTATTTCTTTCACCAGTACTACCATCGCATCCTTTCCTAGCCTCCAGCTACTATCTAACATAGGTCTACGATTAGAGAGACAAATAGTCGGAAAGAATGAGTGCCGCCGCCGGGGATCAAACCCGGGACCTCTAGATTGTCAGTCCGACGCGCTACCAACTGCGCTATGACGGTGACTCAAGCTCTGATTAAACATTTCAATGCGCCTTCCATTCAAATTGAAAACGTACGCGAAACGTTTAAGAATGTTACCCCACTTTCCACGTGTATCCACGTGCAAAGTTGGGTACATTTCTTAAACGGTCACAAACGTTTATTCATCTTGAAGGGAGGGGTTATAAAATACATATATCAAGAATTTCTATTATCATATAAGACCTACAATAAAATGATTTTCGTCCAATGAAGATGGCTCAGAAAACGTAGACGGTTTGTTAAGAAAATAACGTAAACGGCATCTTCGTTCGAAGATTTAACGGAACACTATTACAGGTGCCTTTATACTTAAATAGATATTTACAACCGTGCTGTATTTAGCCCTCGGAATGAGAGAAATCTGATAAATTTCTCTATAGGGGAATTAAAAAGCATAATAATACTGTTATATTTTTCAGGGTTTCCTTCCCTGGACTGACCCAACAGACAGAAATCTAGTATTTCTTCACAATATCAGTCTGATTTTGACAAAGAAAGAAGTGCTGGATTGCCGTTCAAAACCCCTTATTCACATACAATAGATTTAAGAAAGTCATTGAAAACAATTGAACTCAGTTATATCTTGATTTCTTATGACTTGATTTCTTTAATATGTTCGTTTCTTAGCCAAAATAGGGTAGTCTCAGCTTTCAAGATCCGACGTTACGATAATTAGATCTGTATTTAAGGATATCACTATCAAAACTACAGTAAATATTCGTCGTTATCAATAAGTGACATATTTATTGGAGTTCAATTGCTTCATATATCTACAATATGACATTGTCTCTTTAACAGCTGTGGCTTCTATTTAACATTTACCCATCTCAAATTACTATATTTGTGACCCGTCATGCGAGAAGGGACCATTTTTATAAATATTTGTTTAAATGAGTTCCTGCATGGTCCATTTTTGCATGATTGCCAGGGTCACATATATAAGCATCGGCTCAGATAAAAAAAATAATGTCTTTATTTAGATGAACATGTTAAGCTAGGATCGGGGTTCAATATTTTATCATTATCCATGGTAACACCCGATTACTAGTTTTATCTCATCTCGTTACCGATAAGCACTTGAGGAAATTAGAGATAGAAAGAACACGGTTGTGACATATTGAGAGCGACGGACAGACCGTATCATAAACGGAAAGAAAAAGAGACGGATGCAGAAAGCAGCAGTGACAATCAGTGATAGAGAGATTGAAATATAAAGGAGTGAGAAGTGACGAAAAGAATAAACATATAGGCAGTTACACCTGTTTCCTGTTGAGCTATCGAAATAGCTAACATCTTTTTAAAGAAGGAACAATAAATAAGTTTTTTTATTAATTCGCTCAATTTATCTATCGCTGTCGAATATGAACGTATAACAACCTGTCCGTCCGTCGGTGCGTACCTACTGGTCTTCGGAAAACAACTCCTTTATTTATGAACGGATTTGAAATTTTCACAGAACGTCGTGACTTACCCCAAGTCGCCTGATGTGACTGCTACAATCTTGTTTATAGTGGTTAACGTCTTTTTCAACAGCCAAATCGTGTCGGTTGGAGCACCTAAACATGAATTCCCGACATTTCCCATTCAAAGAATACTAAAAAAATCCCACCTAGCTTACAGCTATTCACCAAACAGTACTCAGGCGGTTATTTTAGTCCGAATTTTTGTTAGAACATAGAAAAGTGTTAGAACATTTTACGCACTATGAATGTCCCCATTTTATGTGGAGTAATGTATAATTAGATTCAAGTTGACATGTTATAATGACAGTTGTACATCCTTGTATATATCATGGGTTAATTTCAGCTCACTTATTTTGCCTCGTGACTTGATGAACGTAAAATTATGTTGTTTTAATTAGTTTAACCCATACCAAGACAACAGAATAACCTGAATTTGATATTGTAGGGAACAGAGGTACAGACAAGAGAGAGTAAAGCTAGGCTAAAATCTTTATTTTTCAACAAAACCCTATGTTGTGAGTACTCATTTGAATCGTCTTGACAAGACGATTCCAATGGGTACCACCAACATAGGTTTTGTATGAAAAATAAAGATTTTAGCCTAGCTTTATTCCCTCTTGTTTTTTATGATTGAAATACTTTAATCTAAAATCTAAAATACCCCTCTTTCTGTAGCTCTGGTGAACAATGGTTCGTATACAAGATTGAAAAGACATTCGCGATAGTGAATGAAGGGTAGAATGACCATTATAAATCTAGAAAAAAAATTATTTCATATTTCAAAATCCTTCGCTTTTTATCAACATATGCAGCTCAAGACGAACGTTCAGACTCAACAATTTTGCACATCCTAAACGGAGTAAATGGTTTGAATGTAGACATGTCCCTTTCTTCCGGATAGAATTAATTTTAGGCTAGTAGAAAGTATATTAAGTTTGGTGGATGGGAACAGTCAACTAGTTGGGTCGGAGCCCCCCCTCCCCCATCCCCGTTTTACCTACATTTGAGCCCCCTCCCCCGTCTTACAGACAACTGAGCCCCCTCCCCCGTTTTACAGACGGGCACTTATAATTGTAGTCTGGATTATCTTTTAATTTGAACCACTCTAAAATATTGTCGTCTGGGATTTGAAGAATACGGTGAAATCCCTTCCCGTTCCCACTTAATCTAGAAATCAGGTTAGTCACTTGACATTTCAATCTAGGATTGTTTGGGTACATAGGGTACTTTATGATTAGATTTAAACAAAGATTCATACCTGTTAAAAACTCCTTTAATTAAAATAGTTTCTTCTTCACACAATTATCCTCGTTCGATAAGTATCTAGTATATATGATCTAATAAAAATCTTTGTTAAAACACCAGCATTACGTAATGTCACACTAAAATTTCCGAATATTAAAATAGATAAAAAGTTTCCCCAAGTTGTTTACATGTTAAATACCCCCGCCGTCCTTCTTTGTTATGTTTGAAGGGAACGAACTCTTGAATGTATTCGAAGTTCATTGGTGTGTCACTCCACTGTGAATCACTTTTGTCCATATTTAGTAACATGACGTTTTAATGGGATTTTCGTTTCTAATTTTAGAATTTTGGACAGAAAAGGAAAATAGGTTAACAATTGTCAAGCTCCTCAGTTATTCTCATGACAATCTTTCAATTTATAAATACGTTCTTTCTTTAATGAAAGTTAGTTGAAATTCGCGTACCTTGACCCATTTCCAGACGACTAAATTTTAGACGGGGCGAAATTGAAGGAAACTGCAGACGACAATTTAAAATTGACCAAGGAAATTTCATGTGGTTTATAATACATTGTGTGAAATAAGGAAATTTCTTCATTCTACACAATGTTTCCGCAACTATCTTTCTAAATGGGTGTCAAAAAAGGGGTTGTTTGGGTACAGGTTAAAGAATATCGTCGATGTGCGATCACGATCTTATTAGTTAATACCGTGACTTAAGATACCAGCTTTTAGTTCCCCACAAACGCCGGATACTTAACCTTTGCGTGCCGTTTCCAACAATTTCATGTAAGCATCGTTGACAGAAATTCAGCTCCTCCGGGTATTCAAATGACAAATCAAAACATTCTGTGAATTGTACACATAGTCAAAATCTAACAATAGATCACAAAATGAAAACTCTGATCAGACTTTCATACGCACATTTATTTGCCTTCTCGTATGTTGTGTGTTGTCTTGTGCATTTTGAAAATACAGACCGTAAAAAAATGCTGTCCTTTTGACCATACATGCCCTTTTTAACCCACCTGTTGGATTTTAAGGGGACATAGAATCTTTCCCGTGTCCGTGATCTACAGGTAGAGTGTTGGCCTCTTGTTTAAGAAGTCCTGAGTTCAGTTTATGGAGCTGCTTTCGATTTTGGTTCTTTCAATGACTCACACATTAGGCGCAAGTAACGTTACTGGTTAATTCTCCAAGAAACAAAGTTGATAATCGTAGACCTATGTGAGATAGCAGCTGGAGGCTAGGAAAGGATGTGATGGTAGTACTGGTGAGAGAAATACCAGGAACCCATTGTTAGGTGCTCCAGCCGCCGCGATATAACTGAAAACAAATGTTGAAAGTGGCTTAAAAATCGATTCAATCAATCAATCAATCAATCAATTAATCCAAGAAACATAATCGAGTGGTCGTAACTTTCGTGTCAAGCTTAAGCTTATAGAATCGCCCTCCAACACTCAATCCTGATGTTTTCACGTCTCCGAGACTGAGAGGCAGTGGTTTAAACCCACTGGTACCCATTTTACACCTGGGTGAACTGGAACTGGCTATTAAGTACTCTTCGTACTCTTGTGTTCGAATCGTCCTCTTTGTTCTTATAATCTGACATTCTTACCTCGATATCCTCGTGTTTCCTTGTTCATCACTACCATAACCTTACGTTTTCATTAATGTTCACCAAAGCTCTCACCGTCACACCTTCTAATTTACGTTTTAATGACCATCGCTTTTAAATTTTCCTACCTTCGCGTTTCCGACGTCGTACTGTCGATCTATCATAGTCGCATTCCAACCCTGTAAACCCCAAAGTCTCGCGCTATAACGTCATTGTCTCTTTTATCATCGTCGTCCTCTTGCGCTATCACCGTCATTCTCGCGCTATCATCGTCTTTGTCTCGCGCTATGCCACACTTTCATCAACCTTCTATCAATATATCTTTGTTCTCTCGCGCTATAAACGTTATCATCTCGAGCTATCATCGTCGTACTTTTACGCTATCAACGTCTTTTATTATCGTCGTACTTTTACGCTATCACCGTCTTTTATTATCGTCGTACTTTTACGCTATCACCGTCTTTTATTATCGTCGTACTCTCGATTAACCATTATCATACTCTCGAGCTATCATTGTCGTGGTCTCGCGTTATCATGGTTGCTATCTCGACCTTTCATTTGCGTACTCTCGAGTCATTAATGTCGTACTCTTAGGCTATCACCGTCCTACTCTTACACTTCCATTGTCGCACTCTCGATTATAATTGTAGTACTCTCGCACTATCATTCGGACTTTGTCTCGCACTATGAATTTCGTCTTCTCGAACAAAATAGTCGTACCCTAGCGCTATCATTTTGTAGGCTTGCGCTATCGTTTTCGTTCTTTTGTGCTATCATTTTCATACTCTAGAATGTAAACGTAATACCCTTGCGTAATTATCTTCATACTTTCGCTTTTCCATCGCCGAAGCCTCGCATTATTATCTTCGTCCTCTCACGCTATTATAGGAATATTCTTGCTATGACTATCGCCGTCGGACATAGACGCTCTAAACGTCGTATTATCACCCCGTGCCCTGCGTTACACAGAATCGTAGAAGTAGCCGTAGACTCGCGCTATCAATGTCCTACTCTCGAGCTACTCTCGCAATACTCTCACCTGCCCTTTTTCGTATTTTCGCGCTATTATCGTCATACTATGACGCCCATGATATCCGACGGTTTATGCCCACTAAATGTCCCGTCATTGCCCTTGTGTGTTGCTCTTTCACAGAATTGCCTTCGAGCATTTACTGTCGTCATTTCGTCCTTTTAGGATTAGACCTTTGTACTCGTTTGCTTTGACCTAAGTAGACCAAACATTCAAATTTAATTACTTTTAGAGGCAAAAAAAAAAAAAAAAACCAAAAAACTTCAGTATCACACGATTTATTCGCAACATCAATCAAAATTTAGATTCGAATATGATCCGTCAAAACTAGAACAATTTTATGAGCCATAGACGTAACTAGGATTTTTAAATTTATACGCACCCAGAAGGAAGTCAATAGTGTGTATAGGATAAAGGCAGTATGTGGACTTTGACAAAAGATTTATGTCCCCCCGTCCGCCCACCTTGAGCGCTAGTAAATAATCAAAACATCGTAACTACAGATTGAGTAAGCTGTAGTTTCGATGTTATGATTACTTATCGACGACATTTTTTGAAAGAGGTTTTATTTTCTTTTACGCACTTGCGTAATGTGCTTAATAGTAGTTACGCCCTTGCGAGCTTCCATAGATCGACAGCTAAACGTCCTAGTTTTAGTAGTACTCATTCAGAGACGAAGAAAAATGGGAACTGATATATAAAATCAAAGCACTGAAAGTACTTATAAGTTGGAATGCGTTCAAGAGACGGTGACATCAAGCCACTAACGAAGCTAACGCCTCCCGCCCACCGCCCAGGTGATCACATAATACGCCTCGACTTTTAACAAAAGAATTCACCAAACCGCGTTAAAATATACGCTAGGTCAGGTGATCAGGAACATTTTATAAAAATTTCATCTAAATCGGGCCGTAATTGGCGGAGGAGTTGTGTTTACAAGCTTGTTCAAATGAAGGCCTCTTTTTCCATGACAAGGCTAATATTCAGCAAACCGTGATAATATGCACTAGGTCAGGTGACTAGGAACTTTCTGTAAAAGTTTCATCCAAATCGGTCCATAAATGAGGGATGAGTTGCGTTCATAAGATTTTTCTACATGAAGGCCCCTTTTTCCATGACGCGACTGAAACTCAACAAACCGTGACTTTATGCGCAAGGTAAAGTGACTAGGATTATTCTGTGAAAGTTTCATCCAAATCGGTCCTTAAATGAGGGGGGGGGGGGGGGGTGCGTTCGCAAGATATTTTTACATGAAGGCCCTTTTCTATGACGCGGATGAACTTTACCAAACCGTGACTTTATGCATAAGGTCAAGTGACTAGGAAAATTCTGTGAAAGTTTCATCCAAATCCGACTTGAATTTTGGAGGGGTTGTGCTCACAAGAAAAGTGGACGTACGTACGGACGGTCTGGTTGACGGACGGACGGGCGGAGAAGATGACGCCAATATACGACCGCCTCCACCTGTGTATAAAATTGAATTCCGAGAAAATACTATGCTTGCACAGTCTAAATCGCAAAATTCAAGACTAGCCTTTAGGTAACGCAAATGTATGCGTAAATTAAACGACACGACATGCTTCTTGAAAGTCAATTTCAATCATACGATTGCGATACGATCAAATTTCGGTCATAGGACCTTTTTCTATTTAGTGAATTTATGTCTAATCAATTTTAAAGAAAATGGACAAAAGCAGAAAGAGAAGATGAATGTTTGCCTATACACCCGCAATTTAGAGTGAGTGATCAAAGGTAGATTTTGTCTATACAGCAAAATTGACCTTTGATTTATCACTTAAACTTATGGATCTATACCTTCATCGATCCTTGCTGCGTCCAACATCAAATGAAATTGTCGCTCTATTTGGAAATCGAGTTCCGTTTTTTAGAGAAGTAATAAAAAGAGAATATTTGCTGGATCTGATTGTTAATACAGATAAATGATATGCAGATTTTGCGCGTTTCTAATGATGGTTTACGGAACAATTAGATATAAAACATTTGAACTACAGTATTTTGTTGAAGTGTGTAAAAAGTTCGTTCAGAAAGAGAAACTAGACCTCTAAAAGAAGCTATAGCATAATTCTACGAAAATCAGGTCGCGAGATTACCAAATAAGCAGATCACGTGATTGGCTTGTGCTATTGCCACAATTCTACGAAAAACAGGTCGCGTATTACCAAATAAGCAGATAACGTGATTGGCTAGTGCTATAGTCAATAACTTACTTGTGATTGGACTTGACTTATCACATGATTTCCAAATATAGTAATGCAAACATGTGATACTAGTAAATTCGTACGCAAGGTTCAATGAATTAAGTTTAAAGCATAAATTAGTGTGTTAATAATTTACATGACGTGATAGTTGTGTAATTGTTCAACATTATAACTTCTTGATGAAATAAACTGTATGTTTATGTCAAGTTGAAATATACAAAATAGTCCGGGTGTATTCACATCCTGATCACGTGATATGTGTTATCAAAAAACCCGAAATAAAATTATCTTGTGTTCATTTTGCGGTTTTGTTAAATCTAAGTTGGAATTGCTCCGAATTCCAACTTAAAAAGCATTGGAAACGACAAAATATCAGGGGACAATACTCTTAAAGCGGAAAAATATGACTACCAGCATTTGTTTCCCTTTGTTCAATTTCGGCTTAAAAGAAATCATTTCTGATGGGCATTTGAACCTTTCAAAGTATTGAGCGACACGAAAAAATAACATCACCTGTCTTGTTTAAGGATGACAAAACGGTGGAAACTGTTTTTCAATAATACCCCGCTTTGCACGTGCACTTGCGTGCAAAGCGGGGTATAATTGGCAAACTGTTTGAATCGTTTTGTTATCCTGAACGCAGGTCTATCCTATTCAGGATGACAAAACGATGTAGACTTTTTATACGCCGCCGGAGGCGGACGTATATTGGCGTCAACTTCTCCGTCTGTCTGTCCGTCCATCCGTCCGTCCATCCGTCCGTCCGTCCATCCGTCCGTCCATCCGTCCGTACGTCCGTCCACTTTTCTTGTCAACGAAACTCCTCCTAAACTACTGGATGGATCTTCTTGAAACTTAGTCAATATTATCACCTCAATTGGTAGATGTGCATGAAGGAAGGATTTTACGTTTCGTTGATTTTTGCCTGAGTTATGCCCCTTGATAACTTAGTCTCTGGGTCCACTTTTCTTGTCAACGCAACTCCTCCTAAGTTTCTGGCTGGATCTTCTTGAAACTTGGTCAATGTAATCACCTCAAGTGGTAGATGTGCATGAAGGAAGGATTTTACGGTTAGTTGATTTTTGCCCGTTGATTTTTGCCTGAGTTATGCCCCTTGATAACTTAGTCTCTGGGTCCACTTTTCTTGTCAACGCAACTCCTCCTAAGTTACTGGCTGGATCTTCTTGAAACTTGGTCAATGTAATCACCTCAATTGGTAGATGTGCATGAAGGAAGGATTTTACGGTTCGTTGATTTTTGCCTGAGTTATGCCCCTTGATAACTTAGTCTCTGGGTCCACTTTTCTTGTCAACGCAACTCCTCCTAAGTTTCTGGCTGGATCTTCTTGAAACTTGGTCAATGTTATCACCTCAATTGGTATATGTGCATGAAGTAAGGATGTTATGGTTTGTTGATTTTTGCCTGAGTTATGCCCCTTTAAAACTTAGTCTCTGGGGCTTATTGCCTCAGTTATGCCCCCTTAAAATTTAGTCTCTGGGGCTTATTGAAATTGCAACCTTGTGAATGCAACTCTTCCTAAGTTTCTGGCTGGATCTAAATGAAACTTGGTGGATGTTATAACCGGAATTGGTAGATGAGCATGAAGTAAGGATTTTATGGTTCATTAATTTTACCCTAAATTATGCCCCCTTAAAACTTAGTATCTAGGGCTTATTGAAATTGCAGCCTTTTGAACACAACTCCTTACTTTTTGTTTTTATTTAAATGAAACTTGGTCAGGCTCATTTATTTCCCTGAATTATGTCCCCTCAAAACTTAGTGCCTGGGGCTTATTGAAATTGCAGCCTTGTGAAGGCAACTCCTCCTAACTTTTTGTCTTGATTTAAATGAAACTTTGTCATTTTCAATTTGGTTCTGTCAAAATAAGTAGTGTCTACAATTATTTTTGTGAAACAGCAGCAAAGTGGCGGCGTATTTTGTGACGATGGCACTCTTGTTTTAAATTTATACCCCGCTTTGCACATGCACTTGCGTGCAAAGTGGGGTATAAATTGCAAGAAGTCGGCACCGTTTTTTATCCTTAACGACGGGTAGATAACTTGTCCATCGTATGTAAGTCTTATTGATATTGAGGGATCCAAAACTCGTATCTCCACATTATTCAAGTTGGAGCCACGAAGTTGTGCCAGATCACTGGTGTTATTGGATGATGATCCTTGCAGACAACTCAATACTATTTTCCGATTAGACCGTTGGACAAATCATCATTGAGCGAGGTCAGTACTGAAGGACGCAACGGAAAATGATACATTTAATAAACACACTCGTTATTTCAATATTTCGGCAAAAATATTGAAATAACGAGTGTGTTTATTAAATGTGTATTCTATTCCCTTCGGAATAGTTATGTGATAGTGAAAATGATACATATTGTCAAAAGCATGCATTCACAAGAATGTTTGGGTGGATTTTATATGCCGCTTTCAACATTTTTTCAGATATATCTCGGCGGCTGGAGCACCTAACAATGGATTCCTGGTATTTCTTTTTAAGGCAACCATCACACCCTCTCCTAGTCTCCAGCTGCTATCTCACATAGGTCGACGATTATCAACCCATTGCCGGTGAAAGACAAATAGTCGGAAAGAATGAGTGCCGCCATCGGGGATCGAACCCGGGACCTCTAGATTGACAGTCCGATGCGCTACCAACTGCGCTATGACGGCGGCTCGCACTTTGTTTCTTTTGAGATTGGCACCACCTCTGTCACACGACTCTTTTTACAAAGAAAATAATAAGGCCTCAAGAAAACATTGGTGATGTAGAAAATTTGATCTCAAAGCATCGTTACTAATTACCACGAAGTTGAAACACATAACAATTGTCTCAGTGAGTTGTCCTAATGACTTTAAACATCATAGGATTCGTGAGGAAGAATGGAAGAATTTACAAATGAAATCTTTTATAGACTTTAAATCTGTAACTAAGCATAGCTTAAAAATAATCCGTCGCGGCTCGTTACAGAACCCACGCGGAATAAAAAAAATGTTGAAATTAGTGATAAACTAGACACCTGGTGCCTGTTTACTAAACACCTTACGATAATTTTTTGCGTAAGTCATAAAATAAAGTTGTTTCTACAGTAGTAACTAAATAAGGAATTGTGCCTTCTAAAGACGATTACAATGAGATATTGCAAGGCAGAATCAAACAATAAATGAAACACCAGGTGCGATTTGTGATTTTGACTTACGATCAATGTTCCTAAGACGTTCAGTAAAACAGGACCCTGCTTCCGAAAATGTATTCTTTGGCTCAGTGTTTAACGTACTTGTATTCGCCAATGATATCAATATTCGACACTGGCTCGTGTAGGGTAAATTAGGTATGCTTCAATTGCGGACTATTTGCAGTAATTTTGATAAGGCCTCAAAATGTGCAAAATTTGTATTGAGATTAGTGATGTTATGAGATCAAATCAAACGATGGGAGCATTTTGAGGCCAAAAAGTTATGGGTACTAAATGCTAATGTCTGGCATTGAGAATGTTTGGCATTATAATTTTGTTGAGCGCAAAATTGCATTAAGGCGGTTAAAAACTTGCTCAGAGGATCAATTCTCAAACAGGGTTTAAAAACAATGCAATTCGATTTCTTTCGTGAAATCTAGGAATAGCATTAATGGCATTTTGCAACCTTAGTAAACTTTACCTCGATGAGTGCTTAAGAGCTAACGATCCTGTTTGGAGATTGCAGATTATAAAGTTGATCAAAAGTATTCTGTTAAAATTAGTTCGTACGTCAATACGTACTGTTTGTTTGCATAAATCAGATTATTCTTTCCGTCGTCTTCGTTGTTGGTGGTGAGGTCCCTAGTATCAAATTTACAAACCATTTCTATTACCATTCGACAGGTAAAAGAATCAACGTGAACTAAGTGTTTAAGTGTTTAAGTTGACCCATGATATCATTATTATTATTTTCATTAGCAGTAGTAGTAGCAGTAGTTGTAATGAGTAGTAGCAGTAGTAGTAGTATTTGTACAATTTTTACATGTTCATGTAGATGTTTTTAAGTTAATCTCATTACCACATTGAGACGCAGCACCCGGCACCTAGGGGATTCTCGGTGTCTTCCCTGACGCAAGTGCAATCTGTTCAACCTTTTGCAGACTTTTCGGGAAGCCTGAAGGGACTGGTATCGTCACACTGGACGGAATGAAGGGTGGTTTCTATTCTCTCCCTTTTTTTTACAAAAAGCTTTTTTTCAATAAAAAGCGACCGCTATTTGATGGTTTCTTCATAACGTGTTTTATTACAAATATCATATGAGTCTATGAGCCTGACATTTCCAACAATTTAGATATGCGCCAAGCAAAGATTCTAGCCAGCCTGTGCAGTTGCACAGTCTGACCAGAGTCTTGACTTTGCGCTTTATATGTAGACAAGGTCTCAAAGTATATTTAGACAGCCAGGAAAATTTTTTAGTAACAATTAGTGACTGTCTAGGCTGCCGCTTGAAATGTTGGCCCTTCACGTACAAGTGTAATTGTTGGAAATGTCAAGCACAGGCTCATATAATCTTATTAAAAGGAGTACGTTTAAGGCTGGAACCCCTCTGGAAAAATCCTTGATCTGTCCGCCGCGCCATTGCCCATTTTTATTGGCTTCTCACTGGACGGATTAGCTGCAATACAGATTATGTTTTGAGGACTACCCACGGAGGTGATTTCTGAAACCTACACAGAGAACTAAAAGATTTTCCTTCAAACTTGATTTTACACATGTTCGAATATTATTTGTTGGATTGATTCGTTAATTGAATGTAGTTTAACGCCGCTTTAAACATTTTTTCAGTTATATCGCGGCGTATTGAGCACCTAACAATGGTTTCATGGTATTTCTCTCACCAGTACAACCACCACATCCTCTCCTAGCCTCCAGCTGCTATCTCACATAGGTCTAGGATTATTAACCCATTTGTGATAGACAAATAGTCGGAAAGAATGAGTGACGCCGTCGGGGATCGAACCCGGGACTAGATTGACAGTCCGACGCGCTACCAACTGCGCTATGACGGCGGCAATTATTTGTTGGAACGATGAATTTTGTTTCAATAAATGTGCATAAAAATGACTGTAACATCGGAATTGTTAGTAGTTAACAAGCATATCAGGTTTAGTGAAATTCTTTCTTGTTAGAAAAGATTTTAATACAGTCTTTCAATCATATCACGATCATGTTCACTTCTTGATGCGATGATGTGCACGTACTATAAAATTTGTTGTGAAACGGTTTCAAATCTCGTTATTGCATTTGTGCGTTTTGGGGCCGTTTATACACATGCGTTAGGAACAAACCCCGGGCGTCTACGGGAGAGAACGTGGATTAATCAGTAACTTTACGTGCCGTGAACGCCCGTCTTTTTTTAAATACTCAAATATCCTCGATTTGGGCTCATAAACTTTAATCAATTTCAATGATTCTTATCATTTTTCTGTATTTTTAGTTAGTCCCAAGGAATGTTTTCTGCATTCTGTTAAAAATAAGACAAAGATTAGATCTAGGAGACTGTACATATTGATTAGTGAAATGCCTGAAAATTATTCATGTGGCCAACATTGCTATAGAACATAGGCCTACCTATACACGTTACTCTAAATCCTGCGTTAATTGTGTAACGTCATGAATTTGTCAATCAACCGTCGGTATAAACCGAAATGGACGTTGTATATAATGCATGACGCCACTGAATTGTTCCGGCATATTCGTAGGTTTGTAACTAGTTCTACGTGATCGTTATGATGATGAAATTAATCCGCAATTTCTCATGGTTTGAATTTATACCCCTTCCTATCTTTTTATGCAATAATAGCGTCAATTCACGTTTTTTCGGGCGTAGACATTTGCAGAGACACTCAAAATGCTCTAACACCCGAGTGCATAAGCATCTTTCGGGTCTTGAAAACATGAGTAAACCCTATACTAGTTTCATGATTGCATTATATATCATTTATCTAAGCGTTTAACAGGCTGATCCGATGATATTAGAACTCATTTCAATCATGGCACTTAGGCCTACTAAGACTAGATCTTTTCCTGAGACGAAAGAAATTACCGATTTATTGAATTGATTGGTGAATTGATTGATGGTTTGATTGATTGGTTAAATTGATTGATTGATTGATTGATTGATTGATTGATTGATTGATTGATTGATTGATTGATTGATTGATTGAACGAACGAACGAACGAACGAACGAACGCACGAACGAACGAACGAACGAACGAATGAATGAATGAATGAATGAATGAATGAATGATTGAACGAATGATGAACGAATGAATGAATGAATGAATGAATGAATGAATGAATGAATGAATGAACGAACAGACGGACGGACGAACGATCGAACGAACGAACGATTGAATGAATGAATGAATGAATGAATGAATGATTGATTGATTGATTGATTGATTGATTGAACGAACGAACGAACGAACGAACGAACGAACGAACGAACGAACGAACGAATGAATGAATGAATGAATGAATGAATGAATGAATGAATGAATGATTGAACGAATGATGAACGAATGAATGAATGAATGAATGAATGAATGAATGAATGAATGAATGAATGAACAGACGGACGGACGGACGAACGATCGAACGAACGATTGAATGAATGAATGAATGATTGATTGATTGATTGATTGATTGATTGATTGATTGATTGATTGATTGATTGATTGATTGATTGATTGATTGATTGATTGATTGATTGATTGATTGATTGATAAATTGGTTGATTCTTTTTTCTTTTAACTGTAAAATAACTGATAGGTTGTTGATTCTTGAATGTGATTCGTTGATCGTTTGATCATCACTAAATCGACAGGGGTTCAAGTCTAATATTTTGTGACCTTGTACTTTTTTCAGATTGCGCATGCGTAAAGCCTGTTTACAAATGATAATCGCCGTGCATTGAATCCACATAAGAATTTGGAATAAAAGGAAAACTTTTTATTTACCGGCTCTCATTCTAGTGTGAAATGAGGTAAATATTTGTTATGCTTTATTTCATAACATTTTAATAAGTTGACATCCAAGAATGCTGTTAAAAGAGCAAAAAATCTGTCTGTAGAAATTGCCCTCATGCGTTTGACACACTTCATATCCTTGCACAGCGGGATAGCACGTCACTACTCTTTCTTGCACCTTCTTCGATAGAATGGTCATAACAAAATTATTGTTAGTCTTAAAATCGAGGTTTTAGAGTGTTTTTGTGTTTAAGAATTACGCGACACGGGATAAGCATATTGTAATTCCAGGATTAATTGCACGTGTGAATGTTTACGTCAGCAATTAAAACTGAACCATTTTCTTGTGTGATGATACTGATCTCTGTAAACTTCTAAAAGTAAAATATACATTCATAATTTGGAAGCCAACAGTGGGTTGACAGTTTCATGGCAGTTTTTGGGCACACTTTCTGTATGGTTAATGAGAAGTTGCCAACCTCATATCTACAGTCTATTTGAGCCTATTTTACAAATTAAAAATAAAGTCTAGTTGTCAATTTCCATCTCTTTTTGTCACAGGGTCCAAAGAATTCAGGAAAAGGCTCTTGTCCTGCAGGGCAAGTGACTTGAAAAAGTAACTCATCCAGGTTTGACTGTCACTTGCCCTACAACAGGACTGCGGATCATTGAAGATCATGTTTTGTATCTGGAAACTTCCCCTTGAAGTGCAGACTAAACAACAGTACAAATTTTTACGACATTCCTCTAAATTCCGGGTAATGAATACCGGTAAAATGATCGGGACATTAGTAGAATTTATCTCATTTGTAAACATACAATACCATGGATTTTTCTTGTAAAATTCAATGATTGTGGCTATATATGCCGCACAAGCAGCAGTAGATATGAATCTGTGATCTTTATTAGTGATCATGTCCACCAATCTAGTTAATCCTTTGCTGTTTAATCCCTGCTTTTTACCTGCCTGTGATTTTATGATTGAGAAAACATTGTGAAAAAGAAGAAATTGCTTCTGACAAGAAATTTCTTCTTTTTCCACACTATTTTCTACCCTTCTGAATGGTTATTTTTCAAATTAAATCCACTTTTACTTTTCCTCTGCAAAACCTTTGAATTAGGACAGGTCTAAAATTTTGTCAAACAGGAAAGGGTTAAAAATAAAAAATAAAAATTGACTAACGTACTAAGTATAATGATAATAGAAATTGAAATGATACAATGTACATGTATTTTGTAATTATATTAATTATACTATGTAATCATAAATCGTCCATAGATCTGCGCAGTATAGATTAAGATCAGCCTGCATAGACTTGTCAAGCATACACAGCCTTCTTTCTAATTAATTATTGTGGGGGAAAGCTTGGGCTACAGATAGAGGGTGTATTTTTATGCCCCCGTATCGAAAGATCGGGGGCATATTGTTTTACCGTTGTCCGTCTGTCCGTCTGTCTGTCCGTCTGTCTGTCTGCAAAACTTAACCAAAAAAACTTAACATTGCCAATATCTTCAAGCCCATTCAAGATACAAGGCTCATATTTGGCATGATGATAGATCTCAATGATACGCATCTGCTGATACCAAAGTCAAGGTCATGTGATAAGGTCAAGGTCATTTCTCAAGGTCAAATAACTAAAAAACTTAACCAAAACAGGGTTCACTCTGGCTCTCAAAAAGTTGGGGCCATCACTTTCGCCAAATGAAAAAAGTTGGGGCCAACCTGGTGAAAATTGGGGCCACATTTCGGGTGTCTGGGCCGGTACTAATAGACAAAATTTTCGACATTTTGCACCCAACTCTTTTCCTAATAAGCTGTTTTCCTTATGATATATATTTCAGAAAGCATTAAGAAAACATTGAGGCAAAAGAAAGGAATTGTGGAAACCATCATTTGCTCCTTGTTCCAATTTGTTTGTCCTAGACTTAACTCATTGCATGTATATCTAGACTTCCGTGATTAGATTGTTGAATATGCTTGTACACATGTGGCTGTTCAGGCAACCATGTTGCAAGCATATTCACTTTACAAGGCGAGCCAAATTCAATAGATCCATTTTCAAGATCCGAATCATCGGAATTACGTTTCACGGGCAATGTCAGATAGCGATCCATTATTGCATTATAGAAATAACGTTGGAAAACTTACCTTAAATACCATTACAGAAATTCCGAAAACTAATTGACTCCTAATTATTTTCTTGAGTACATTCCGTTTATAAATGGCCGACTTTCATTTACTCTTACCCGCAATACCGTATTTGCCCGATATATTTGGACGGAAAAAAATAATTATTATTTTTTGTGTCCGAATATTTACAAAAATATTTTCCTCTGTGTCCGTAATTTAGGGTCTTTTCACAATTTCATGGTGAAAATCGATCTTAAGTATTTGTAAAGGCTCTTAAACAATATTGAAGAATATGCGGACAGAGCTTGGAATAAGTTAAAGTGCCGATAAATGCGCCAAATGCTTTCATCATTTTAACGGAGCTAGGAGGAAGGTAAAGTCCCGACAAATGCATCAAGAAAATATGCGTACCTCATTGAAGAAACTATAACAAAGATAATCCTGAACGAAAATCCGGAGCAGTAACAATCTAAAACCTATGTTCCTCTTTACACATTTTCACTAAAACATTGCCATATTCAAATCATGCAGCATAGAATCAGTTCTACGTAAACGAGTTTGGGGATGACGCAATAATTCACGTTTTTTTTAATTCAACCATTTTAATTTTCTATTTTCAGATAACAAGTCCAAGGCCCAATTGAATTCCGAGCACAGTCAAAAAATATTTTTTTAAAAAAAAGGAGACGGAAAAACTTTGTTTGTTATAGTTTATCCCTTATCATCGCCATTCTTTTTCAGCTTGGCTCCAAACCAGCGGAAACGGGAAGCAAAATGTCGTCCAGCTAATTAAATATCAGAACTCAAGCTTCGTTTAACTGGAGTTACGTTGTTTTTGTCGCCGATCGGCATTCACAAATAAATAGACAAGTAGTGACTGAAATATCAGTTACCGAAAGCCGTAGTTAGGATATTTTGCTTACAGACCGACAATTATGAAATAAATAATATTCGGAGTCTTAGTAGTTACGATATTTCGGTAGTGAACGGCAGACGTTCCTAATATTGAAAATTGAATGACCGTTAGATTTTCGTTGGTGGACGTATGAAAGCGAATAACTGGAGCCGTCTCTCGCTCTCTTTCTCTGTCTCTCTTTCTTTCTTTCTCTCTCTCTCTCTCTCGTTTTCCATCGGATAATAATCCTCTGATCTTAAGAGACAATTCTCTACCGGCATAATATTTTTTTTCATCGCACTGCCTCGAACTTTTATACATGTACACAGACGGTTTGTGTTCGGGTCGATGAATGTCGGTCATTACATAATTTGAGACGGTCTCGACACGCGACTCGAGGCGTCTCCTTGGTTACGTGTTTAACTTTCAACTGTATTATGTTTCGCATACAACTGTACCTCTAGACGCTTATGGATTAGATTTACGCCATTACTGCCTCGCCTTGTTTGATAACACCTGTTTTATTCAACTGTTCCGGGTATCTTGCATTTCGCAGGAATGGATCGGTCTTATTTGTTTGTCGCTAAAATTCACGTCTTACAAATAATAATCTTGATAAAAAGAATTTCCAAACCAGCTTTTATTCTGACTGGATATTGTTACCGTTAGGCCTTTAATCTCGATTACGGCGAATCTGATATTTTACGACCAGATTGAAAAATAAAAAAGCCGACCAACCCGCATTTCTTGTTTGAACTATTCCTAAAGCCTTAGGTAAATGTGAATGAATCTAGCTGTCAATAAAAAATCGATAATCAGACCCCGTGAATGACGCGTGCCGCGTGTAGGCTACTAGACGGATTAGCGAGTTTATTCCCTTAGGGCAGTCTGGTTATGTATATTGCTATTGATATTTGCTTATCGTGTATTGAGTTGGGGCCATTTGATAATTTTTGGGGCCACTTGATTTTTGTTGGCGCCAGGCATTTTCGCCAAATGAAAAATTCTTGCGCCACTTTTAAATTTTTGTCGCATTTGGCGACAATGGCGACCGACAGCGCCAACGTTGCAAAAAACTTAACATTGCCAATATCTTCAAGCCTATTCAAGATATAAGGCTCATATTTGGCATGATAATAGATCTCAATGATCTGCATCTGCTGATACCAAAGTCAAGGTCATGTGATAAGGTCAAGGTCATTTTTTCAAGGTCAAATAACTAAAAAACTTAACCAAAAAACTTAACATTGCCAATAACTTCAAGCCTATTCAAGGTACAAGGCTCATATTTGGTTGATGATAGATCTCAATGATCGGCATCTTCTGGTACCAAAGATTAGGTCATGTGATAAGGTCAATGTCATCTGTCAAGGTCAAATAACTCAAAATACTCAACCAAAAAAACTTAACATTGCCAATATCTTCAAGCCTATTCAAGATACAAGGCTCATACTTGGCATGATGATAGATCTCAATGATTCACATCTGCTGATACCAAAGTCAAGGTCATGTGATAAGGTCAAGGTCATTTTTCAAGGTCAAATAACTAAAAAACTTAACCAAAAAACTTAACATTGCCAATAACTTCCAGCCTATTCAAGGTACAATGCTCATATTTGGTATGATGATAGATCACAATGATCTGCATCTTCTGGTACCAAAGACAAGGTCATGTGATAAGGTCAAGGTCATCTGTCAAGGTCAAATAACTCAAAATACTCAACCAAAACACTTAAAATTGCCAATATCTTCAAGCCTATTCAAGATACAAGGCTCATACTTAGCATGATGATAGATATCAATGGTACGCATCTGCTGATACCAAAGTCAAGGTCATGTGACAAGGTCAAGGTCATCTTTCAAGGTCAAACTTCTTAATAACATAACCAAAAAACTTTCATTGTTCAGATTATTTAAGCATATTATAGATACCCTTTCTCATAATTGGCATGATAAAAGATTTTAGTGATGTACATTTGTAGGTGTCAAGGTCAAGGTCATGTTAAAAGGTCAAGGTCATCTGTCAAGGTCACCATTTTGAAAAAAAAAATGCTGTTACGGGGGCATTTGTGTTTCACAAACACATCTTGTAGTTTTTAATTTTAAATATCTCCTTATTCCTTAGTCAAATCCTATTTTGTTTGTACTCATTTGAAACGTCTCATCAAGATGATTCAAATGAGTACCCAAAACATATAGTTTCATAAAGAAATAAAGATTTTAGACATGCTGTACACCTCTGGCCTCTTATCTGGATCCCTGCTGATTTTGAAATATCCTCAAAATTGGCATTCTATTTGAAAGAAATCTTTTATTTAGCAGGTTAAGAATTAAAGATTAATAGTTGTCTCATGTAAATGCCTGCATTTCTAGCCCCAAAACACACTGTTGGTCTAATCAGGGTTTGACACTAATGAGAATCTCAGAGACTCCTTATTTGCCAGTTTGGACTCCTTCATTTTGTAAGTGGAGAACCTAGGGGACCAACTCTGTGGTTTATATGAGAATATTTGAAATTTTCAACTGAACAAAAATATTGAGTACACAGGACAGTTTCCTTTTAAACTCTTATCAAAACTTAAGTTGTTGAAGATATCATTTTCTTGGATCTAGTAATAATTTGATGGAAACCCATCTTCTTAGGGGAGAAAATTGTGGGAAAGAAGAAATTGCTTTTACCAATTTCTTCTTTACCACAATTTTTCCCATTATTTAAATTGAGACTCCTTGCATTGAGTTTAGACCCTAGATTTTATAAATAGCGAGTCCAATCGACTCCTTACTCTAAGAATAGTGTTGATCCCTGCTATTTTGTTATGACTCAAAGCTATATGTGTCTTGGTTTTATCAGTGGCGGCTGTGAATATCCTTTCCAGCATTGTTCTCCAACAAATGGGTCAATTATCATATGCTAATGTTGGATGCATTTACCTGAAGTTGCATTTAGATAAATAGTACTGGTGCTCAAAACCCAGGTTTTTTTTGTTCTTGAACAGAGGCCTATTACAGGCTACTTCCCAATTCAAAAAAGGCTCTATTTTTCCCATTTTTGGCAGAAAAACTTCCAAAAATGAGAGATAATTTTCGCCTTATATTAATTTTTTGTGTTAAAAATTCATTTTCTTTGATATTAACATAGGTTTTATGACTAATAAGACCAAAAAGGAGTTTTGAATCATGAAATTTGTGAATGGTGCATGAATTGTACTTATAATACTTTATTTAATCAATCTTATGTTTCCCATTTCTTTTGAAAACTGCACTAGAATTTCCCAAAATGAACAGGCTAAGGCCTCTTCCCAAATTCCAGAAAAAAAGCCCTGAATCCACAAATGGGTGCTCCAGATCACGCCCTGTGACTGAAATATTGTTCAAAGTGGCCTTAAACCCCAATAAATAAAGCGAAGTAGAATTGTTGAAAGTATTTTAAAAACATGGTTTGAAATGATAAATCAATTGATTTCATAAACTTGATCTGTAATATTAGGCTGTTTTTGTTTACAAAAATAGAATGTAATATTCAACAGCTGTTGGGTTGGTATCAGCTGATCTAAGATTATCTCATATTGAAAAATGTCATTGACATTGGTGTTTCAGGTTGATAGTGGGAATTTGATTTCAAAGTTTTCACAAGGTTTAATTGTTCCTTATATAATCAAAACATATGTTTTGGGTTTCGTTTAAATTGATTCAATTCTGGATGCAGGGTTTTAAGGGATGCAGGTTTGCACATTTAAGGCGCAAAGATAAGTAGCCAGGACCTTCAAAATGATCAGTATGTGATGTGAGTCCCAATTAGACTCTTTGGAGCTCAATTTTAGAAAAGAATTGAAGACTGCTTTAAACAGTCTTCAATTCTCTCCCGAAGTTGAGTCCAAAATGTTAATAAACTTCTATCATTTTCTTCGCCTTTAACCAGTGAAATAGCTCTAAATCTACAAAATACTAGATTGTAGTCTAAAAGAAATAGTCTATGCCTAAAACAGGGACTCTCAAAATATAAGAAATGATCCCTTAGATCCGAATGACTGAGTCCTTTGGACCATGTTTGTTGATGTCAGACTAAACCCCTTTGGATGATTCTTATAAGTGTTAAAAATGTGATAAGAGAAAGTCCTCAATGACACTCAAATCCAAACTGTCTCTGAGCTACAGATAGAGGGGGTATTTTGGATTTCAAATAAATTTATCTTAATAACATTTGCACAAGTCCATTTATTTGGGTACTCATTGTAATCATATCGTCGAGACGATTCAAATGAGTACCCACACCATAGGGTTACAGTAAGGAATAAATATTTAAGACCTGCCCCATCCCCTCTCATAGTTCTGTACCTCTGGTGTCTGAGTAGAAAATCCTGTGATGTTGGGACGCATTTTGGGATCTCCTGGATCACATGATTCAAATGTTAAACATACCCACAACAATGAGTTTAGCCTAATGTTTTACAATCCAAATCTTTCCATTTATCAGGAGCTCTCCGTGTGTTGACAACCTTAAAATTAGCTGTTTGCTTATGTCACATGGTATCATTTTCAAGAAGGTTGTCAATATAATAAAGTCCTTTGTGATTTCGGTTTAGTCCCATTTGGTCTACTCCCATTTCGTCTACTGTATTTTTTTTGTAACTAGTCCCATTTCGTCTACTCTCCCAATTTGTCTACTGTCCCAATTCGTCTACTGTCACATTTTGTCTACACTTTTATTCAGAATGATTACCAAAAATTTATTGGTTTTGTTAATTCAAGGGAAAATGTTAATGCAAATGCCAAATTTAGTTTATTTGGTTATTTTTACGAAATATATGACAAAACATGGAAAATTATTCAACATGGAAGAAAATGGAAGAAAATAAGCCATAATTAAAAAATAGAAATATAAGCTTTAAAAAAAATGTTTAAAAGCATTTTCAAAGGCAATATAGACAATATTTGGATAAAAAAAAAACACTTAAAACATTACAATTTTATTTATTGACAAAATTAGACAAATCCAAAATCATAATTAATTAATACATTTTTCACACTTTGTTCTTTGAAATGTGCCTTCAAAGTGTGGATTAAATTTAATGACAATAATTGTTCTTTTAAGTGTGCCTTCAAAGTTTGGATTATATTTAATGACAATTATGCTGAATGTTTAAAGACAATCAAGATATTTAAAACTAATTGATGTGAAACTATTTTTATTTTTGTTCATTAATTACTTTTCAAATTATGTTTTTGATTATATGTGAAGGTGTGAAAAATATTTGTACTTTATTCATGATATATATATTTGCGACCTTAGAACAGTTAAAACATACCACATGTTCATTAGGAATAGACCACAACATCTAAATGATATAAGTAGCAACTAATAATACTGTGACTTTTGGATTATCTCTGTGATCTTAATTAGACATTGTGACAACTATGGAATACTGTAAGAGTCAGCGGGGTTCTGATCAGTTATTATATGAAGGTTACAAGTACCAGAAGAACAGGACAGGGACTAATGGTAGAGTCTTTTGGCGCTGTCATGACCGACAGTGTCCTGGTCGTGTTTCTGTTCTCAATGGATCAGTTGTAGCCAGAACAGAACATAACCATCCACCAACGTTTGCTGCTAACCGAGTTGAAAAACACATCAGAGACACCCAAGAGAAGTGTACAAGTACCACAGACACAATTCCCAAGATCTACAATGATGTTCTCGCAGACATCGCCAGTAGCAACAACCAAGAGACTGCCATACACATGCCAACATACCCAAGTATCAAGTCCTCCTTGTACAGAGCCAGACAAAAGAAGATACCGTGCCTTCCACGACAGCCAGCAGACCTTGTAATTGAAGGTGAATGGGCAGAGACTATGTCACATGATCGCTTTCTTCTACGAGCCGATGGTGACCAGAACGACAAGATCATCGTCCTTGCTACAGACAGCATGCTCCAAAGACTTTCAACTGCTTCAACATTATATATGGATGGTACATTCGCAGCTTGTCCCAGACTATTCTACCAGCTATTTACCATCAACATATACATAGACAATCAACAGTTCCCTGCTGTGTATGCTCTTCTGCCATCAAAGTCCAGAACCATATACAACCGACTATTCACCATCATCAAAGAAGAACTTCAGAACAGACAGCTAGATCTTCTACCTCCAAGAATATTGACAGACTTCGAGCAGGCTCTGATGCAGTCTGTACAGTTACATTTCCCACTGGCTACAATCTCTGGCTGCTACTTCCACTTTCACCAGTGCCTGTACAGATGGGTACAGACTAAAGGTCACAGCCAGTTATACAACGACAGAGGTTTATCTATGAATGCGTCAGATCTACAGCGGCCATCGCCTTCGTACCCATCCCATCAGTTCGCATAGCATGGTTTGCTGTACGGACAACTTCTACATCAGACTGCGAGGCCACCAAGGAGTACTTAGAGTACTTCAAGTCTACATGGATGACAACCTTTCCAGTCAACACATGGAACCACTACATGACTGCTGACGACCGCACTAACAACAGTCTCGAGGGGTGGCACAATCGACTCAACAGACTAGCTGGGAGAAGTCACCCCAACATTTGGCAGTTACTGCAACTGCTGAAAAATGAAGAAGCTGTGAGCGAAGTAAAGATTCTACAGCTACAGAATGGTGGGCTACCAAACAGACAGCGCAAGAATTGGAGAAAACTAAACGCAAGGATAGCACGACTAAAAGCCAAGTTTAATGAACTCTCCTTAGCAGAATACATTCAACGTATGAGCAATCTTACTGGACTTTAACATTGTGAAATTTGAAAACATTATCAGGACTTAATGTGCTATAGACAATGTGCTATTATTTTTTAAATAAAATAAAAGTATAAATGATTTTGTGCTATAATTTTTTTAAAAATTTTGAAAAGGGCAACATACTTTTATTTTGAATTATACATTTTTTTTACATCTAAAAAACATTGAAAAAATATTTAAAATAGTAATTTTTGTTTAAATGCAGCATAAGAAAAGAAGGTAATTGCTTAAGCTTTAATATATTTTTATGTTGAAGAGGGTTTACAGGACTTGCTAAGAAATCGGAGAAAAGGCACCTAATATTAAATATTTTCAGAGTACTGGTATAAGATTTTGAAAATCTTAAGTATTCAGTGCCCTTTCTCTATTTCTTTTTTATGTTTATATATGTATATATATATATATATACTTTAATCATTTTAAATGATTCAGCCTTAATAAAGTTATTGTAAAACTTAGTAAGTTTTATCTTCCTTATGTTTTTCTTGAAAAATGTTCTTTTGGTTTACCACTCATTTCCTAAAAGTATAAAGTCATGAGAAATTTAAGTTAAAAAAGTAGGAAGTTAATATCCAGGATTCATACTTCTTCCATAAAATCAACAATTAAAAATCACTAGACTATGATTTTGTTGTCTGATAATATAATTTATTTTTCATAATATTGAAGCTTTATAAGATGAAAAGAAATTTACTGTATTGCCAAATTTCTTTACACTTTTATAAAACTTTTCAGTAGTAAGCATTTTCAAATACAATTAAAGCTCTGGATGCGGTCTGGGGCATTCCTTATGGTGTAAAGCTGTTGAGTGTGCACTTTGGTCCAATGCCCTAGCATTTGCACTTTTGCTCAATGTCTTTCAGTTACAGTTGTGCAAAGCCCTAACATGTGCACTCTTGTGCAAAGCCCTTGCATTTGCACCTTTGTGCAAATAAACTTGTCTTCAGACAATTCAAGATTTTGTAAAAAGATACGAAATTTGCAGTATTGTACAATTTCTTTACAGGCAAAAAGATGCTATTTAGTTTAATTTTAATCTTATCAAGAAAACTGACACTGGCCAAATAGATTAAATCAAATATGTAAAGGTGTGAAAAGGCACATATGCATATGTCAGAAAGCTAATCCATCTTCTCAACACCTACCATTCTGTCTGCTATAGAGTCTGTAAATGTGTGAAATATATCAGCAACAAATACCATTTTTTTTTAACAATAATGTCCAAAAAGTGTAGAGCTCGTAATTTTAGGTAAAAAAGAGGCATAAAGGCAATTTAAAATCTAAAAAAAAAACCTCAAAGTATAATAGTAGACGAAATGGGACACTTGCGCAAAACAGGAGTAGACGAAATGGGACTAGTGCAAAAAATAGTAGACGAAATGGGAATAGACGATATGGGAGTAGACCAAATGGGATGTTACCGTGATTTCATCAATTGGATAGTCATGTTGAGTCCTAATCATTTCTTTTGAATTAGAAATACCCATTTTACTTTTGCTATCCAGTAACCAGAAATATAAAGTTCCTGGTAGCATTTATAATTTACTATTTCAAATTGTGAGTTGATTTATAATTATGTTTGTTATCAGGCATATTTTACTTGATAGGGGATAAATCATTAAATATTTGCTGAAGCAACATGTTAGTGTACAGTGATGGATAAACATGTTGATGGCTCAGGGCAAAATAGTTATAACTCCTTAAACATGTATTATCACAATTCAGTTAGAACTGTTTTGCACAGAGTCATCAATATAATATTATTATGTAAACCGTCAGGCAAAAAAGAACCATCTGGGAATTCTATTAAATTAATATTTGAAAAATAGTTTGATTTAATCAGAGGTTGCCTTTCAAAAATTCTTTAACAGGAAGGTATATATTGGCCATTCTAGATTCAGAGAACTGTTAAAAGGTGAAAAGATTTGACCCTAATCAGTCTGCTCAGTCTAACTAAAGTCGACACTTTATGCACTTCCCTCAAGGTCCCTTTTTGCATGTTGTGTGACATACATGTCATTTTCTGATTTCCAGAGCCCATAACAATGGCTTGACTGTGATTTAAATAGTTCAACCATATTTGCACTATATCTGTGTTGAGAAAAGTGCAACGAGTTTTATTGAGAAACATGGATTTTAGACTTGTAGAACCCCTCTGATTGATACATTTGACAACATGAATAAAAATTTCCACACAGATCTTTATATGAATGTTGACAAAAGGTAGGATTTGATGATTGTGTAGTACCAGTATAAGTTAAGCATTTTAGCAGGTGGATTAAAAGTCGAATTTACAAATGTGACCTGTCATGCAAAAAGGGACCATCTGGGTAGTGCGTTAAGTGTCAACCCTAGTCAGACTGTGCAGATTGTGCAGACTGACTAGGGTCGAAACTTTTTGCACCATATTTATTTTCTGAATCTAGAATGATCAATCTACCTTCCAGCCAAAGAATTTTTCAAATGCGACTTCTTGTTGACCTATGCTGGATCAAATTTCTTCTTGATAATTCATTTTACAGAATTCCTGGATTGGTCCCTTTTCATGTGACGGGTCACAAACATATATTTAGTTAACAAAGATCCATGTTAAAATAAACTGAGTGCAAGGTTAAATATTCTTCATTTGGCACCTCGACAATTAATGTAAACAATATAATCTAAACCCACATGGTATTACAATATTGATTATTCATAAAATTATACCGGTTATAATCTTTTATTCAGGTAAAGGTCATAATCAAATCAAATTATTGTTAGACATGTAGAGTAATAGCGTACCAATAGTAATACTGAGAGCCAAAACAGTTTTGTGTCTAATTACAATTTAGGTGTATGTATTTTGCAGTAAATGAAATATGACATACTCTAAGCATCTAAAAAAGGTGGTTAATCAAGTCTTAAAACTTTGTTTCTCAATGAAACTCTATGATGTGGGCACTCATTAGAATCCTTTTGAGACAACTCAAATGAGTAACAACAACATAGAGTTTATGCTGAAATTATTAAAATACTGATCTGAAATCCCAAATACCACCTTGCCACCATCATATTGCAGTGGAAGTGCATTGTATAACAAACAAATTTTTTTAAGCTCGCTGGTTTTGATTCCAGACAGCAGCACTCATCCTTTCTGACTATATTTCTCCCATCAATTGGTGGACAATCATAGACCTATGTGGGGTAACAGATGGGGGCAAGGAAAGGATGTAATGGTAGTGCTGGTGTGAGAAATAATGGGAATCCATTGTTATGTACCTGCTCCATCCACGTCAGGGCTTGAAAATTCTTGAAGTTTCTACTCGTCGTGCTATAAAAAAAAAAATATAGTGATACATTAATTTCATAAGTGAAATTTTGCAGAATCCACTCGTCCAGCTTATATAGACAAAGAAGGAAAAAATCATGCAGGAAGAGTGGATGAGTAAAATTTTCAAGCCCTGCACGTGATTATGCGTGATATAACTAAAAGATTGTTGAAAGCCCTGTGTAATCCTATCAAAAAAAACAAAATCCCCCTACTATCTGTAGCTCTGTTAATGTTTTTTTGAGGGGGTCAATGCAAAATTATTGTTTATATTGCCTGTAAATTGTTAGACATAATAGTTTTGAGCTCTTTGGATCAAATATGTTCCAATTTCACTATACGTTTTGTGAAAACAAAAGTTTGGTTGTTGACTATATTTAGTGATTTATGAATAAGTAATTGATCTCAAGCCACTTGTACACAATCAATATATAGAGGATAATCATATGTTTCACTTTAAGATCGATTTATATTTCATTGAGTGAACAATAAAACCTATTTTTTCATGAATGGTGGAGCCACAGGTGATATATTGCTTTTGTTGTTCACTAAATGAAATAAATCAAGTGAAATTTCTAAAAATAACACACCCATTATTGAACATTTTATTTGTTTAATGCTAAAATGAGATAACATGACATGTACCGGTAAGTGAAAAGTTTAGAACAAAATTTCTGAAAAGTGTCATTTATGAATGTTAATGCTATGCAGCATTAGTGATGTCACTTTTTTGACTACACTTGGAAAACATCAGATAGATAAATTGAACGGAAGTGGGATGTTAATTAATATGCTCCCCGAAGGGAGAGCATATTGCCGCTTCGTCTGTCTGTCTGTCAGTAATTCTGTCCGTCCGTCCATCCGTCCTTAGCTATTTCTCCATAACCCTTGGGCCAAATGAAATGAAACTTACCATGTGAACTCCCTATGATATAGTGATGATGCATCTGTGGCGGTTTTTGGATTTGAGGCCTCGTCACAGGAAAAGGGGACTTAGGGTAAAAAACAGTTTTTCCCAAATTTCTCCTAGTCTAACAGTCAGAATTTAGTGAAATTTCATATTTGAGTAGCAAATATGATGCCCTTTACTATAAATAATTTGAAATTAACGTTAAAAAAAATATTATGGAAAAAGGGGGCTTAATGTTTGTTACCTTACGTGAGCATGTAAAATAGTAATTCCATCCGTCCATCTGTCCGTCCCCACCTTTTTCTCCATAACCCTTGAGCCAAATCAAATGAAACTTACCATGTGAACTCCCTATGATATAGTGATGATGCATCTGTGACGGTTTTTGGATTTGAGGCCTCATCACAGGAAAAGGGGACTTAGGGTAAAACACAGTTTTTCCCAAATTTCTCCTAGTCTTACAGTCAGAATTTAGTGAAATTTCATATTTGAGTAGCAAATCAGATGCCCTTTACTATAAACAATTTAAAATTAACGTAAAAAAAATAAAATCATGGAAAAAGGGGGCTAAATGTTTGTTACCTTTACACTAGCGCGTAAAATACAGTTATTCTTTCATTTCTCCTAGTCTCATGCTCAGAATTTGATGAAATTTCAAATTTCAGTAGCAAATCAGATTCCCTTTACCATAAAGCATTTGAAATTTGTGCCTCAAAATATGTCATGCAAAAAGGGGGTTTAATGTTTGTTACCTTTATGTTTGCTGTATAAGATAACACCTTATTTGAGTCCTTGCAATCTGACCACAGAGCATATCTCCTAAAGTATAAGAATCTTTTATCTATTAGGCTTCAGTTTACTATCAAGCTTTCTTGGCGGGGGATGTCCATGTCCAACGTGGCTCTTGTTTTTGTGACAATACCTTATTCGGGGAGCATAATCCGTCTCTGACGGCTCTTGTTGATAATTTCAGTTATTAGGAGGCAATATTATCAAATGATAATCTACCATAAGGTCTTGATAATCCAACAAGGTTTTAGTCACACTTCAATAAAATGGGGACTCGATAATGTCTCAAGGACCTTTCTTTAAGTTTGGGAGTTCCTGTCAAGAAAAAGACTATTTCCTTCAAGCACAAAACTTGTTTTTATTCGCTTAGCTGTTTTTGGAGAAAACCCGAGGTATTGCTATAGCCGCTGTGTCGTCATCGTTTTCGTCGTTGTCGTGCGAAAACTTTGACATTTTGTTATATCTCTGGTTCTACTGAAGGCATTCACTTGAAACTTGGCACACATGTTCACCATCAAAAGAGCAACCTATACTATCAAGGGGGATAACTGTAGATGCATTTTGTGCAAATTATGCCCCTTTTTCGACTTATAATCAGACGCCCAGATAAGACAATAAGGAATAAATTGATGATAATAGTAGTAATAGTAGTATAATAGTATAGTCTGCTTATACTATAGTAATAATCATGACTTTGTTTCAAGAGGCTACACAGTTGGTTGGACACAATTTTTTTTTATGGGCCTATTAGAGAGCAGATAACACCAGTCTAAATTCTGTATTTCTCGTTTAAACCATATTGATTGCTAAGTGAGAAACAGTTGTAACTGCCTATAAACCTATAGGCAGTTACAACTGTTTCACGCTGAGCCATCAATATATTGTAGGTACCCATTGTAATTGATATGACTAGACAATTCCATAGAGTACCCACAACAAAGTATTTTCACAAGTATTATAAATCATAACTTGATCTAAAATTAAAACTTGTCCATCTATCTTTAACTCTGCTAACAATATTTTGTTTCGTTTCAGAGTGAGGTTCTCCGAGATTTACTCCTTACAGCAGAATAAGTCAACAATCGACGATGGCCAGAAAGCTAGATCTATAGGATTGAAGTCCTTCCTTACACAGTATTGTACTATCTTTTATCAATATAAGATCAACAGTTTTAGACTTAACCCTCTTGACCTCAGGATTCCATACGTCTGACCTCTAAAACAGATTACAGTCAGGAAATTGGATGTATATGAAGGGAATAAAGGGAACTGTTGACAGTTAGCTTGAAAAATCAAAATCAAAAACATTTTCAAATTTCAGGCTAAGAAAGGAAATACTTAAAGAAAAAAATCAATGTTCCATCTCAAGTGTAAATTAGATCTCAGCTGAACTCTAAATAAAACTCATTCCAACTGAAAGCTTTGATTTCAGAATTTGCTCAAAGTCATAGAATAGTTGGTGTTGTTTGGTAAACCTCAACAGAAAGTCATTCCAGTATAGACGAGAAGGCCAGTCTGGCCGTGAGATACAACAATGTCATCCCTAGAAAGTGATGATGGGGACATTATTATGTTCCCACTGACGGACATACTCGATCAAAATGAATCAGAGTTAGATTCTCATAGCGAGGCTGAGTCACATCGAGATGCATCAGATGAGCATGAGGACAGTGACGATGAGATAGGCGACAAACAGAAACGGCAGAGATTCTTGTCATTAAGACAGCGACGATTGTCAAAAGCGCTTGCAACATTCGAGGGTTTGAAAGTGAATGTGAATCGTGCACAAAGAAACTGGATTAGGGCAATACGAAAAGCTCGACATATGAATGATCCGTGGGAGGGATTCCATTTGGATGATTACCCTACAGAAGTGTGTTTTAGACATAGATATAATGCCCTGAAAAAGGCTTGGGTCACAGATGAGGTCAAGGTCAAAATGGAGAAAAAGGTAAGTTTATTAATTATCTTATCATAAAAAATAATGAAAAAAAAAATGAAAAGAATTGCATTGTCACTGAATTGTAATAATAAGATGATGATTTAGGAGGAAATAATTTGGCAGAATATCAGTTAAATGATCAAGAGCTCTAGATTTTGATTCCTGAGAGTAGATTCCTGGATTTTTCTGGGAGAGACTGAATTTGCATGCGCAATTATTTTGTAAGAGTGTTTGTA
Source organism: Fragum whitleyi (assembly GCA_948146395.1). Classification (NCBI taxonomy): domain Eukaryota; kingdom Metazoa; phylum Mollusca; class Bivalvia; order Cardiida; family Cardiidae; genus Fragum; species Fragum whitleyi. The sequence goes on along the minus strand of OX411545.1, from coordinate 3,146,678 downwards.
TTTTTCTCAAACTTTTATGTCAATAGGGACTAACTGATATAGTTTTAAACTTTATACTTTTTGGGATTATTACTATATACATGCGCAAGTGGTCATACAATGATATTACCATTTCTGTCTGTCTGTCCATCCATCTATTTGTACTTCCATTTCTTGATAACACAACTACTTCAATCATGGATGGAATTTCAAATTGCATGAAACTTTCACAGAATGTTCTTCATCATTGACCATGTGCATATCATCATCATTTGTGATACTTATAATGTGGAGTCACTGATAAGGGGCCTTTGTTGAAGATATTCCTTTATATACAAGGGCGCTTACCACTGAGCACATTATGCAAGTGTGTAATGCAAATTAATCGTCTGCCAAAAAATATGGCTGATGAATGACCAAAATATTCAAGCTGTGGTTACTATGTTTTGAATATTTACATAAGCTCAAATCATAAGAAGGGATGTAGTTGGAGAGCTTTTATCTTTTGTCACAGTCCACACATACCGTCTTTATCCTATATATTCTTTGGTGGTTGGTTCTGAGTGTGTATAAATTTCAAGCTCTTAGTTAGGCCTATGTAAATGTATATTTCAGGTTTCAGCAGTTTAAAACAACCTGTTTGTTTACCTTAGATTTAACCCTTGTTGTGCTGAATAAATTTTAGCTAAAAATTTTCATCAAAATCAAAGGCCAAACAGCACTGAAAGTTTCAACTGTAGATCAATTTAATTGAAAAACTTAATCTATTGACAATTCTGGTTTGAAAGTGAGAAACAGTGGTGTAGACTAACATCAGACTGCACATGTGTGCAGGCTGATGTTTGTCTGCAGCCCCTGCCAAGGCAGGAATATTCCGGGTTCAGCATGACAAGAGATAAAACATCCTGTTTGTTTCCCTTAGATTTAATATACTAACACATCTCTTCTTTGTATCAATTTCAGCCATTCAATAAAGGAGCAATGAGAGAATGCTTCAGATTGTAAGTACCAATACATATCATTGGTTGACAATAAAAATGTTGGAATTAAATGCTGTTTGTTTCAATATTTTGGTTGTGAACCAATGATATTCATGGTCTGCAAATTTATAGTTTGTAATCATAGCTACAGATAGAGGGGGATGGGGTAATTTGGATTTAAGTTGAAAAATATTTCTATAATTATAGCACCAACCCTATGTTGCAGGTACTCATTTGATTCATCTTGTCAAAACAATTCAAAAAGAGTACCAACAAAATATGGTTTCATTGAGAAATGAAGATTTTAGACTTGGTTTACCCACTCTTATCTGTAACTGATGTAATGCACAGTTTTGAATCTTTTCAAGTTTTGGATCCCCCAAATGTTGTTTTAAATCAAACATATTCATGTATGTGTTCCTTTGTGTTAAATAGGGGCTTTTAGGTCAAGTCAGGACCCTCTCTAGATTTTGGTAAAAGATATGGTATCAGGTTTTGACAATCAAAAAATCAAAGTCATTTAAGCTGTAGTTCTGACATTTTTCTTGGCAAATGAAAATTTCATAAGACAAGAATATTTTTGGTTGGATTTCTCAGAGAAAAAAAGGATGCTTGGATACTTAGTTTAGTGAAAGGCTAGAGACATGTAGCAACGCTAAATCTTAAAATAGAAATCTTTAAATAGTCTGTTATGGAATACCAGCTTGCTAAAAGAATTCTACTTTCAATGAAATTTAGGTATTCAAATCAACTAACTGTTTTGTCTTGATGAATCATTTGCAGCTCTTTTTTAATTGAAAATAACCAAAATAGCTATTTTGATGGTCTAGTTCTCTTCTATTTGGCTACTTGTAAAAAAAAAAGGTGTTTTACTGAATAAAGTTTGCATATTGTAAAGATTCGCTTAAACATTTGCAGTTATCCTGAAGGCTAATAGAAATCTTGTGATCTTCGACAGCAGCACTCATTCTTTCTGACTATTTGTCTCCCACCAATGGGTCAATTATTGTAGACCTATATGGGATAGCAGCTGGAAACTAGGAAAGGATGTAATGGTAGAACTGAGGTGTGTTTTTAGGATTAAGAATTTTAAGATTTCTTAAGATATCTAATAGGGATATCTCCGGCTGCATCATAGATTTTCAACTGAATGATATGAGATGTCCCGATTAAAAATCTAAAGAAATCCTATAAATCTTAATCTTAAAAACGCATCTCCAGTGTGAGAAATACTAGGAATCCATTGATAGGTGCTCCACCATTGTGATATTATTTAAAGATAATAGAAAATGGGGTTAAAGCCCCATTCAAACAAACAAAATGATTCATAGGACACCTTACTTTCTAGATTGATTAGAAAGAAAATGAGAGGTTTTGTAATTGTTTTACATAATTCTGAATTTACATATAAAAAAAATTGTGTAGAAGAGTGAAAAAGACACAAACTTCATAACCTTCAATATTTATTAATTCGCCCAATTTTTGTTAAGGTTCCAAGTTGTTTAGCAAAGGGTTAATAGAGGACATTGACTTCTTACTACAAGTTTGGATAGAATTACAGTAAACAGCAACCGTAAGTTCATTGATAGGATAAAAAGGGTTGCATTAGCAAGAAAAAATATTATTCACAAAGTAAATTAAATAATAATTGTCTTCCTCAAGATGGATTATCAAGCATATTATTTTTATGACGAGAGATGTATTTTTAGACAGGGAGCCACGTGAACTAGATAAACGTGCTGTCATAACACACTTAGCCTTGACTTACTGTGATCTAACCTGGCGGTATAGATAAAGGTGTACATTGTGTACCTTCACAGTATTGTAAACATACTGTTTACCTAGGTTGACGCTACATTACTCACGTAAGAAGGCATACATTGACACACATTTATAATTTGATGGCTCAGCATTAAATAGTTGTAACTTTCTATAACCATATAGACAGCTACAACTGTCTTGTAGTGAGCCATTGGCATTTAATTTTGCTAGCCTGGTAAAATTTGATTTTATACAAGTGTCTGCTCTAAAGAATAAATTTTGATGGGAAAAACTTCATTGTTTTTTGGGCATTTATAAGTTTAGCCAAATTATTATTTGTTATGGTCAAAATTCTAAAGAATTCAAAGCTTCACATTTCATTGATTATTTAGAAACATTGGATTCGGACATTCCCCAACCTTTGAAAACAGTAATTTGGACCATAGGTAGCCAACACGGGTGGGGATAGTATAATTTTACCAAAACTTGATCACAAAAAATTATTATACTTTTTTTTTTATCACAATGTATAATATAGACAAGATCCTGAACTACCCTCTTTTATGCAGAAAATCTAGTCAGTCGAGATCACGCAACTCAACTTTACACCTATAAACCCAGGTTAAATATGATGCTCTACTTAAATCATTGATTGCATTCTATAGAAAACATTTTTTCCTGTCTCTCACGATCTAATTCTTTTCAAAAATTCCAACAATTCAGTTAATATTTACTCATCAATTTGGAATCGGGAAGAAAACATTTCTGCAACGGCCATTTTTTGTTGATAAGCTCTCGACCAATGAGATAGCCTGATTCTACAGTTTAGTTGTAACACGAAGAAATAAGCAATTTTAACTATTCATTGCATGTGTATTATATACAATTGTGATATGTTATCTAGGAAACAGACTAGAACTGCAGACTACCCACAGCATCTGAAGTAATTCTCTGTTTATCACATAAAACGGTTTTCATAAGCTTTATTCTACTTCAGTTAATGAACTTTATTTAGTCATGCTGTTCCTGAAATTTACCATTTACCCTTTGTCATAATCTTAGACTGGTCCGAATTTGGAAGATATTACTGACAAAAATTTCAAATTGATGATTCTTTTTTCTTTAAACTTTGTCTTTTGATGATTATTATTATTGTGAAAAATGAAGAAATTGTATATAATGAGAAATTTCTTATAATATTTATTTTCCACAATGTTTTTCTAATCTTTTTCTTGTTACTATAAAACATAAACAGTGATATGGTTGAAACCATAGAAGTTTGACATATTAAGAAAAGGTTAGTTAAATGAAAACCTTTTTATTTGACAAATAAGAAGAGCAGTAAATGTTTAATGTTCTATATGTATATTGCATGTAATCAAGATCATTACAGGGAAATTTAAATGCAAATTAGTTCACATGTGGTGTTTACAATTTAGAAATGACGCTTTATGGTTAAATTAAGGAAATGAATATGAACCAATGGTGACAGTGTAACCTTTTAATGAGCTTTTATACCTCCACTGCACAGCACATTGTTGATGTAAAATCAAAAGCTTCGTAACTGCAGCTTTATTTAAGCTGTAGTTACAAAGTTTTGGAATTAAACTGAAGACATAAAAGAGAGCTCAGTGCAAAACAGTTGTATTACTCCCTATAAACATATAGGGAGTTACAACTGTTTTGCGCTGAGCCATCTATATGTCATTTAGCCAAGGGTTTAAAAGACTGGAGGATTGAAGGGTTCAGAAGAAGTTATTGTAGGTTCCTATAGAAAATCAAGTACCTACAATAGATTTGGTCTGATCCCCTCAAACTTGTTTCTGTTGAGTATTGAGTATGACACTTGTACTGAACAGAGAGAAATCCATCGATATATGTCATAAAAGAAATGAATAGATATATATTGACCTTATTTGTAGCTTTCTTAGCTTTGGGGCTTTCAAAGTTAATAGGTTTGCATAGAAAATAGTTATAAAATCATTTCAGCTTTAAATGTTATCTGTCCTTGCATACATACAGTAAAACCCCTCCTTCCGACCACCCCGGAAAAACGGGCACCCCGCTATTACGAACGATTTTCGCCAGAACGGAATTATTTGTTCTTTATCTTAATGGTCGCGAACCCCTCTAATGCGAGCACCCCGCTATTCCGAATTACGACCACTTATTTCAGTACAAACGTCGTATAATACACTATTACGAACCTCGCTAAAAAGACCAGTAACTTCACACATCCGGATAGACCATCCGAATTTCACGCTTAGCAAGTACGACACTAATTGGGTACGAATGGATCAACAATGGATTATCGAATTTTTCGATATCGTGATTAAACTTCTATTGTGTTTTGGTGTTATTTTCAAACAAACAACTTTAAGTGGTCAATTGTTTTGATATACTTCATTCGTCTATCAATTAAAGATGTTACCTGGTTTACTGGAGTAAAGAAACCGAAAGTAATGCTAATTATGGAAACATACAGGAAATCGTTTTCGGCGATCTGCTGACCGATTGTAGATTTGCTAATGATGGATAGGTTTCGGTTTTTTAGGATTTTACTGAATGTATGCGCTACATTTACAGTTCGACAATAATTGCCCTTATTTTAATATAAATAATCCGAGGTAGGTTTTCAAACCAGATCAAATAAACAAACGTAAAGGAGAAAAGAGGTATATTGAAAGAAAAAAAAACTTTGCAAGGAAAGCGATGTCACTATACGCCTTCTCACTGAGAGTTTTGGGGAAGGGAAAAAGAGGTCCTAAGTTATGAATTGAAAGCAAAACAAACACTTTAAGACAACAACAACAACAACAACCTATTTTATAGATTTAATTACGTAGGCCTAATGTAAAAAAAACACAATATAGTTTAAATGATTATAAAATAAACTAAATTAGGCCTACATAGTCTCTACTATCAGCAATAATTAGTGTAGGAAGTTTGAGTGCATCGGACCAAACCTCAGAATTAAGACCACCCCGCTATTAAGACCACTTTCAAAAAGTACCCCAAGTGGTCTTAATAGAGGGGTTTTACTGTATTTGTAAGCTTGAAAGCCTACATAGTCTAGCTTGTCCAAAGATTTTCGGCAGGATGGATTAGTAACGCCTATGTATTTTTAGACCCTTGTCTGAAAATTTTAAATTTGATGGCAAGTGTAACTGCACAGGCTGAGCTGTGAATAATTGGCACTTGTGTTTAATTGTTGAAAATGCCATGCACACTGATATATGTTCTCTCACCAATGGGTTTATAATCATAGACCTATATTAGATAGCAGCTGGAGGCTAGGAAAGGATGTGACGGTTGCACTGGTTAGAGAAATACCAGGAAACCATTTTTAGGTGCTCCAGCCACCGCGATAAAACTGAAATAATGTTGAAAGTGGCATTAAACTCCATTCAATCAATCAATGACACACACATATATATATATATTATATATATATGTGTGTGTCATTGATTGATTGAATGGAGTAATATAATATAGAGAGATTGTTGGGCCTGGTGTCTGCACTATTTGGAATTGAATACTGTAATAAGATTTAATTAAGAAAACAAAATGTCCTTACAATGGTACAATTTCTGTTTAGCCCAAACATCCCCCACCTCCCTACACCTTAACACCAAACATGTACTTGCAAAAATGTTTTGGTCTATGGTAATCATTGGCTGACACAAAACATCTATGAAAATAATTTTCTAGTTTCATTACTGGTTCTAAAGTCTACCTGTAATACATATTATACATTTCTACTGTTGTTGTAAGCGAGTTATGTTGATTACTTTGTTTTTTCATGCCAAAAGATGTGGGAGATAATAGAGCTCATTGACTGAATTCCTGTCTACCAGGGTATGCATTGTAGAAGAATTATGGTGGTAAAAACTGGTACTTTTCTCTGTGAAAGACTGGGTTGTATGTACTTAAATTGTTTGAATTGTCTCTGTTGACTGAGGACTTCCACTGTCACAAACCACCCATTTAGACTGGAAATGCAGTTTTGACTGCCAACGCCATTGTCCATTTTCAAGTTTGGATGACCTTATCTGAATTATGATAACTTCAGCTTCCATTATTTTGTATCTAAAATAGCAAATAGCTGTATCTAGTTGAACCAAGTTAGGAGCATTAACTCAATTTTATCCCATTTATATTTAACAAAGCAATGAAACTTTTACCAATGGTTTGTTCTTTTGAAGTGATTAAATTCTGTGATAATGTTTTCTGCTTATAAAAATGCTAATGTAATCAGTGTTATAAGTGTGTAGCAAAAAATAGGCACATAGATACACATCTTTTTTATGCTTAAGTGCTCTTAATGACTTCTTCCCTCATGTGATATTGTATTCCCTGTTGATTTAGTCTACTCAATTTTCTCTGATATTGTCATGATACTAGACATGTTTGTTCCATTTAACATCTTGAGATTTTCCTGTCTTCTCCAAGCCCTGTTTAGTCGTGAATAGAATCTTGGTAGCTTCTCTTTGTTTCTTTTGAAAATTTTTGCTATGAATTATGATGATCATTGTCTGCACTTCTGATTCCCTATCTAGCCTTCATATGGTACAGATCATCCAGAATTGGTTGCAGGGGGATCCAATATGTTACAGTTTCCAAAAAAATATGGGACTTCAGCCTGAATAAAAACAAGTAATTTCAACTTTTTGGTTGCCCACTGACTAAAGAATACCTTCACCTTTTTGAAGCTGTTCACAGCATATTCCTACTTAGCCTGGCTCCCGGGCTGTCAGTAAGTGTTAAAGAAGGTACACCACTCATGTTTTACTATTTCAAATTACTTACCATATTCTCAAAAAACTGACACTGATGGGCCAGTCAAAGAAATATAAGCTGATAACAAATTATACTTTCTCTAGTTGAATTGCTCATTTCTTGATATTTCATATCAGTGGGACGGGAGCCAGTCTAATTCCTGCTGTACACAAAGCTGTCGTTGACATTACAGACTAAGATCAGTCTGCACACATGTGCAGTCTGATCTTAGTCTGTACTGTCTGATTAACCTTTATATAATTATTGAGGGAAAAACTTGAGCCATACGGTTTAGAATGTTTAAAAAGTAGATAGGATATGTGAAAAAAAAAAAAACATTTAAATTCAGCTGAATAGGGGTTAAATTCTGGTTATTCCAAACATGATTATCATATTGTTGCTAAGTAAGATTCTATGGGTAAGCTCTTGACAAAAAGAATCTCCCCCCCCCCCCCCCCCTTCTGGACCTGGGCTTGGCTATAACATCTTTTGCAAAGAACTATAGACTTGAGGGTAAAACAGACTTAATTTTAAAATATTTTAATACATTTCTGTAATCCCCATATTTCAGGTTTGTAATTGCCTAATTGGTATTGTCTTGTTGAAACTATCTTAATGTGTGCCTACTGCATAGGGTTGCATTCAGAAAGAGTGATTTTAGAATGACTTCAAAGTCATTTTCATCAAGATCTCTGCTTGAAAAAGTTTAAGGGTCATTTCTAAATATACAGGAACCCTTGAAATATCGTTCTCTAGATTGTGAAAATATGATGTTAGAAAAGGATTAATCCTGTCATGGTTTGGAAGTTTAATACCTAGCTATAAAGTTGGATCAATATGACCGAAATATTGGACTCATCTTCCATGTTTTCATCTATGATCAGTGATAGTAATTATGTGACCCAGAAAAACATGTCTGACCTGATTATAATATCTAATATTGAAATTTGATGGGTCAGATTTGAACAAATATTTGACATAAACCTGAAAATAATGAAGATAAAAGACTCTCATAAGATTTTGATGATTAAATCATCACAATTTAATTTAAGTCTTTAATCTTAATTATAGATTATAGATTAGGTCCAATAGTTCTTACTGGTACTCAAATCATATATGTACATGATTTAAGTATAATTTAGAAATACAATGTAAAGAAAACATATATTAATTTCTTGCTAAAATACTAATATGTTTATATGGTTCCTCAGTAAGCCTTTATGACAGTAAAACAGACAATGAAATCACCAGATTTAAAGAAGATGATGCTTAGTAAGATAATAGTTTCTTAATAGCTGACTACTTTTCCAGCGTTATTACTGACAATTTGATATAATTTTTGTAAAAAACAACAACATATGTTTTACAGAAAAAAGCTTTCCACATACTCAGGAGCAGAAAACTGGAACCACACCCATAATTTTGTTGCTAAGCGATACATGGAGGAGGTGGAGCGTGACGTTTATTTCCAAGATGTCAAGTTACAGATGGACGCTAAATTATGGGGGGAGGAATACAGTAGACATAACCCACCAAAAAAGGTAAATATATTGTGGAACATGTGATATCTAAATTATTGGTTTACAAGTTCAATGCGCTAACCACTGAGCCAAAGAAGATCTTCCCTGATGCAGGGGTCAGACATTGTATTTAAACCAAAAAAAGCTATGCAGGACTGTGTTGAGAGTGGTCTCTCATAACACACTCCCCATTAAGAGTCATCATATAATGATGACGATAAGCCTATACATGAATAGGCAGTAATGTGCTCCATGTACTAACAAAATTGGTACAATGCCGACATAAATGACTCACTGCCCTTATCCTTGGACAAGCCCCCATCTTATGAACAAACTGTCCGTAACTTAAGCATAGCTAAAAATACTGACTAAAGCTGGTGTCGAACCAATGCAGACAATTAATATTTAAACTATTGTGTTACAAGTCCAATGCGCTACCTACTGAGCCAAGAAGATCTTCCCTGAGGCAGGTGTCAGACATTGTAGTAAACCAAAGGAGCTATGCAGGACAGTGATGAAAGTGGTCTCCCATAACAGTAGAAAAGGCACAGTCAGTATAGCACCAGATGCTCAACCACTGGGTCCTGGATTGAATCCTTGGTTGTGATGAATATCTTTTCCAACATATAGCTCTCACCATTGGCTTGATTTAAAACTTAACTGGGATAAGCAGCTTTAGGCTCGGTAATTATTGGTGCGGGTAAGTACAAGGATAGCATATCAGTTGTGCCAACTGCTGAAATAGTATGGAACACTGTTAATAGTGAAACACTGTTAACACTTTCCTGTTTTACAAAATTATGGACCAGTCCAAATTCAAAGGTTTTGCAGACGAAAATTTAAAGTGGATTTGAAAAAAACCCAAAACATTCAGTAGGGTAGAAAATAGTGTGGAAAAAGAAGAAATTGCTTGTCAGAAGCAATTTCTTCTTTTTTTTAAAATGTTTTCTCAATCTTAAAATCACAGACACGTAAAAAGCAGAGATTAAACAGCAAAGGGTTAACAGTGGGGGTGAAACTCTGTTTAAACAAATAGATTGATCAGCTAACACAAAAACTTGCAAAAACAAATTAATTTTATTATTTTTGCCTCTTCGGATCGTTTTAGGGATAACCATTAAGTCAGTTGTACTTGTTTACCATTTTCAGGTGGACATATTCCAAATGTACATTCTAGAATTTAAAGACAGAACTGGTGCCCCGCTGTATCATTGTGAACATCTGATAGAGGGGGATTATATCAAATATAACTCAAACTCTGGCTTTGTGGACCCTAGTCTCAGAAATACACCACAAGTGAGTATACCATCTAAATTGTACCAGAATGGGATATGCAGGGATGAGTGTTAGAAAAAAAAGTTATGAAAATAAAAGCACTTTAAAAAAAAAAAATAAATGAAACCCTGAAATGTTTGATTATAATTAATCGGGTCCGAGGATATGGAACTTTTCTCATTCTCAACAAAAAATTTTCTCAATTAAGAATTTGAATAGATGCACTAGCATAAAACTTTTAAATTAATAAGTTGTTATTTATAACAACTTATTAATGATATCTTTTATGCTCATACATATATAATATCATTGAAACAGATATTATGCTTTAATCTCAATTTGAAATTTGAGAAATTTTTGAGAATGAGAAAGGGTTTTTAATATCAGGCCCTGAAGATATGACTATGAAATAATTCTGAAATAAAGTAAGATCTCTTATAAACCATAGATCTCTGGAAAATTGTACCTTCAGAAAAGGTTTCTTTTGGATTAGCATCAAGATTTGGAATAGAATATCATCATGATTTGGTTTCATGTGCCTAACCTCGGTCATTATACGAGTAAAGTACTAATGATTATCAACATAAATTTTTGACTGGAAATATAGACATGCAGATAATTTCTCTTAAATAAGTCAAATAAACTAGAGACAGATATTTTGTCAGTATCTAAAGCAAAACAAGACACCTCATTTTAACCCTTTGCTGTTTAATCCCTGCTTTTTACGTGCCTGTTATTTTATAATTGAGAAAACATTGTGAAAAAAGAAGAAATTGCTTCTGACAAGCAATTTCTTCTTTTTCCACACTATTTTCTACCCTACTGAATGGTTATTTTTCAGTTTAAATCCACTTTTAATTTTGTCTGCAAAACCTTTGAATTTGGACAGGTCCAAAATTTTGTAAAACAGGAAAGGGTTAATATAATTCAATTTTATATTTCAGGCTTTCAGTCATTTTACATTTGAACGATCAGGACATCAGATGATTGTAGTTGATATTCAGGGAGTTGGCGATCTCTACACAGACCCCCAAGTACACACCATCGACGGGAAGGAGTATGGTGATGGGAATCTCGGGGCCAAGGGCATGGCCCTCTTCTTCTACTCTCATGTGTGCAATGAAATCTGTCGAAGTCTGGGATTATCAGAGTTTGATTTGTCACCCAATGAGTTAGAACTTCATTCAGATCATGTCAAAATGACAGTAAGTAGCAGCTAATATAACATACTGCTTTCTCTTTTGAAATAGTTAAATTCTGTGTCATGCAGTCATGCAGTGGGATTGATCTAAAAATCTGTATTGATATATGAGCCTGTGCGTGAGATTTCCAACAATTTCGAATGTGCGCAAAGCAAATACTCTGACCAGCCTGTGCATCCGCACAGTCTGACCAGAGTTTGCTATGCGTTTAGTAGATAGATGACGGCTCAAAGGACTTGTACTCCATCAGGCAACATTACATTTGCAGTAGGTGGCTGTATACGCTGTTGAATGTTTGCACCTCACGCATATGTCAAATTGTTGGAAATGTCACACACAGGCTCATATTGTTTGTGAACTGAAAATGCCTTTTTTTCATAATAAATATTTGTTAAAGAAGCTGAAGTATGAGTGGAGGTCAACTAGAGGTAGTATTCCAAAAATAATCAAATAGGAAGATAAAACCATCATATTTGATTCAGAAAATAGCCAAAAGCCAAACAATTCAACAAAATCAGCTTTTGCAATGCACCAAGTCAGACCAAGGATGATATTTTTTGCACTTTTCTGAAGGTATACAAAATGGCGAGTTTCTTGGACCTTGAATTGAACCAATCATTTATAATTTTGATATCACATGATATTTCTACAGAAAGTAATGGCACATACGATGGCTAGAGGTCATGAGGAGATGTGTATGGTACCCTCGCCCGGAGAGACTGTCGACGTACGAGAATTGTTAAAACGGCAGCGATCCCACTCCTCTACACACAGTGATTCGGGTATCGACGGGTTGATGTCACCCCTCGATGAGGAACCCATGTCATACGGCAGCCCAGTACCCAGCCCTGGACATTACTTCAGACAGAGAGTTAGATATACCAGTGAATCAGAGGCTTCTGTTACATCACAGGTTAGTTGTACTTGACTCATTATTATCTTAAACTGACTCCAGGGGCCTGTTTAACTATAGATCGATGAACACATCGAGGGGTCAGTGCATCACTAAATTATTGTAAGTGCCTATATATTAATAGGCACTTACAAAAGTGTTGTGCTGACCCATGGACATGTTCTATGTATTTTAACAATAACTGCATGCTCAGAACAATCTGGGATGCTCAATTTAATGGGATAACTCCTGTAATCCAGTGACAAGACCTTTATCAATCTAGCATGAAAAGCAAACAGTTATTTTTTTCTCTCTGATGTGAACATGAGACAAAATGCTAAAATTTTGTGATCAAATCTTCCATGCCTTTCTACAAAGTAATACCATGAGTTTAATGGGCCTGCTTAGATGGTGTCCAATAGTTTAATGAACAAAAGCATGAAGTATATCTAATAGTGAGCTTACCATTTGCATAATTTCACTGGTTTGGCACTTAAATTATCACATGATAATCAAAAGAGATATCTTGATATAAGGAGAGAAAGAATTAAAGAAACATTAGAAGTATGTTAATCTAGATACCATTCTTCTTGTAAGTAGAGCAAATTAAATTTCTATTATTTTGGTCTAGCTGACTAACTAGCTATATTTTATACTTTATGTTGTTCTGTGTTGATTTCTTATGTTACTTTGTTAAGATGTTAATTTACAGGTTGATGGCTTTTCCCCTTAAACATCTCAGGTTTTGAAACAATCTTATTTTTTCTTCCAAAATAGATGGGCATGGACATGAAAAAACAAATCTCAAATTGGCAACATTAATATCACAACTACAGCTTGAATTAGATATAGTTTGGAAATTTAAGTTGCACATCATTAAAAATATTTTACATTAATAGGAAGAAATGACAGGGATCAATGTTTTTTCTGTATTTTAAACCGTCACTCTCAGTGGACTTCACCTTGTTTTCAATTGACGTGTCAATGAATGACAATTCTAATTAATAGATACATGTTACCTGTTGTGCAAAAAGGGACCATCCGGGATTTCTGTAAAATGAATTATTGAAAATGAAATTTGGTCAAGCTTTGGTCAACTAGAAGTCGTATTTCAAATATTCTTTCACTGGAAGGTAGCAGGGTTTTCATTAAGATTTGAAGTAGAAGGCATTAAATGAAAAGTAGGAGGCAGGGGGGTCTGGGGGTCCTCCCCCAGCGGGGGTTGAGGGGGCAGCGCCCCTTCATCCGGGGGGCCAGGGGGCCGAAGGCCCCCGGCCGAAAACAAAATTAAGGCATTCTAGGACTGTCTCTGTGAGCTCTCCTGGACTCATTTTGCTATGTTCATGAGAAGGTTTTCTTGTATTATAAGGCAGTTAAAGATACTAATGTCAAGATTCATCCAATCTATTTGCAAAATGGTGCATAGTCCATGCACAAGTTGCGGGTGGGGTATTAGCAAGGTAGGAGCAGGCTGACTTTTAAATTTCTCAGCTCATTGTAAGCTCAACCACCTTATTTTAAGAATTTAAGTGTTGTGCATACCTAAATTGACAGATTTGAAGAAAGTAGTCATCATCTTTTGACCCTTTGAGGGACCTGGATCTGTTTTTACTTTCTTTGATTTCGGCTCCATTGCGAACACGCTGTGTTGAAAATGGAAGGAATGCCAGACTCCGATTCCTGTGCATTTTGGGTACATGACGTGTTTCCCAGATTCCTACTTTCGTTTTGAAGCAGGTCGATCGATCCCGTAACAACAAAACACGAATGATAGCTGTTGAACAAGATGCCAATGAAATTTACCTTCAATATCTCATTAGTTGATTAACTATTGTAAACTCGATTAATGAAAAGAAACATCGAATGTTATTGTTTATTTCCTTACGTTGAAACAAATAAGAATTCGGCATAGAATTGATTCGATTCTAAATATAGTCGTGTCACCAATGTCACAAGTGACACGTCTATATTTAGAATTGAATCCATTCTTCATATATATATTCCTGGTTACCGGCTCGCTATAAATATCAAAGCACTGAAAGTACTGATGGTGAACGAACCTGATGGCATTCTAGAATTATATATTGAATTCAATTAGAAAAGAGAAGCTATGAATGTAAAAATAATTTTAAAAAAAGGGGGAGGGAGGAATTGTCTTGACAAAATTTCCGTTATTCGGAAATTTCAATGCAAATTCAAAGAAAGGGAAATATGGGGAAAATCCTGTTAGAAAAATATTTGTTAGAATATGAGTTGTTACTCTGTGAAAATTTCTTTTACACACTTGAAATAGGTACATTTATTAATAAAACATAAATGGAGAGAATGATTTAATCCTATCTAAAACTGTCTTCAACCTATATCCAATGGTGTTTGTTTTTACAAAAGTAATTTTTATCATGTTTAAGCTTATTTCAAGTACATTTGTTGTATTTGTTTTAACTTTTTTTTATCTATCTTTGTTTCTTCTCAGAGGATGAAAAGGTCTTTGAGTACCAACCAAAGAAACACCTATGAATATCAGACAGTCCTGAAATGTACTCATTGTTTAAAGTTATGATTTGTTAACTTATTAATAGTATTTTGAACCATAACCTGAGAGATTCATTTTGATCATATCTGAAGCCAAAACCACTTCCGTGGTTGACACTTATGTCGTTATTCAATTTTATAACTCTGCAGGAGTTAAGTTTTCGGACAGACGGACGGACAGACGGACGGACGGACAGACAGACGGACGGATAGACGGATAGATAGACAGACAGACAGACAGACGGACATGAGTAAAACAAGATGCCCCCGATCTCTCGATACGGGGGCATAAAAATGCAAAGTAGAATGGCCCCAATGAAATATCTCCCGTGCCTGTCGCATTTGGTATTCGGCAATATTCGCTTCTGAGATAGACGAATACGAAACGTTTTCGCTGGGAATAAGCCCTACTTCAGCCAACGCAATTTTACAGAAAAATCTTAATAGCGACGTTCACCCCTATTCAAATAAAAGATACAAGAAAGGTTGTACATGTAAAACACATATCGAATCATTCTTAAAACCCGTCTCGAGACTGACTGTCGCTAGTTGAAAAGTTATGTAAAACCGCGTTCTAATGACACAAGGTGTCTTGATGTGTCATTCGTCTCAACTCGGCCGATTCCTGTAACCTACATTTAACTCGGAGCCGTCGGAGATCGCCCGAGTATTGCCGAATGTAAGTTCAAGAGGACATGACCTAGATAAACACGTATTTCCGGCTAATTACTACAAGTTGCACCAGCGAAGGCTTGGGTCAAAAACATAGTATCTGTCTCTTCGGTGTTTAGACGCAAACTTTGTTTTTGCTTCAAACTTTCGACAAGCTTACGCCGATCAAAAATTCCCTTGATAAACATTGCAAGATCATATTGTGTTTTTCAAGGCGAATTTTGATTATCATCACTTGATAAAGAAAACTAGAAACACGCCATTTAAGAAATAAAAAGTGATTTTGATGAGAAAAATGTTGTAAGATACTAAATTGAATTTTAAGAGGCGCTACTTTATTTTAAATGTATTAACATCCAACATGATTTTCCTGACATGGTATATAACACTGGTGAACGACGTTCGTTCACCAAAAATCACGCCGTCAATGATTGTATCGGATACCGGAAATTGTACTCTAGAGGGGGATACAACAATTGCCCAATTCGGCTCGAATAAACCGCAAAAAGTATTTCGACTTTCGTTTTCGATTTTTTACCGGGAGTAAGGTTTAGGGGAGGGCCCAGCGGGTGACGAATGAGCGTTTATTGTAGACACATTGACTATATTGTTCCACAGGATGGACAAGCAATCGCTTCCGCGTTTTCAGGTTGTTTTTTCGACAGATTTGAGCCGACCAGAAAACGATTTGAGGCGGTCAATTCGGCCGGCGGCCGGCTCTTAATGAAAACCCTGAGGTAGATTGATCATTCTGTATTCAGAAAACAGGCACGGTGCAAAAAAATCCGACCCTAGTCAGTCTGCGCAGTCCGCGCAGTCTGACTAGGGTCGACACTTTACGCACTACCCAGATGGTTCTTTTTTGTGTGACAGGTCACATATATCATAAGGAATTTAGAATAATACTTAATAAACTATTACAGCATGGCAGCCCTGCAGATGAACATCATCATATGAAGGTGATAATTTGACCCACCATAGTTAATTGTTATACATACATTAATAGATTATGACCTGTCATGCATTAGGGGGACCATCTAGTAACTTGTTAAAAAAAATATTTGAAAAAGAGGTTGGGCTCAGCATATGTCAAATAGAGGTCAAATTTCTAAAACTTTTATACAGGAAGGTAGAATGATGATTAAAGATTGAGAAAATTGAGATTTAGAAAATCAACTAATTGTAAAAAGATTTATCCTTAGACAGCCTGTGTCATTCGTGCAGTCTGACTACAGTTTATACTGTAGGTACTATCCTTTTTGTCTGCCGGGTCACATTTACTGAGTTACAGATAGATGGGTATTTTGATTTTTAGGTGATAGTATTTTAATTATGATGGCACAAACCTTATGTTGAAGCTTTTCATTGGAATTTGCTTGCCAAGACAATTCAAATGAGTACCCACAACATAGGGTTTAGACATGCTTTATCTATCTGTATCTCTGCATTCATTAACCATTTAAAGCCCATTCTTTCATACTTTATGTAGTAGTTTGTAATTTCTGTACATGTCCAGTTTCTTGAATGAATATGAAGAAAAAATGTTGGAGCCGATTCAGGACTAGAATTTGATAAAAAGCCCTAGACAAATTTGTATTTCCACACCCTCAAAGAAGACCTTTCTTTGAAAGAATGGGCCAAGTGCATGCTATAACTAACTACACATTGAGGGGTCAGTGCAAAACTATTGTAAATGACTAAAGATGGGCACATACATTTAGTGTTGCACTGACCCATTGAAATAAAAAAAAAACTGTATGTCAAACAATATTTAATATATGATATATATAAAATAGACTTGCAGGTAAAGACCATATTCTTTGTTAATACAAAATAATATTTGAATGTTTCAGGATAGAAAAGGGTCTGTTGTTCATAGGGTGAGAGATATTTTTGTGATGAGATCATATCTATCACACAAGTTGACATTGAGTTTTCATAATATTTATAACCTACTAATCTTCACTCTTCATTTAGATTATAAAGACATAAAATAATTCATATGTAATTTCATTAAACTATTCAGTGTATTTCACTTTGCCATAGTAGAGCTGCCATCATAGTGTAGTGGTAGCACTTTGGAATGTCATTCAGAAGGTTTCAGGGTCGAATTGCGATGGCAGAACTCATCCTGTCTATTAGTCTTCCACAAATGGGTTGATAATCATAGACCTAGGGGAGATAGCAGCTTGAGGTTTAGGAAATAATGTAATGATAGTACTGGTATGAGAAATACCTAGAATCTATTGTTAGTTCCTCCAGCCACAGTGATATAATTTGAAGACTAATTGAAAGTGGCCTAGAAACCCTAGCCTGGCTCCAAGGCTGTCTGTTAGTGTTAAATTAAATAAGGTACACTACTCATGTTTTACTATTTCAAATTACCTCCCATATTCTCAAAAACTGATTGGCCAGTTAGAAGAATATAAGCTTGCTACGTGTTTGAATTACTTTCCAAAAGTCCTTTCTAGAAAGATCTAAAATATTCTACATACATATTCTGTTTACCTAACAGTGTCAAGAGATTGGAAAATTCCCAGACTAATTCTAAAAATAGACACGGTAAAAACCATTAGGATTATAACAAAGCTGAAAAGAATTTATACTTTCTCTAGATGAATTGCTAATTTCCTAATGCTTCAGATCAGTGGGACAGGAGCCAGTCTATAGAATCCCATTCAACCAAAATTTGCCATAGTATGTTTTTGTTTACTGAGAGATTTCCTACCATGATAACGTTGGTGATAGGAATATCAGGAATCCAAGATGAGGTGCTCCAGCTGCTGATATATGAATAAAAAATTGTTAAAAGGGGATGATAAACTCAATCAGTGGTGTCTGTGGTCTAGAGGTAGAGTGTGGGCCTCTTGACCAAAAGGTCTTGAGTTCGATTCCCAGGAGCGGCTATCAATTTTGGTTCTTTCATTGGCCCACACTTTCAGCGCTAGTACTGGTGAATTTTCCAGGAAGCAGAATCGAGAGGGATTAATATAATTTGTAAGAACTTGTTTCCCAATCGATGTAAAATAAATAGGTTTAAACCAAATAAACTCAATTCACACCAAACCAAAAGTGACAATAAGCTCAAAGTTTTATGTTTAAATTGTTGACACCTATGAATTAGATTAGTTTTGTGCTTAGAAAAATGTTATCATTTCATCAGCTTAAACATACTATCATAAAAAGACAGGAAATAAATGTATAAAGCTTAAAATATCAGGTAGAATATAGTTACATGATTGTAACTTTAGAAAATAAGACAAAATTTAGGTTCACTGAACTTCTCACTAAATATCTGAAGTATGATTAACCTGGTACCATATATCATTGGAATTCATCCCTTGTTGAAAATGTTTAACCCTTTCCTGTTTTACAAAATTTTGGACCTGTCCAAATTCAAAGGTTTTGCAGACGAAAATTTAAAGTGGATTTAATTTGAAAAATAACCATTCAGTAGGGTAGAAAATAGTGTGGAAAAAGAAGAAATTGCTTGTCAGGAGCAATTTCTTCTTTTTTCACAATGTTTTCTCAATCATAAAATCACAGGCACGTAAAATGCAGGGATTAAACAGCAAAGGGTTAAAAAGTCAATCCTCAAATCAAAACAAAGCAACAGAACTTTTAGATGAGTTTAGTACTTTAATTATATACAGGTAGTCTTAAATCTGTATAATCATAATATATATTTATAGATTACAAATTAGTTGGTCAGTGCAGCATTTTTGTTAAGTGCCTATATTTATAGGCACATACAAGAGTTTTGCCCTGTAACCCTTAGATATTCAATGGATAGACCATGTTGTTCCATTTAGAAAAGAACTATTTATAAGCAGCTTCTTGAGATTTTAGATGTTCATAAATTAATCGAATAGTGAGAATATTTTGTAGGCTTTTTATAGATGCATATTAAATTCTGGTTTATGAAAAGAAATTTAAAGTGAGATACATGTTTGTCTCTGAGTTATTTGTTGACTGCTGTGAATGTATTTTTACCATTCCAATGTTTTTGACCCCTCAAATAATTCTTGATTTGTTGACAAACCCCACTAACGAACAATGGTAATGTGCAATGCTTTGCATTTAACACTTTTTAATCTTCTATTTATGACTGTTATTGGAATAAAGGTTTAGAATAATTGTGTTGAGAGGAAGCATATAATAGAAGGAATTTGTTCAATTTAGGGACTAGATCAAATTGATATTTCATTGGACAAACAGCAAAAGCTTTTATCTTTTAGATAAATATTTTGTTGTTATGCTGACCAAAAATTTGGCATTAAAGTCAAAGTGCTGAAAGTAATTGATGCTTTTATTTGATTCATTACTTTTAAACCCAAGTGAAAGTTTTGACGTATGATGTGATCACCTATGACATGCGATGTGCAAGTTGGTGGCATCCACTTCATTGTACAGAGAATAACTGTGTCACCTTATATCTTTATGACTTGAGACTTGGCAGTTAGTTCCTCTCTTGATTACAGAGGGCAATTCAAAAGAACCTGAACTCTACCTAGCTAGATTATTTCCCTTTGTTGTTTTTCATACTTGTACATCCAACAATGTAACGGGCATATCTTGTTACAATAAGCCATTTTGTTGTGAAAATACCATAATTACTCTTTTCTGATCTAATGAGGAAAATCAGGTGGTAAAGACTAAGATCAGACAGCTCATATGTGAAGATTGATCTTTGATTATACATCTTGAAAAAAAAAACCTGAAATATTTCAGGTTAAACAGGATAAGGTTTGAAAGGTTTTTGTCTTAAAAGAAAACTGCCTAGAGGCTAGGGCTTGCTTAAATTTTAAAAATCCATATCAAGGTGTTGGTGCAACACTATTGTGATTGCCTTTTAATATACAGACACTTACAACAGTGTTACACTAACCCCTTAATACATACATTACTTGTCAACAATAGAGGAGGGCTTACTGTTGAAAAAGGGGTTAAGATATCTTAAGTGCAAGCTGTTGTTTTATGTAGATGTTGACTTAATTGAACATAGCTTAAGTTCAGACAACAGGCTTGTTTACCTTAATGAGTCATGAGGTCAGACATGTTCATTTCTTAACTGGTATCCTGCGTAATTAATGAACTGGCAGGGCGGAGCTTTGCTGTGACGTAATTTTGTGAGTTAACTTTTAAATATTTTGGGTTCATTGAAAGTTAGTTGGCAATAATTGTGAACACGTGCAAATAACTGTATCCTAAAACCAAAAGGATTCACATGCTTAGAGAAAGTGATCACATTATATCGTTTGGTAATGGTTACCAAAGCCTCATTGGACAAGCTGTAGTTACGAGGGTTTGGTTACAAACCTAAGATTTACGGTCTCAAGTTAATTATATCAACTATCTCTAGAAGTAGATAATAGTGAATAAAGGCTGATTTACCTTAACCTCAAGTGCATCAAACCCATACTTAGGCTCCGCCCTGCCAGGGGAAAAATCGTGGATTATATTTGCCAGGTCAAAGTGTTTATGTCTAGCATTGAAATTCTTGACTAAACCAAACCATGGATAATCCAAGAGTGTTGAGTACATGCACTTGTACACAGTCTTACAATTCCTTCACCACGATTGAATTTAAATTGATAGAAATGTTTGTTCTTTAAGGTAGTGGACCAATTACAGTACTGCAACATTTTGGAACTCATGATCTCTCACAATGTTAATTCTTGTGTCCAAATGAAATCGTTAGAGTTCATGGCTTCCAAAATGCGGTGGAACTATTACAGGTCCACTACCTTAACCCTTTGCTGTTTAATCCCTGCTTTTTACGTGCCTGTGATTTTATGATTGAGAAAATATTGTGAAAAAAGAAGAAATTGCTTCTGACAAGCAATTTCTTCTTTTTCCACACTTTTTTCTACCCTACTGAATGGTTATTTTTCAAATTAAATCCACTTTAAATTTTCTCCTGCAAAACCTTTGAATTAGGACAGGTCCAAAATTTTGTAAAACAGGAAAGTGCTAAATTAAAATATCAATAGGTCTTTGAACATAACTTGTCTTCTAATAGTTTGATGTGTCATAATGGGTTAATGGGAGTATCTTTTCTGCAAATCTAGTCGTGGATTATTGTATTTTCAATAATATGTATTGCAATAAGATGACTGTATGATAAAAGACATTGTTTTGCAAGAAAGAAGAACATTCTTTACAGATATCTTACAATTCTCCTATGACCATTTCTGTGTGGTTGTCATGGAAATGACAAGAAATCTTTTCAAGAAATGAGATTTTGATGTTGTTACTAGAGATTTAATTAGGGTGTCTATCTAATTTCCAGGAGGAAGAAATCCGACACTTCCAGGAGCGGATGCAGCAATTACATCGTCCATCGTGTGTGGCCCTTGAGAAAGATTTGAGAAAAGGCAACTTTAATGCACGGTTCAATGATTCAGCATTAGGAAAGGTAATCATAGCCTTTCACCTTTACCAGTTCACTTTTGTTGGATTGTTGATTGTTTACATATGACTACATATGAATGAGCATTTAAGAGTTATTTTCACTGGCCTAGAAAAGTACTAGAAAATTGTTAAAAAAGGGGGGATTGTTACTTACAAACTGTCCTCAACCGAAGCATAGCTGAAAAATATCCGACATGAGCCAGGGTGGAACCCATGCGGACAACAATATTTAGATTATTGGTTTACAAGTTCAATGCCCTAACCTCTGAGCCAAAGAAGATCTTCCCTGACGCAGATGACAGACATTGTATTGAAACCAACAAAGCTATGCAGGAAAATAAAGAAAATCTTATGTAGAGAACAGAAATTCACCATATCATAAAATTAATTCATTACCAGAATGATGAAAAATATTATTCTGGTCAAAATTCTAAAGGATTGTCAAGTTTGTTTAATTTAACTAAATCTCAAGATTCACAAATTCTATATATATATCATATCTTTAGTTGAAAGACTAATCAATGGTTCTTCTCTATTTTCAATGAAAAACGTTCTCTCCAACATTCAAATTCAATGATTTATTCTATCCAGATTCACCATGAGTTTGCCAAATATCATGAGGTTGGTCGATTTTGTGACAAGAAGGATGAAGATATAGACTGGGACTCTGCATTATTTCACGAGAATCATGCTGCAGAGCTGGGAGAACTGGAGGCCATTCTAACTATGGCTAGACTATACCTCAACCTAGAACGAGATGTACTCATTAACTGTACTGTTGGGGTAGGTTAACCAAGTTAACCCTTTGCTGTTTAATCCCTGTTTTTTACGTGCCTGTGAGTTTATGATTGAGAAAAACAATGTGAAAAAAGAAGAAATTGCTTCCGACAAACAATTTCTTCTTTTTCCACACTATTTTCTACCCTACGATATGATTATTTTTCAAATTAAATCAAATTTAAATTTTTGTCTGCCAAACCTTTGAATTTGGACAGGTCCAAAATTTTGTAAAACAGGAAAGAGTTAACTTATGGATTTTAGGGCCTTGACATTGTTTTTGTAGTGATCGTCATTTTGAAATTTTTACATTTTGTAGTATATTTTGTATTTCTTAAGGTGTTCACTTGAATCTTGGAATATGATATTCAGGAAAAGAATGGCATAAATGATTAAGTGGGATGATTTAAAACCACATTTTGAAAGAATAAAGCCTCTTTGACTTTGATTCTTTATTGACTTTCCTGGATGCAGAAGCCAAGCATCAGTCTACCAAAAGTGGTGCTTTAGAAATCTACAAGCAAAGGGTTGACTATCCATTTTTTCAGTTGTTTATATGCTGTACATTTATACATCAATAATTTCATATCAAACAGAATTTAAGCTTGGCTATTTTTGGAGAAAAACTGGAGTTATTGCTATTGCCTTGGTGTAAGTGTGGTTGTCGTCTTTCACCTTGTCATTGCTGTTGTAATAGTTAGTGTGCCAAAACTAAATATCTTTTGAATTCTGGTATTATTAACTACATTCACTTGAAACTTGGTACACATGTTTACTATCTAGTCCGAATCCTTTGCTATCTTGGGGAATAACTCTAGATGCATTTTTCTGCAAATTATGCACCTTATGCTTTCTCCCAACAGCTGAGCACAGGCATCAATTTAGAATGTTCTGTTTTTAGCTCCGCTGGCTGAAAGCCACTGGAGCTATTGTCATGGCGTTATGTCCGTCTTGCGTGCGTCCGGTCGTAAACTTTTTCTTTAAAAATCTTCTCCTCAGAAACTATTGGATGGATTTCAACCAAACTTCACAGGAATGATCCTTGGGTGCCCCCCTTTTCAAAGTTGTCCAAGAAATTTTGATCCAATGAAAAACATGGATTGAGTGGGCGTGGCTAATTTCCAAAAATGGTAAAAAGTGACTTTTCTCAGGTTCTAATTGATGCATACCAATTAAATTTTAAATAAATGATCCTTGGATGACCGTTTATGAGTCTACAAAAAAAATATTGTGATCAGATGAAAAATATGTATTTTATGGGCAATGACCGTTTATCAGTCTACAAAAAAATATTGTGATCAGATGAAAAATATATATTTTATGGGTGGAGGTCATTTCTCTATATCTTATGTAGTGGAAACTTTGAAAATCATTTTCTCAGAATCCAAGGGATAGATATCAACCAAATTTTACATGAATGATCCTTGGGTGACCTTTTATCAGTCTATCAACAATTATTGTGATTGGATGAAAAATATGTATTTTATGGGCGGAGGTCATTTCTCTATATGTTATATAGTGGAATCTTTGAAAATCATTTTCTCAGAATCCAACAGATAGATATCAACCAAATTTTACATGAATGATCCTTGGGTGACCCTTTATCAGTCTACCAAAAATTATTGTGATCCGATGAAAAATATGAATTTTATAGATGGAGGTCATTTCTCTATATGTTATATAGTGGAAACCTTGAAAATCATTTTCTCAGAATGTAACTGATGGATATCAATCAAACTTCATTAGTATGATCCTTGGGTGATCTTTTATCATGCAGCCAAAAATTTTTGTGATTTGATGAAAATATGTCTTTTATGGGCGGAGGTCATTCTCTATATGTTATAATAGTGGAAACTTTGAAAATCATTTCAACATCAGTAGAACCCAAAATATCTTAAAATCTAGTCAAAACTTAGATTTTATATTATAAGAAATTCAAGCCTGTGGAGCGACACAAGCCATTCATGGCTTTCTAGTTGATAAATTCTTGTAAATTTAAGAGATGAAGAGATTTCATCAAGGTATAGAACTACAAATTGTAATTATACTATATGAATACGCAAAGCGGATTCATACAAGTGTGATTAGGTTTTTAGTTTCATACCTTCACAAAATTAAAAAGAATTCTCTCTATTTCTTACAATTTAATGCATGAAGTAAAAGTAGAAAAAAAATCTCCATAATAAGCTTTAGAAATAGCTGCATACTCAAAATTAATTTCATTGAGGAATAAATCCAAATTTTCAGCCAATCAGATTGTACAAAAAATCGATGGAATATTTATATGTTGAATTATTCTAGGATGATGAAGAGAATGTAGATATAGGGTTTGACTATATGGTACAGGCAGCTGATGCGGGAGATAGGAGTGCCATGATTTATGTTGCAAAGGCTTTTGAGACTGGATATGGTTTGGGGAAAAGAAGGTAATTATTACAGTCGTGCCTAGGGATGTGGAATTCCCATGCCCGGCTTGTCCTACATGGGCTTTTGCACTTGCGGCAAGTACATTTTTCAAGGCTACATGTCTGTTGACAAGTAAATACTAAAGCAAATCTTGAAGCAGAACCAAAAAGTTACAGAAGAAAAGTCATGGTAATGTGTGTATTAAAGGGAAGAAATAATTGTCTTTCATGAAGAAAATACTGGGTTACAGCATTTTCTTCATGAAAAACAATATTTTCTCAACATTTATCAATTCATTCTTTTGCGGGCAAGTTCATTTTGACCCTGGACAAGTAGGAAATCAACTTTTACTTGTCCATGGAAAAGTGGAGAAAAGTCGTATTTCCACATCCCTGTCTTGCCATGAACCCAAGATAAGTGACATGTCAGGCAAAAGACCATCTGGTTAAAGTGTACTCTCTAGTCAGGATGACTAGGAAGGGAATTTTTCAAGCTTGGCTGATTTACTAGAATGGTCATTCTAAAAGTGGTTGAACTCTACTTGAAGCAATCTCTTTGTCACCTTGTTAAAATAGTCATTTAAAGGAGATCCCAGATGGTCCCCATTGGCTTGATAGGTCACATGTCTTGATTTCAGAGCAATCTCGGTGGAAGATGCTAATCACCAGTATAATGAGGCACTGAATAGAATTTAGGACCAGAATGACCAGAGGGCAGTATGTGACCCTCTTTCCTGTTAATACAGGGTTGACTCTATATTATTTTAGAGACATCTCATGGGAGGATGTGATACACCGGTATTATGAGGCCTTGAATACAACTTAGGACAAGGATGAGAGAGGGGAGTATGTGACCCTTGTACCTGTTTAAACAGGGTTGACTTTATTGTATTTCAGAGAGATCCCTCAGGAAGATGCCATACACTGATATGATGAGGCCCTTTAAGCATGAGAGAGGGGAGTATGCGAACTTTGTAGCAGTAAATACAGAGTTGACTGTATATTTATTTCAGAGAGATTTCGTGGGAGGATGCCATACATTGGTACGATGAGGCTCTGAATACCATAGAGGACCAGGATGAGGGAGGGGAGTATGACTCAACGATGTACGACCCTCCATACACGTTAATGGCGAGAATGGCAGAAATGTATCATCATGGTGGACATGGTCTCGAGAAAATGCCCATGAGAGCTTGTGAGTATCTGTGGTCAAAATTGAAGAGAAGATTTGTATGAAGGGGGTCAGTGCAATACTATTGTAAGTGCCTATATATTTATAAACACTTACAATAGTATTGCACTGACCCCCTCAATTTAAATTACATCAATTGCAGAGTCAAGTTCATAAAACTTCATACAGTCTTTTGCTTAGTGTTAAAGATTCACTATTTGCACTTTAGATGGGTACTTATTCAAGTACAATAGTCCATTTGATAAACTAAAAATGATGTGCAAGTGATATTTGGGTTACGATCCATTGACTTTTGACCAAGTTATGGTCCTTTGATGGCAAATGGCTTATCATTATTGGCAAGCACTTGTAGGGGGTATTAGTCCACTTTGCAAGTCTAGTTAGATTTTAGTTTCATATCTCCATGAAATCAACAAACATTCTCTTCTAATCTTAATTTAAATCCTCCTTCCTTCTAGATGAGATGTATACCCAGGCAGCAGATGCTGCTATGGAGGCCATGAAAGGGAGACTAGCCAATAAATATTATGCATTGGCAGAGGAGGCAGGGGCTGAGTGTGATGAGGAGGAGTAAACTTAGATAAGGGGCGGAGCTTGTTGTCAGGGGGAGGAGTTGTACTGGTGATTGGCAGATGTTCCCAGAATTATGTGATGTTTTTGTCTGAGAAGACAGCCGGTGATAAAATGACTATTACATGTGATTAAGATTGGATCTTATATTGTTACGATTGGTGCATTTGATTATGTGTTGAATACGTGAGCTTGACAAATCTCATTGACACGTGTGTATCAGAATAATATCTTTTGATAAAGCTGAAAGAGTTGGAATGAAATAAAGACTGATTTTTAATTAATTTGGATAGATACCCTTGTCTTGCTTAATTAAAAAAAGTGTGTGGGTATTCCAGATTTTCTGTGGTTTTAAAAGGAAATTCAGATGATAAAGACTTAGATCAGATTGCACATTATGTGTAGGCTCATCTTTATTTTTACCTCCTGCTAAAGCAAGATAAGTGTAAAGATTTTAAAGACCAGGGGCCTGTTTTACTAAACATCTTATGATCATTTTTTGCGTAAGTCAAAATTTAAAGTTGCTTCTACAGTAGTAACTAAAAATGGAATTCTGCCATGCATCATCTCATTGGAATCGTCCTCGAAAGACGATTCCAATGAGATTTTGCATGACAGAATATAACAAAAATTGGAAACACCAGGTACGATTTGGAATTTTGACTTATGATTAATTTTGTTTGAAGAAGTTTGTAAAACGGGCACCTGGCAAACTGTATAAACCCACACAAAACCCGATATTTTGTAGCTGTGATTTGTTGATACTCAATTTATTGAAAGCTTTGTTATAATGGTTACCATTCTATGCATTTTTGATTTAAAAGGTTTCCTGCTGGAAAGTAGTTAAGCAAAACAATGTTGAGCCACTGTCATATATTTAAAAACCTTTTTACATGTATCATTTAGTTTTCTTAGGATATGAAAACAAGGACTATGCAAAATATGAAGATAGAAAAAACACTGCAAGGCTGCAAATCATTAGCCACTAGAAAGGAAGGAATTTGGTGTTTGGATCAGAAACAACCTGGCCACAGACCAGTCAAAATTGGGTAGCAATGGGTTTAAGTTGCTGCCTTTGTCCTTGGGACATGCTTAACTGAGAATTTTCTCAAATGTAGAATATAGATAAATGTATGATATAATTTTGATAAGTTATTATAATGATATTTTGTTATTTATAACAACTTATTAATTTTAAAGTTCATACATTTATTAAAGTTATAAACAGAATTAAAGCCCTAATCTCACATTCGATTTTAAAAACAATTCAGTTGAGCACAAGAAAAGGTTTATAACCTTGGGTCTAGGATTGAGTGTTTCAGAGTGACTCCATAAGCCTAAGGCCCTGAGCTTTTGTTGTAATGGAGCTAAAAAGGAAGAGTATAAACAAAGACTACCCTGAGATTTTGATTTAAGTTATACATGTATTAGTGAATCTGGTCTTACTCAAAATAAAAGTTATAATTATAGTGCTATGTTTTATTCTGTCTCTTCATTGATGGTCCATTGCTTAGATCATAGGTGCCTATACATGTATTGTGTCTAGCACTTGTGGCCTGTTTGCACTGGAACATCAAATTATGTTGATACCATTTATATTTAAATAATCATGTAAAATATTTTCAATGAATTGATAGAATGATGAAATATACACGACAGTGTCCATGACTTACTCACAAGAGCACCAAATATAACTAACATGAAACTTAAATAAATCATTTTGGGCAAACAAAATTTTGTAACTACAGCTTGAACAATAACTGAAACTACAGCTTGAACTATATATGAAACAACATAAACAATAAAGTGTAGACACACTTTATTGTTTATATTGTTTCATTTATTTAGTTCTTTTGTAAATGCATTAAGAAAACATGATATGTACAATATTTTATACTGCTGCTTACTGTATAGGTTGCACTACTGAAAAAAGCTTAAAGTGGATAAGCTTAAATTAAGCAAATTTTACATGTAGTAAAGTGATTTGGTGTTCTTGTGAGTTTAAAATTGATTTGCAAAGGTAAAAAAATAATAGGGCATAGGTATTGTGTAATTTTGTGTTTTATAATTTTGATACTTCCTCAATGAATGCATTAGAATTTTGTTTGAATGTTAAGTATCTAGTGCTGTATAGCATTCGTTGAATGTTGGCTGTGTATACATGATTTCTTGCTACTAAAATTAGACTGCTCTTACCTCATAACCACAAATTTCAAGATATTTACATATTTTATGAAAGATGTTTAGAGAGAATGTTTGTGAAAAGAAAGGGTTGCTTGTTTGGCTTGTTAGCTGAACTCCTAATTGGATAGTTGTGGGTTCAAGCCCCACTAGAGGTGGGTAGTGTATATGGTTAGGACACTTAAAGGCAGACCCTTATTCACTGACCCTATATCTTGTTAACATTAAGGTCAAGCAATTTCTCCTTTAATGACAAGGCCAATTACCTGTATTAGCCAGGCTGTTTTGCTATAGCCTTGGTGTTGTTGTCATTATTGTTGTCTATGTTGTAGTGCAAAAAACCTTTTGACATTTTGTGAAATCTCTTGCATTACTCAAGCATTCACTTGAGACTTAGCACATATTTTCACCGTTAAGAGAAATCTATACTAAACTATCATAAGGGATAACTCTTGATGCATTTTGTGTGAATTGTCCCTTTTTATGCCCCCGTATCGAGAGATTGGGGGCATATTGTTTTACTCATGTCTGTCTGTCTGTCCGTCTGTCTGTCCGTCCGTCTGTCCTAAAACTTAACCTTTGCCTTTTCTCCAAAAGTATTTGACATACAAAGCTCAAATTTGGCATGATCATAGATCTCAATGATCTGCATCCGCTGGTACCAAAGTCAAGGTCATGTGTCAAGGTCAAGGTCATCTGTCAAGGTCAAACTTTGAAAAAAAATTGCTGTTACGGGAGCATTAGTGTTTCACAAACACATCTTGTTCAACTTAATTTTTATATCCGTTATCCAGCACCCAACAGTCGAGCATATCGATGGCTCAGCCGGAAACAGTTGTAACTCCCTATATGTTTATAGGGAGTTACAACCCTTTCACGCTAAGACATAGATATGCACTCATAGGCAGTGCTCTTGTTTTCTCATAATCCTCCCATGTATGCAATGTCTGTGAAGTTGAATCATGTCAATATTATATTGTGTGGTTTTGAGCTTTGATTTGTGGGTGGATATTTTTCTATTGTTTTCCAAATATTTTATTTACCAAAGGTTCTGCCTCATTCTTTATAGTTAAAACTTTTACCAGAACTTGAAACTTTTGGACAGTCAAAATAGATAGAATTTTCGAACAACTGGGAAAATTGAAACATTCTGGTCAAATGAAACTTTTTTTGCAAAAAAGGAAACCCCTGTATTAGTATATGACAAAGTTTTCCTTTAGAAGTATCAAAAACAATGTTTTATATGGTTATGGGTTAAAATATTCTAGTCTTCCCCTTGAAGTTGAAGTTGTTAAACTTTTTCCTCCTATAACACAAATTAAATCTGATACATGAGGGAAGTGTAACATTAAATGATATTTTAGGGAAGTGTATCATATAGTGAAAACTCTTTTAGAAATTTAGAAATAGATCTTAAGGTAGTGGACCCTTAATAGTTCCACAATGATTTGGGAATAATGAACTTCAACATTGTAACCAAGGTTTCCTAATGATTTTCATTTGGAAACCTCGGTCAACATGAAAGTTGTTGACTTCCGAAATGTTGCAGAACTATAATGGTTCCACTACCTTAAAATATGCATACAAAAATACTCTTTATGACTCTGCTGTAAAAAGGTATACTTTGTCTTAACATATAGATCTAATGTTCTAAGTTATGTTAGGACAAAATAAAGAACTAGAATGTTATCAAACACTACTTGTGTTGTAAGAAGGGTTTAATAACTTCAGCATAGAATCTTATTCAAACCTATGCTACCTCTGATGTACAGATTCATTTTGATCTCTTAGTTGAAATCTAGGCTAGAATGCATGTAGTATAATGGCTTTACACATTTCCCCCATTACCAGCGAATTACACTTAGACTATTCCATATATACGGAAACATGATTGGAATTTCTTGAAAGACAACATTTTAATATGCGAGTCTATTTGTGAGGATAGTTTAGGATAAGGTAAGAAAAATGAAGGATTTGAATATATAGAATGAAGATGACCCATCCTATCAAAAGCAAAAACCTGTCAATTATGTCATCTTTATGATAAAGATTTCATTTATTCATAGGATTCACCTGATGAAGGGGGCTGTGCCGCTGAAAGCTAGTGTATAAATATAATATTATAATACTTGTAGAAACTTATGATAAAGGATTTTTTTTATCCCATAAATCTCAATAAATCATTAGTTTTCCAAATCCATTAGATTGTCTTAATGAATGAATCAAAAGATTTCAAACAACAAAGGTAACAATATTTATGTAGATCAGGAAAATTAGATGACTCAGCATGAAACAGTTGTAACTGCTTAAGCATATACATAGATGCAACTGTTTCACGCTGAGATTAAATTGATCATATCTTTACAAAGTGAAGCTTCTATAATGGTTATTTAATAAAATTGTTGGCTTAATTGAAGTGGTTGTCTAAGCAAGATAAACTTTACAAGGTTCGGAATTTTTCAGAAAAGCTTTTTGAAACACTTATGTTGGCTTTGCTTTTGAAATGTTGTCAAGCAAAGGATGCAGTTAAACAGTCAGAATGTATGTGTTGTAGAATAATGATTTGATGTTCTCAAAATTTACTAGGAAAATACTCTTTAAATGTTCTATGCATGTAGCTACTTTACTTTATCTGCTGATTATTGCCATCTGGCTGAAAATTTGATGAATTCTTAACAGTCCTTAGCTGTAAAGCTAAGTAGGAAAATAATGAATATTCAATGCATTGTTGGAAAAGACGAATTGCTTTGAACAAGCATGTTATCTTTTGTCTTTTTTTTCTATCCTTCCTAGATTATTTAATTGCTCAGTGCAAAATAGTTGGATAGGCAGTTTAACTGTTTTTCACTCGACAATGGATTTTTCTATTCTTTCACGATTTTCTGATATCTTCATTTTGAAATCTTCGAGAAAATCCATTTTAGCAATGATGAAAACATTTGAAGGTCAGAATAAAGAAAGATTAACTAGATTTAGTAACTTGCTGTTCTAAAAATGATTGATTGAGCTAAAGATAGGGTGGATATTCTGGATTTTTGAGTCATGATTTTGTATTTGTAATCCATTGAGAAATAAAAGACAATATGGGACCTCCAAAAATTGAATCATGATTTTTTTAAAAAAAAGAAATTGGTTCCTACAGTGGTTCCTACAGTGGTTGATCGAACATTGCATGTAAATAATCGTAAATAATTGTATACAGCAAGGTAGAATGATCAGCAAATTGAAAAAAGTTTCAATATGCATAGAATACCAAGGGTCAAAACGTTAACACACTTCAAAGGAGGTCGCTTTTTGCCTGATAGGCCACAGATACATAAATATAAAGATATAAGACAACCAGTGCATCCTCTAATCTTGACTAGTGATTTTATAAGATTACTATGTTGGAATTTGAAATGACTTACAACTTTTTTTTTCATTTGGGCATTGCTAGTTTTGTGAATACATGTTTTGATTCTGTCTGAAATTGTATTTCATTTGCTTACAGCTATATTTTTATGCCCCCGTATCGAAAGATCGGGGGCATATTGTTTTACCGTTGTCCGTCTGTTTGTCTGTCTGTCTGTCCGTCTGTCTGTCTGTCTGCAAAACTTAACAAAAAAAACTTAACATTGCCAATATCTTCAAGCTTATTCAAGATACAAGGCTCATATTTAGCATGATGATAGATCTCAATGATACGCATCTGCTGATACCAAAGTCAAGGTCATGTGATAAGGTCAAGGTCATTTCTCAAGGTCAAATAACTCAAAAACTTAACCAAAAAACTTAACATTGCCAAAATCTTAAAGCCTATTTAAGATACAAGTCTCATAATTGGCATGATGAAAGATCTCAATGATCCACATCTGCTGATACTAAAGTCCAGGTCATGTGACAAGGTCAAGGTCATCTGTCAAGGTCAAATAACTCAAAAACTTAACCAAAAAAACTTAACATTGCCAATTACTTCAAGCCTATTCAAGGTACAAGGCTCATATTTGGCATGATGATAGATCAAAATGATCTGCATCTTCTGGTACCAAAGACAAGGTCATGTGATATGGTCAAGGTCATCTGTCAAGGTAAAATAACTCAAAATACTCAACTAAAAAACTTAAAATTGCCAATATCTTCAAGCCTATTCAAGATACAAGGCTCATACTTGGCATGATGATAGATCTCAATGATTGACATCTGGATGTTTCAAAGTCAAGGTCATGTGTCAAGGTCAAGGTCATCTTTCAAGGTCAAACTTCTTAATAACATAACCCAAAAACTTTCATTGTTAAGATTATTTAAGCATATTATAGATACGCTGTCTCGTAATTGGCATGATGAAAGATCTCAGTGTTGTACATTTGTAGGTATCAAGGTCAAGGTCATGTTAAAAGGTCAAGGTCATCTGTCAAGGTCACCATTTTGAAAAAAAATGCTGTTACGGGGGCATTTGTGTTTCACAAACACATCTTGTTGTATATATCTTTATATTTTCTTTTTACAGTTCAACCCATGAAATATGCACCTATTATGCTTTTGGTTTATGATATTTTAAACTTTTCATTCCAATTCATTATAATGTATTGTCATATTAAGTGCTTCTTTTTTTTCCGGATAGAAGAATACAGTCAATCTTGCTCGAGCTACCATGTCTATTAAGCCACCCCTTTTATTAAGCGACCATCGTAAAAAATCCCTTCGCAAAAGTAAACTTTCCAAAAAATTGGACATTCTATTTCGAAAAATGTTTTTTGTTTAATCCTATGAAGTTAGAACCCATTAGAATCGTCTCATTAAGACGATTCTTATGGGTTCGAACATCCTAAGATTCAGGCAGAATAATGTTACAATCTGTTTATTGCTATAAAAAAAAATATGATTTTTTTCTTTAATTATTGTATTAAGCGACCATTTCCATAAGCGACCGTTTTTTAATGGTCCCCTTAGTGGTCGCTTAACGCAAGCTTTACTGTATATGTTTCTGTAGCCATGGCATTATCTATGCCAGTATGTAATACCTCCATATATTCTGCTATTTCTGATGTTGCTCGAGGTATTCATTCTTAACTTTGAATTTGTTGATTATCAAGAGAACACATGCAAAAAGTTTGTATGTTCCTTGAAATCTATATTGAGAAAATATTCAGGAAAAAAGATGAAATAACTTGTTAAAAGCAAATTCTCCTTTACTAACATATACGATTAAGGTATGGGATCCATAATAGTTCTGCAAGGTTTCGGAAGTCATGAATTTAAAGTCTTAACCAAGGTTTCCTAATGATTTTCATAAGAAACCTTGGTTAGCATTGTGAAAGAACATGTGGTCCAAAATGTTGTGGAAATATTACGGGTCCACTACGTTAATAGCACTCACTTTTCATTGTTATCAGTGCCATCAATTTGGATCAATTTAAATGTCTAAGAATGGGAAAGGGTTATGGACATAAACAAACAGGATCATATGGTATTGGGTTAAATCAAGGGATCAGTGCAAAACTGATTTAAGTGCCTACTTACAAAGGTTTTGCACCGACTCTTCAAATTTTAAAGTTCCTTTGTATGAATTTTCTTTTGCCAAGTTATCCTTTACCATATCATACCACCTTCATCAATCTATTTTCGCCACATCAATATACCTCTAAAGCTGCATTCTGATTTATTTTGCTTTTTATGCTTGTTATTTAACCATGCAATATGACATTCTTGTATAAAATATTTGAATTCAATTTTCCATGTGTATGTTTGTTATTTGAACTGGTGTAAAATGAATTTCTAGTATAGAATATTTGAAATCATTTTTTCAGTTTTACTGCTTTGTATTTTTCAGATTACTACTTTAATAAAGTTTTATCTGGTATGATTAAGCCTTTCTCTGATTATTTTTAACTCCCATCTCCCTCCTACTTTCGCTATGTCTGTCTGTCCATCCATCTGTCCATCAGTAGACCTCTTTTGTGTTTCTCGCTCTCAAGAATGAAGCGACCTAGAAAAATGAAACTTTAAACATTTGTTTTCCATGACTCGAGGGAGATGCTCTATTATTTGGGTCACGATAGTCAGCAAGCATACACAGACTTGACACTTGAAATGAACATTTCATGTGGATTTCTATTTTTAGAATAATTGTTTCAATTTTATTATGCTCATAGTGACTTTCATTTGACACCTTTTTCAGTTCATTAAGGATCTATTCCTTTTGTCTCTCTGAAATGTTGTACTTTTAAAAGTGTGGAGAGATTAGCATTTGAGGTGAATTAAAGATGTCATTTAACATAATAGAGTATAATACTGAATTCATTGGATTTGTACCCTGCAGAACCAGTCTATATGTCACCTTGTCAGATGCAGACTAGTTCTGCTGGGTACTCATTCAATATTGTACTCGGTCATGTTGAATAACCTCTTAATTAGGTATAATTCTGGCTCTGAATTTCATGTGCAAAAAATCTCATTCAGTCAGAACTTATGAGAAATACTGAGATTTAATGGCTATTTGAACCAAATAGTTTGATAAGAATACATTTTTCTGAGAGATTTTCTCTCATTTAGTGAATGAGATTTCTGGCAGAAAAATGAGAGAATTTGCACAGATCTCGCCCAGAAATGATCCCTGCTTAATACAGACCATGCCATGGGCTTTTCAAGGGAGTCAGTAGAGCGTCACAGACCATGTTTAGCTCACCTGAGCACGAAGTGCTCAAGGTGAGCTATTGTGATCATACAATGTCTGTCGTCCACAATTTCTTTAAACATCTACTCCTCCTTAACCAGTGGGCCAATCTTGAAGAAACTTGGCAGGGATGTTCCTTAGGGTAAGCTCTACCAAAGTTCTTCAAATAAATGAAATCCACCCTTAACTTTCCCTTTACCCTTAACTCGAAAATCTTCTTCTCTGAAACTAGATGATAAGACAGCTTTCATATTTGGTATGTAGCATCATGTAGTGGACCTCTACCAAGTTTGTTCATATCAAGACCCTTGGGTCATATTTAGGCTTTGCCTGGGCGCAACCCTTTTTACGTAGAATCAAAGAGGAAAAATCTTAAAAAATCTTCTTCTCTGAAACCAAATGGCAGACAGCTTTCATATTTGCCATGTAGCATCTCTTAGTGGGCCTCTACCAAGTTTGTTCATACCAAGACCCTGGGGTCATATTTGGGCCTTGCCCGGCGCATCCCTTTAAGCTTTCTGAGAACAAAGGGTGAAAAAATGAAAATCTTCAAAAATCTTCTTCTCTGAAACCAGAAAGTTTATAGCTTTTATATTTGGTATGTAGCATCAGCTAGTTTACCTCTACCAAGTTTGTTCATATCAAGACCCTAGGATCATATTTGGGCTTCACCTGGGCGCAACCCTTTGTACATAGAATCAAAGAGCGAAATTCTTTTAAAATCTTCTTTTCCGATACCAGATGGCACACCTTTCAATTTTGGTATGTAGCATTATCTAGTGGGTCCCTACCAAGTTTGTTCATATCAAGACCCTGGGTTCATATTTGGGCGCCACCCAGGCGCATCCCTTTTAGCTCATCTGAGCACAATGAATGAAAATAGGAAAACCTTCAAAAATCTTCTCTGAAACCAGAAGGCAGACAGCTTTCATATTTAGTTTGTAGCATCATCTAATGGATCATTACCAAGTTTGTTATATCAAGACCCTGGGGTCACATTTGGGCTCCACCCAGGTGCATCCAGTTTTACATAGAATCAAAGAGCGAAAAGGCATATCTGTCTTGCTCTTGGCTGGAAACATTCCATGGTATTGATCTTATGTAGAAATTATCTCCTTTTTGACATCTGCCTTTTCAATTAATGTGATGTCCCAGGGGTCAAAGAGGCGCAGGTGAGCGATCTAGGACCATCATAGTCCTCTTGTTTCCTTATTGGCCTCTTGTTGTGAGAGCTATGCCCATTCTTACTATAAGGGTTGCTCAAATAGTAATGTTCAAATTGCCTATCCATGAAAATGTTTCAAACAAAAAGGTGAAAAATGGCAGATCAAAGTCGTATCATCAATTAGCATTTTTGTTCCGATCGGACAAACAGCAGCAATATGTTAATTGTGCCATAAATGAAGTACCTACAAGCTTCAGATGAATAAATTCAATATTTGATTTGATCCATAATGTTGACCCTTACTGCAAATAATCCAAATAGCAAATCTAACAATGATAGAAAACAAGAGCACCGCCTACGGGTGCCTACGCTCGGCTGTAAGTGCTGGATGGTAAAAAAACTAATGGATGGTGAAAAAAACTTAGTACAAAAAGGGGCATAATTTGCAGAAAATGCTTCTAAAGTTATGCCCCTTGATAGAAATGGTTGCTCTTTTGATGGTGAATATGTGTGCCAAAATTCAAGTGAATGCCTTCAGTAGAACCAGAGATATCACAAAAAGGTTAAGATTTTCGCATTTTTGAGGGCTTTTTTTTCACAAATTTGACCTTAAAATGACCTTGACCTTGACTGATGACCTTGAACTTGGTACTTACAGTAAGTGCTTGTCACAGACAATCATCATGTGAAATATGAAGACCCTATCACTTACCATTGAAAAGTAATTGCAATATGTCAAAGTTTTTGCATTTTTTTCACAAGTTTGACCTTGAAAAATGACCTTGACCTTGACTGATGACCTTGATCTTGGTACCAACAGAAAGTGCTTGTCCAAGGCAATCATCATGTGAAATATGAAGACCCTATCACTTACAATTCAAAAGTTATGGCAAAATATCAAAGTTTTTGCAATTTTTCACAAGTTTGACCTTGAAAAATGACCTTGACCTTGAATGATGACCTTGAACTTGGTACCAAAAGAAAGGCCTTGCCACAGGCAATCATCATGTGGAATATGAAAGCCCTATCACTTACCATTCAAAAGTTATTACAAAATGTCAAAGTTTTCGCACGACGACGACGACAACGACGACAACAACGACGACACCAAGGCTATAGCAATACCTCAGGTTTTCTCCAAAAACAGCCGAGCTAAATGTGCCTAGTTGTTTTGATATATGTCAATAAAATTTAGAATGTATACTCTATATAAGCTAAATTTTAACAATGAACATTGGCCTGTCAGCTAAGTTTTGGAGGAAACTGAAAATTACTTTCAAAAGGCACAAATATTCATTATTAAAACCATTTGTGAAAAGTAATCTTTAAATACAATTTCGAATTATGGTGTGGACAAATTTGGACAGACACCAACACACATTCAGTGACTTGTTATTTCAATAGCTATGTATTGCTTACTCAGAGTAAGCTCAACAAAAATTATAAATTAAAACTAAGAGAATATTCATTATTTTTAATACAAATTTAGGAATACATTAATATTGATTACACTGTAAATAAAGATAAACAAAACTCACTTAAATTTGAACAAAAAGAGAACCCACACACCACTTATTTTCAGCTAAAAATACATTCAAAGTATTTGTTCACAAGATGTTATAAGAAAATAAAAGGTATTTCTTCTTGATATAACAGAGTAATAATGCATATTGATGGCTCAGCACGAAACAGTTGTAACTGCCTGTAAATATATAGGCAGTTACAACTGTTGTGCACTGAGCCATCGATATGTGACCATCTGGACCAAAAGGTCCATTTGGGCACTCTGTTAAATTGATATTTGATAAAAATAGACTAGTCCAGTGCAAGTCATCCAGAGATTCCAATTCAAATGTTCTTTCACAGAAAGGAAGAATGATCATTCTAGATTCAGAAAATGAACCAAGTGCAAAAATATTTCACCCTAGTTGGATTGCCCATTCTGCACAGAATGAGCAGTCTGACTAGGGGCGAAACTTTACACAAAACCAAGATGCTCACTTCTCATCTGACAGATTACATTTTTTCTACCAGAAACAAATAATGTGTGTTATCAACAGCTTTAATTAGGAACTTGTAA
Organism: Fragum whitleyi; assembly: GCA_948146395.1. Taxonomy (NCBI): domain Eukaryota; kingdom Metazoa; phylum Mollusca; class Bivalvia; order Cardiida; family Cardiidae; genus Fragum; species Fragum whitleyi. The sequence continues at coordinate 3,107,650 of OX411545.1, read as the reverse complement.
AAAAACTGATTATTCTATATTTGAGTTTCCACCAGCAACCTTATACTTACGAGGGTGGATCAAAAAATACGTGGACTTTTGCTATAACTTTGGAATTTCCCGACGGAAATTGATGAAACTTTGTACACGTCTCAAACCATTTAATGTTGACATAATACCAATTTTATAAGAGTCTGCTATGACTATGACGTAAAAAATCCAACATTTGATATACCTGGGTAGGTGCCACCGGCGCAACCCATTTTGTAACGTTACTTCCTAGTGTTACTACCCGTAATTGTCCTCTCAGTTTGGACCAAACACTTCAAAACTTCACCTATTTAAGTGTTGACGATATGTCTTAGGATATTTAAAATTTAAGCATATTCCATTTGCTATATACGAAGTCAAAGTCTGTAAGCTAAGGGCACGCGTCAATTTTTGAACTTCGAAATGACGGCACTGGCGCAGCCCGAGACAACCGGACAATAATAAAGTTTTACTGGACCTATGGCAAACCTAATTGAGAGGTTAAAATGATAAAATATGCTAAAAGGCCTTCAAATGTAAGCAGATACCTTCTTTTTAAATGGATTAAAAGGTTTATTTTAGAATGGAGAGCGTTTTCTGAAGGCTGTCACTCGGAAAAAGGCAAACGTCTCCTCGGCGTTTTATCTGTTATTGTCACAGAACAACATCAGTTCAGTATCGTTTATACACATAACACATTTAAGTTCGTCATTTTGGATCAGATGGATATGAAAATTGTACTTATCCAATAGATAGGCGATGCAGAAAATGTGTTTATTGTTGAGTTGACTATTTTGAAAAGTGCTGACATTCGACGGAACTCATCAATACCATGGCGTCATATTGACGTCGTTACCGTGCGCCGGTACAAAATGACTACATATTTTAGAATGGTTGCTACGGGTGACCAACCAGTTGGATTTCACCCAAATTTACCCGACAAAAAGAAAAATACCGCAATTTAATAACAATGTAGTTTTCTCTTCTAAGTCTGTGAAATAAAAAATTCTGCAACGCTAGTCTACGTAATTTTTGATTCACCCTCGAATAACTTGCTGGTATATCAATACTGGCATACTTTGCTAATGGTCTGGAGTTTAATTATGAAGTATTTAGTTATTAAGTGTGATATATCAAAGACCATCTCAGTTGTGTGTAAAGTGTCAACCCTAGCAAACTGTGAAGGCTCAAAAATGTTTGCACTTGTCTGAATTTTAACTGAATCTTGACCCTTTCCTGTTTTACTAAATTTTAGACCCGTCCAAATTCAAAGGTTTTGCAGACAAGAATTTAAAGTGGATTTAATTTGAAAAATAACCATTCAGTAGGGTAGAAAATAGTGTGGAAAAAGAAGAAATTGCTTGTCAGAAGCAATTTCTTCTTTTTTTCACAATGTTTTCTCACTCATAAAATCACAGGCTCGTAAAAAGCAGGGATTAAACAGCAAAGGGTTAACTGATCACTCTACCTTCCCGTATAACAATATTGAAATACCATCTGTGATTGACCTCTACTGGAAGCAACCTATCTTTAAAATATTTATTCAACAAACTTCTGAGATGGCTCCTATTCACTGGAAGAGTCACAAATCAATTCCAATGTTGTGTATTGAGGGTGGAATGTTAAATTTCATGCAGAACTTTCTTACACACAGAACCAAAAATGTTTTGTTTGTTACAATTATACGGATACACCATTGTTGAAAGACTTGTGTAAATTCTAGGCAATCTTCAATCCTTCCATGGAACGCTCCAGAGACTGAAAAGTAATCAACTCATAGATTAGACTAGAACAACTGGCTCTTTGATAATGCATAAATGCAAGTTCATAAGCATTAAGATAACTTTCTCTGCACTTTTTACCAAGAACATGACGTTTCTTTTGATTGAATGTACAAAAAATTTGATAATGTTGAGTCTTTTTCTCTAATTTTGAGATTATTTCTCCCAAACAATCATTCAAATGATATTAAGGTAGTGGACCCGTAATAGTTTAGCAAGGTTTTGGAAGTAATGAACTATAACAATGTTAACCGAGGTTTCCAAATGATTTCATAAAGAAACCTCAGTCAACATTGTCAAAAGAAATGAGTTCCGAAATGTTGTGGATCTATTACGTGTCCACTTCCTTCTAGAGAAAATTAGCATCAAAAAGCAGAAAGGCAGTATTTTATAGACATTTTGATAAAGAAAATGGGTTTCAAATAAAACTGTCCAGTGCATGTTTTGTAAAGCTCAAGGGAGGATAAATATTAGAAGAAATATAATAGTTGTAACTCACCCTAATGTCCCAGATGATTAGCTGACCATCCACAGCAGATGTGACAATCTTGTCAGCACTTGATTTAGATCCCTTCAACACGGATACCTGACTATAGATAAAAAATACAAACTTGAAATTATCAGACTTAATTAATTTCATCTGAAAACATCCTTCCGCGCAGTCTCACTTGGGTCGACATTTTACACACTAAGAAGATGGTCCCTTTTTGTGTGTCAGGACACCCCCCACCCCTCCCCCCAACACTCACCCACACATACAAAAAAAAGAAGAAAAAAACCTGAATCTTTCTTATACCACCAGAAAACATTTTTAGATTTATACAATTACGTAAAAAAAAATATTTTTAATGCATCCCATTTTTAAGATGGACAAATGTGCAAAACAAAACAAAAATCACAAGATTTTCTTGAAAATCGGCTATGGTCAAGTCCTTTACCATTTTTGTTCCCATGGCTAATCACTTCGAGATGTTGTGAGCCAATTATTGCAAGCACCCCAAGCAAGCAAACTGTTCAGGATAGGAAATCAGGAGAGCGCTTGCTAACGTTCACAAGCGCTTTCCTCTCCTGAATGCAAGGTTGATCCACTCCACATGATCATTAAACATGATTTGGTTTATAGTTAAATGTCTTAAGTACTGAAAATATTATAAAATTTTCTTCACCAAGATCTCTTCAATGGTTAATAGTAGAAATTCATCGGGTTTATTCTTACGTGATTGTATTCTGATGAAGAGTTTTCAAGGTTGTAGCTGTCTCTTCTCCTGCGGCTCCACGCTTGTCAAGGTTACGGAAACGGTTCATAGCACTGCAATATAAACATGTCATGGAGTTAAATTCCTGACAGGCAGACCAGAATGTCTGTTCTTATGCTAAAATGTGTTTCTTGATCTCAATTTGATCTGTCAGTGCAGAACTATTGTTAGTGTCTATTTATTTATATGCGCTCATACTGCGTTGTACTGACCCCTCAAAATGCCCAAAAAGAAATAAAGATGTGAAATATGAAGTCCTATTATAAGATTACCTATGTTGCAGTAGTAAAAAAAAGCGATGAATATTTTTATTACACAGGTGTTATTAAATTAGTAGAATAACTATGCAAAGGAGCTAAGAAAGGATAGCAAGGTTATATTTTCCATATGAAAATGCTGTTATAATGCATTTGCTGACATTATTTCATAAACAGCGTTCAATGTTTCACGGAATTTCCTTGTTTTATCACAAAAAATCAGGTCATATAATAAATAGAATATCAAATTTCAGCTCATAGAATATAAATTTAACTAAAGTCATCCCCTTAAACAGATAAAAACTCTGCAAAACCTTGATTTATCTGTTTAAGGATTTAAGGATGGCTCGTGAATTTGGTGAATTTAATGAATTTGGTATTTCATGAAAACTCATTCAATATCCTCTATGTATTTTTTCTTCAACAGTTAGATCTATTGTTAGATAAATTTTGGGCAACAAGAGCCATGTTGGACATGGGCATAAGTCCCCTACCGGCTTTGTTTGTCTCAATGTTTTCCCACGCCAATTCTATCAGGGACGTCAAAACCAGGTCTTGTTAAAGGGTTAAACAAGACTTACATGAGTTGTTGTCTCTGCTGTGCCCACTATACAATTCATGGAAGCAATAGACAGATGCAAGAAATAGTATCAATAACAGTTACCTTGTCTGATCCAAGATGTTTTTCTTCAGTCTTGTTGGTAAGAAATGAGAACTTTCACTGGAGGTGATTAATACTGCTGCATCACCACCCTGACTAACATGGCTTATAATTTTTTTTACATTTTAAAACAGGTTTCATCAAGTTAGCTTGCTTAGTTATTGCAGGATCCATTTTTTGCCATATTTTCACTATTTCCGTTACTATAGCAACCGCACTTTTTGTCAAAGAACAAAGATAAAATGATGTGCATAATCTACACATTGCCATCTAGTCATATACCAAGTCTCATCAAATTAGCTTGCTTACTTATTAACTTATCGCAGGATCCAATATTTTTTGCCATATTTTCACTATTTCCGTAACCATAGCAACAACAATTTTAGTCTAAAAACAAAAATAAAATGATGTGCATAATCTACACATTGCCATAAAGTCATATACCAAGTCTCATCAAACTAGCTTGCTGAGTTATTATCTTATCGCAGGATCCCATTTTTGGCCATATTTTCACTATTTCTGTAACCATAGCAACCTCAATTTAAGTCAAAAAACAAAAATAAAATGATGTGCATAATCTACACATTGCCATCTAGTCATATACCAACTTTCATCAAAAACGCTTGCTTAGTTATTAAGTTTTCGCGGGATCAAGATTTGAGCGGACAGACGGACGGACAGACAGACGGACGGACAGACGGACGGCAAACCTATTGTCCCCTCCGGTGTGAACACCGGTAGGGGACTAAAAATAGGCAAGATAATAACGATATGCCTCAAATCTATCACAGTGGGGGTTAGCCTGTTAAGAGTCTAAGGAATCATAAATACATAACCCTTGTCATGCTGGATAAATTTTGGCTAAAAATCAAAGAGCAAAAAGCACTAAAAGTACCAACTGCAGGTCAATTTTTATTTGAAAAACTAAATCTATTGACAATTCTGGTTTGAAAAATGAGAAACAGGTGGTGTAGACTAACATCAGACTGCACATATGTGCAGGCTGACGTTTGTCTATAGCTCCTGCCAAAGCAGGAATATTCCGGGTTCAGCATGACAAGGGTTAAGTATATGCAAAGACCAGTGAGAAATTCTGTTTTCCTTCTTCATCTTTTTCTACATTAGAATTTTGGAATATCAATTCAAAGATATTAATTGTAACTAAGCTAGTCACAAACTACACATATGTGACCTGCAAATGAAAAGGGACCATCTCAGAACCCTGTAAAATGAAATAGAGAAAAAGAGATTTGTTCCAGTAGAGGTCAACCAGATGTTGCATTTAAAAGATTCTTTTACTGGAAGGTAAGGTTATCCTTCTAGATTCAGAAAATCAGAATAGTGCAACAAGTTTGGATCGACACTTTACGCACTACCCAGATGGTCCCTTTTTGCATGACGAGTCACATATGCATAAATCTGACCTCATATTGCTGGTGTCTGTTTCTTTAGGAATGTCAAGGTCATGTACAAAGAAAATATCATCCCCTCTGTGTGTGAACACTTTAGGATTGCAGTCATACCCCTGAAAATATAGTATTACAAAGTCAAGGTCATGTACAAATACAATATCATCCACTCTGTGTGTGAACACTTTAGGATTGCAGTCACACCCCTGAAAATATAGTATGACAATGTCAAGGTCATGTACAAATACAATATCATCTCCTCTGTGTGTGACCACTTTAGGATTGCAGTCACACCCCTGAAAATATAGTATTACAATGTCAAGGTCATGTACAAATACAATATCATACCCTCAGTATGTAAACACTTTAGTATTGCACATACCCCTGAAAATATAGTATGACAATGTCAAGGTTGTGTATAAGCACAATATCATCCCCTCTGTGTATGAACACTTTAGGATTGCAGTAATACCTCTGAAAATATAGTATTACAATTTCAAGGTAATGTAAATACAATATCATACCCTCAGTGTGTAAACACTTTAGGATTGCAGTCATACCCCTGAAAATATAGTATTACAATGTCAAGGTCATGTACAAATACAATATCATACCCTCAGTATGTAAACACTTTAGGATTGCAGTCATACCCCTGAAAATATAGTATAACAATGTCAAGTTCAAGTAAATACAATATCATACCCTCATGGGTGAAAGTAGTAAATTTTGATAATAAGGAACTTTAAAGCTGGGGGCCTGGGGGCCGCAGGCCCCACTGGTGGGTCCAGGGCAACGCCTTGGCCAGGGGTCCGGAAGCCCCCAGGAGCTCCTTAGAAATAGCATTTACAAACCACTGAGAAAAGCTTTTACGATACTATACCATCTTTTTTTGGTATAGATTTTTCCGTTTGATTTTTCACTTCGGGCCGAGTTGAGAATAGGCCGCGAGTTGAACCGTCACCTTCCCTCCAAAGCAAATCGACCAATTTCTCCCCTTAAGCATTTCTTTCGTTGAACCGTTCCAATCTCGACTTATTTTTTACGCCATCCTCAAACACTTTAATATAAATTCGGCGGTTTCCCTCGAAAGCGAAACCGGATTTTGTATTTCCATGCGATTTCATGAAGCGGAAATGTAAACAATTAATAGGTCGTATTATTTTATGTAATGCGACGTTAGATTGGATAATGGAAATGATCTAAACCAATCACAGCCGATCTTACAAATTACATTTCGTACACCTAACTTCGGGTAACGGAAATTTCTATATTTGGTAATCGTCGTATACGTTTCTTTTCGGGTGACCTCGTTTCTCTATCGGAACATCGCTCGGACTTTCTCGTCTATTCGCCGAATCCCCGAGGCCTTCCGATGCTCGATTTCTTTACTGTTACGATAATCGTGAGTCTTTTCCCCTCAAACCGCCGTTTATATTTCGTTCTGTTCTTTCGGACATCTCATAATGAATAACATGAGAGATCTCCGAGAATATTCCGATCTGATCACAAAAATATAATGTTAACCCCCCTCACCCCCTCCAGACTTTTCTCATCGGATTTATGCAATTTGGAGAAATGGTCCTTGCGGCCGACCAAAATACGGAATTCCGTAATAATACGGAAAACTTTCACCCATGTACCCTCAGTATGTAAACACTTTAGGATTACAGTCATACCCCTGAAAATATAGTATTACAATGTCAAGGTCATGTACAAATACAATATCATACCCTCAGTGTGTAAACACTTTAGGATTGCAGTCATACCCCTGAAAATATAGTATTACAACGTCAAGGTCATGTACAAATACAATATCATACCCTCAGTATGTAAACACTTTAGGATTACAGTCATACCCCTGAAAATATAGTAGTACAATGTCAAGGTAATGTAAATACAATATCATACCCTCAGTATGTAAACACTATATGATTGCAGTAATACCCATCAAAATATATAATTTCAAGATTCCAAACTATTAGTGCCTAGTACAAGCTATTTCATTATTCTTATGATTAACACTTCTTATTTTCACAAATACATTTGTTAAATTTCAAGGGAAAAGAATAATCATGGTGTGAATTACCATTACAAGACATGCTTTTCTGTTTTCATTTTGTTTTGATTTTATTTTGTTTTTCTGTTTTTTCTTGAGCATGCCTTTTGAATCTTGATCAAATTTGCATAAATAATTTGTGTTTTTAAAACACTTATTTCTTGGAAAAGAATGACTTTTTTTTTAAGACTGACTTATTTGATTAGATATAATGTATTCATTTTATAATGATTGGACAACAAGTTCTTACAACTAAGTTCAATTCCTCTCAATTCTGTTTCCTGGAATTTCAACCAGGACTAGAGCTGAATGTGTGAAACCACCAAGATTGATAGCAGCTCCAAGGAATCTAACACTTGACCTCTTGGTAAAGAGGCAAACACTGTACCTCTAGACCAATGAGACCTTATTTGATGACCTTGATGTTACGAGATGCAAATCAATGATACCTCTGTAACAAATACTACCAGAGAGCATTAGTTTTCATAGTAACTATGTGTTTGACAGACAGATGGTTGAACAGATTAACTGCAGGGGTTGACACTAACTCCTGAGATTTAGGAGTTAATTGGACTCCTAACACATGAAAACAAGGAGTCAAAGCTCAAAGTAAGGAGTCCAAATTTTCATAATGGGAGGACATTGTGGAAAAGAAGAAATTGATTGTTATACGCAATTACTTCTTTTCCATAATGTTCTACCAAAGAATAGTTTTTTTTTCTAAAAACAATACAGAATGCAAGCAAATGTTTTCTTCAACAAGTTGGGTGCATTTGTTTTCCAAAAATATTCCTTTCAACCCTTGGAGTCCAAGGGACTCCTTACTTGCAAATCAAAGGAGTCCAACTGGTGAACAAGGAGTCTAAGACTCCCCTTAGTGTTGAACCCTGCACTGACAGACAAGAGTTAATGAATAATTTTGAAGGTAGAGACAGAATAATTGTGTTTTGATGGCGGATAAAGTATGATGTCTTTAAATGTTAACCACAAAAGCCATATTTTCATTAAAGGTAGAATAACAAGTAAAAATATAGCTTTTGTTGTTTATTCCTTGCATGAGTTATATAGTGTTTCACAAAACATTTATACATTTAATGAAATATGGAATCAGGTTTTGTGCAAGTTTTATAAATTTGAGAGTCATTGACCCCTTGACCATGAAATTCTGGGGTCAAAACTGGTTTTGTAGGGGTCAGAAAGGAGCAAAACATGAGAACTTATCAGTTTTTAAAGTAATCTATATAACTGAAACAACATAAACAATAAAGTGTAGACACACTTTATTGTTTATGTTGTTTCATTTATATAGATATTTTGATATTTTATGAAGAAACAATTGATCTATATAATCTTTTACATTGCAAAGGTTGCACCACTAGAAATTCAGTGGGTCAAAAGAACCCCTGCAAGAAATTTTTGAGGGTCAAAACAAAAACAAACCCTGGTTTAAGGGTTGAACACAAGCCCTTGGAATATTGTTAACAAAACAACATTGACTAAGCATCCGAATAATATGACACCATAAGGAGAGCTACAGATAGAGGGGGTATTTTAGTTTTAGAATCTTTCATTATTCCTGACTTTAACCCTACATTGTTGGTATTCACTTGAAACGTCTCATTGAGTTGATTCAAATGAGTACCCAAAATATAGAGTTTAATTGTGAAATAGAGATTTTAGACTGGCTTAACCCCCTCTTATTTTTACCCTTGAAGTTGATCATAATGACATCGTAGGCATCTATGGTTCTTCATCCATTGTATTCATTTAAATGAAGTCAGGGCTAAATCTGTCAAAATAATGATAAATTTAAATCTGTCAAAAGAGTGATGGATTTCATATCAATGGTATGCTTTGAAATCATCAGTGGAAGCCAAATTTAGAAAAATGTCAAAAGGCATTAAAGGTATAATAGTATACTTACAACAGCCACCATAGTATTTTCAGTAATCCAGGTTACACTGTACAAGGGGAGAAATTTACTCTTCAATACAGCAATTCTGAAATCACACAGAAACAATGATTATAATGAGAAATGGAGAAACACTAAGATAAGCCGTGAATTACATTTCTTATACACATCACATTTTATTTTATTCATCTATCTTTTTCATCTCACATTGCTTCAAAAACAAAAGCACTACCTACGGGTGCAACACTCTGCTGCAGGTGCTGGATAATGCAAACAAGAGGACAATGCGGGTCTTATATCACTCAACTTCATCACTTTGACAATCAAATTTTTCAGCAGTCATAATTGTACTTTTATGAATAGTCTTATAAATAACCCCTGCATGGAACTCTACAATTTTCAACGAGGTTTATCCTTGTGACCAGAAAGACATTCTGACAACGCTTCATTTAAATCATCATTAAGCCCGATTTTCCTTTGATATCAAATGGACTCTTTCTATTTTCAATAAGGTTAATCTTCATGACCTGACGAATGTTCTGACCAAATTTCATGAATATTGGGACATATTTGTGGCCTCTTGAGTGTAAACAAGAAAATTTGTGATATCATTTAAATCTTACACATTTTCAAAACATTTTCATTCGCGTAATGAGACAAACATTCTGACCAATTTTCATGAGGATTGGGCCTTATTTGTGGCCTCAAGAGTGTTAACAAGTAAATTTTCACTAAAGCACCTACTCCTGTGATATCATATGAATCCTTCTCATCTTCACTAGGTTTAATCCTTGTTACCTGACAAATATTTTGACCATGTCTTATGAAAATTGGACCATAATTGTTCCCTCCAGAGTGCAAACAAGAAAATTTTTAAAAGCTTTAATAAGTCATCTACATGATTTTATCAGAAGAAAGACAAATACGATATAGACAGGCTTACTTGTCCTTTGTAGCAGCATCCACTACTGCTATACTAGAGTCATGGCCGACCCAGGCTAACTTTTCACCGGAGCCAGAAAATGATACACTCTGAACCCAGCCACCTACAATAATCATCAGAGGAAAAGTTAAGAGGTGGGAAAAAGCTAGTCTAAAATGTCTATTTTTCAATGAAAACCTATGTTGTGGGTATTCATTTGAATTTGAATTGTTTCGATGAGACGATTCAAATGAGTACCAATAACAAAGGATTATGCTATCATACTTGGATGTTTGTGAAACACGAATGCCCCCGTAACAGCATTTTTTTTTAAAGTTTTACCTTGACAGATGACCTTGACCTTGTCACATGACCTTGACCTTGTCACATGACCTTGACATTGGTGTACAGCTTTGTATGTCAATACGTTTGGAGAAAAGGCAAAGGTTAAGTTTTCGGGTTAAGTTTTTGGACAGACAGACAGACGGACAGACAGATAGACAGACGGACACAAGTAAAACAATATGCCCCCGATCTCTCAATACAGGGGCATAAAAATACTTCTCTATCTATCAGAGCAGTGTTTTGTTATAGGAAATGTTTCCAATCAAATAATATTAAAGATTTTCCTTAAGTGCTGTGAGGATTTCAGATAAAACATTTCTTGAATTATAGAATTTATATTCATAAAATACAGAATTTTTTGAAAAAAGATACACAATCTAAAAACAGACAAAAACCAGCACAGCCTTGTTTTTGTCATACGTCATAAATCTGATATTTCATGCCAAATGTGAAAATATTTGAAAAAACATTCATTCGGATTCAAACTAGGGATATCTCTAACCGAAAGCCAATGCTCTACCACATTGCTATATAAAGGCTTGCTTGTATGGCAACTTGGCAAGACAGTCAGCCCGATTAGCTCAGGACTTCTAAACCATTGGAGTTCGGCGGCGTGGGTTAGATTCCCGGGCTGGTACGCTAATAAAAACTAATTGTCTTTCGGATGAGACGTTAAACCAAGGCCCCGTGAGACAGTGCTTTACACCGAGCACGTTATAGAACCATGGCGGATCTCAGGAGTAGTTTCGTCATGTATCCTTGCACTATCCCCCATAACAACTAACCGTCTTCTGGGGGCGTCGCTCATATGGGCATGTGCTACGGTAGCGACGATAAATAAACGGAAATACACACACAAGACAGTCAGTCTGATTAGCTTAGTAGGTAGAGCACCTGACTTCCAATAACTGAAGGTCAATTACATAGGTTTGATTCCCAGGCTGACACACTAACAAACTGATTGTCTTTTAGGTGAGACAATAATCCGAGGTCCTGTGTGCATTTAGCATGTTAGAGTACCATGGCAAATCTCAGTAGTACTTTTTCCATGTATCCTTGCACTCTTCTCTGTAACAACTAACTGTCTTCTGGGGCATCGGTTATGACGACGAAAAATGAATGGAAATACACACACACAACCTGGCTACATACATCCCCTCTACCATTAAGATTTTTCTATGAATTTTTTCAACTCCACATGATCAACTACCTAATCACCTGACCACTACTCATGTGGGTAATCTACAGAAATGAAACCTTCAAAAAATATTCAACTCTAATCAGATTTGAACCAGGAACCTCTTAATTCAAAAGCAAAAGCTCTACCATAACACTAAGCTAGCTTTTGCTGCAAAGCAGTACAAGTACTTACTATACACAAGTCATACCCAAGCTAAAAATGATTATTCAAATAAGTATTCTCTATGAATATGTTCACCTACCCCCTCCAGTTGAGAATTCTGCCATCAAGTTTCCAAATGGCATCTTGGCACCCCAGTTGGTTGCTGACGGCTTTCCTTCTACTTCCTTCACATATGCTGAATATACCCTGTCATTGAAATTATTGCACCGTGCTTATTTTCTGAATCTAGAATGTTCAATCTACCTCCCAGTGAAATTTTTTTTCAAATGCCACTTCTCGTTGACCTAAGATGGATCAAATCTCTTTTTCAATAATTCATTTCACAGAATTCCTGGATGGTCCTTTTTTCCATGACGGCTCACATAAATGCAAGTTAATGGTAACAGTTACTTGTTGAGACTCAGATCAGCTGTGTATAGTGATTTGTGTCTTTACTATGAGATCTTTAGAAAAGTATAGTCAAATCTTAAATTGTATGAAATACAGTTTTATATAACTACTATACATATTTTTTTAAATTGAAGGGAATTACAGCAAAGGCTCCCATTGGTTAAAAACAACAAAGTGCTTATCATTAAACTGTTATTTCGACTAATAAATTTTCTAAATTATCAATATTGACTCTTGGACATATCTGAAAGTCAAATGTGCATTATTTCATAAATATTAAATATAATCACAACATCTCTTTACCCAATTCTTTCGGGATATTCTCAATATTTTGCTTTGTTTTTATCCTTTATAAAACTTTAAAATGTCTTCTGAACCTATTTCTATACTCCATTCAAATCAAATCTATATGAATAAGCTTTCAAGATTTTTCATATGGTAATGGATCACATGAATTATATAAATTGAAGGCAACTTACCTAGCCTTGAAATCAGCAGATCCAGTTGCAATAAGAATATTGTTGGGGTGCCAGTCTACGCTGCAAAACAAAATTTAAAATATTTTCAGTCTATTTTAACTATACTTACTCATAATGAACACAACAACTCAGGTTATTAACAATATGTCAACCACTAAAATTGAGTAACTTAATCTTGTTTATAGCTGTAAGTTCAGGGAAAGGGAATAAAATACAACAAAATCTTCTTTAATACCAGTGGTGAATCCAGAGAGGGTTCAAACAAACCCCTCTGTCACAAAATTAATCATTGTAGTGGACAAATTCTATCAAATTCTTGTATTACAAGCAAAAAATCCCTTTTTTATACTGTTTGAATCACAGGAACTACAAATTCTACAAACAAGAGGGCCATAGTGGCCCTTAATCGCTCACCTGAGTGAATTGTCCAAAACACATTTCAAGCAGGTTTTAAAAAATTATTTGGCTAATTTTAAAGAAAAAAGACTTGACTTTTATCACAATAATAATTCTGACCAAATTTTAAGTTGATTGGGCAAAAAAGTGGAAACCAGGGTGCATACACAACTTTTCTTAGATTTGACCCAGTGACCTTGTTTTTGACCCCACTTGCCCAAATTTCAAACTGGGCTGAGATTTTATCAAGACAATCAATCTAACCAAATTTCAGGTTGATCAGACAAAAAATGAGATCTCCAGGTTGCATACAAGGTTTTCCTAAGATTTGACCCCATGCGTAGTTTTTGACGTAACTTGACCCAGTTTTAAACTTGTCCGAGTTTTTATAAAAACAATCATTCTAGGTAACAAAATTTCAGGTAAATCTGGGAAAAAATGTGTCCTCTAGAGTGCATATATATAAGGGTTTTCTAAGATTCCAAGACATGACCTAATTTTTTACCCCACTTGACCTTATTCTGAACTCGCCCGAGATTTTATCAAGACAATCATTCAGGCCAGATTTCAGGTTGATCAGACAAAAAATGTGACATCTAGAGTGCATACAAGGGTTTTCTAAGTTTTGACCCCATGACCTAGTTTTTGACCCCACTTGACCAAATTTTGAACTGGTCCGAGGTTTTTATCAAGACAATCATTCTGACCAAATTTCAGGTTGATAAGACAAAAAATGTGTCCTCTATAGTGCGTACAAGGTTTTTCTAAGACTTGACCCCGTGACCTAGTTTTTGACCCCAGTTGACCCAATTTCGAACTTGTCCTAAATTTTATTAAGACAATCATTCTGACCAAATTTCAAGTTGATCAGACAAAAAATGTGACATCTAGAGTGCATACAAGGGTTTTCTAAGATTAGACCTCATGACCTAGTTTTTGACACTTGTTGACCAAATTTCAAACTTGTCTGAGAATTTATCAAGACTATCATTTTGACCAAATTTTAAGTTGATCAGACAAAGAATGTGACCTTTAGAGTGCATACAAGTTTTTTCTTAGATTTGACCCTGTGACCTAGTTTTAGACCAAAATTGACCCAATTTTGAACTTGTCTGAGATTTTATCAAGACAATCATTTTAACCAAATTTCAAGTTGATCAGACAAAAAATGTGACCTCTAGAGTGCATACAAGGTTTTTCTTAGATTTGACCCCATGACCTAATTTTTGACCCCAGTTGACCCAATTTCGAACTTGTCCGAGAATTTATCAAGACAATCATTCTGACCAAATGTCAAGTTGATCAGACAAAAAATGTGACCTCTAGAGTGCATACAAGGTTTTCTAAGATTTGACCCAATGACCTAGTTTTTGACCCCAGTTGACCCAATTTCAAACTTGTCCAATTTATCAAGACAATCATTCTGACCAAATTTCAAGTGAATCAGAAAAAAAATGTGACATCTAGAGTGCGTACAAGGTTTTTCTTAGATTTGACCCGTGACCTAGTTTTTGACCCCAGTTGACCCAATTTCGGACTCATCCAAGATTTTATTAAGACAATCATTCTGACCAAATTTCAAGTTGATCAGACAAAAAATGTGACATCTAGAGTGCATACAAGGTTTTCTAAGATTTGACCCCATGACCTAGTTTTTGACCCCAGTTGACCCAATTTCAAATTTGTCCGAGAATTTATCAAGACAATCATTCTGACAAAATTTCAAGTTGATCAGACAAAAAATGTGACCTCTAGAGTGCATACAAGGTTTTCTTAGATTTGACCCAGTGACCTAGTATTTGACACTTGTTGACCAAATTTCAAACTTGTATGAGAATTTATCAAGACAATCATTCTGACCAAATTTCAAGTTGATCAGACAAAAATGTGACCTCTAGAGTGCATACAAGGTTTTTCTTAAATTTGACCCTGTGACCTAGTTTTAGACCCCAGTTGACCCAATTTAGAACTTGTCCGAGATTTTATCAAGACAATCATTCTGACCAAATTTCAGGTGGATTGGGCAAAAAATGTGGCCTCTAGAGTGCATACAAGGTAAATGTTGACGACACACGACCGATGACACACGACTGACGCCGGACGACGGATGACGAACGACGGACATCCACCCAACCACAAAAGCTCACCTTGAGCACTTCTTGCTCAGGTGAGCTAAATATGTACAGAATTTGAGCAGTAAGTCCCATTGTATCCCTATCTATATAGATAGGGATACTATGGGACTAATTACATGAAATCTAGGCAGACATGAAACCACCATATGTAGAAACCCAGGATCCATTGCGGAATACTATTAGTTACACAAATCTATTATTCTTGATTTATCATGACCTTATCACGATTTTACTGAGGAAGAAGTAAATACATGTCTTAGAGATTTATTTACATGAAAACAGAAATATGAATCACTTTTTTGGGTAACTTCAAACAATGTGAATCAACCAGCAAAAAAAATGCTGTAATAAATGTCATAATGCTGCCTTAAAACGTAATTTTCAGTGATCCTGAAGTGTTGGGATGTTGTCCCGGAAAGGCCGAAGTCAACTGATTAAAAGATTCTGCAAAACGCAATTTCTACTTTAAATACAATTTTCAATAGCATTTTTATTGGGGCAACACTTATTTTTTCAGATTATTCATAGTCAAAACCCTGGATTAACCCTTTGCTGTTTAATCCCTGCTTTTTACGTGTTTGTGATTTTATGATTGAGAAAACATTATGAAAAAAGAAGAAATTGCTTCTGACAAGCAATTTCTTCTTTTTCCACACTATTTTCTACCCTACAGAATGGTCATTTTTCAAATTAAATCCACTTTAAATTTTCGTCTGCAAAACCTTTGAATTTGGACAGGTCCAAATTTTTGTATAACAGGAAAGGGTTAAGACTCCAAAGATAGGCCTGCTCACCTCATGATAGTTGATCTGATGGGTTTTTTTATGTGTTTGCTGACCCACCAGTTGTTATCTTCCTCAAAATAACAGATAGACAGTATTCTGGCACCACTTCCTACAGCAAACTTGTTCTCTGAAAGACAAATCTAGTAGTTCAAACTTTTCTATTTTTATATGTATGATCCCTTAAGCAAATGAGGGAAGTTCACTTTTTATTGCTTCAAACCACATTTTTTTACCACAACGACTATCAAAAAACTTTCCTAAAGAAAATTAGCTGCATGCAAAATATGACTAACCTATATTTACTTGAAATATTTTAAAGTCACAGGAAAATGACAAGTTCACAGGTTAAACACAGAGTGACCTGTTTCTCATTTTTAGTGCAATGCCAAACATTATGATGTTCATAAATGGAACAACAGTACCTTCTGGTGACCAACGTACACAGGTGGCAGCTCTGTTGATTCTCAGGATTACGAGATGGGGTGTCCATTTACCCCCACTCTCTGTCCATACATACGCATTTCTATCCTGTAAACAATTGAAATACACCAGCATCAGAATAATAAACAAGAGGCCCAAGAGGGCCTGTATCGCTCCACTGGCTTTAACATCTTTTGACTTTCATTAAATGAAGCTTTCTTTGAATGAAAACAACACTTTGAAATCTCTAAAGACCTTTTTTATGATACTTAACTGGGTATGGCCCACTTTGCACCAAAATCCCCAAGTTTCATTGAAATCTGCCCATCGATTCATCAGGAGATGTTGTTCAAAGATTTTGAGCTCAAAATAAGCCACACCCTGCCATGCCAATATTTATGGGCTAATCAAAATTTGACAAACAATTTTTAAAAAGGGTCCTGGAAGGAACATGCTGGTAAAGTTTCATTGAAATCAGCCCAGTGGTTCAGGATGAGATGACGTTCAAAGATTTGGGCTCAAAATAAGTGCCAACCCCCATATTTATGGGCAAATCAAAATGTTGTGAGCAACTTTTGGAAATGGTCTCCGAAGGAACATTCTGGTAAAATTTCATTGAAATCAGCCCAATGGTTCAGGAGGTGAAGTTGTTCAATGATTTTGGGCTTAAAAAAAAAGCCCTGCCCTGAAACACCCATATTTTGGGGACAATCCAAATTTCTTGAACAACTTTAAAAAAGCGTCAGTCAAGGAACATTTTGGTTAATTTCATTGAAATCAGCCCAATGGTTCAGGAGGAGATGTCGTTCATAGATTTCGGGCTCAAAAAAGCCACACCAACATTTGGGGGTCAATAATAATTTCTTGAACAACTTTAAAAGAGGGTCACCCAAGGAATAATCTGGTAAAGTTTCATTGAAATCGGCCCAATGGTTCAGGAGAAGATGTCGTTCATAGATTTCAGGCTCAAAAAAAGCATCGCCCTGCCACGCCAACATTTGGGGGTCAATAATAATTTCTTGAAAAACTTTAAAAGAGGGTCACCCAAGGAATAATTAGGTAAATTTTTATTGAATTCCGCCCAATGGTTCAGGAGGAGATTTCGTTCAAAGATTTAGGGCTAAAAAAAAAAAACCCGCCATGCCACGCCCATATTTTGGGGCCAATCCAAATTTCAGGAACAATTTCTGAAAAAGGTCACCCCAGATACATTCTGGTTAAGTTTGGTTGAAATCTGCCCATTGGTTCAGGAGGAGATGTGGTTCAAAGATTTTGGGCTCCAAATAAGCCCTGCCCTGCCACGCCCATATTTGGGGGTCAATCAAAATTTCTTTAACAATTTTAGAAGAGGGTCGCCCAAGGAACATTTCTACCAAGTTTCATGAAAACCTGCTCATTGGTTTGGGAGGAGAAGATGTTTGAAGTAAAAGTGTACGGACGCACAGACATACGTACAGACAGACGGACACACGACAGACACACCACCATGACAATAGCTCGCTGGCCTTCGGCTCGTGGAGCTTAAAACAAATTAAATGTGTGTTTACTTAAATCTTAAATGTTAATACTTCTTCAACCGAAATTTGTTTGTTAGAATTATATTTTTCTGGTTGATAAGTCATAACCCATCTTACAGCCAAAATACCTTGAAGCTATTTTTCTCTACTTTAACAATTTCTTAATCTGAAGACTTTTAAAGCTTTTCTTAGCAACAGAAAGTCTACAATTGAAGCAGGGCTTGTGTTAGTGTTTTATATTAAAGAGTCATAGACTCTTTAACCATGAAATTCTTGGGGTCAAAACTGATTTTAAAGGGGTCAAAACAACAAAAAAGTAATTCGTGAGTACAATTTGCAATTCAGAGAGTCAATTCACCTCTTCTTGTATAGATATCAAGTATGCAATTAATTTGTAAAACCCAAGATAGGATATAAGACCGTTTACTTAAAATTTGAAGGATAACACATATTTTTAACACATAGAAATTTCTGTCAAGGTGGTCAAAATGACCCCCTTTAGAGATTTCTTTAGGGTCAAATAAAGATATTTACATATTTTTGGGGCCAAAACCAAGGGTAAAACATGAGCCCTGTGAAGTATAGCTGAAAATAACCATGTGGGCCAATGTCGAACCAAAGCAGACAAGTAAAATTGAAATGATTGTTTTACAAGTCTAAGGCACTAACAACTGAGTGTTGAATTCAAACCTTAGAAGCTAAGAAGGACAGAGAGAGTGGCTCACCTAACACTTTCTCAATAGTTGTTAATGAAGTTGAATCCTAGTAACTGCAATATCAGTTTTTGTTGTTGTTGCCATGCCATTAAGAAATTCATATTAAACTAGAATGGTTATCAAGGGACACTACTAGTCAAGTCTGCATATGTCTGACCATGAATGGCGATCTTGACCTTTGACCTACAGCTATAACTAGATTAGATGGAACTTCCTTACCTCGAGAGAAATATGTGTGCCAAATCAATTGGAAATCCATCAATAGGTGTAGAAATTGTGCATGTGTATAAAATTTGACCTAGATCTTCAGTTTGACTTTCTGCTCAAGTAAAAAATTTGACCTTGTTCCTCAGTGTGACTTTATGTTAGGGTAAAAAATTTGACCTTGATCTTCAGTGTGACTTATGCTCTGATAAAAATTTGACCTTGATCTTCAGTGTGACTTTATGTTCAGGTAACAAATCTGACCTTGATCTTCAGTGTGACTTTATGTTCAGGTAAAAAATTTGACCTTGATCTTCAGTGTGACTTTATGTTCAGGTAAAAAATTTGACCTTGATCTTCAGTGTGACTTTATGTTCAGGTAAAAAAATTGACCTTGATCTTCAGTGTGACTTTATGTTCAGGTAAAAAAATTTGACCTTGATCTCCAGTGTGACTTTATGTTCAGGTAAAAAATTTGACCTTGATCTCCAGTGTGACTTTATGTTCAGGTAAAAAATTTGACCTTGATCTTCAGTGTGACTTATGCTTGGATAAAAAATTTGACCTCAATCTTCAGTGTGACTTAGAACATTTAGATGCAGAAAAAAATTTCTTCAGGTAAAAACTCTACCCACTGTGAGAACTAATAATGGGTTGACACTAACTCCTTATATTAAGGATTCCATAAAGTAAGGGGTCCAAAACTACATAATAGGAGAAAATTGTGGAAAAAATGACATTGCATGTTATAAGCCATTTCTTCTTTTCTACAATGTTCTTTTGACGAGGATCTTTTTTTTTTTTTAAAATACTATGGGATACAAAAAAATGTTTTCTTCAACAACTTTTGTAGTGAAAAGATCTATAGAACTGGCAAGGGTTGAAAAGGAAACTGCCACATGCATTTGTTTTTCAAAATATTCTCATGTGACCCTTGGTGTCTATCTGACTCCTTACTTGCAAATAGAAGGAGTCCTAACTGGTTAATAAGAAGTCACAGGTTTCCGGACTCCCCTTCTCCTTACAATAAAGTAGGGAATTGCTGTTTTCAGAAGAAACCACTTAACATTCCTTAACAAGCCACTTACAGCAGCACAGGTAACCAGTCTATTACTCTTGGGTGCCCAGTCTATACTGGTGATTCTCTGTCCATGCTCATCTAATTCCCCAGATGGTACCCATTTACTGCCCTCCTTTTTGTATACAGTGGCCTTTGTGTTATTCTGGGAAAGGGCCAAGCCTGTAACATATCAACTAATTGTAAGAGATTGGTTGTATGAATCATGATATCATTTCAGTGTAATTGCAGTCGTTCTATCAAGCACCTTTCTGCAAAAGCCTAGTAGTTTACAAACAAGTAATACAAAGACAGTGATGCTATTTTAGCTTCAAAGTTGATAATTTATAAGCAGATCAAGTATTTTGCTTATCCAGCACAACAAAAAAGTTTTTATTGGTACTAAATACATGTACTATAAGATTTTGTAAAGAGCTTAAATCTTGTCATGCTGAATAAAAACCTAAATACAAAATTAGATTTATTTAATTTACTGAAACTAATGCACAAATAGTGTATTAGTTGTAAATTTTTTATCTAAAAAAATATTATTTTTTGACTTCTCTGGTTCCAAAAAGGAAAACAGGTGGTGTGGTCTAAGATCAGACTGCACATATATGTCGACTAGACGACTAGACGTATACCACTCCCAGGAGTGTTTGTCAGGAGAAAAACTGAATGCCAGTTTAAGTCAGCCAAGGTTTAACCCTTTGCTGTTTAATCCCTGCTTTTTACGTGCTTGTGATTTTATGATTGAGAAAACATTGTGAAAAAAGAAGAAATTGCTTCTGACAAGCAATTTCTTCTTTTTTCACACTATTTTCTACCCTACAGAATGCTTATTTTTCAAATCAAATCCACTTTAAATTTTCGTCTGCAAAACCTTTGAATTTGGACAGGTCAAAATTTTGTAAAACAGGAAAGGGTTAAATACCTGATCCATCCCCATTAAAAGCATGGCATGTGATAGGGTTCACACCAAAACTGTGTTTTTCTGTCATAATTAGCCTCTAGGTTGTCTGAAAAAAAAAACAATGATAAAAAAAAAATAAAATCAAAGTGCTGAAAGTCCTGTCACTGGCTTCTCTAAACAAACTAGTTATCAACTTGTAAATTTGTTAAATGGTTATTGTAGAATAAAATAATGCTCTTGGAGATAATTATTTTGGAAATAAATTATGAAAAAGGCTTTGTGAAAATAATTCAAGGCCTTCTCTGGACAGAAATTTCTTTTCTCCAACACTTTCGCCAAAGCAAAAAAAATGGAGCCAAATTTGGATTTTAGGAGCCAAATTTGAAGCCATTTTTCTTCTAAAATTTGTGCTTGATAAAATCTTATGGTCCTTTATTATCTCATCGTCAAGGGGTATCATATTTAAATTAAAGAGTTAAATAGTTGACACACATCTTTTACCTAAATTAATTGCCAGTCAAAGAACTTGTCTACATGATATCCTCTTAGCCTTTGTCAAAATCAGTAAATGCTGATGGGTCAAAGTTCAGATTTTTTTGTTGCCAGTCATTTCGCCAAATTTGTTTTTTCATCACCAAATTAATTTCATTTTCGCATTTGGCAACAATGGCGACCCCAAGAGAAGGCCCAGATAGTTGTAATAGAATCTAGTTTTACTAATTTCAGAAGAAGAGCCTTTCCTCAATCATACATGGACTTCCCAAGGATGTTAAAAAAAATCTTTATATACATAAACAGATAATTTATAAAAGTTGACAATACATGCAATGCTGTCCTGGGACCTCTCAACTATATGAGCATAACACAGCCTAAGTGCAGATGATTTACGGTTTCCTTGAATTTTTAAATTAATTTTCTTAAAAATTCCAATTTTCTTTTTTTCTTTTGAATACACAATATATTCTATTTAAGAGAAGGGATATAAGGGGAAGGAGAGAAGGGGGAAAGAGTTTTAGCCATCATGCATCATTTTATTGATGATGTGGGGGTTTAGTCTTTATGAAGGAATGCTAAATAGGTGTCAAAGAAAAAATATTAATTCAAATCAAAGTATCTATTCAACAACAAAAAAGTTCTGATTCACAAAGATAAATAGCCTTATCTACAGTAAAACCATTGTAATCATCCTTTATAATTAACAGAAATACAAAGTAATCAGGCAATATGGCCATGCCCATGCCACTACGCCTTCAAAATTTTCTGGGAAGAACCCTGAATATACAATCCATGGTCATTGAGATTATAAATATTGCTTGACATGTGATAGCAAATTAAAATGTGTGAAAGCAGTGTATCCACGTTTTCCATGTTTTCTGCGTTTTAGACACAAATAAATCATTGGTGACACAACAAAATTCACCGAATGTGTTTTATGTGACACATTCAAAATTGACTCCAAAATATAATTATCGTAGGTTGTATTTAATGGCTCTGACTGAAATTTGAGCCAAGATATACAAAAAATAACAAACTACTGCCAGGGAACAACTTAAAATTGAGTTTCGCGGATATCTGTCAATCCTGTTGTTGTTGTTGTTGTTTTATTGATATGGGCAGTTTTATAGAAAGAAATTTATAGCCAAGGGAACCTATTTTATCGGATATAAGAAATAATCAGAAGGTTGTTTTGGGACAAAAGATAATCAAAATACAAATTAACCAATTTGACCATCATTTCCAAGCGTCGCCCCGATTCTGAAGTACACAAAGACGCATCAACATGTCAAGAAATTGATCGCACCTTTACCCTATTCGTAATTGTTATTTGATCGTGTTGTTTCAGTGTTTAAATTAATGCTCTACTTTGCACTTTCTTTAATTTTTCGAGAGTTTCAGACAGTTATTCATGAGACCAATTTCATTGCACTCTTCTTTTTCCATTTTTCTATCTTTTGGATAAAAAGAATTGCATACATTGTGGAATATTAAACACATAGCTGGCCTTCTTTGAAAAAGGTATTTAATGTTTGCTAATCAAATTCACGTCAGA
The DNA here is from genome assembly GCA_948146395.1 of Fragum whitleyi. Lineage (NCBI taxonomy): Eukaryota > Metazoa > Mollusca > Bivalvia > Cardiida > Cardiidae > Fragum > Fragum whitleyi. Next base: position 3,084,617 of record OX411545.1, on the reverse strand, counting down.
AGTTTTAATTCATATTGATCGCTGACCTTTTGATTTGAAAGCCGTTGGTCCTCAGGATAAATGATTATAAAGACTTAAATAAATTTCAAAACTATCTTTTTCAATTTTTAATTTTTCAATCTGTATTTTGGTAACATAACTCTTTTAGAGAAAATATCTAGATTTGATCATTTACAAAATTGACTCCCTAAAATTCTAAATGACCCCAAGGAATGAAGACAGGGGGTCAAAAATGACCCTAAAAAAATTGATCCTGGCTGAAACACTGGTGAAAGTGTGCTTCCAATTTAATAAGTGTGGAAGTATGGTCAATAAAGCTACCTACAGAAATTACACATTTAAAATGACTTTTTGTTTGAAGTTTAAAATCGAAAATACGAAAAATTCAAGTAACCAAAATCTGCATGTTGGAAAAGCAATTCAATGCCTGTATGACTGTGTTAATGGGAAAAACTAAAGGTCTGAGCATATTTAAGTGTGAATTTCTTCAATTGAAATTGATACGACAATCTTCAAATAAGGAAATAGAAAGAATGCTTTTTTTTACCTTAATTTTTGGAGCGCCTGTCTCTAGTGAATTTTTTGACACCACGAATATTCTTTTTGGAAAATTGCCGTTACACGTTGAAATTATTCTGGTCACGTTTACAGGTTATCGTCTGTTCTATAACATTTGGTGAAATCCTATTACAAGTTCCCGACACGTTGGACAAGATTTTCAACAAAAATGACAAACTGGTATGTCTAATATTGAGGTAAAAATCAGCTATTAGCCTCTAATTAATAACAATTAATTGCCGAATGGGCTTTCGAAATTTCAAGTAATGTTTGTGTCATTCCAAAACGGTGTGAAACACAAACTCGGGAAAAGTGACATAAAGTGCATTAGCTAATTAGGTCGCTGATTGCAAAAGACTTAGGTAACAGACCATTTTACCATCATAATTATGGGGTACGGACAAAAGCCCACTAGGTCAAAAGCCCACTGGGACAAAACCCCAGCGGACAAAAGCCCACTGGACAAAAGCCCACCCAACATAGGACAAAAGCCCACTCTCTATATAAATTATGCATATTAATAAGTCTTATCTTAATAGTTTTGATTATACATTTTCTTTTGTTTTTGAATTTGTCTATGTTAAATTTAACAGAATTTCATTTATAATGAGTCTGGCTGTGGTCTCCCTTAATCAGTTTTATTCAGCATATTCTAAATATATATAAATGATAAGCTCACCATTTATTTTAGTTACCGGTAAATTGTATTCTTGTATGAATTTGATGGACTTGTACAATAAACTGCATTTAATCATTTATTTCAATCACCCAATAAATCATTCATTTAACTTAATCTAGAATAGTGTCTCACGGGCCTATAAAATTTTGGTAGTTGAGTTTTGTTTTTTTACCATATGAAATTATGTCTTTTGCCTTTAAATTTTGCAAAATTTATAGTAAAATGTTTTGTTTTAACTCTTTCTATGAATTATTGGGTATATGAAATAGTTATTATCAAATTATCCTTAATGAATCTGTTGAATAAAATATCAAACTATCTGTTTAAGTGTATTGAGGAAGATTAAAGCATGTGACACCTATATGACATATACTCTTGTGCAAGACAATATTGCACCAATGCCTTGTATATCTGAAACTTGTCAAAATCAAATTGTAAACAAAATGGGAAAAAAATGATGCAATAAGGTGTCATAATCACACTTATATTCATAAAGAATAATATACTGGGAAGACAGACTAAACTTAAGTCAGCCTAGTAAGCTCAGTTGGTACCAGATTTCAAAACCATAGAAGTTTGACTGAGTGGGTTCCATTCCTGGGCTAGCACACTAACACACTAATTGTCTTTCGGATGAGATGTTAAACTGAGGTCCTTTGTGACAGTGCTTTACACTGAGTATGTTAAAGAACCATGGTGGGTCCCAGCAGGATACATGTATCCTTGCATGATCCCCTGTAATAACTAACCATCTTCTGGGGGGCATCGCTCATATGGGCATATGCTTCAGTATCGACAATAAATGAACGAAACTAAACAAAACAAACTAAATTAAAGCCTATGAAAATACATTAAAGGTTAGAAAAAAAACATTATCTTGAAATCATTCTACCACACTTAAATGTTTATTGAGTGGGCTTTTGTCCTATAGGGGGTGGGGTTATGTCCCAGTGGGCTTTTGTCCGCTGGGGTTTTGTCCCAGTGGGCTTTTGACCTAGTGGGCTTTTGTCCTACACTCATAATTATTGTTACAGGCACTTACCAGTGTTTTATGATTATCTTTCTTTTTTTCTAAACGTGTAATAAAAGATAAATTATCATTGAACAATCGATAGATGAACCCGCCGATGGTATATGATCAGAAATCAAATAAAGTATTCTGATTGGTTGAAAAACACCCGTACGGCTAGCCTATCCAGTGAGGACTTGCTAGCCGTACGGGTCCGTACGTTTAGCCTACAAGACTAGTCGTACGGACCCGTACGGCTAGCCACTTCCAATTTTCACATTGTAAAAAATCATTTCCGGGTTTTCAAGTTTGGCTGTAAATGCTGGACTTTTGACAATTTCTCGGTCTTTGAGATATACCACGCTACATATTTGCATTCTTTTCATAGCCAAATAAATTACCTATCTTATATTAAATATATTCGTGGACTCTGGTCAGTCAACACGAATTTAACACGATTTAAAACGGGGAGTATCCGTGCCGGGTTTGGTTTTACTATAAAGCCGGAAATGAAGGCTGAATTGACTGGTACCCAGCTCATACCATTCGTTACATTGCAAGCCGGAAACTACAAGGGTCCTTTTTATGGTGGCATATAAATGCCATGAGATCATAAAATATGAGATAGCTCAAACAATAACTTAAAGCTGTGGTTAGAGAGTTGACCGGTAAACTCGGCCCATCGGCATGGGACCCAATTTATAACGCGGCCCACTATTATTTTATGCCGAAGCCGTTTTATTATTGAGTATTTCTTAAGTAAAAATGATTCAAATAATACAATCTCCGTTAAGTTGGTAGGTTGTGGGGAAATTGACGTAATCCATCCATCCATCCATCCATCCATCCATCCATCCATCCATCCATCCACCCATCCATCCATCCATCCATCCATCCATCCATCCATCCATCCATCCATCCATCCATCCACCCATCCATAAATCCACCCATCCATCCATCCATCCATCCATCCATCCATCCATCCATCCATCCACCCATCCATCCATCCATCCATCCATCCATCCATCCATCCATCCATCCATCCATCCATCCATCCATCCATCCATCCATCCATCCATCCATCCATCCATCCATCCATCCATCCATCCATCCATCCATCCATCCATCCATCCATCCATCCATCCATCCATCCTTCCTTCCTTCCTTCCTTCCTTCCACCCTCCCTCCCTCCCTCCCTCCCTCCCTCCCTCCCTCCCTCCCTCCCTCCCTCCCTCCCTCCCTCCCTCCCTTCCTTCCTTCCTTCCTTCCTTCCTTCCTTCCTTCCTTCCTTCCTTCCTTCCTTCCTTCCTTCCTTCCTTCCTTCCTTCCTTCCTTCCGTCCTTCCTTCCTTCCTTCCTTCCTTCCTTCCTTCTTCCTTCCTTCCTTCCTTCCTTTCTTCCTTCATTCATTCATTCATTCATTCCTTCATTCATTCATTCATTCATTCATTCATTCATTCATTCATTCATTCATTCCCTCCTTCCTTCCTTATAAGTCTTCCCTCTTAGAATAGACTAGGGTACCATCGGCCTATTTGCCGTTGTTGTTATTGCCAATTTTTGGCGTTTATATTCACAATTCTAAATTCAAAATTTTAAATTCAAAAATTTTCATTTAAGATTTTTTGTTAAAAATGATAAGATGTTTAAAACCGGCGTCTGCGTTTTTTTTTAAAAAATCCGACAATTTTCAAAGTTTTTTTTTCCCCATTTTTTTGTAGTTTCTATGTACATGCATGTAGCTCCGTATGGATTGGCTTTCTGTATATCCCCGCTGGTCAGTTTTCAGGGATAGTATTTACAAACTAGTAATTTACGATAGTAAAAGGGTTAGTACTTTCTAAGTATGATATGAAACAATGAAACAGACATTTAGATTTGGGTTGGGTACTCTCTAGGTTATATGTACACTTGTGGAAAGTAAGGATTCATTGAACTTATATTTCTACGCATATTGAATATTACTTCTGATTGTCACCTTTGTTGTGGCTGTTGCTTTATTTCATATGTGATATTGAGTCGGTCATAGTTTTGGAAAATATATTTCCAAAGCTTTCTGAAGGGTGTACTTAGATACATGCGACAAACCTGTGTGTGCTACATGCTAATCATTACGCAAGTGAATACGCGTGTCTACCTCATGTTATTCTGCAGACTGTACAGTATAAGATTATGCATAATCAGCAAATTAAGTTAAATTGATTTTTGAGAATCATTCAAAGAATCACATATGTTCAAATTATGAATCTATAATGTATCACCAAAAGCACAACATATCTAAATTATTTAAAGTAAACAAAGTAGGGTAAAACTGCGTCATTTGTACAAAACTTAGTCATATTTCATGGAATAAAATCTAAGTTACTAGACTATAGGTTGGAGCCGAGTTGGCCGCACTGAGTTATTTGATAAGCCGAGTTGACTGGTAACCTTTGAGCACAGGTTTCTTGGTCGTATAGGCAGCGGTTCGATTCATGGTAAGGTATGTGATTTCTTGAACAAGACAATGAAGACCCACAAAAATAGCAAACAACAAACATATTGAATAAACAGTTTCAATTTGCCTTTTTAAATGCAACACCAGTCTCGAAAGATACTTTCGTGAACGGGAACTACATGAAGTCATAAAGATTTGATCTAGCACCTGGCGATGATGAAATATCAGGAATAGAAAGACTCCTCAGCAGTCTGAACATGTAAAAAGTAGCAGCAGGACCATGCATAATTACACAAAAAATACTTAAAGAACTTGCAAAATACATCGCACAAATACTAGCAACTATATTTAAAATGTCTAACGACCTTAGGAGAATACCAAAGACTAAAAAACTTCAGTTATCATACAGATCTTTAAAAAAAGCAGAAAATACGAGTCGTTAACTATAGACCAATATCCTTTACTTGCTCAGTGACCTTGACCCTTTAAAAAAACTTTTAACCAAAAACTTTAATCGAAAAACTTTGACCAAAAACCTTAACTTTGCTTATATTTTCTGAATGCTTTATCTCGGGTCATCATTGCTTCATATATGCATTCACCAGGTGATATAATTACACCAGAGACCAAGCTCCTTGACCTTTTATTGACTTAAAAACCTTTAACCAAAAACTTAAACCCAAAAAAATTAACCTTGCTTATATTTTTTTGATGATTTTACCTAGGGACATCATTACTTCATTTACAGTGAAAGGTGATAGGCTTTCACTGGTTACCAAGATCCTTGACATTTTGACCTTGATCTTTTATGGACGTAGAAAAACTTAAACCAAAAAATCTTTAACAAAAAAAGAGTAAACCTTGCTTATATTTTCTGATTGTTTTACCTATGGACATCATTTCTTCATATGCACTCTCACCAAGTGATAGGCTTTCACCAGAAACAAAACTCCCTGACATTTTGACCTTGACCTTGCCTTTTTTTGGACTTAGAAAAGATTTCACCGAAAGCTTTAACCAAAAACTTTAACCTTGCTTATATTTTCTGAATGCTTTTACCTAGGGACATCATAACCTCATACACAAACTTTCCAGGTGATAGGCTTTCACCAGTTACCAAGGTCCTTGACCGACCATTTTCGTACCTATAAAAAACTTTAACAAAAAAACTGTAACCTAGCTTATGTTTTCAGAGTGCTTATACCTATGGCCATATACCTAATATCCTTTTTCAACAGGTGAGAAATGCATTTTTCATGCTTACAGCTAGGGCAATTATACTTAATGAATGCAATGGTTAGATGATCAACCTTTTATTTAATACAATGAAAATCCATATGTAACCTCGCCAGGCTTTCTTTTTACCTTACCTTTTACATGTACACTAAACAAATAATATTTTTTTACATTTCTTTCTTGCTTCTAAATCAGACTGATATATATTATCATTGACTTTAACATAGCAAAATTGACTTTGAACTTAGATCTTTGGTCAAGTGCTGTTTGTCACAAGGAGCGGTTTGGGCGAGCTGCGTTGTCCGAGGACAACTCTTGTTGTGTTCTGCCTATAAGTAAAGGTTTAATTCACAAAAGGGTAGTATTGTTTGTTTCATGTTCCTGCAATTTTTTCAAAAGTTTAAAGTGGCAAACTTTATCAAACTTTATCAAAAGTGTTGCCGAAGTCTTGCTGAAGTCTAACAAAACCAGATCATTTTCTATTCCTTCAGCAAGGTTTCTGGCACAATGCTCAGTCAGTTGCAGTAGCTGGGTTTCACAAGAACGCCTTTTTCTGAAACCATGCTGTACGCCATAAAGAATATCAATGTTATCAAAATGTTTAGTTAGCTTTGATGCTATAACATGTTCAAGAACTTTTCACAATATACGTGTTAAGGGTATAGGTCTGTAATCTGAAGGATCTTGTTTGTTTCCTTTCTTGAAGAGTGGAGTTCCGTTTGCCTTTGTCCAGTCTAGGGGAGGGTGTATGTGTCTAGGGACGTTTTTTAATTGTTCCCCCATTCCTTTTTTAGTTTTAGATACATGAAATAAAACATTCAAATAGACATGTATATTTAACAATGTGGATACTTCCGTAGCTTGTTATCCACTCTCCAAAAAATAAAAATATCCCATTTTGCCAGATTAGTCCTTGCTTGAGATTGAATAAGATTCACGCAGGTTTAATTTTACAGTGTCCCAAAACCTCAATACACAATCAATATTATAATGAATGCTACACAGTCTTCTAAAAGAAGACTTACTTATTCTTTCAGTCTTTAATATTATTAACTGTGTAATGAGGGGTAAAGGTTCATGTAAAGTGTTTGAGACCCAATTTTAAGGGCACTTTCAAGCAAAGAAAAAGCAGTATGTCCAGGTATATCATATATCTAAATGAAGCTATTCATGAGCACAAGCAGTTAAGCAACATAAGACTGTCATAGCTATAGTAGTATAGCCAAAACATTGTGGAAAAAGGTCATTCTGTACAGATCAAGCAACTGCATGACGGTTGGATAAAATTGTCTCATATTTTTACAAAGTACAGTCTAAATTTCTATCCAGGTACTACTACAACCTTAGATATAAAATTCAGTGTCAAAAGGCTCTTTTGAAACAATCAATTTCCCATTTACTTTGTCAACATACATGTCAAACCGGTTTGGTCTGTTTTCAAATAGATGTTAGGTATGGTGCAACATCACACCATAATATTGTATTTTTTTCTGTGATTTATTTCAAATTATAGTTTTTAATTCAATGATCTATTATGACTTACTATATATTTATCATTCTATGAAATAGAAATCGATATATTGCTAAACAACCTTACAGGTATACAAAGTATTAATGTCCATTTATGTTGTGATAACACACCATACCCTTACACAGATCTACTCGTTTAAAAAAAAATTAGAATGGCATATTTGACATATGTGTTTACAAATAAGTCAAAATAAAATGCTTGCATAACTACGTTTTGGGCCCGAGTTTTGGCTATACCGCTATAGCTATGACAGTCTTATGTAGCTCAACTGTTTGTGCTCATAAATAGCTTCATTTTGATATATAATATACTTGGACATACTGATTTTTCTTGGCAAATGAAGCGCCCTTAAAGTTTGTCCCAAACTCTTTACATGAACCTTAAACCAAGATAAAATCCATTTAAACTTTACCCATAATGTGTATTGATGAGACATTTATTTATCTTATAACTATACAAATATCCGTGTGATAACAACCCTTATGATATTCTTTATGATATCACACAGTTATTTTTAGAACAATAATATCATGCAGTTATTTTTAGCAACTCGCATTTTTGTTAGAAATATCGACGAAAACAAGACAAAAAGAGGTTTTAAGATAAACATAATACGTACTAAGTGTATTGTATGAAAAAATATCTAACTCGGCTGTGAGAATTGATAATTGTCTCGGCAGAGCCTCGACAATGATCAATTCTCCCAACCTCGTTAGATATTTTTTCTAATACAAAACACTAAGTACGTATTATATATATCACCGTCATTAAAAACTTGACTCTTTTATGGTATGATGCTGGTGACAAAATTTCAACCAATCAAATAAACTTATAGTATGACATGTGATAGGGTCACTTTTGCTATGACTTCCAATTAAGTCATTTCTATTCAGTTTCTGCTTGAGTAGCTTGGTTCTGCTTGATTGAAGATATCCCCATTGGTCATGTGACTTTTTACATTCTTCAGTTGGCTAGAGATTGTTGAAAGGTTAACATCTTTGTTGAATTGTCCTTTGTATAGAATTGGCGGGAAAATGGATCTTTTGAATGTAAGTTGTCTTGGAATTCAATGGTTTCCCTTTCTTGTGATGTTTTCCTTAATTGGTAATTCGCGGAGATGATGTTCCTATTATCCTATTGATTTAATTGCTGTTTGGTTGCTGAGATCATTCGAGTTCAGACTTAGCCCGTTACCGCGCTCGCGAACCCTTAATTAACAATTCTTTCTGTTACCCTAGCTTGCACATTTAATCTTAATATTTTCAGTACTGACGGTCACGGAAGTGTGGAGAGGCTATGATGGATGTTGTTTCATGATTTAGAGTGACGTACACTTAATTCCTCAAATTGGTAGGTTTACCCTTGATTGTATAGAGTAATACTTTTCATGTTAAGCATGTATTGTAAGCGTTTATGAAGTACAGAAGAAATATGCAATTTCACTGTTAAGAGTCGAAAATGGCTTGATTGGTAAAGTTATATGGAAAAGGGTTAAACACTTCTATCGTAAGATTTGTTGTAAGTCAAATAATGTGTTTCTTGAGAACATTGTAAGAAGAGGAATATCGTATCAGCAAATGACATGATAATCCTTTCCCGCAATGTTCACACTTGAATTAAAGCAGTCGTGACCGAGTCAATATTTGATCATTGATATTTCTGATTTTAGAGCAAATTGTTTCATCTTTTACATTTCAGAGTGGTTTGTTCATTCATCATTCGTTTGTACATACATGCGCTTGGTATGATGTAACGACTATTAAAGATAGGAAATTGAAGCTACTTATTTTCTCCATTCCGTCCATTAGAACTCACTAAAACAATAAACAGCAAGCTGGACCGATTTGGTTACAAGCCCTGTTATATTATGGCGCCCAACGTATAAATGGACTATTTTATGGAGTAAAAGGTTGAACATTCAATGGACAGTGATCAGTGATGATGTTTGTTTAGCCCGTGATTTACCTGGAGGTTTTGCCTGACAGGGTACCGTTAGATTGGACATTTACCCTTTCCACTCTAACCAGCCTGAGGACAGATATTTTCGTGAGGGGGAGAGATGGTGAATCGTGCGATCCTTGGATTTGGACCATTTTAGTGACATTTGGACGACGTCGTGGTGGATTCTATCAAAAACTGTGACCATAGTGATGAAATTTGTAAGTGAACTAGACTGTGTTTTGCACAGAGTTCATTTTTGTTAGGACAGTGATTTTGTGTAAATTTGGATATTTAGGATAAGGATGTCGTTCTGTAATTAGAATTTCATTTGTATAAATAACCCTTGAAATAGCATTTTGCTCCTTTTACTACCATGTTAAGCTAAAATAGGCATTTTCGCAAAGACCGAGTTTACTGGATTTAGCAATATATCCGATCGATTCATTTCCCACAATGTTCTGGTAGTAGTTGTTTTATGTCATGTTGTTGTTGTCGTTAATACGATCCTAACAACAGAATGATATAGTTAAGAACTGATTCATTTTTCTCAATGTTTTGGTAGCAAATCACTAATGTCATCTTGTTGTTGTGGTTACTACGATCTTAATAACAAAATGATATAGTAAAGAAACTTAATGCCATAACTATTGTGAAAAAGATAAGAAACCCTTGTTTATAATTATTTTTGATAGGTATGTCAGTTTGAGTGTGTCACAAGTTTTATACTAACACTGGTTCACTAACGCATTAACTAGATTTTCTTCTATCGTTCTATTTAAATCTGAACTATGACCTGGTCCCGCCCACTTTTGTTGTTTACATGGGTTTGTTTTGGTTTGTTCGCCTTTGACCTTGTCAGTTCGCCACTTGGATTGGTTATTGAAACATCCGGTTGATTTGTTGATCTCTGATTGGATCTTGGTGTTTCCTTATATTTCATTGGTTTCCTTTTTGGGTCCCATTGATTTTGGATTTGTTCCCAGTTATTGGTGCCCGATAATTGGTTCCCATCAACTTAAGATTGGTTCCCACTGTTTATGATTGGTTCCTCTTAATTAGCTGTATACATTTGATTGGTCCGTGAAACTTCCCGTACACATGTGGCTATTTTGATTTCTTGATCCCAGCTTGAGATTTATTTACATGTTTGATCTTCAATTCTGTTTGAAAAATATGACTGGTTCCCGGCTTCATCTCGTATAACCTTCAGTGACCTTAGGTTATTTGCATACTCTGATTTCATTGGATGCTCAGATTGATATTTTTCAGGTGACCTTTGAACTTTGGATTCATTTCTAAACTCATTTGTGATTGGTCTTTGTTGTCAAATCAGAATTTTTGGTTTATTTACATTCTGGACTTTGATAAGCTTTCAAAAGTGAAAGTAGGCTTCCTGTTTTGAAATAGTGGAATAGTGTGACCTTTAGTGAATTTTAAATCATCGTGAATTGTGACATTAGAACTTTATTTCAACTACAGATATAAGGTTGAATTATTATGTGAACAATATTCTTTACTATTAATTTACTAAGATTGATTAATAGTTTATATACATAAACCATTAATTATAATTGAATTAACTTCAATGCATAATTAATAGATCTTATGCATTATTATTACAAATATAGACAATAACAATTCATTTATATTTGATACGATCCTTATGCATCACGATGCAGATAAGCCATATCAATCATGAATTTGATTAGTTTTGTGAAATCATACGATAGTACATTACTTTGATAACGTTATGACTTTGAAATAATTCATACACTTGAAACATGCAGTTATTGTGACATGAATTATTTAGTTGCATGAATTGATAGTTCGTGCTTCCGCCAGTACAAATTTTTGTATAAAACAAAACTTTTGTCACTACCTGACTACCAATTGCGAAGGATTGCGCACATGTAGTAAAATGCCATTGAGACTTCCATTCAGGGGAAGTAGTGTTGTGTAATTGCTCTCACTTTCATTAAAGGGAAGTAATTTACAAATTGTAATTTTTTGGTTATTACTTCAAAGTAATAACTTTGAATTGACTTAACTTTCTTTAAATCATTAAAGGAAGTGATACTGCTTGTAGGAGAAAGCATTTTGATGAAAGAACAATCATGAGGGAATGTGCTTAACTCTTTGCCTGTCCCTTTACAGATTTATATAAGTAATGGTACTTAAGCCATATCTTGTATTTGTGAAATTAATACTTTGCTTAGAAAAGTAGAAGTATTAGATCCGGATCACACATTGTCGATCTGGTTGTGGCTACTTACCCTTCACAGTAAGTGCTCCCTTTGCCCTTTTTTACAGGTATATGCTTTCAGGTGCTGGTACTTAGTGGTAAGTTTAGTACAAGTGGTAAGTTTAGTACAGGGTTAAATGCTTACAGGTACATCAATACCTTTATTGACTATTAAGAGGAATTAACCTCAGTGTTTATAGTGTATTACATGTTTCCCTTAGCAATAGTTGATTACTTTCAGATGTTTTGTGCTAAAAAGTGATAAGTGAATAGTGTGTCTTATCCTATCATTTAGGGGAGATAATTTAGACTTAATATAATTTCTCTTGTTCTATTTTTAGAACACTGTCCATATGTTCCTATATTGAACATACTTTGCAAAAAGTGACATTTATTAGTGCTATTGTAAAAGTGAATTAAACTTTTATTAATTTATCACCATGGACTCGGAAAAGTACAAATTGAGCATGGCTTCTGGTGGAGTGGATACATCTTCAACAGGATTATCGGAACAAGACAAGAAGTTGTTAGATGCTTTTCACACACTTCATCTTTCACCCCATATAGAGAAGCCAGAGGATTTGATTGGATTTTTATCACAGTTTGGAAAACTTGTGAATGACCATGAACCACCACACTCGACGGTGTCACACCAGTTCCCTAAGCTATCCACCTTCACAGGAGATAGCAATAAGACAGACACATCTTGGGAAACTTTTAGTTTCGAGATTAAATCTCTTATGACAGAGAACGTGTTCAAGCCAGAACAGATTCTTCTGGGTATTAGAAGAGCGGTTAAAGGTAATGCAGCTGATATACTCAGACGGCTTGGGCCTGGAGTGACCCTTAATGCCGTACTTAATAAATTTGAGAGTACGTTCGGCAATATTGAGACGGAAGAGAGTATACTCAAGAAGTTCTACTCATGTCAACAATTACCAAAGGAAAAGATCTCTATTTATGCGGCTCGACTTGAAGAGGTTTACTCTCAAGCGTTGTCCCTTTACGCATTACCAGCCGATGACAAAATTTTACAGAGGGTCTTATACCATGGATTGCTACCCGAGTTCAAGCACATGGCTACCTACAAAAATGATGTAATCGATGACTACGATAAGTTTAAAATCGAACTGAGGAAAATTGAGGCCGACTTGATTAGCTCAACTTCCACTCATAGTCATGTTTCTGTTCCTGCTGAGACAAAGTTATCTGAGATGGGAGAAGTTCGAGACTTGTTGAAGAAATTGAACGATAGGATAGATAGTCTCGAGAAGCAGCAGGATGAAATTAGACAAGGACAAATTACCCATTGGAATTCGAGAGGAGGCAATTCCAATAGAGGCGGAAACAATTACAGAGGAAGAGGAAGAGGCTCGAGAGGAAGGGGACAAGGTGGTGCTGAAGGAAGAAGGAATGATCAGCGACCACTTGCCTCTCAGAACTTTGCTCCCACGTGTTATGGATGTAATGGAAAAGGCCACAAAGTAAAGGATTGTCCCAGCAATGCTCAGAAGCAATGCTACAATTGCCAGGGGTTTGGTCATATTTCTAAATACTGCCCAAACTAATATGTGCCTCCGTTGCAGGGTCAAACTCAGGCACATTTAACAAAGACCCTAAATTAGTTGGGACAACGAATGAAGTTTCCATAACATTACAGACAGTGAACACTAAAGCGTTAGTAGACACCGGAAGTTGTATCAGCACAGTTGCAGAGTCGTTTTACCGAAACAACTTGTCAGATTTGGAGTTAAAGCCATTGAAGAATTTCATAAAAGTGGAATGTGCTGATGGACAACAACTTCCATACAGTGGATATATAGAGGCAGATCTCTCTATTTCTGGAGGTATTCCAGAGTCATCTACGACCACTTGTTTATTCCTAGTTACACCCGACACTCATTATTCTGGTTCCACCCAGTCATTTTAGGAACAAACATACTTGATGTTTTGTTGAATGAGTGTCAGAGTAACTTTGGTCCACAGTTTCTTCAGTGTGCGTCATTACACACTCCATGGTACCTTGCATTCAGATGCATGATTTTGCGCGAGAAGGAGCCGAAGAAAAATGGAAACATCATAGCTGTGGTCAAATCAGCAGAGACTGGCAAAATTATTTTAGGACCGAATGAGACCAAAACAATCCGGGGTTACACTGACAAAGAGATGAATTGTCAGGACACAAATGCTCTGATACACGAGACAAAGGATTCTGTGTTACCTGATTATATTGACGTCACCCCAGCCGTGATAAATTACAAATATGGAAAGACAAAGGAAATAGATGTTACTATTTCTAACGTAACATTAAACAGTGTTGTGATTGCACCCAGAGCAGTTCTCTGTGAGTTGCAACCAGTCAAGATAGAGGATATTCAGCCAGAACAAGAGAGTACCATAGAATCACAGATATTGGGACAGATACATATAGATACGAACGAGAAGTAGAGCCCAGATCAACTTAAGGAGATAAATGACTTGTTGAAGAAACATGTTGATATTTTTTCAACTGGGGAGTCAGATATAGGCTTTTGCGATAGGATAAAGCATAGGATTGATCTGACAGATGAGATTCCCTTCAAACAGAGACCAAGAAGAATCCCTCCGGCAATGATTGACGAAGTGAGGCAGCACATTGAGCAGCTTCTATCTACAGGGATTATTAGAAAGTCTAAATCGCCATGGTCCTCGAATATAGTGTCAGTTAGAAAGAAGAATGGTAAATTGCGTATGTGCGTGGATTTTAGGATGCTCAATAAGAGAAGCGTAAAAGATGCTTACGCATTACCGAAGATCGAGGAGATCTTTGACGTGTTACAGGGTAGTAAGTACTTTTCCACTATAGACATGAAATCCGGATACCATCAGGTGGAGGTGGAGGAAGCTCACAAAGAAAGAACAGCATTCAGTGTTGCTAACCTTGGATTCTTCGAGTACATCAAGATGCCGTTTGGGCTTACAAACTCGCCCGCTACCTACCAACGCCTGATGGAGGAATGTCTAGGAGAGTACAACATGTCTATATGTGTGATCTACTTAGATGATCTGATCATCTTCTCTGACACGTTTGAAGAGCATCTTAGACGCCTAGACCTAGTTATGACCAGATTAAAGGAGTGCAACTTAAAGCTTTCACCAGAAAAGTGCTACTTTATTCAAGATAAAGTTCCATTCCTTGGTCATATAGTGAGTGAGGCAGGCATCGAAACAGATCCAAGTAAAATAGAGAGGATCAAGAATTGGCCCACTCCTACCGACTCTGATGAATTGAGATCATTTTTAGCTTTTTGTGGCTACTACAGGCGATTCATCAAAGACTTCTCCAAAATAACGAGACCTTTGGCTGAATTGTTACCACCGACAACATCAAAGAAGGGCAAGAAAGAGACAAAACCATGGATATGGACCGAGACTGAACAAGAAGTGTTCGAACAGTTGAAGGAGATTTTGATTAATCCTCCTATATTGGCTTACCCGGACTTTACAAAACCATTTGAGCTTCACACGGATGCATCAGGGAAGGGATTAGGTGCAGTTTTGTACCAAGTAGATGGAAAGCTCAAGAGAGTCGTAGCTTACGCTAGTAGAGCTCTGAACAGAGCTGAGAAGAACTACAGCGCTTATAAGCTCGAGTTCCTTGCTCTGAAATGGGCAGTTACTGAGAAGTTCTCGGATTATTTGGCAATTAACCATTTTACGGTATTAACAGACAATAATCCGTTAACTTACGTCCTTACCTCAGCAAAACTAGACGCTACAGGCCAGAGATGGGCTTCAGCCCTAGGCGAATACAACTTTGACATCCAGGACAGGTCGGGACTGAATAACGTCGATGCTGACGCTATGTCAAGATATCCACACGAGAAGGTGGAAGAGCAAAGTGATGTCAGAGTTGAGGTCAAGAATGACATAGTAAAGGCTATATGTAGCGGCAATGACCTAAGTCCTGTAATTGAGACGATATGTTCCAATATCAATATAGTAGAAGTGACGGAGGAGAATGGACAGCCAATGGCTCAGATTGAAATGAGAGAAATCCGAAAACAACAGAGACAAGATAGAGTAATTGACAGATGGAGAATAGCCGTAATCGACAAAAGAATGCCATCTAAGAATTTGACTAAAGAAGATTTTCTAATGAAGAAACACTTTAGTAATTTCATTATGAAAAGAGGTATTTTATACCGAAAAGTGAAAGACGATGAAGGTTACATTGAACAGCTTATTCTACCTAAGTGTTACAGAAAAGAAGTCCTTAAAGGTCTTCATAATGATGTCGGCCATCCTGGACGAGACAGGACTCTTAATTTGTTAAGAGAAAGATTTTTCTGGCCTGGTATGGCAAAGGATGCAGAGGAATGGATTGAAAACTGCGATAGATGTGTCCGTAGGAAATGCGGTTCAGACATTCGAGCTCCTCTAATTAATGTTCATACCAGCTATCCCTTAGAATTAGTCTGCATGGACTTTTTGACCCTTGAACCAGCAAAAGGTGGAATTTCCAACATTCTGGTGATCACAGATCATTTCACCAAATTTGCGATGGCAATACCAACAAAGAATCAAACTGCCAAAACTACAGCGGATGCCTTCTTTAACAACTTCATCCTACATTATGGAATTCCGACAAGAATTCATTCTGACCAAGGTGCCAACTTTGAGTCAAATATCATTAAGGAGCTCTGCCAGTTGACTAACATGGAAAAATCCAGAACATCAATATACCACCCTCAAGGAAATGCTGGACCAGAAAGGTTTAATAGGACACTTCTAGGAATGCTTGGTACGCTAGAGAACGATCAAAAGTCGGACTGGAAGAAGTACGTCAATTCTCTAGTTTACGCCTACAATTGTACACCGCAAAGTTCGACCAAACACTCGCCATTTGAAATAATGTTTGGGAGAAAGCCTAAGCTTCCTATAGACGCAGTGTTTGAGCAGGTGACTGAGTCTTCAAATCGAACTACGCGAGAATACATTGAGGAATTACAGCAAAGAATGGAAACCACCAGAAAGATTGTTTTGAAGCATCTAGATTTTGCCAAAGAGAAGCAGAAAAGAGAATATGACAGAAAGGCGAGGGCAGCAAAGTTCCAAATAGGCGATAGAGTCCTTGTCAAAATATTTGCGTTTGAAGGCAAACACAAAATCCAGGATCGGTTCGAAGAGGATATATACATTGTCATAGAGCAGCCGAATGACATGATTCCTGTCTATAGAGTTAAATCAGAAAGAACAGACCTGGTGAAAACTCTTCATAGGAATCATTTGTTTCCCATAGGGGATCGAAAGATGTTTGGACCTATCCCAAAGAAAAGACGATCTTTGGAGACGAAGGAAGATAGTGTGGCCACAGATAGGAATGATAGCGAAGAGAAGACAGAGAGAAGTGAAAAGAAAGGTTTGCAAACCAGAAGAGATGATTCGAGTGATGAATCTGATGGTGAAGATGAAGGACAAGGTTTTGTAAGAGGTACAATTCTACATGGGGACGCCCATGAGTCCGTAGTTGAGAGTAGAGATGATCGAGATGAAGAAGAGTTGAATGACGATGATTCAGGTGATGAAGATAGCTCTCAGAGCAATCAGAGGAATGAAGGTTATGAGACAGAAGAGGCTGCAGGATATGAAAATGATACAACAGAGAAAGCTGACAGTGAAGTAGGAGAGGATCATGAACATCAACATGAGAGAAGAAATGATAAAGATGACGAACAGAGACAACCTGACCAAAGAAGAGACAAACCAATACCTATTCCGAGAAGATCTCAAAGAGAGAAGAAAACCCCTCAATGGTTTGATTCATATCAAATGAATCAGATGACAACCAGACCACATGATTCAAGGTTAGATGCATTGACTGTTTTGACGTCCTCCGGTATTTTAGACAGAATTGACAGGAATGTGGCGTACAGTATTTTAGATAGTATCATCAAATGATTTTTTTACTCATATCCATACTGTGTTTTATCGATTGCTAATATTTTATCTTTGTTTTTCAGTGCGTGGACGCCAGATGTTCAGCGAGGGGAGGAAACGTTTGAAAATGTCTTTTGTTGTAAATACTTCATTTTTTTTCAGAGTTTTTGAGTAATCAGAAATTCTGAAGTTTGGCAAATTGAAAATTTGCAGAGTTGACCTTGGGGAGAGAAAACATTGTATTTGTAGTAAATTTATTGATATACATCAATAATTGATGTACATATTTTGTATCTTTAGGTAAAATGACGAGACGCCATTTACAGAGCAGGGAAGGATGTGATAGGGTCACTTTTGCTATGACTTCCAATTAAGTCATTTCTATTCAGTTTCTGCTTGAGTAGTTTGGTTCTGCTTGATTGAAGATATCCCCATTGGTCATGTGACTTTTTACATTCTTCAGTTGGTTAGAGATTGTTGAAAGGTAACATCTTTGTTGAATTGTCCTTTGTATAGAATTGGCGGGAAAATGGATCTTTTGAATGTAAGTTGTCTTGGAATTCAATGGTTTCCCTTTCTTGTGATGTTTTCCTTAATTGGTAATTCGGGGAGATGATGTTCCTATTATCCTATTGATTTAATTGCTGTTTGGTTGCTGAGATCATTCGAGTTCAGACTTAGCCCGTTACCGCGCTCGCGAACCCTTAATTAACAATTCTTTCTGTTACCCTAGCTTGCACATTTAATCTTAATATTTTCAGTACTGACGGTCACGGAAGTGTGGAGAGGCTATGATGGATGTTGTTTCATGATTTAGAGTGACGTACACTTAATTCCTCAAATTGGTAGGTTTACCCTTGATTGTATAGAGTAATACTTTTCATGTTAAGCATGTATTGTAAGCGTTTATGAAGTACAGAAGAAATATGCAATTTCACTGTCGAAAATGGCTTGATTGGTAAAGTTATATGGAAAAGGGTTAAACACTTCTATCGTAAGATTTGTTGTAAGTCAAATAATGTGTTTCTTGAGAACATTGTAAGAAGAGGAATATCGTGTCAGCAAATGACATGATAATCCTTTCCCGCAATGTTCACACTTGAATTAAAGCAGTCGTGACCGAGTCAATATTTGATCATTGATATTTCTGATTTTAGAGCAAATTGTTTCATCTTTTACATTTCAGAGTGGTTTGTTCATTCATCATTCGTTTGTACATACATGCGCTTGGTATGATGTAACGACTATTAAAGATAGGAAATTGAAGCTACTTATTTTCTCCATTCCGTCCATTAGAACTCACTAAAACAATAAACAGCAAGCTGGACCGATTTGGTTACAAGCCCTGTTATATGACATTTCCAACATTTTCATGTCTGCGTGATGGAAAGACATTGATCAACAATGACAACCACACATGGTATTCAAATTAATCTTTCGTTGTAATCGGCAACTTTAGACTCATCATTACCTTTTGAGTGTGAAGTTAAAACTCTGACTGTGTGGCTGCATAGGCTGACCCGAGTCTTAACGTTGCCAAAATGAGAAATTGTTGAAAATGTTACGCATGGGATCATATAGGGAACTTCGGTATGACGTCATAGCCCACTAGCCAATAAAATGGTTGGCGTTGAATCGCCCAGCTCTATTTGATTTATGTAAATATCGCCCAATCTAAATCACCTTTTTCGCTTTACTTGAAGAAAAAGGTATCAAACCAATACATTTTTGAAAAGTCAAACATTCGGACTATTCAGAAAACATGTTTGTTATGAAAATGGCTCGAATTTAGAATTAATATCAATTCTTTGAAAACACCACTATCAAAAAAGGAATAACATCGATTTGGTTGATTTTCTGCAAACATTAATCATTTTTTACCGCTGATTTGTCTTGTTTTTATTAAATCCTGATTTAATGTTTTCTTTAAAATCTTATTACTATTATTATAGGAAAATTAGGTTTATGTTTTGATTGTTTATGCGAACAAAATCGTTTGGTTAATCGGCATTGATAGTCTTTCCCAATCGCTCTTTCGCTCAAAATATAACCTTTATAAATATATCTAAATAATATCGATAACTCTATGACAAAAAATTTCGGCATGTTACAATTTTCCTTAGATGCCTTATGACATTCCCTAATTAGGGAATATTGATTCTTGAATGACAAGTGGTGTCATTATCGATTATTTGTTTGTCAAACCCTTTCACCTTGTTGAAAAACAGTGAAAAGGTACTCGATTTGCGCTAATTGAACTGTTTGAATACAAAGTGTTCAACCTGAAGATTTTCTATGATGCAAAGAATGTTCCATGACCGACGGATATATGAATTCAAAGTCGGCTTGTAAGACAAGGACGGAGGGAGGGACGGATGAATGGAAAACACACAGATAAGTGAATGACTTACGAAAGTCAGAACTTCAGACGAATGATAGAACATTGTGCACGTAACGGGAATGAATGAATGGATGAATGAATGAATGAATGAATGAATGAAGGAAGGAAGGAAGGAAGGAAGGAAGGAAGGAAGGAAGGAAGGAAGGAAGGAAGGAAGGAAGGAAGGAAGGAAGGAAGGAAGGAAGGAAGGAAGGAAGGAAGGAAGGAAGGAAGGAAGGAAGGAAGGGAGGAAGGAAGGAAGGAAGGAAGGAACGTACGAGGTTTCGAACTTAAAATACAGATGGTGCCTTTTCCTCTTAGTGCCAAGTTTAAATAGAATATTTCTATGATAATTGAATGACACCCCCTTTCACTCCTCAATGCAAACCCCCTCTGGATCCGTCAATAATTTGATTGGTTGAATGTCTACATTTCTGCTAATTATTACAACAATTCAAAAAGTACGTGTTTAAGTGACTGTAATAGTATTATAATTTCAACGAGATGGGCCTTCAGAATTGTAATCAGTAGAATGTTTCAATTCTTTAATTGCAATGTTTTGAAGCATCTGAAATAGTTTGACTTTTTGTATGACAGCATGTTATTTCTATGTCTGATTAAGCATAATATCTGATGTGTCAACCAAGATTCACACATTGTGCTTTAAAGACTAGTTGTGTCAAACTGAAAGCAACCAAACAGTGGCATATGACATGGCTTATTGATTGGTGCATTACCACGGTCAGATCAAAGAAAATAAGGAACGTGATATAACACGTTGCGGAAGACAGGGCGATCGTTATGACCCGTGCACGTGTGTGTGATAAGCGGCTACCGTTTTATGACATTGACAATATTGATTGGCGCATCCGGTTATGGTCAGATCAAAGAGATACGCCGTGTAATATAGATCATTTGGTTAGGAATGGCAAATTGTATGACACATGTTTGTGTGTTAAGCCCCGATGTTTTTCATGTCCCATAATCAAATTTCTCCGTTAGGGTTTTTATACCTAACAGTATGTGTTCGAAAAGCCGTTTCATCCGAATATCTTGGATTTGCAACATTCGCTTATTATCTAACACGACCTTAATTTCTGAACAGGTGTGTGTTTCTCCATCTTTATCAATTTGGATTTAATATTTAGACAGCTTTTGACGATTCTCAATATTCCTAGGTAAAAATGACTGGAATTATGTTGTTTAGACCATTAAGGATAAATACAAAACTTAAATCTATGTTTGGATAATTTAAGGTGGGATAAATATCGTAACTTGGAAAAAATCAACATTGAAATTCAAATTAACGCGGAATAGGTAGGATATGACATATTTCGTCGCTGAGTGGCCAAAATACCGTAAGTACAGCTTTATTCGTGTCCTATTTCCGATACTTTGGTTTCTCAACTACGATTCATTTGGATTCATATGCCTCTACGGGTGGTTATATTTCGACACAAAGTATTCGTTTCAAAGACATTGTCACATGATGACAACTGCATAACCAAAAGAAGGGTTGATTTATCTACATTTTGACACATTTATCACTTGGAATAAATCATTACAAATGTATAATCTTACTTCTTGAAAATTGGACTTTTTGCTCTTTGTGTATGTAAAAATGGTTGGCAACGCCAACCACTCATATTTTGATGACGTCATCAGTACCTGTGCCGAAGTCCCCTATTCGCTTTTCGATGATTTTTGGCAATAATATGCCACCATAGTCTGATATTGCACTTTGTCCTACTTGATTTGTATTTATTTTTTCATCGAACATTTCTGAAACCAATATTTTAACAGAAATAATTCTAGTTTTCTCTTTTATCATTTATAGATAAGTATAAAAATAATCAAATGCTAATTTCATCCATATCTTGCAAATAACAGCTTTTCTATGTGGTATTAAAATTTCGAAGATTATTCTTAATCTCAACAGAGTTTCGATTGGAAGTAGTCCAAACGCTTTCGGTTTGGTGTCAAAGACTGGAGATGACATCGGTTATTCTTTGCTTATGTTCCCTCTGTTTTCTTGTGTGTGGCGTGTTTGCTGGCAAGGGGGACGAAGATGAGGGTCCGGTTATTCCACCCAGTAACTGTGAAGGTTAACTATGTTTGCGATTTTCGTTTGAAGTGAAAAAACTTTTCTACTTTCACTTTGAAATAAATGTTGGAGATAAACATTTTAGCATGTTGTCATGATACCATTATTCTTTTCTATAGAATATTCTTGTAAACGAATATATTTCATTTTTTTATTCAATTTTACATATACATCAATTAATGAATTAATATTGCTCGTTGGATGATTCAACAGGAAGATAAATGTCATTCAAACCAGCTGTTAATTTCCCAGGGGAAATCTTCTTAACTTCCTGATAAATGTGGAGTCATTTGATTGGTGGAATAAAGCTTATTTTCTAACATACATGTATCAAATATATTTACTCTATTTTCAAAGCTTGTGTATAAGTTAAACATGAAACCATTTTATATTTAAAGCCGTTTTCAACTATAGAAAAATGTAGGGAAAGGGGGAACTCATTTAAAAAAAAAAATTCTGTTTAAACATGATTCACAATTCACATTTATTCTGAAAGGATAAAAAAAAAAAATAAAAATACAATTACTTGTATCTTGTCCATTTTTTTTTCTACATGGCTTATAGGCTGCTCTATTTGATATTTTGACCACACCAAAACAGTTTTAACACAAGCCCTGTGTTTGGGATGAAAAAAGATTGCAAACTGTTTGCCAATTATTTCCCGCTTGCACACAAGTGCACATGCAAAGTGGGGGTATAAATGGCAAACAGTTTGCAACATTTCGTCATCCTGAAGGTAGGGCTGGGTTTAGGGTCAAAAAGGCCCAATGACAAAAAGGCCCACTGTACAAAAAGGCCCAGTGACAAAAAGGCCCGGGTCAAAAAGGCCCAGTCCAAAAAGGCCCACTATGAAAAATGACCAAAAAGGCCCACTGTCAGAATTGAATAAAAGAGGGTTATTCCGGTTAAAATATGATGTTATAGAGAGTAAACTTTTGGTTATTGCTTGAAATGAAATAGAAAAGCAGACGAAAGAGCCTGGGAGATATTTCTTTTGATAAATTACAATGTATATATTACATGTCTTTTGCTTCGTAGCATCATTCCTTATCCTCACATTTGTTAAACTTCATTTCACTCATGGATGATAATACATGTAGGCTACCTGGCAAACAGATTAATATGAAACAGTTATTTCATTAGTGACATTGTAAAATCATTTCTATCCATTTCGTGTTCAAAATGAAACCAAAAAGATAACCAATAGGACGTTTTTATATTCAAATTATTCAAAATGATTTAAAAATAAGATGCAATGATAATCAACATATATATAAATCTAAGTCTAACACATATATGAAGCATTGAAGATCAGTATTTGTGGGCATATTTGTCACATTTAAGAGTGGGCCCTTTTGGACTGGGCCTTTTTGGTCAACTCTGATAGTGGGCCTTTTTGACCCGGGCCTTTCTGACCTGGGCCTTTCTGTCACTGGGCCTTTTTGACCCGACACCGTAGGGCTGGGAGTTTGTGGTTTCTTACTTGCCTACTATGATTTCTGTTAAATGATTTATATAACATATATTAGAGAAGTCTAATATTTTTGTGATTTTTAGTTTGCAAGTATTTAGCCACAGAGTTGAAAGATCGGCTTATTGAAACTGGAAAGTCCAAAGAAGTTTTGGAGACAGGTCATGGACTGGATACAAAGAAGAAAAAAGTAAAATATAATAAATCGTAAGTAATAGGCTCACTGGTATTTTCACATAACTACTGTATAAAATACGTTATCTTCCGATAGGTGGCATTTTTCAAATACTCTTCGGAGAATATGACATGCGCAGACAATGGTATAAAATATAAAAATAAACAAACAAAAAATTGACTATCACTACCTATTGATTTGCCAGCTTCAGGGTTTAAGATGCCATCAACAAAATGGGGTCCCAAGGACTCAATTAGTCAGCTCAAAGGGGTCCTTGCAAAATGTTTGGGAGTCCCTGTTTTGAACCATCAACATGTTTTTGAGTAAATATTAACCCTTGTCATGCTGAACCCAGAATATTCCTGCCTTGACAGGAGCTATAGACCCACATCAGCCTGCATATATGTGCAGTCTGATGTTAGTCTACACCACCTGTTTCTCACTTTCAAACCAGAATTGTCAATAGATTTAGTTTTTCAAATAAAAATTGACATACAGTTGTTACTTTAAGTGCTTTTTGCCCTTTGATTTTGATGCAATTTTTCAGCCCAAATTTATTCAAACCAGAATTGTCAATAGATTTAGTTTTTCAAATAAAAATTGACATACAGTTGTTACTTTCAGTGCTTTTTGCCCTTTGAATTTGATGCAATTTTTCAGCCCAAATTTATTCAGCATGACAAGGGTTAAGATATTTCTTTGATTGCAGGGAATTGCGGCTGATTGAGGCAATGGAAAATCCCCATATCTGTGATAGAATACTGGACTACAATGTACATAAAGAGAGAAAAGGAAGTCTGCGATTTGCAAAAGGGATGAGCGAGACTTTTCAAACTCTACACGGTCTGGTGTAAGTATATGTATGAAGTTAATGTGATGAATGACTTAACTAATAATTTGATGGTTCAGTGCAAAACAGTTGTAACTGCCTATATGTTTATAGGCAGTTATAACTGTTTTGCGCTGAGCCATCAATATGGCATTGTCTTTAAATTTGGAATTTTTTTTTAATCATTTCAAACCTGTCCCTGCTTTTTGTCGAGCTTTAATAGAAAACTTGATTAGGTTATAACCAGCATTTTTCTAATTTTCCCACCACTTTTATAAATTTAAGAGCAATTATTCCCAACTACTTTATCAGTATCTTTCACTTTAATTTGATTGCAAAATAAACTATGTAAAGTGATCACTTTGGAATACAGTTTCAATTTTAGCCCATTTTCTCTAAAGCCTTCCTGCAGACACTTCTCAGGGAGTCATTTAAGAGACAAACTTTTTTCCCATCATTTCATTGAGGTATGATACTGAAAATCTAATCACACTGCAGTGGTTCTGAAATAAGCTGCCATAGTTGTCCAAGTGGTCCATTAAGCTGCATGGACAAGCAGATTTCCTTGCTAAGTTGTCTGTGGACAAGTGAGAAATCTCAAGAGAAAAACTGTAATATTTTCTTATAGTAAAAGTTACAGGTGGCAGTATCAAAGAAATTATAAGAATAATAATCATTAAGTAATGACTATATTTAGCATATATATAAATTCTTATGATAAAAAACGGACAAGAATGTTTTTGAATAGGACAAGCCAGATTGTGATTGTCACTTGCCATTGGACAAGTTAACTTTCAAAATATTTCAGAAACCCTGCACTGTAAAAATACGCATTTCAAATTCATATATAAGTGTGATAAGGGGTTTAGTTTCATTCCTCCATGAACCAAAAAATCTCATCTATTTAAAATTTGATATTATCCAGAAAAATGTAAATATTTTTCTATGAAATGAAACAGATTTCCACTCAGATGGCCATCTGTCTACCTGTTTATCTGTCTGTATGCCTGCCCGAAACTTAACATGACTTGTGAACTGAGCACTTCCATGTTACTTCACATTTTAGTTACAATGCTAATACATGTATATGGTATTCAGCTAGCTCACAACAGGACATAATTCCAGATTATTTCATTAAGGTCAAGGTAGAAATTTTAACCCTAATTTCCAAACATAACTTGAAAAACTTAACTTTCAAATCAGACTAAAATTTCATCTGAAGTATCTGTAAAGTAAGTATTCAAGGTTCAATGTTCATATCTGGTCATATAAAGTTTAAAGTGCCCTGCGTTCAGAATGACCAAACAGTGTAGACTGTTTGCAAATTATACCCGGCTTTGCGCATGCATTTGCATGCAAAAGTGGGGTTAAATAGGGAACTAGTTTGCACCATTTGGATATCCTAAACACAGGGCTGATGTTTACCTACAAGACTTAATCATTTTCTTTATTTTAAATAGTATTCAAGATACCATATATCTTATTTGGCACGATTTCATAGATTTGGTCATTTATTGTCAGAGACAAGGTCATTATTTAAGGTTGTTTGTCAATATCAAACTTTCAAAGAAATGTTGGGGGGTTTAAGGAGCATAAATGTCCAACAAAGATATATTCATTTTACAATCTGATCATTTTGAATTCTTTTCTGCCACATCTTAATTATATTTCTGCCTGGTAATGAGGTTGTTGTTTGATTCCCAGGCATAAAGGAGTTAAAGTAGTGATGGATGTTCCGTATGAATTGTGGAACGAGACTTCTGCAGAAGTTGCAGAGTTACAGCGGAGAGTAAGATATAGTCAAGAGTGACAATAATCTTTATGTGTTATCTTTTAACCAAACCCCCTGCTGTTGGTACTAATTGGAATTGTCTCATTTGACTTTTATCAAATCCTTGACAATCACTTTTCCTATGCTGTTGAAGACTTATAACTTCAAAAAACTTTTTTGTAATATATGAAAAAATTGCTTGTGACATGACAAAGATTTTTATTTTTTATGGATTTAAAAAAAATCGCCTGCAACTTATTTGAAAATGGATCAGTCTAAAATGTGTATGTCTGGTATTCGGTTATAATGGAATCCTTCCCTGTATTTTTTTTCCCCTGGAAAGACAAAACCTTTTTCTAGCTAGCTAACTGTCCCATGAATGTCTCATGGAATAGGATTTTTACCTAGCTTGTCTCTGCTTCCCTCCCTCTCCCTTTTCACCCTTTTGTGTCTTGTTTGTGTGTTTCAGGGATAAAGGGGTGAAGGTTGATTTAGGGATTCCCTATGAATTATGGGATACCCCTTCAGCAGAGGTTACACAGCTACAAAGACAAGTAAGACTAGAAAAGGGCAGTAATTTATCAAGGTTTTTGAATCAAATAACATAAGAACCCTAACCAATGACTAACAGTTTTTATCCCAGCACAGATGCGCACCTGCCAGTAATACCCGAAAGGGGAGTTAGGCAGTATATATAGATAGATAGAAATTGAAAAATTATGAAGAATTTAATTCTTTATCATAAGAGATACAGATAGAGGGGATATTTTGGATTTAGATCAACGTAATTCAGAAATTATAGCACAAATCCTATGTTGTTGTTACTACTTGGAATCATTTTGTCAAGGCAATTCAAATGATGCATTTCAAGGTCAGAAATTTGCATGTTTGACAATTGTTGTCCTTGTTCAACCAGTGTCTGTTACGTGAGTTACTACCAAAATTAATGTTTGTTGTCTCCTCATAAATATCAAAATGTAATTTGAGAGCCATCACAATTAACCAAGATCATTTTGCAATGTGAAAACCTTTTGTAATAATTTTCATATTTCTTAGTTTCAACTAAATTTGCACCAAAAATGTTCAGCCTCATTCATGGAAAAAATACACAATGTACATGTAGTAAGATTAAGAAAACAACTTCCAAAGTATGTTTTAGAAATAATTCAGAGGAAAATCTTAATTCATCTTATTACTTCATTACTGCTATAATAGAAGCTAAACTTGGGCTTTTTGCTAAAAGAAAACCTAAATCATATAATGATTGAAATTAGCTTCATATAAAAAAAATCTCTCCTCCAATTCTGAGGTTAATTCCTTAAAGGATTCTAACAGGAAAAAAACCTCAAACTGTATGAACCGAAGCTAAGACTTAAAAGTGAGACAGATATTTTGCGTAAGATAAAAGGTACAAAATTTTGCCTATTTTTGGCAAAGTTGAAGAGGAGAAATCTTGAACTACCGTATATGTGTCATTTTGATCAAATCGGAGTAATGTCTCTTTGAATATAGGAGTTAACCTTACGATATTTTTTTAAAAATCTTCGTTTTTTCCTACAAATACAGTAAGAGTACTGATGTATAACTAGTTATGTTAAAAGAAATTTAACCCTTCTCATGCTGTTCAGTGCATATCAAGGTGTGGGTGCAAAACTATTGTTAGTATTTTAAACGAACTGTCCGCAACTGAAGCATAGCTGAAAAATATCTGTAGTGAGCTGATGTTGAACCCACGCCAATAACAATATTCAAATAAATGGTTTACAGGTCCAATGCGCTAACCACTGAGCCAAAGAAGATCTTCCCTGACGCAGGTGTCAGACATTGTATTTAAACCTACAAAGCTATGCAGGACAGTGGCGAGAGCTGTCTTCCATAACATTAGTGCTTATATATTCATAGGTACTTGCAATAGTTTTGTGCTGACCCCTTGATATTCCTGCTGTACACTAACCCTTGGTAGACAGTATTGACTTAGATTAGCCTACATTTTCTAATTTCTAAATGGCTTGGAAAACTGGAGTTAGACTGGGTGAAATGTTCAGAATAAAGGCTATTAGTTAGAAAAAGAATTTAAACTCAGCTGGACAAGAGTTAAGATAGCCTTAACATCCTGTACAGTCTGTTTTCTGTTATTTCAGTGTTATACAGTGGTAGAAGAGCATGAGGATACAGTCTCAGACTGGTATTATAACCATCAAGAGGAAGATATTGTAGACTTTCTGTGTAAAAAACATGTACTCAAACATCAGGACCAAAGTGAGTACCATATAATTGAGTGGACTTTCCTGTGTAAAAAAAAAACCAACATGTACTCAAACAGCAAGACCAAAGTGAGTACCATATAATTGAGTAGACTTTCCTGTGTAAAAATATGTACTCAAACATCAAGACCAAAGTGAGTACCATATAATTGAGTAGAACTTCTGAGTAAAAACATGTACTCAAACATCAAGAACAAAGTGAGTAACATTATTTGTCGTATATTTCTTTGTAACAAGAGGGCCAGAATGACCCTAAATCGCTCACCTGGACTTTATTTGTCCAGTGGAACCCATCCAAGTAACTTTCTGACAAAGTTACATTCATATTTGCCTAATTGGTGAAGAGGACATATTATTCAAAGAATTTAAAGTGAAAATAGACCCTGCCCATCCATTCTTTACAAAGGAAACTAAAAATAAGGCACGCCCTGCCATACCCATTTTTATGGCCCAATCAAAATTTTGCAACATAATTTTAAAGAGGGTCATGAAAGGAACATTCAGGTAAATGTTCATTGAAATCGGCCCAGTGGCTCAGGAGAAGTTGTCTTTCAAAAATTTCAGGGTCAAAATAAGGCCTGCCCTGCCACGCTCAAATCTTTGGGACAATTAAAATTTTGCAAACAATTTTTAAAAACAGTCATCCAAGGAACATTCAGGTAAAGTTTCATTGGAATTGGCCCAGTGGTTTAGGAGGAGATGTCATTCAAAGATTTCGTGCTCAAAATAAGCCCTGCCCTGCCATGCCCACATTTATCGGCCAATCAAAATTTCACGAACAATTTTCAAAAAGGGTCACCTAAGAAACATTCTGGTAAAGCTTCATTGAAATAGGTACCGTGGTTCCGGAGGAGATGTCATTCAAAGATTTCGGGCTCAAAATAAGCCACGCCCATATTTATGGGCCAATCAAAATTTCACCAACAATTTTTGAAAAGGGTCATCCAAGAAACATTCTGGTAACATTCTGGTAAAGTTTCATTGAAATCAGCCCAGTGGTTCAGGAGGAGATGTCATTCAAAGGTTTCGGGCTCAAAATAAGCCCTGCCCTGCCACGCCCACAATTAGTGGCAAATCAAAATTTTGCACATAATTTTTGAAAAGGGTCACCCAAGCAGCATTCTGGTTAAGTTTCATTGAAATTGGCCCAATGGTTTAGGAGGAGATGTAGTTCAAAGATTTCGGGCTCAAAATAAGCCCGGCCCTACAACGCCCACATTTATGAGCCGATCAAAAGTTTGCGAACATTTTTTGAAAAGGGTTAAGGAACATTCTGGTAATGTTTCATTGAAATTGGCCCAGTTATTTAGGAGGAGATGTTATTCAAAGATTTCAAAATGAAAAAATGCCACGCCCTGCCACACCCACATTTATTGGCCAATCAGAATATAGCGAACAATTATTAAAGAGGGTCACCCAAGGAACATTCCGGCAAAGTTTCATTGAAATTGGCCCAGTGGTTCAGGAGAAGAACAAGTTTTTCTAAATTGTTGACAACGGGCAACACCCTAAAAGCTCCCCTTGAGCACGTTGTGCTCAGGTGAGCTAAAAATCTCATCCAAAAAGGATCTCCTCAAACATGAAGTTTAAAGTGAGTGTCACTTGAATTGATTTATTTTGCATGTGAAAACTTGAGGACCAAAGAGAGTACCTCTTAAATTAGATATTTTCTATGCAAATAAACATTTTATCAAACATGAAGCCCAAAGTGAGTACAATTACAGATTATCATATACAAAGATTTTTTATTATTTTCTGTCATATATGATATGTTCTATATATCAGTTAAAACCTTAACAAAAAGAACCAAGGGATTTTGGTAAGCAAACTTTTCATAGCACCAAAAGATTATATGCTCATCAGTAAAATGTAACCTTTTCAAGTGTAAAAACCTCTGTTGTGGGTACTTACCGATATTTGTGACCCAACACGCAAAAAGGACCATCTTGGCTGTACCAACCCTAGTCAGAGTGCGCTGTCTGTGTAAACTGATTAGGGGCGAAACTTGATATATTTGAGTGCAGACTTCCTTGAAATTTGACTAGTCTTAAATTGCGTTGTCTGGTAATGAGTTTACGTAATTGAGACTGTTACAAATTCAACAATAATTTATTATATATCTTTTATAGGTTGTTTACAGGAAGTTTATGTACCAAAAGGTGAGATAGAAGAAGATAAATCAGAAGAAAAGGAAGATAAAAAAGAACAGAAAAAGAAGAAGAAATCCAAAGGTAAAACACTACTTAAGGGAAAAAAAGCTGGGAAATAACAGCACATGATATAATGATTATTCCATGTTTTTTCTCGTCAACACCCGGTTTTTGTCTGTAAATGTATGCCTATAAAAACCTGAAAACATACACTTTATGCACTAATGATAAATAACAAATTTAGACAGTCATCTCTCACTTGTCTGGAGACTCAAGAATTGTTGGCTTATTCCTTAATAGATATAACAATAATCTTCTGTGTTATGGAGAAAGAGGGCTTGATGTGAAGGACTTGTTCAATATGATGACAACACTCTTTGTTCTATTTTCAGGGAAGAAAGGAGAAAAGGGTACCAAAGAGGAGTTATGACATCTCAACAGTATCATTATTACATTTGTATATATCACATTCGTCATGTAAACATCTTTAAATTGAAGGTCTCTGCTGTCAATCAAACTAGAGCTGCTTGAGCAGCTGATTTGCTGCTCCACAGGCCTGGTCCTACTGATATGATGAGAATTTCATAGTGAATGAAGGAATTATTTAATTAATTAATTATCCCCCACCTTTTTCAATGAAAGGATAAAGTAATGGTCTCCATCCGTCATTCCCTCGTTCCATGGATCCGAGGTTGCGTCACTAAACTTTCCAGAGCATACTCCTAAAGTATAATAGCTATCAACTTGAAACTTAATGGGTGGATAGATCTCATGGAGGAGAAGTGCAGTGCACAAGAATTACAACTTTTGCTTGCATAGTTTTGGAGTTAATGCCCTTTGTCATTTTTGATACTTAGATTTTGTCAGGAGCATATCTCCTAAAGTATAATAACTATCAACTTGAAATTTTATGGGTGGATGGATCTCATGGAGGAGAAGTGCAGTGCACAAGAACTACATTTCTTGCTTGCATAATTTTAGAGTTATTGCCCTTTGTTATTTTAAAGACTTAGATTTTGTTGGGGGCCAATCTCTTAATGTACAAAAGAATCCTTAATCTATTTGGCTTCAGTTTACTATCCAGCTTTTGCGGCGGGGCATGGCCATATCCGACATGGCTCTTCTTTTAAAACTTTTATTTCAAGTAAATAAATATTTAGAAGGGTCACATGCTGAAATATTTCTGCAAAGAAAAATTCAAAATTGATGAATGAAATATAGAAAATTGACCTCCGTCTGTTGAATACATACTTTTCATCCAATCACAGTAATTTTGTGCAACATGATTAAATGTCACTAAAGGAACATTCCAGCGATATTGAGTTGAAACCACCAGTATGATTATGAGTAAATGATTATTAAAGTTTCCACTATATAACATATAGAGAAATGACCTTCGCCAATAAAATACAAATTTTTCTTCCAATCTCAATTTTTTTTTATACGCCGCCGGAGGCGGACGTATATTGGCGTCATCTTCTCCGTCTGTCCGCCCACCTGTCCGTCCATCCACTTTTCTTGTCAACGCAACTCCTCCTAAGTTTCTGGCTGGATCTTCTTGAAACTTCGTCAATGTTATCACCTCAATTGGTAGATGTGCATGAAGGAAGGATTTTATGGTTCGTAGATTTTTGCCTGAGTTATGCACCTTAAAAACTTAGTCTCTGGGGCTTAATGTCTGTCCACTTTTCTTGTCAACACAACTCCTCCTAAGTTTCTGGCTGGATCTTCTTGAAACTTCGTCAATGTTATCACCTCAATTGGTAGATGTGCATGAAGGAAGGATTTTATTGTTCGTTGACTTTTGTCTGAGTTATGCCCCTTAAAAACTTAGTCTCTGGGGCTTAATGTCCGTCCACTTTTCTTGTCAATGCAACTCCTCCTAAGTTTCTGACTGGATCTTCTTTAAACTTGGTCAATGTTATCACCTCAATTGGGTAGATGTGCATGAAGGCAGGTTTTAATGGTTCATTGATTTTTGCCTGAGTTATGCCCCTTAAAAACTTAGTCTTTGGGGCGTATTCCCTGAATTATGCCCCCTTAAAACTTAGTGTCTGGGGCTTATTGAAATTGCAGCCTTGTGAATGCAACTCTTCCTAAGTTTCTGGCTGGATCTAAATGAAACTTGGTGGATGTTATAACCCGAAATTGGTAGATGAGCATGAAGTAAGGATTTTATGGTTCATTAATTTTACCCTAAATTATGCCCCCTTAAAACTTAGTATCTGGGGCTTATTGAAATTGCAGCCTTTTGAACGCAAGTCCTCCTTACTTTTTGTCTTTATTTAAATGAAACTTGGTCAATGTCATCACCATAATTTGTAGATGTACATGGATCAAGGATTTTATGGCTCATTTATTTCCCTGAATTATGCCCCCTTAAAACTAAGTGTCTTGGGCTTATTGAAATTGCAGCCTTGTGAAGGCAACTCCTCCTAACTTTTTGTCTTGATTTAAATGAAACTTGGTCATTTTGAATTTGGTTCTGTCAAAATAAATAGTGTCTACAATTATTTTCGTGAAACAGCAGCAAAGTGGCGGCGTATTTTGTGACTATGGCACTCTTGTTGTAATCTGATGAAGGGTCCCCAAAGGATCATGCACTGGAATCCATGCCACTGATATCTGTTTTATTTTAGTAAACCCGAGCAATAAAGGTGACTTTAATTGTGTCTTTTTCTTGTTATTTGTTTTTTTTATTTTTCAAATGATGATCAATTTTGCATAATTTGATTTCCTTTCAGAAAATTTAAGTCAAAGTTAAGTGTGTCCATAGAACTCTATTAATAAAATGGGGTTTTATTTCGGGATTTAAATTGCAACAATGTATGAATAAAGGTGTTAATTTTACAAGACAATGGTCACAAACTGTTGAAATGTATAAGTGTGCACTTGGACAATAGGTTAATTAAATTAGATTGACTATATTAACTGGTCGGTTGGCGACGATAAGATTGTAACTTCAGCTTCCATTTGGTTGTTTTGTCGTCAATCCATTTCTTTCTGTGAAGATCATATATTAAGAGATTTCTCCAAGGTGTGTTTTCTTTTACGTCATTTGCAGGTAGTAACAATCCGCAAAATTAAATCGCCACAAAAAAGCCTGATATTAACAAAATATGAACATTTCTAGTCGCAAACTTTTCTAGGTTTACAGTATTCCTAGTGCTGGATAGTAACAGCAAATCAAAATCGACATTTGAAAATTCCATTAAATTAAAGTCAGAGTAATGAATATTTGTCTAGAGGATGATATGGTCAAAGAAGCATGTGCAAAGTTTCCAAGCAATAGCCAAAGAAGAAACAGAGTTAGAACTGATATACAACAATTGCACATAAAAACTTATTTGCCAATTTTTTAGTCTGAAAAGGGTTAATATTCCATTGAATAAGTTACCACAGAGTTATGAGTCTAGGGGCTGATATGATGGTCAACGAAGCATGTTTAGTTTCCAAGCAATAACTAAAGTAAACAGAGATATAACGGCCCTGTGTTCGGGATGACGAAACGGTGAAAAAGTGTTTTCCAATTATACCCAGTGTTGCATGTGCAGTTGCATGCAATGCAGGGAAAAATTGGAAAACTGTTTGCACTGTTTTGTCATCATGAATGCAGGGCTGATATACAACAGTTACACATAAAAACTTACCGTATCTGCAAATTTCGAAGTACAAAAAAGGGTTAATTTTCCACTAAATAAGATATCACAGAGTTATGAATCTTTGTCAAGGGGCTGATATTATGGTCAGAAAAGCATGTTCAAAGTTTCCAAGTAAGAGCTGAAGAAGAAACAGAGATATAACTGATATACAACAATTGCACATAAAAACTTAACCAAGAATTTTCTAAGTCCAAAAATGGTTAAAATTCCACTAAATTCAATATCAGAGTCATGAATCTTTGTCTAGAGGCCGGTATTATGGTGACAGAAGCATGTTCAAAGTTAAAAACACAGTAGAAACAGGTATTTGATGCACTTGCAAGTTTAAACTTTACCAAAGCATTACGTCGATGCAGACACCAACGCCAACATCCATTTGTCCTGAATAGCCCCCCTGTTCTACGAATAGTAGAGCTAAAAGGGGGATTAAGCGCATTGTTAATTTTGGACTTTGTTGTTCATTTATCTGATACTTTTTATGTGAGAGCACTTATTATACCCCCCACCTACGAAGTAGAGGGGGGTAAATTGGTTTCACCATGTCTGTCTGTCTGTCCATCTGTCCGTCCATCCATCCGTCCGTCCGTAGACCTTTTCGTTTCCGGACTCTAACTCAAGAACCAAATGACCTACAATCATGAAACTTTATACAAATGTTCCTTATGACCCAAGGAAGTGCCCTATTGTTTTTGGGTCATATAGGTCAAAGGTCAAGGTCACAGTCAGCCTTTGTTCAATTTTCATTTCCGGACTCTAACTCAAGAACCAAGTGGCCTGCAATCATAAAACTTTATACAAATGTTCCTTATGACCCAAGGAAGTGCCCTATTGTTTTTGGGTAACATAGGTCAAAGGTCAAGGTCACAGTCAGCCATTGTTCAATTTTCGTTTCCGGACTGTAACTCGAGAACCAAATGACCTACAATCATGAAACTTTATACAAATGTTCCTTATGACCCAAGGAAGTGCCCTATTGTCTTTGGGTCATATAAGTCAAAGGTCAAGGTCACAGTCAATTTTTGTTCAATTTTCATATCTGGACTCTTAACTCAAAAACCAAGTGACCTAGAATCATGAAACTTCATGCAAATGCTACATATGACCTCAATATTAGTTACAAACACATCCTGCACTAATAGCACTTGCATTCTGACAAAGCGCTTGTGGGGGGTATTAGTCCGCTCTGCGATAGTTCTAGTTTGTGCAGTTTATTCTGTCTGTGACAGCTTTTGTTGTAAGAAGCAAGTTGACAAACTGATATCATATAGTGATGGGCAGATTAATCGATTATAATTGATGATAAGTTGGTTTGGGTTTCGGCATGTTATAATGGCTAAACAATTTTGTAATCAATTAATCAGTTCCTTACACTTAAATGAAAGCCATTATATTATGTTTTTTGAAACTGACAACAGTCTGATGTTTCACGCTGCGCCATGAAGTTAGTAGAAAAAATCTACAGAAAGAGTCTATAGGTCATAAGTTTTAACTAAAAATTCATATTCTATTCTTCAAAGGGTGATACTGGGAGGGCTTAATTAATTTCTAAGAAAACAATTGTACAATTAATAATTAGTTAGTTAACTCTTCCAACTGAAAACCAATATTTATCGTAAATTGAAAATGTTTAAGACAAGAAAATACAATGTACATTGTTATGCAATATGTTTATTTCTTTTATATGCCAAAATGAATTCCAACATGTTAGCCCTATTGTAATATTTTTGATAAACTTTTAAATTATATTACTAAGTCTTTCTGTTTACTTTCATTGACAATCATAACTTGTTAAAATGCCTGCAACAAAGTAATTTGGTATCTATCCGATTACCTAATGCAGACCATCTAGGAAGAAGCAAAAAGGTCAGACTATGGCTTGATGAATACTGATGTCATATAAAAGGTTCATAAATCTTTCATCAAAGTCAAAGGTCAATTTATATAATTGGCATCCTAAGCACCAGTTTCTATCAAAGTCATTTACTTGATCTAATTTCTCAATGATTATAAAATGTCACTTGATATCAAAGCCTTCAGTGTCAGACAGCAATATATTTGTGAAGGCATTCATGTCTGTATCACACTTCTTGTCTGAATCTAAAATGGCAATTATACATTCTTGTGTACTTCTTAGCTAGGCTGATTTCGGAAAAAAAAAACCTGAGGTAATTTGATCACCTTGGTGTTGTTTGCATTGGCGTTGGCACAATTCTTACACAAGGTAATTAAGTATGGATAACACAGCTAAATAACTTGTGCATACTAGATGTAGTTTATTCTTTAATCACTATTGTAAATTAAGAGGTTACAGCAATCATTGTTCCTCATCAACTTAAGTGAGTTTTTGTTAAGATAGATTGAAAAGGAACAAAAGCCTAAAGAGGTCCTGTATCTCTCCACTGACTGAAAGATCTTCAGATTTAAAAGTTATATTCAAAACAAGAAGTAATCAACAATGTATATTCAAAGATAAAGATTCTGAAGCAATAATCATGCAATATTCATAATTTCTGTGACTGAATATTGAGAAAGGCCTTGCTTCACCTGTATTTACATTCTGAACAACACTCGGCAAATCTTACAATCAACCTTGGATGTACATAGATTATTTATAGAATTTACAGGATAACCTTGGAAAAACTCAATGACATCACATAAAGCGGCGTTAGCCCTAGAAACTTTGAGTGAAAACATTTGATGTCGCCAATGCTACTCATTTAAGTCACTGACGTGAAATCATCACATCCTTATATAGATATCTTTAGATTCTTACATAACAGCATAAATATTAATGTTTGAGATTGATTTGTTTTGACGAATCATTCTCAAAAATTAAGATTTTCAGCCATTATTTACTGTGGAAATATAATTCTAAAAATAGTGCATATAGTTTCCATGCTAGTTTTTCTTACACTATCCTCCTAACAAAATTCACAATTTTTTTACATACGCATCTGCCTTATATACATCTGAGGTCTTGTGCAGTTTACGGAAATTGCTGAGTGATGTTCCAAATGCTGTTTTTATTGGTCAATTAAAGTTTTTCTTGAACAAAATAGAAGCGTCACACAAGGAATTGGTAAGTCAAGATTCATTGAAATTGACTGATTTGTTTAGCAGGAGATTTCAAACTGAAAATTGGCTAAATCGAGCCACCCTCATATTCATTGGCAAATTAAAATTTCATGAACAACATGGGAGAAGGGCAACACAAGAAATATCGTGCCAAGGTTTATTAAAATGGCCAGTTACTTTTACAGGAGAAATCTGTTGAAAGTGAAAATTGGCTACACTCTGCCATGCTCATTTTATGAGCCAATCAAATTTTTGTGAATAACTAGGGAGATTGACCACTTAAGGAACAGTAAGGACAAATTTCATTGGTGGTCAATTGGTAAGGAAGGACAGGATTTTTATAGATTTCAAAGTGAAAATTTTAACCAGGCCCTGTCACAGCTACACAGGCCCTGCCACACAAAAATTTATGGAGCAATAGAAATTTCATGAATAACTTATGAGAAGGGTTTCCCAAGCAACATCTATGCAAAATTTCATTGAAATTGGCGGATAGGTTTTGGTGGGGGAGATTGGTGAACAACCTTGAACAATCATCAAGTTTCATTGAAGTTGGCACATTGGTCTGGGAAGAGATTATTAAACATTTGAAAATTTTAACCTCGCCATGTCAAGCCCATATTAATGGGTCACCCATATTTGTGTGAACAACTCACAAGGGTCACTCAAGGAACATCCATGCCAACTTTTGTTGATATTGGTTCATATGTTTTGGAGGAGATAATTTTTAATCAAAATTTACAACGCCCTGCCACACCCATATTTACCAACTGTTCAAAAGGTTCACCCAAGGAACATTTCTTGAAAGTCAGTCAAAATAATCGAATCTGTTTTGGAGAACATGTTCAACAAAAGTTTACACTCAGCCAAAATAATATGTAAACAATAACTCACAATTAAGCCATATAATGTAGAGGTGTAAATTGCCCATACCAGCCGTGTATAAGATGGGTTTAATACATTTGCAGACAGACACAATTATCAGGGCTACTTGTCTAGGGACAAGGAGATACTCAGGCAAATCTTGGAAAATTGTACACTTTGTATACTGGAAATATACTGCATATCAATGACTCAGCCAGAACAATTGTAACTGCCTATATGTTTTTAGGCAGATTTCGCAAATCTAAAATTTAAATTAATTTGATGATATTAATAAGTTGTTATTTATAAAAGCTCATTTATATTATCTTTTATGTGAATACATTAAAACAAGTATTAAAATAGAATTGCGGCTTTAATCTCAAGTTGAAATTGGAGAAAATTTTGAATTGAGAATGAGAAAAGTTTTACATCCTAGGGCCCTGATACATAAAGACCAACAAGTTATAATAAGAATAAATATTTAATAAACTATCTCATTTTGAATACAAAGGAATCACATAATAAAGTTATTTGTACATTACTAAGATGCCTTAATTTTTTTACTGGGAATAATTTTAGAGATCAACTTATTAAAGTTTGAAAGCATTCATAGATAAAAAGAGAATTCATATACAGTAAAACTTGTGTTAAGCGACCACTTAAGGGACCACCAAAATGCAGTCTTTTATGGGAATGGTCGCTTAATACAAAATATCATGATAAATTTTGATAGCATTTAAAGGTTATCTTTCAAGTCTTACTGAATCCCATGATGTTCGACATAGAATAGTCTTATTGAGACGATTCTAATGGGTTCTAACATCATAAGATTCAATAGTCTTATTGAGACGATTCTTATGGGCTCTAACATCATAAGATTCAATAATAACCCTTTTTGTTAAGAATGTCATCTTTTTCACAGATTTTGCTTACAGTGAAGGAAAGTTTTATGGTGGTCACTTTATAAAATTGGTCTCTTAATAGACCTGGTAGCTAAAGCAATATCAACTGTAATTGCATAGCTACATTTTATTTCTGTAACAAACATTCATCAGAGAGAGCCTTGCTTTACACATGTATACAATCGCTCCTTAATGATGTCATAATGATGTAATCTACAGTAAAACTTTTGTTAAGCGACCACTTAGGGGACAACCAAAAAGTGGTTGCTTATGGAAATGGTCGTTTAATACAGTATTTCGTGATAGATAAGACAGGTCATTTCGAAACATATATAGATTGTCGCATAAGTCTTGCTGGATTCTATGATGTTTGAACCTATCAGTATCGTCTCACGGAGAGGATTCAAATGGGATATAACAGCATAAGATTCAATAATAAACAATTTTTTTTGCTTCCATCAAGGGCCTTTTTATGATGGTTGTTTAATAAAATTGGTCGCTTAATAGAAGTGGTTGCTCGATCAATATCCACTGTATATGAATGTCACTTGGGCAAATTAAAATCCTATTTAGGTGAAAGAATCTGTTTCAAGGTTTTGAGACAAGCTGATCTTTACCTTGTCTAGAGTAGCAAAGCAATGAGCTTGCCAAGGCTCGCTTAATAAATGCTTGCTAAATAAGTTTTCGATTCTAGATTTAGTTAAGATTAGCTTGTCAGAAGTAAAATCTCGTGAAGGATCCAAATAAATATGATTAATCAACTGTATGGCTGTATAGCTAAAAACCTTGAAATTTCTGTCTAACATAAAGTTGAACAAAAATTTGCTGAATCGATATTTGCATAAGCCTTCAATTACAGTTCTTACACATAATCCATAGGTGAAATTTCTTCAGTGCATGTTTACTGGCCATTGTTGGGTGTTCACAATTTAAAGAGTTTGAATTCACTAGCATCCAACATGTGACCCATCAAGTGAAAAGGGACCATCTGGGTAATGTGTGAAGTGAAGACTTTAGTCAGATTGCACAGATTGCACAGGCTGACTAGGGTCAAAGCTTTTCAAACTTGTCTCATTTTCTGAATCTACAATGATCAATCTACCTTCCTGAGAAAGAATATTTGAAATGTGACTTCCGGTTGACCTGTACTAGAACCAATCTCTTTTCAAAATATCTATTATACTGACATCCCAAATGGTCCCTTTTTGCATGACGGGTCACACATAATAAAATTTGTTCATGATAAGGGGTGGTCTTCAATCAAATAACATATTAACAAATCCCAATGAAGAGGTGGGGGACAGTAAGGCGCTAATTACTCAACCTTTTTGCTTTTTGCCTTCAGGGCCTTGAAGTATCCACCCAGAGCATCTTGTACCGAGTCTTTAGTTATAAAGTTAATAAAATGTTGAATATCTTCCTCTCTAGACGCCACCAGTCTATCAATCATCGGCTTCCTTAACAGGTTCTTAGTTAACATCCGTGCAAAATCTGAAACAAAGCAATCACTGTATGTCACACAAAAAGGAACTGTCTGACTTGAAAAGTGCAGGTTGTGGTCAGTTTGCACAGGCAGAGCTGGACTGAATATTTTTGCGGTTGACATTTTTTCTGAATTTAAGAGTATGAGTATGTCTACCCATATAATAACATTGTATTATGATGATCTCTCTTTGATCCAATCTTGTTTTACACATATTCATGATCCCTTCTTACATGACAGGTCCAGTTATTCTCCAGGTCCAGTAGGTTGCTCTTTTGTTAGTTAAAATATATTTAAATTTCAATATGAATTCTGTAGTAATACATGTACCAGAAAAAAGAGAAAAGATGATACAAGACTTTGCACCTTGTCAATAACAACAAAGTCACTAAACTGGGTATACCTATTTATCTTATAACTATACAAATATCCGTGTGATAACATCCCGTAAGATATTTTTTATGATATCACATAGTTATTTTTAGAACAATGATATAATGCAGTTATCTTTAGAA
The DNA here is from genome assembly GCA_948146395.1 of Fragum whitleyi. Lineage (NCBI taxonomy): Eukaryota > Metazoa > Mollusca > Bivalvia > Cardiida > Cardiidae > Fragum > Fragum whitleyi. Next base: position 3,043,421 of record OX411545.1, on the reverse strand, counting down.
ACTTGCATTTCAGTTAGAAATATCTACGCAAACAAGGCAAATATAGGCTATAAGATAAATATAATACATACTTGGTGTATTGTATGAAAAAATATCTAACTCGGTTGTGAGAATTAATAATTGTCTCGGCATAGCCTTGCCAATTATCAATTCTCCAAACCTTGTTAGATATTTTTTCTCATACAAAACACTAAGTATTTATCATATGTATCTTACTTACTCTGAAATAACCCTGGCTAATAATATCTTAGCAGTATCGTGGGTTTTCTTTACAATGAGTAAGTCTATTAATTTTTTAGTGACCCTAAATTGTCCAACTGGTCTGACAGAAACTGCAAACAAGCTTTCAATTTAGATGATGGATTCCTAAAACAGTGTTCTTGTAAATATTTTCATTCTAGTTACAAATCATTAATGCTTTAGAGTTGATTTTCAAGAAAAATTAGTTTTACATGGTTTTTAATGTGTCTTTTAACAATGTTTCAGTTATATTGTGGGGACTGGAGCACCTAACTGGACTCCTGGTATTTCTCACACAAATACTACCATTACATCCTTTCCTATCCTCCAGCCGCTATCCCACGTAGGTCTACAATTATTGACCAATTGGTCGGAGATAAATAATGGGAAAGGATTAGTGCCACTGTCGGGGATCAAACCTATGCCCTCATTATTGAGAGGCCAATGTGCTACTAACTGTGCTATGACGGTGGCAAAAGAAATACATGTACCCTATCACTTAATTCCATGTAGTAATTTCACAGTCAAACCAGTGACATTTACAAAAAAGATTATACCCTGGTCTTATTATTTAACTCCATTTGAAGTAATCTTAGTAGGGTCCACGTAACTGTATGGTTATGATGTTGACTGATAATCACATGCAAAATGACTCACTTTTAGAGAATTTGTCATAAACTTATCCTATTAACGCTTTTATTGCATGTTTAGAATAATCATTTTTTGTTCGTGTATAATTGATAAATCTTTCATTGTGGGTACAACAAAACCTGTAATATGAATTGCCACTCATGGAAATATATCTTTTGTTGCTCTCTAAATGAAATATAAATCAATCTTATACTGAAACGAACAATTATCCTCAATGTAATTTACCTTTGACCTGGAGCCATTGTTTCATTTCCTTGGCTGCTTTCTCAAGTAACACCTCCTGTGAAACAATTTCATCAATCAACCCAATCTTCAAGGCTTCCTCTGATGTCAGCATTAGACCTTTTTCACAACATATTTCTGTTTGACGTTGCCCAACAATACTCAACATGGCATCTAAAAACCTGAAAAAAAAGTTAATTCTAATCTCTTAATCAACAACCTTATAAAATAAATATTTTCATATAACTCCAACCTATTTGGGTTACAATGCACATATTTAGTATATAAAAGACACAGGGTTTTAAGGGACGCAGATTTTGCGAGTCCGAGACCCCTGTATAAGTAGCCAAGATTCTCAGAAACTATCTGCTGTTAGTACCTAGACCTCTGGGGGACCAACTTCAGAATAGAATTGAAGACTGTTTTAAACACTCTTCAATTCTTTTCTGAAGCTGAGACACATATATCTATAAAATAATTTAATATTTACGCAAATACATGTCGATAGTTCTAAACAGGGACTCCAAAACCTTAAGCAAGGACCCCTAAACCCTACTTATTGAGTCCTTGGGACTCAATTTGTTGATGGTATACTTGTTGACCCTAGTGACATGAATCAACAGTTGAAAGAACTGGATGAACTAAATCTTCTCATCGCAGAGATCAATGCAAGATTGAAGTGTCTTTACAAGGTAAATATGCTGTCTACTACTGTCTAGTGTTGACCACTAAACCTATGACTTCAATTTTCAAATCATTATTCACTTTGCCAATTCATACATTGCAATTAGATTTCTAGTTTCATATCTCCATGATATAGAAAATCTATCTTAATTAAAAGAAATACTTACCAAAATGGAGGAATTATACCCTGAAATAATAAAGAATATCAAATTTATCTTGAATAAGAATAGTTGGATGAAGCATGATAGCATACAAGTGCATCATTATACATGTGTCCCAACACAATTAGTGTTCCTTGAATCATTCCATGGTTATATTTATCTATCAATAAGTGCTTCCATAGTCATAGTTATCTGTCAATAAGTTGTTCCATGGTCATAATTATCTGTCAATAAGTTGTTGCATGGTCATAATTATCTGTCAAAAAGTTGTTCCATGGTCATAATTATCTGTCAATAAGTTGTTGCATGGTCATAATTATCTGTCAAAAAGTTGTTCCATGGTCATAATTATCTGTCAATAAGTTGTTGCATGGTCATAATTATCTGTCAAAAAGTTGTTCCATGGTCATAATTATCTGTCAATAAGTTATTCCGTGGTCAATGGTTATCTATCAATAAGTTGTTCCATGGTCATATTTATCTGTCAATTAAGTTGTTCCATGGTCATAGTTAACTTTAAATAAGTTGTTCCGTGGTCTTAGATATCTATCAAAAAAAATTTCCATTGTAAATGTTAACTGTAAATAAGTTGTTCCATGGTCAATGGTAATCTATCAATGAGCTGCTATTATTTACCCCTATTAATTATTGACCTTTAGTATTTCGACAGACAAGTCCAACATACATTGTCAAACCAGAACAATTTGATCAGGATCTACAATTCATGTTTGCTTGTCACGAACACTTATCAAGACATAATATGTTTTCATTCCACTTTGTAAGAATTTTGAAACAACTACTCTGTTACAAAATGGACTAATAACCCCCTACAAGTGATATTCAATATTAAAATGACATTTTCCATCAAAGGGCCAAATCTCTGTCAACAGTCAATGGATCATCACCAAAACATCACTTGCACATCTCTGCCTAAAACGTATCACATCTGTAAAGTTTCAATGAAATGCGCCCATTAGTTGCTGAGAAAACATGCTGACAAAGAAAGCTTCAAACAGACCAACCAACAAGTTAACTCCTATATACCCCCCAAGGACATTTTTTGGGGGGTATAATGATATTCTGTCTTTCTAGTTTCAAACATCTTAAGGTAATTACATGCTTTACAGCAGTATTTTGTTATAGTATATCTTTACAGCCTTAAAGTACACTAGATATATTTGTTAGCTTGCTGTGTCAACCACTTATCAGTCTAGGATAGCTGCACAAGAAGACCTTCACTGTATCTATTGCATTTAAAGGGGTCAAGGGTAACACTTTTGTAAGTGCCTATATATCTAAAGGCAATTACAATAGTGTTGCATTGACCTCTTGATTTACCATATATGTGAACCATCTCATGAAAAGGGACAATCTGAGTACTATGTAACATGTCGGCAATTGTCAGACTGCCCAGGCTGACAAGAATCAAAGCTTTTCACATTTGGATGGATTTCTGAATCATTTTCATTGTGGGCTCTCAAAATGGGTCTTTCCCCATAACATGCCTGGATGACCATTAGTACGGGTAGGTCTCGAAGCCACTTTACATGTTTTGTTCTCTTTTAGACCAAAAAACATCTTCATTTCTGATTCTAGTGCAAAATTTCAAAACGGGTACAATTTCATTTACAAACATCTCTTAAGAAAACATGTAGAATTTCACCCACCAGTTGTGTTTCATTTAGACCAATAGTAAAGTTGGGTGCCATCATTCTATAATCACAGGCCATTGCTAACAAACATCCTCCTGCTGGGCTGTGTCCCTGGAGTAAAGATATTTTTTTGTATTTGAGCCTGTGCATAATATTTCATGCAAATTTCAAGTGTGGCCAGACATTGAGCTGTCTCGGCAAAGAGACATTGAGTCTATTGCTACCTATTGAGCATTATAGTAAAGACCCCCGATTGGGAACCCTTGGCAATTCTATGGAATAGACCTCAGGAGTGATATATTTGCACAAACATGAAAGATCATCATTTTGCATGTGGCTTTATATGATGTCACTATTATCAACAATTACACTAAGGTTGACTTTGATAAAACCAACTAACGTGGGCATATTAAAATAGATAACAAAGTGCAGTGTTTTACTGGGTTTTGTCATCAAATTATAATGTGTCCAAAAGAACTCCACAGATGATAGGAAGGAATGAACAAATTATCATTTTCTTCAAGCATATTAAATAACCCCAGTACCACCAATCGCCGAATTATCTAAAAAGTACCCCAAAATTACTAAAATTACGTCCGAGGTACTTTCCAGTTTACGTAAAAGTCAGAGCGATGTTCCGAATGGTGAAGACTCTGAATTGTTTGAATTGTCATACACAGACTTAATAATCAAAATTATACATAGAAGAAAACTAGACTTCCACAAAGTGGACTTATACCCCCCTACAAGTGCTTGTCAAAAATGAAAAGCCATTTTCCATCAAGGGACCATCACTCTGTCAAAAGTCAATAGATCATAACTCAAACTTAACTTGCACATCTCTGCTTGACAATGATTACATCTGTTAAATTTTAATGAAATCTGGCAATAAGTTGCTTTGAAAACTTCAGGGCAAAAAAAGCTATAGACAGACCGGCGGACAGATTGACAGACAAGCTGACTCCTATATACAACCCCCCAAAATGTAGTTTTTGGGGTATATCAACCTCAGTTTATTTCAGAATAAGATTTATTCATCCTTTACTGTGTGAACAACAAATTCTGTATTTTCATAGACAGTAAAGCTGTACAAGAAAATGGCTTTTGTTGTCGAAATATTGGTTTTATCAATCTTGCGCAAAAAAACAAAACATTATTCTTGTCTTCCTTTTTTTCAAAATCTCTCAAATAAGCCATTTTCATGTAATTTTCATGTTAACATAATCAAGCATCAGTATAAAAGAGCCCAGCTTAGATATATTCAAACAAAGTAAAATGTGAAAATGGAGGATCAAATTTATCAGAACATTGAGTTTTATTGTATGGATGAAAGTCTTTTTCATTGTGTTTAATGAAGTAAGGCCTGTAGGGCATTATGTTTAAGCCATGTGTTAAGGCAATAGCACTTTAAACGCAGTGAAAAAGACACTCAGCCCTTATAATTGCAATCCTTTAGATCTAAGAAACTATTAAATACTTGGCTAAACAATAAAGTTTCCAGTCTACTTTCTTCACGCATAGATTACACAATCTACCTCTGATATCGTGTACGTATTTTCATCTCTCTTTCGAAATTTAATAGCATACATTTTTACTAATGGCACACAAATGAATGTTAATATCGACATAAGCAGACATACTAATGATCAAAAATTATTTCTGCCAAGTTATTCTGCATTTTAAAACAAAACTGGCGTGATCAAGCTAGTTGAGGGCATTGCATACTTGAAGGTCTTCGTTGACTCAACTCTGAACCAAAACTGCATGCTTGTAATCAAAAACTTTTTCGAAAAACATCTTGATTTCTAAAATATTAGATTACAATGTTAGGTTATGGAAGGACAACGAGGGTTATTTCCGTTCCTACAACAATGGGCTTGCAGATTGAAAGGTCTGGGATTTCCCAAAAAACCTATTGCATTTTATACAGAAACAAGAGCCATGTCGGACATGGCCATTCCCCGCCGAGAAAGCTTGAAAGTAAACTGAAGCCTAATAGATTAAGGGTTCTACTTTAAGAAATTTAGCCCCTACAAAATCTAAGTCTTTAAAATAACAAAGGGCAGTAACTCCAAAATTATGCAAGCCAGAGTTGTAGTTCTTGTGCACTGCACTTCTCCTGCATGAGATCTATCCACCCATAAAGTTTCAAGTTGATAGCTTTAATAATTTAGTAGATATGCTGCGGACAAAATTTAAGTCTTAAAAATAACAAAGGGCAATAACTCCAAAATTATGCAAGCAAAGGTTGTAGTTCTTGTGCACTGCACTTCTCCTGCATGAGATCTATCCACCCATAAAGTTTCAAGTTGATAGCTATTATACTTTAGGAGATATGCTCCGGACAAAATCTAAGTCTTAAAAATAACAAAGGGCAGTTACTCCAAAATTATGCAAGCCAGAGTTGTAGTTCTTGTGCACTGCACTTCTCCTGCATGAGATCTATCCACCCATAAAGTTTCAAGTTGATAGCTTTAATAATTTAGTAGATATGCTGCGGACAAAATTTAAGTCTTAAAAATAACAAAGGGCAATAACTCCAAAATTATGCAAGCAAAGGTTGTAGTTCTTGTGCACTGCACTTCTCCTGCATGAGATCTATCCACCCATAAAGTTTCAAGTTGATACCTATTATACTTTAGGAGATATGCTCCGGACAAAATCTAAGTCTTAAAAATAACAAAGGGCAATAACTCCAAAATTATGCAAGCAAGAGTTGTAGTTCTTGTGCACTGCACTTCTCCTCTATGAGATCTATCCACCCATAAAGTTTCAAGTTGATAGCTATTATACTTTAGGAGATATGCTCCGGACAAAATCTAAGTCTTAAAAATAACAAAGGGCAATAACTCCAAAATATGCAAGCAAGAGTTGTAGTTCTTGTGCACTGCACTTCACCTCTATGAGATCTATCCACCCATAAAGTTTCAAGTTGATAGCTATTATACTTTAGGAGATATGCTCCGGACAAGATTAGTGACGGAAGGACGGAATGACGGAAGGATGGACGGAGAGCATTACTATATCCCCTTCGCCGAAAACGGCGGGGGATAATAAAGAGCAATAGATTTACACATGTGATGTGATTTTTAACCAATCAAAATTTTTGATTTTATAGAATTGCAATTATAATTTGGATAATTTCACTGGCTTGGTAGTGAAGCTATCAAGTGTTAATCCAAGAAATATCTATAATGTACAGTCTAACCTGTCTTAAGCAAGCACCCAAGGGACATTCAAAAAGTGCTTGCCTAAGACAGGTGCTTGCTTAATACAGGTCACTTTCAGAGCAATTGGTTTATTTGGGAACTCGGTGGTCGCTTGCTTAAGACAGGTTGCTTGCTGAATACAGGTGGCCGCTAAAACAGGTTTGACTGTACATGTACAAAAAACAACTTCAACACCAGGGCCAACAATGATAAGATGCTATTAAAACCTCGACTTAATGTACTAACACTGCCAAGCCAACTAGGTCTGGATTTGTAAATTATTTAGAATGTTCTATACAAGCGAAGTTATGCCTAAATAATTTTACTTGTCTTAGTTAATGGAAGATGCTGATAGAAATCAATCATCTTAAAACAAAAGGTTTACAAGGCAATATAATGGAAAGGGAGATATTGTTTGTTACAAGCACTATTTATTTTCCCACAATGTTTGTGTTTTAGTTTGAAAAATGAACTATTATGACGTAACAAATATCAACCCTTTTTCTACAGTTCGGGACATTTTCCTTCTGTTCAAAAAGCTTAGGTAGACAGTCTACTGTCTAGACTAAGATCAGCCTGCATAGACATGCAGTCTGATCTTAGCCTATACTGCCAGATTTCTACTTAGGGCAACCTTGATTCAGAATGGTTAAAATGCCCCAAAATTAAAAAAAAATTCATTGAAACAAAAATTAAATTCAGCAGGATAAGGGTTAACATCCACTTACATTGATGGCAGCTACGGTGGCAAGTCTTGTCCCGGTCAATGCTATCCACACACCTTGTAATGTCTTCCAAAACTCAGCAAGTCTGTCTCTGTCTGGTTTGTACATTTCTGATATGTCTAAACCTGCTGAAAATATCTTGTTGTTACTCTGAAATTATACAAGTTATGCTAGTTTAAAAGAGTACCTCTTGGATATAGGTTTCAGTATACAATTTGAACTTTTGTTTAAATTACATGGGTGGATGAAAAAATATGTGGACTTTTACTAGAACTTTGGACGGAAATTAATGAAATTTTGTACACTTCTCAAACCATTTAATGTTGACATAATGCTAAATTTACAAGAGTCTACTATGAATATGATGTAAAAAATGGGTGGTGCCATCGGTGCAACCCATTTTGTAATGTTACTTCCTAGCATTAGTGTCCGTACTTGCCCCCTCAATTTGGACCAACCCTTCCAAACTTCTTAAAATTTAAGCATTATCCATTGGTTATTTTTAAAATCAAAGTCAATAAGATAAGGGCATGCGTCAATTTTTTAACTTCGAAATGATGGCACCGGCCCAGCTATAAACAACCGGGCAAAAAAAGTTCTACTGGACCTATGGAAAACCTAATCGAGATGTTAGAATGATTAAATATGCTAAAAGATCTTCAAATGTAAGCAGATACCTCCTTTTTAAATGGTTTGAAAGGTTTGTTTTAGAATGAAGAGTGTTTCTGAAGGATGACACTCCGTGAATGAAAAACGTCTCCTTGACGTTTGATCTGAAATTGTCACAGATCAACATCTGTTCAGTATCTTTAAGACACATTGCACATTTAAGTTCATCATTTTGGATCAGATGGATATGTAAATAGTACTTATCCAAAGGAAAGGCGATGCAAAAATTGTGTTTATTGTTGAGTTTAGTATTTTGAAAAAAGCTGCATTCAAACAGAAGTTATCAATACTGTAGCATCACATTGATGTCATTACAGTGCGCTGTTATCAAATATCTACATGTTTTAGAATGGTTGCTAGAAGAGACCAACTATTTGGATATCATGCAAATTTACATGATAAACAGAAAAATGTCACAATTTAATAACAGTATCGTTTTCTTTTGAAGTCTGTGAAATCAAAATTTCTGTAATGCAAGTCTACATAATTTTTTATTCACCCTCGTAATAGGTTTAGAGCCAACCATGCAAGAAGCCCATAAGGGCCTATGTGGTGGTGAATCTTTAAATGGCCCTGGCCGCCATACACATAACCACATCGACGAGAGAGGGTAGGATATTAAAGTTAGGAAATAACAAAGCTTTACCTTTTCTTTTCCATTATTATTCCCATAATCACAAATAATTTGAACATTACGCTCCGTTTCTATTTCTCTTTAATGTCTATCTTTCGATTTATATCCATCTCAATCCCTCTCTAACAATGGCTGCTTGCAAGCGTCTTATATATCTCCTGAGAACATAAATCACGTGAGACATATAAAGCTCGTGCAAGCGCTATAACAACATTTATCGGAGTTGTCGTAATAACAAAAATAAATGACGTCACAAATGACGGAGCGAAACGGAGCGTAATATTATAAAACAGAATATCACGTGGTCGGCAACGGAGTAATAATATTTTGACTTGAAGAAATGAAATTAAAGATTAGACCGTATAACAATACAGTCTAATCTTTAACGTCTTTTTTCCAGTTGTAGTCACAATCAAACGGACAAATAGAGAAAATATTGCGAAGTTCGCAACACTCCGACCGAAAACAAAGTATGATATAATTATGTTAAACAGTATAAGCATAAATCTATAACAGGGTTTAATTTTATCAAAGAAACTGACATTTCGGACAAACAAAAACATTTCACCGGTGTTATTCCAAAACCCCGCAAATACAGCTATAGTTTCGAGATTTTACAATAACACAGACGGTTTATTAAAATATAATGTTAGACCCTGTTTTTTGTGTGTAAAATTTATTACTATTTGTATATAGCTACCTGCATATACCAAATGAAAAACACACATTAAATTATACATTACACTACTTATTAAATTCCATATAGTCCTTCTCCACTGTCGAAAATTCATATAATGTCTCACCGTCTTTTTCCACAATGTTTCTAGTTAGCGTCACGGTGTATATTTTAGTTTTACGTGTTATCGATTTATCTGACCAGTCTATTTTCATCACTGTTCTTTCTTCGTCTTCGTCTTCATCTTCTCCAAAATAGTCATCGTCTCCGTCTTCGTCGTCGCCGCCTTCGTCGTCGCCGTCGTCGATTGTTTCACCTTCCTCGAAGGACTCATCCGATATTTCAACGTATTCGGAAGCATCATCAGCGGGTTCCTCGACATTATCATTTTCCATTTGTGATTCGTCCATTTCTTCATTCACTAGTTCATCGGATGAGACTCCATTAAACACGTTCAAATCAAAGTCCTCCACAAACGAATCATTTCCAATCGGAGTATCTACATCGTGAAGAAGATCCAAAATATCCTCCTCGCTACTGATTGGCTCATAGTAGTGATTAGAGGTCCGATCACTAATGTCTGATTGTCGTTTGGCTTTAAGCGCTAAATCCTTAGCCTGTCTGTCATCTAAAGAGTGAACCGTTGATGCGTGTTTGGTGACATAACCTCTCCGAATGAACGTGGCTGGGCATAGCGGACACACATAATCATCACTGGTTCCATGTCTTTCTCTAATATGCCTAGTAAGGTTCCTCTTATAGGAGTACTCTTTACCACAAGTATCACATCTAAACGACATTTTCAATTTGCGAACTGAACTGGTCAAATTACACTGATTGAATGAACTAAATAAACACGCACGATATTTAAACCACATAACACAGTTTGCACGTGCAAGAAAGAGATGGGCCGGCTCCGTCTTGTAATCACACGGCTCCGTCTTGAATATACATATTTACATGCTCCACTGGCCACAACTCGGGAACTATGGTGTCCTGTTAGTTCCACCTTTACTAAAGAAATGTTTTGATTTTCTGCAACGCCTTTTCCTTGGCTACGCGGGGTAATCGACACCTCGCAACTTCTTGCACTTGGAGGTCACTATTCATAGGATGTTGATCTGCACCAGCTTCTTTTCTTGTACACTCCAGCGGATAGAGAAGTTTAAACGATCTATTGATGACTGTTCCACTTGATAATTTTACCTTCGCAGAGCGAAAATGACCATCATTGCTTCTCACAAGCTCTGTCAATCTACCCAGTTTCCATGTCCCACGCGGTGTTGAATCGTTTACCAATACCACATCGCCTTTCGTTGGTTCACTTTTCGCCTGAATTCTTTGTTTTTTCAGTTCATTTTGACATCGCTCCCTAATACTATTCAGGTATTCTTCTCTCCAAATTCTCCAAAACGCCGTTAACAATTTTTGTCCCTTTTTCCATGTTTTCAATATGCGATCGCTGGTACTTTCATATGGGTTGAAAACGGGATCATTGGAATCGTCTACACTTTTGGGAATACCAATGTTTGGGTTCAATGTCAGAAAATGGTTTGGTGAGAGTGGTATATTTGAATTGATATCATTGTCCACATAAACCAGTGGTCTTGAGTTGATGATCAACTCCGCTTCTTTAAGGACAGTCTGGAGTTGGATTATAGTGTACATTCGGCGTCCCATTGTTTTACGCAGTGACCTCTTTACCACTCCCACAAGTCTCTCATAAAAGCCCCCCATCCACGGAGCCAACTCTACTATAAATCTCCAATTTATTCCTGAATCCGAAACATATGATTGAACATCCTCACTTCGTTCGATTTTCCAAATCTGTTTCACCACTTCACTGGCTGCTTTAAACTGTTTAGCGTTGTCACTCACTATTTCCACCGGAGCTCCTCTTTGAGAAACGATTCTCCGAAATCCCATAAGAAACTCTTCAGTCGTCATATCTTGTAAAAGTTCAAGATGAACAGCTCTAATTACCATGCAGGTAAAGAGACACACCCATGTTTTCTTTGGACCATCAGTCGTTTTTACGAATATTGGGCCGAAGTAGTCAAGACCGGTTCTTGAGAACGGAGTATCTTCTCTCACTCGAGACGGAGGTAAGGGTGCGATCGGTGGCATTTTGTAGGGACCTCCTTCACATCGTCGACATACACTACACGCTTTTAGGATCGACTTTATGACCGCTCGACCCTTAGGAATCCAATATTTTGATCTTACTCGCGCTAGCGTCTGAGACACCCCACTATGTAAGTTCTGTTTATGCACTCTCTCCACGATCATCTGTGTCAGCTTATCTTTCCCATGAAGTAGAATCGGAAATCTTGCACCTTAACTTAAATCGGAATGCTCCAATCTGCCCTTGCACCGTAGTATTCCAAATTCATCAGTAAACAGTCTAAGCTGTTGAATCAAATTCATGCGTCCATTGGTTTTTAGACTGTTTAATTCGTCACTAAAATCTTTTTTCTGTACGAACTGTATCCACATTCTCTCAGCTTCTTCAAGTTCGGAGTTAATCAAACTTTCACTTTTCACACTTTTCTTTGTCACTTTTCTTACAAATCTCAACACCCATGCAGTGACTCTAACCAAACGAGTAAAGGATGAAAACCTCAAATAGTCAATATCAAACGGAGAAGAACACACAACCTTTTCACTTTTTACATCTGGATCACATGCACTTAACACATCTGTTATTTCTTGTTCAACTTTAGTATCTTGATGAAGTTCACTTGGCCATGTCTCCGGCGGCCCTGTCAACCATTTCGGACCATGCCACCAGTTATCACTTTCAATCAAGTCTTTAGCTGCCATTCCTCGAGTTGCAATATCTGCTGATTTTCATTCGTTTTCACGTAACCGGTTCTAATTTCAGTGTGGCTGTTTATCTCATTTACACGATTCTTTGCAAACACAGGAAGCGACTGAAGCCATCCGATAACACATCGAGAATCAGTCCACAAATACACTGAAGCAGCATACGAAGCAGCTGACGCATCACAAAAGCAGGCGAGCTCATATATTGGATCATTTACGTCTTGTGAAATACACCTAGGGATATTAAAGTCACACAATAGTTTTAATTCGGCACATAACTCACACCACTCTCTTACAGAATCAGCATCCGTGATTGGATCATCCCAGTCTAATTTTCTGATCCACATGTTTTGGAGCAGAAGCTTCCCCCGGAGCAAAATGGGATTGAACAAGCCCATTGGGTCAAACACCGATGCTATCGTTTTCAGGGCACATCTTTTACTCAGAACATCTGGTTTTTCCAAATGAAATTTCTTAATCGCTAATGTGTCTGATGTGAGATCCCAGGTATGTCCAAGCACCGTCGATACTGATGTAGTAGATCTATCTCCTTCTGGAATAGCCTCCATCACTCTTTCATCGTTTGAAAACCATTCTCTCAAATTCATTGAAGCTTCATGAAATAACGTTTTTGCATCTTTGTACAACTCTATTCCTTCTGTGACGGAGTCAACTCCGGTGATCACGTTATCAACATAAATGTCAGCTTTAATTTTTTCTGCAACTCTCGAAGAATAACTGTCCAGGTGATTTTCTACTGTGGCTCCCAGCAGGAACGGGCTGGAAATGACACCAAAAGGAACACGGCAAATCCTGTATTGTTCAATATTATCCATGTTTGTAGATGGATTTTCGTACGATTTCAACCACAAAAATCTCGTAACGTTGCGTTGGTCATCTCTGAGTCCAATTTGCAGGAAAGCTTTCTCAATGTCAGCAATCATTGAATCTGAATCTCATCAATAATCCACATAGATCATGGAGCATCACAGGCCCTCTATTCAAGCACTCGTTTAAACTGTTGTTATCTGGACGAGTTTTCGCAGAAGCATCGTACACTACTCGGACCTTTGTGGTGGTTTTCTGTGGTGTTATCACTGCGTGATGAGGTAGGTAATGTATTTTGCCACTCGTCATAGAATTATCCACTCGCTCGATGATTCCTTTCTCTAGTTGATCCTGAATTATGTCGTCGTATTTCTTCAACAATTCTGGTTTGTTCGTCAACTTTCTTACACAGGACTTTAGTCGGCCATAGGCAAGTTCCTTATTCATAGGCAACTCTATATCCTCACTTTTCCAAGGCCAAGTTACTTCATATCGACCCTCTTTGAATCTTACAGTCTTTCTGAAGTTATCCATTGCCATCTCATCATCTGTAGTGTCATATCTATCTAACACACCAATCGATTCTACTTTCCAGAAGTCGTCTAACTCAGGTTTCGTTTCTAGCGGACTATCAACACTCTGATAAACGTGTGTAGGTGGACAGTTCTTTCCATATGTCATTATTAGCATTGATGGTTCATCTTTTATTTCTCTTTCAGAATCCTCTGATCGGCCAGTCAGTATCCAACCAAGCTTTGAACTCAACAGATATAAACCTGGTTGAACCTCTATCTTCTGTGACAAAATAATGTCCAAATAAAAGTTATTTCCTAAAAGAAGGTCCACAGAAGTTGTCTCATTCATTGTAGGAACTGAATCTGCAAGGTCAACACTACACAATAGATGTTCGAGATTTTGAACACTGTTTTTATCTAACTGCTTTCTATGGATATGTCCACTTATAACAGGCACTACACTAGCATTTAGACACATATCATCACCATTTTTCAATTTTATCCACAGTTGTGTAGAAGCTATATGAACTGTCTTCGTTTCTCTACTACCAAAGGTAGCCACTTTTATTTCCTCTTCATAATCTTTCTTTAATCTAAGTTTTTCAGCCAGGTTCTTTGAAATATACGTGCGTTGTGATCCACAATCAAGTAACGCTCTTACTTCAATCGATCTTGTTTTGTCATGACTTTTAACTTCAGCTTTAGCGGTTTGCATCAAAACCATCTCTCCAGAGATACAAATGCATTTTCCTTTTTGGCAGTATACCCTGTCTTTTCTTTAGCTTCAACCTGCTCCATTGAGGACTTTTTCTTTGCAAATTTCCTAGGACACAGACTTCTATGATGGACATTATATTCACCACAATGTACACAGCTTCTATTTGCTTTGCATTCTTTAGACATATGTCCATCTTTCAAGCATCTGTAACAGCTACCTTTTATTTTGTTTTTTCTTTCTTCAATTGTTTTATACGTTAAGCACTCGTCGCTCCAGTGTGGTTTACCACAGTAGCGGCACACTTTTGAATATTGCTTTTGTTCTTTGGAATTGTCTGCGGTACTTGCCAACAAAGACTCCGTTGAACTCAATGGCATCGGAGCAGCCGCTCCGCCGTTAGTACTTGGTTTTTCATGTTTTTGAGCAGCATCACCTTTAGACGGATCCTTCTTTTTCCCATCGGATGATCTGCTATTACACTCTGCTTTTTCACAAGCGTTGATATATTCCATTAGGTATTCTCTAAGCTTATAAATTGACCACTCTTCTTGACTACCCTTTTGCAGCTCAAGTTGCTTTAAGACCTCTTCCGGCAGCTTAGAACGTATGATAGACACAAATATTTGCTGGTCCACACTCTGTTGTAGCACTTCTAAACTTCTTAAATGTTTTTCAATTTCATTTACAAATGGTCGTAAGCTCTGGGCCTTGTTTGAACACGGAGATACATTCAGTAGCGCTTTGTAATGCAGATCAACTATTTCCTGTTTGTTTCCGAACCTTTCTTTAAGGAGTTGGATAGCTACTTCGTAACTTTCATTTGCCAAAGGTATTCCGGCCACAGCAAGCTTTGCCTCGTCACGTAATTTACTTAGGAGGTAACTGAACTTCTCTATGTTGGATAATCTCTTGTTTTCATGCACCGAACACTCAAACGCATCCCAGAATTCTGTCCACTTTAATTTATTTCCATTGAATACACACAAGTCCAACGTTGGCAGTTTGACTGACACTATTTCTTTTTTATCTTTAGCTTGCGAGAGTGTTCCTGTACCTTGTGCGTACCCCTTTCACATATGAAACTTTCAACATTTTCAAGCAACGGGTTCCGGCGCCAAACAATGTGGTGGTGAATCTTTAAATGGCCCTGGCCGCCATACACATAACCACATCGACGAGAGAGGGTAGGATATTAAAGTTAGGAAATAACAAAGCTTTAACTTTTCTTTTCCATTATTATTCCCATAATCACAAATAATTTGAACATTACGCTCCGTTTCTATTTCTCTTTAATGTCTATCTTTCGATTTATATCCATCTCAATCCCTCTCTAACAATGGCTGCTTGCAAGCGTCTTATATATCTCCCGAGAACATAAATCACGTGAGACATATAAAGCTCGTGCAAGCGCTATAACAACATTTATCGGAGTTGTCGTAATAACAAAAATAAATGACGTCACAAATGACGGAGCGAAACGGAGCGTAATATTATAAAACAGAATATCACGTGGTCGGCAACGGAGTAATAATATTTTGACTTGAAGAAATGAAATTAAAGATTAGACCGTATGACAATACAGTCTAATCTTTAACGTCTTTTTTCCAGTTGTAGTCACAATCAAACGGACAAATAGAGAAAATATTGCGAAGTTCGCAACAGCCTAAAACTCTAATGACTTTCAAGTTTTCCTAATTTTTATCTGATATTTAAGGAACTTTATTGTTTTAAGGAGAATGTGTCAACTTAAAACAATAGAATAATCTTTAAGTTTTACTTTTTGACCTTACTGTGTATGAGAATATTTTTAGCACAAATCCATAAGGCCCCTCTTCCCCTGTTATCCCACACATCAGCCCCATTTTTAAAAGGAATATTCCTTTGACCCTACAATCACCCTGTGAAAGTTTAAAGAAAATCTGATATTATTTATGGACTTTATTGCGTATACAAGAATATTTTCATCCTGTGAAAGTTTAAAGTAAATCTAGTAATATATATGGACTTTTTAGCGTAAACAAGAATATTTTGAGCGAAAAATCCATAATGCTTTTTCCTGTGTTATCCGATTAATTGGCCCTTTCTTCAAATGGAATCTTCCTTATAACCCTACAATCACCCTGTGAAAGTTATAAGTAAATCTGAATATTTTTGTTGACTTTATCATGTAAACGAATATATTGAGCAACAATCCATAATGCCCCTTTTCCAATATTATCCATGGATCAGCCCTATATAACAATTATCATGTGAAAGTTTCAAGAAAATTGTATAATATTTTTGTACTTTATAATGTTAACAAGAATACTTTGAGCAAAGTTCGGTCAGTATAGCCAAAAACCACAGAGATATGACAAAATGTCAAGGCTTTTGATTTGTAGCGATGTTGTAAAATGACATGAAGGCTAAAGAATTCTCTGGGTTTTAGATAAATATAAATAACAAGATTTGCTCCAAATGTGGTACAATTCATTCCTTTACAAAAATATTATGAATATGTGTGTAAAACAAGAGGACCATGATGGTCCTAGATTGCTCACCTGCGCCTCTTTGACCCCTAGGACATCACATTAATTGAATAGGCAGATGTCAAAAAGGAGATAATTTCTACATTACATCAATACCATAGAATATTTTCAGCAAAGAGCAAGACAGATATGCCTTTTGGCTCTTTGATTCTATGTAAAATGGAATGCACATGGGTGGAGCCCAAATGTGACCCAAGGGTCTTGATATGAACATACTCTCTAGAGTTCCATTAGATGATGCTACAAACTGAATATGAAAGCTGTCTGCCATCTGGTTTTGAGAGGAAGATTTTTGAAGGTTTTCCTATTTTCACCCATCATGCTCAGATAATCTAAAAGAGATGCGCCGGGGCAAAGCCCAAATATGACCCCAGGGTCTTGATATGATAATGAACAAACTTGGTAGGGGCCCACTAGATGATGCTACATACCAAATTTGAAAGCTGTGTGCCTCTGGTTTCAGAAACGAAAATTTTAAAAGATTTTCACTCTTTGATTCTATGTAAAAAGGTTTGCGCCGAGTTGAAGCCCAAATATGATCCAAGGGTCTTGATAAGAACAATCTTGGTAAATGTCCACTAGATGATGCTACATACCAAATATGAAAGCTGTCTGCCATCTGGTTTAAGAGAAGAAGATTTTTGAAGATTTTCATTTTCTACCCGTTGTGGTCAGAAGAGCTAAAAGAGATGCGCCCGGGCAAAGCCCAAATATGACCCCACGATCTTGATATGAACAAACTTTGTAGAGGCCCACTAGGTGATGCTACATACCAAATTTGAAAGCTGTGTGCCTTCTGGTTTCGGATACTAAAATTTTAAAAGATTTTCACTCTTTGATTCTATGTTAAAAGGGTTGCGCCCGGTTGGAGCCCAAATATGATCCCAGGGTCTTGATATGAACAAACTTGGTAGAGGTCCTTTAGATGATGCTACATACCAAATATGAAAGCTGTCTGCCTTCTGGTTTCAGAAAAGAAGATTTTTGAAGATTTTCATATTTTCACCATTTTGTTAAGGGTAAAGGGAAAGTTATTGGTGGATTTCATGTATTTGAACAACTTTGGTAAAGCTTGACCCAAGGAACATCCCTGCCAAGTTTCATCAATATTGGTCCACTGGTTTAGGAGGAGTAGATGTTTAAAGAAATTGTGGACGACGGACGACGCAAGACCCACGTCTGACGACGGACGCCACACATTGTACGATCACAATAGCTCACCTTGAGCACTTTGTGCTCATGTGAGCTAAAAAAACAACATGTTTTTTTAAACTCTGGCTATCTTTGTTTTCAATCATGGAAAAAGGACCACCAGTCTGCCAGACATGTCGGATAAAAAATCCTTCGGTCTGGCAACATTTACCATTCTGCCAGGCCGATTTTTTGGAGGCAGCAAGTAGTTTTGTGACAAACCCTTTCAATTACTACAGAAAATGTTATACTAACCACCTTTTGCATTCTTATTTCATGAAGGCAACCACTATATCTATAAATTTTCATTTTGGTAAATATAGAGTATATATAGTGTATTCAAAGATATTATGATTTGACCTCACATATCTTCAGTCTAATTTTGGTCAAACAATTTATCAAGAGCTATCAGACTAAATGTCAAACAGTTTTTCAGAGTCCATCGCCATGTTTGGTACTAGTAAGACTTTGTCTATGTACCAATACCAAATCTTTTGAAAAGACAGTATTTTCATCACAACAGATGTGAAAACATTAAAAACATATGAAGTCAAATAGTTCACTATGAATCAATACTGATTACCACTGTCAATATGCAGAGGTTTGGTTTCACTTACAGAAGTAAGAATAAGACCTCTGACAGACTTCTCGTTTTCTAACTTCTCCAAAGCAATTGTAAGTTCTGTTAAAAATTCTAAATTAAGGCTGTTTGCTGGCGGTCTGTTGAGCTTCATGGTGGCAACACCTGTGAAATGATAGACATCGTTGGTGACACAGACTAGGGGCCAGTTTTACTAAACTTCTTACGACAAAATTCATTGTAAGTCAAAATCTAAAATCGTACCTGGTGTTTTCATTCATTCTTAGATTCTGTCTTGCAATGTCTCATTGGAATCGTCTTTAGACGACAGTTCCAATGAGATAATGCAAGGCAGAATTCCATATTTAGTTATTAATCTATAAGCAACTCAAATTTTTGTCTTACACTAAAAATGATCGTAAGATCTTTAGTAAAACAGGCCCCAGGGTTTTGACACTAAGGGGACTCCGGGGGTACAAGACTCTTTAGTGATCATTTATCAGTTGGGACTTCTACATTTTGCAAGGAAGGAGTCAGTTTGACTCCCAGGATTAATTAAAAATAGTTTTACAATCAGATGCACAGTGCAGCTTACTTTTCAATGCTTGTCATAACTTCAGATATTTTTACTTCATAAGAAAACCATATTTGTTTAAAATAAGAAATTGCTTACACTACTGCAAAAGGGTCCCATTAAAATTACATTCAAAGACCATTAATGGCCCATGAAAACAAGGAAAACAATTAAAATGAGCCATTAGTCCTTGTAAAAAAATAATAATGGGTAACACTTTTAGCCATTAAAATGTTAATTTGAATTTGAATTTGAATTGGGGTTTTACGTCGCTTTCAACAATCTCTTAGTTATATCGCGACGACTGGAGCACCTAACGATGGATTCCTGGTATTTCTCACACCAGTACTACCACCACATCCCTTTCCTAGCCTCCAGTTGCTATTCCACATAGGTTTACGATTATCTACCCATTGGTGGAAGACAAATGTCGGAAAGGATAAGGATAAGGAAAGGATCGAACCCGTGCGAATATAGACCCCTGGATTAGAAGTCCGGCGCGCTACAAACTGCGCTATAGCCGCGGCTGATTAAAATGTTAACTAATGGCCATAAATTCATGATTTGACCATTAAAAAACCATGAAATGCAGATTAATATAATGGGCCAGCATAAAAAGATTTGGCATGAAAAAAGTAATGGGCCATTACTTCTTGTTCAAGCTTTATTCATGCCCATCAACTACCATGAATAATTTTTCATGCCCATCAATCATGAATGATGGCCATAAAATAAAAAAGTAGAAATAATGGCCATAATAAAGATTGCTAAAAGTCACTGGCATTAAAATAAACTATTTCAATCAATCATGGCCATTAATATATCATTGAATCTGAATCAGACCAGTCATGGGCATTAACTTTGATTGTAATAAGATCAAAGAAATACTGAAAATTTTTAAAGTTCTTTTATTTTAATTCATGCCCATTAACTACCATGAACATTTATTCATGCCCATCAATCAACCACTTGGCCATTAAATACAAAACAGTAACAAATAATGGCCATTATAAAAAACTCATTGGCATGACAAAAATCTTGACTATTACTTATGGACATTAATATATCATGCAATTATGAATTAGATAATTCATGATCATTTACTATGTTTTTAATGGTAATGAAAGGAATACAGAAAAGTTTTAACTTTTTTTTTTTCATTTTGATTCATGCCCAGTTACTATCATGAACATTTATTAAAGCTTATCACCTTATACATGATGATAATTAAAAACCAAACATGATAAATAATAGCCATAATAAAAAAAATCAAGTCATTTATTGGCATTGAAAAAAATTCTGACATTTAATTCTGACCATTCACATGCTGTTGAATTCTAAAACAGTTCATTGGCCATGAACATTATTTGACATGGGCATTAATTTATGATACATTAAATACAGAATTAAAGCTTTAATTACTTTCATTTTGATTCATGCCCATGACACAAACCATGAATAAGTTGTTATACAAAGTCATGGCCAAGAGTACCAGTCTAAAAGTGACAGTGAATCCAGTCTATGGAAATCCAACATGAAATGTTTTTTGCCTTATTCTCTTGTACATTGGGAAGAGTATCAAGCAGAAGGTATGTAAAAAGCTGAAATTTGATTAATTTAAATGGACTCTTGTACTGTTGGACTTAAAACAATTGATTAACAAAATAAAAGACAAATCTGAACTGAAGCCTTCGAATTTTCAAAAATTGAAAAAAAAAAGATTTTATTTATTTTAAAATTTTAGCGATAAATCATTTGTGCAAATAAAATCAACCCCCATTTAAACATTGTTGCCTCAATTTTATAGTAGAATTGTATGAATAAAATCTGTCAAGTTGTATAATGTGTGCAGATTCGTACCTATGAATTTTCAACCCTATAGGAAACTAAAGATGACCAATATTTAAGGGGAAACAATTACAGGCATGATTTGGATTAAGGAGCATAAGAATAATAGGCATTAAAATTTCAATGCCCATCAATTTTGGTCCTGTACTGGGATTTTTCCCCCTTCTTTGGCCATTAGAAAAACAAGAGGACCATGATGGTCCTATATCGCTCACCTGAGTAAGTCAACTCATAACTTGTCAACAATGTTATAAATACCAGAAATTATCTGATGTACATTTAGGGTGGATTTAAAAGAAACAGACTTTAATTTCCTCCTACTGCAATTTGATTTTCTTTTTAATTGCAAACAAGTTTAGTAGACCTAAACCTTAAGAATATCCCTGCCATGTTTAAGATATGCCAAATAGTTAAGGTGAAGATTAACCTTCTCCGATATTTTTGGCAATATTTTGACATTTCCAATACCATGTAAACCAGAGATTTTGATTGAATGAAATTATTTTTACAATTTTGGTAGAGCTTCACCCAAAGAACAACCCTACCATATTTCAGCTTAATTAGCCCAGTGGTTTAGGAAGAGAAGAAGTTTTTCTAAGATTTTCAGCAATTTTCGTCCATAATTCAGCCTTTCTGTTACCATGCAAATCAGAGATTTTGATGAAATTAAATTCTTTCAACAACTATTGAAGAGCTTCACAGAAGAAACATCTCTGCCAAGTTTCAGCTTGATTTGCAAAGTGGTTTAGGAAGAGAAGAAGTTTTTCTAAGATTTTCAGCCATTTTCGGCCATTTTTCAACCTTTTCGTTACCATGGACACCAGAGTTTTTGATGAAATTAACTTCTTTTAACAACTTTTGAAGATCTTCACCCAAGGAATATCTCTGCCAAGTTTCAGCTTAATTGGCCCAGTGGTTTAGGAGGAGAAGATTGTTTTCTAAAATTTTCATCCATTTTCGGCCATTTTTCATCCTTTCCATTACCATGGAAACCAGAGTTTTCTATGAAATTAACTTCTTTTAACAACTTTTAAAGAGCTACACCCAAGGAATATCTCTGCCAAGTTTCAGCTTAATTGGCCCAGTGGTTTAGGAGGACAAGCATTTTTTCTTAGATTTTCGTGATTTTCAACCTTTCTGTTGCCATGGCAACCAGAGTTATTTATAGAATTAAATTCTTTTAACAACTTTTGAAGAGCTTCACCCAAGGAACATCCCTGCCAAGTTTCAGCTTAATTGGCCCAGTGGTTTAGGGGGAGAAGATGTTTAAAGAAATTGTTGACGGACGGACGGACGGACGGATGGACGGACAGACGGACGGACAGACGGACAGACGATGGACGGACGACGGACGGTGAGTGATCACAAAAGCTCACCTTGAGCACTTTGTGCTCAGGTGAGCTAATAAAGCCTAATGAACAAATTTAAGGGTAACAATAATGGGGATGATTTGTATTAATGGGCATTAAAATTATAAGCATTAACATTTTCCATGGCCATCAATTTTGGTCCATGACTGTTATTTTCTCCCCATTGTTTGGCCATTAGAAAATTAATGCCCATTTACAACATTTAAGGAGTAAACTTTAATGGGCATAATTTGTCTATCAAAAAAAAAAATTAAGTTCTTTTTTATTGCCATTACTTGGCAGACATTTTGACCATAAATTTGTCATTTTATTTTTAATGTCCATTACATTTATTTCAGGGTTAATGGATAATGGGCATGGTATTGAAGTGAAAAAAGATCTTGCCCATTAATATAAATTCATGCCCAGCACAATGTGGCTTTTAATGGCCACTGCCCATTAAAATGTACCATGAAAAATATTAATGGGTCATGAATTTAGAAATTATACAAATTCATGGCTACAATTAATATTAATTATCAATTATTAAAAATCAATGCCCATCAATACTCATTTTTGTAATGGTCATTATTTCCCCATAAATTACTCCTGAAAATCTAATGGTGTCCTTTCTCAATTTATGGCCATAAATGACTTCTTTTATGGCCATAACTCTCCCATTAAAATAATAAATGTTAAACTCATGGCATCTTGATGGTTAATTAATGCCCAGCACAATGTCGCTTTTAATGGGTGATATTAAAGGCTCAAGCCATGAATTTTTCATGGCTGATTCATGGTTGATCTTGCAGTAGTGTTATAAGAATAAAATGAAATATCAATTGAACTTACTAGTCAGGCGGCCAGATGGGAATAAGTGCGCTAGAAATCAAGTTTGTGGGCATTTTTGCGGCATAAAGGGCAACATGGCTTAAGTTGAAGAGTGACATCTGCTCTTTCAGAATCTGCCTGTTGCCCAACTGAAATATCATTATTAAGGTCACTAAATGAGGTCAAAGGTCATTGGGTGCAAAAGGGTGTAAAATTCAATTATTATGGCATATAGGCTATGAATGACCGGCATTTGTAAGCTGTGCGTATCGGAATTGCATTGAAATACCTTAAATCTATAGCCTTATTGTTTTCTCAAAATCATACACAATTTTCTTGATATATTTGTCCATCTGTCTGTTATAATTATCAGTTTTTAAAGGAGCCAAATGATGAAGAGATGTGTGCCCCTTTTCAGTTTACATATAAAACAAATCTAATTTGTCGTAAGCTTTTCGCAAGCTTTTCTTGTGCAATTTTTTGTGATCTTCATCTGTTTTGGTTGAATATTACTTTTTCACAATCGAAAATAATATCTATAATTGCAAGCACTTATCCTCGGACAATCCGCGTAATAGTAAAATACGTTACTTTTAAAAAAATCCTTATAGAAAACTTTATTGTGACTAATAATTTGTTTTCTTTAACATTATTTTTGTGTTTTCTTTTCATTTTGGGCAAATATAACTTTTTCTCAACTAAGTATCATGTTTATTATTGTTACCAGTTATACCATGACTACAAGGGTAATTGTAAAAAACGTTACTTTTCAATAATCCACATAGGGAATATCATAGGGCCATTCGCCCGACAACTCTAGCAATACTCTTGAAAATAATCGAACAGATCAATTAAGCTGTAGTTAAGAAAGTTTTAATTTATATCGAAATGGCCGATCACAAATAAAAGATGTAACGAAAATACTGGTAAAATACGTTATATCCCAGGATATTGGTCTAAAAATTAGCCTGTATTTGAAAGTTTTGACTTCCATTTGATTGTGCTTTTTTTGTTTTGTTTTTGTGTTTAGGCCACTAAACATCTCAAATAACTGTCGTTCCAAAACATGACAAATCACGAAAGAATGTTTATTACCTTAAGTTTGCAGTCGACAGATCTGCGTTACCGCGAAAGAAAAACTTAACGAATGCAATAATCTGTTTTATGAAATGTGATCCTACCATTTTGTTTAGTCGGTTTAAATCTTTCCTCTATACTTACAACCTCTTGTTCTATTGGAGTGGGAATGAATTTCTAGAAGAATAGAAGAGTAAAAATGCATCTCATGTTAAATCATTTTATACATCAATACAACTGTATTAATGCAACCTACATGTATTGCTTGCTTTGTGTAAATGAAATTGATAAATGTAGACGAGAACAATTAAAAGTTATGTCACCGCAGATCACTGAAAACTGCCAATATTTGCATTAAGAAAATTATCACTGAAAATAAATCGATCGTTTTCTGCCGAAAGAATATATCTTAAGGTGAAACCTTGGTAGCGAGATACGTTGATCTTTTAAAGAATAACGATATTTGAATTCCGCATTAAGCAAAAACGTAGTCTTTATGATCAAACATTGCCCTTTCGGAAAAAAGGAACTTTAGAGCAATATATATCGATACGAGCTACATCGATAGAAAATAAAATAGCCTTTTGAAAAAAAAGCATCAAAGTGTTACATCCTCGGTTTTATACACCAATAAGAGTTAAAAATATGAGCCACAATATTACAGGTTATGTTGAAAATAGCAATACTCATAATATAATGAGAAACAATTCTGTGAAAATGCAACTTTACAAAGCACTTACAATTTAAAAGACTTAAAAAATTGCAACTAATTTTGGTTACATTCTGATTTCTGAATGTAACTTACGTTCGACAATAAATTGTCTAAGCACCCATGTTGTTCAAGTCAAACTAAGTAACACTTCTTTTGTAGGAAAAGAGAGAACTTGGAACCGCATCGTTGAATTTAACACTATGGTATTATATAATTCTAACCAATATTGTTTTCAAATTATACATTTTTTCATGGAAACAGATCAGTTTCATTACGCGGAAAAATGCATATGTCCTCATATGTCATATGTCCAAAAAACCTAGATTTACCCCATTGAACAACAGCCGATTAATGATTTAGAAAAACGTATGTTGGCTATCGGCTGAAACAACACTTTCAATGAAGGCCCGCCGCCGTCATAGCGCAGTTGGTAGCGCGTCGGACTGACAATCTAGAGATCCTGGGTTCAATCCCCGACGGCGGTAACCATTCTTTCCGACTAGTAATCTCTCACCAATGGGTTGATAATCGTAGATCTATGTGAGATAGCAGCTGGAGGCTAGGAAAGAATGTGATGGTTGTACTGGTGAGAGAAATACCAGGAATCCATTGTTAGGCGCTCCAGCCGCCGAGATATAACTGAAAAAATGTTGAAAGCGGCGTTAAACTCTATTCAATTCAATAAAATCTAATTGCGTTTCTGATGTGGTAGAAATTTGATCAACACACTAGTACGATCGTAGCACTGTGCGTTATTAGTGTAACGATACAGGTGTAAGCTTCCGGTAAAATACATTAAAGTTTATAGTTCCGTTCGTTTTCGGACTTCTGTCAACAAGCTGTTCGACGTAATCACATCTAGCTTTCCATATACTTCAAAAAAATTAGATGCAGTGGGGTTATGGAAAACATATAATACATGTATAGAACAATGTTTGTCAAAACAACACATTATAACAGATATTCATTTGAAAAGATAGAAAGATTGGTGTATATTGTTCTAAATGAAATAAATTACTTTATAAAGCTTTGCTGTTTGATTTATTATTTATTAGTTATCTATAGAGTATGTTACTTTTTCGTCTGTTTATTCACAGGATATAAAGTGGTGTCTTTGAGATTGCCTTTTGCAGATCTGGATTCTATATTATTGCATACCACTGTAAGTTGCTAATTCTCTTTGAAATCGTTAAAGTTTCGTAACATGGAATCTTTTTTCTAGTTTTCTTCTAGATACACAGTAGCAATGAATATTTTAAAATACGAAAGAAAAGTTTTCGAATCAAAGTATCTCAAATTTATCTTCACTGTCTCGACTGCCTCGTTTGCATTGTGAATTTAGTATATGCGCTCGATTCGTGACCAAAAGATCCGTGGTTTGAGCCCAAAATCACAGGGACCAGTCAGCCCAGATGTAGAATTGGGCAGCATTTGGATTTAAGCCACTGAATCTCTCTCTCTATGCTATGAAAAGATATTGATTGAGTGTTAATTGGTATGTTAAGGTGACTTAAGTTGGAAAAGATTTTTATGCTTTCAAAAATGAAAAAAAAAAAAAAAAATAACACGTATCTTACAAACACAAACAAATGGTTAACGGCAATATAAATTGTGGCGCGATACCGAACATAATATAGATTTTGAAACAAATGAAAGAAACTGTGATGTGCATTCCGTGAAATATAATACATATCTTCTAATTATCAAATTAAGATTCTATGGGTAACGTATATTACACATATTTGACCTCACAAAGAAAGATTCTAGGGTTTCAACAGCGTATTATATTTAAAGATATTTGAGTGTCACACAATATTCTTATGTTCGAGACATTTTGAAAGTAAAAAGAAACATTAAAATAAGACAATGAAAGAATTTATATATATACTGGCCAAAAGTCCTAACCGGCCACTTTAAAAATGACGATAACTTTTTTAAAAGTTATAACATTTTAATGAAATTTGATGTGTGAATTTCTAAGCATAGTGTACGTGGATTTCCATTATGATTTACCAATAGTTATCAAATTTGGATGTGTAATAAAGGAAAAGCTCAAAAAGCTCTAAATCTTAATAAAGCTCGGGATATTACACTTTCAATAAATCAAAGTCCGCAAATCGTTAGCTGCAACCCAGACCAAGAAAAAAATCGAAAAACATTGTCAATTTTGTGTGACCTTTGACTACAGGAGAAACAGAAAGAATAGGAGGCATTGTAAAATGGTGTTTAAATTCAACCGGAAAACCATTTTATCTAGCGAATATGCTCAAATATGGGCTGGTGTGAAACAAGAGGGCCATAGTGGCCCTTAATCGCTCACCTGAATTAACAATCTTAAAATGTTTTTCTAAGATTTGACCCCATGACCTAGTTTTTGACTCCACTTGACCCAATTTCGAACTTGTCCGAGATTTCATCAAGATAATCATTCTGACCAATTTTCAGGTTGATTGGGCTTAAAATATGGCCTCTAAAGTGCCCACAAGGTTTTTTCTAGATTTGACCCCATGACCTAGATTTTGACCCCACTTGACCCAATTTCAAACTTGTCCGAGATTTCATCAAGATAATCATTCTGACCAATTTTCAGGTTGATTGGGCCAAAAATATGGCCTCTAGAGTGTCCACAAGGTTTTTCTTAGATTTGACCCCTTGACCTAGTTTTTGACCCCACTTGACCCAATTTCGAACTTGTCCGAGATTTCATCAAGATAATCATTCTGACCAATTTTCAGGTTGATTGGGCTAAAAATATGGCCTCTAGAGTGTCCACAAGGTTTTTCTAAGATTTGACCCCGTGACCTAGTTTTTGACCCCACTTGACCCAATTTTGAACTTGTCCGAGATTCCATCAAGATAATCATTCTGACCAAAATTCAGGTTGATTTGGCTAAAAATATGGCCTCTAGAGTGTCGACAAGGTTTTTCTAAGATTTGACCCCGTGACCTAGTTTTTGACCCCACTTGACCCAATTTCGAACTTGTCAGAGATTTCATCAATATTCATTCTGACCAATTTTCAGGTTGATTGGGCTAAAAATATGGCCTCTAGAGTGTCCACAAGGTTTTTCTAAGATTTGACCCTGTGACCTAGTTTTTGACCCCACTTGACCCAATTTCAAACTTGTCCGAGATTTCATCAAGATAATCATTCTGACCAATTTTCAGGTTGATTGGGCTAAAAATATGGCCTCTAGAGTGTCCACAAGGTTTTTCTTAGATTTGACCCCGTGACCTAGTTTTTGACCCCACTTGACCCAATTTTGAACTTGTCCGAGATTTCATCAAGATAATCATTCTGACCAATTTTCAGGTTGATTGGGCTTAAAATATGGCCTCTAAAGTGCCCACAAGGTTTTTTCTAGATTTGACCCCGTGACCTAGATTTTGACCCCAGTTGACCCAATTTCAAACTTGTCCGAGATTTCATCAAGATAATCATTCTGACCAATTTTCAGGTTGATTGGGCCAAAAATATGGCCTCTAGAGTGTCCACAAGGTTTTTCTTAGATTTGACCCCTTGACCTAGTTTTTGACCCCACTTGACCCAATTTCGAACTTGTCCGAGATTTCATCAAGATAATCATTCTGACCAATTTTCAGGTTGATTGGGCTAAAAATATGGCCTCTAGAGTGTCCACAAGGTTTTTCTAAGATTTGACCCCGTGACCTAGTTTTTGACCCCACTTGACCCAATTTTAAACTTTTCCGAGATTCCATCAAGATAATCATTCTGACCAATTTTCAGGTTGATTGGGCTAAAAATATGGCCTCTAGAGTGTCCACAAGGTTTTTCTAAGATTCGACCCTGTGACCTAGTTTTTGACCCCACTTGACCCAATTTCGAACTTGTCCGAGATTTCATCAAGATAATCATTCTGACCAATTTTCAGGTTGATTGGGCTAAAAATATGGCCTCTAGATTGTCCACAAGGTTTTTCTAAGATTTGACCCCTTGACCTAGTTTTTGACCCCACTTGACCCAATTTCGAACTTGTCCGAGATTTCATCAAGATAATCATTCTGACCAATTTTCAGGTTGATTGGGCTAAAAATATGGCCTCTAGAGTGTCCACAAGGTTTTTCTAAGATTTGACCCCGTGACCTAGTTTTTGACCCCACTTGACCCAATTTCGAACTTGTCCGAGATTTCATCAAGATAATCATTCTGACCAATTTTCAGGTTGATTGGGCTAAAAATATGGCCTCTAGAGTGTCCACAAGGTTTTTCTAAGATTTGACCCCGTGACCTAGTTTTTGACCCCACTTGACCCAATTTCGAACTTGTCCGAGATTTCATCAAGATAATCATTCTGACCAATTTTCAGGTTGATTGGGCTAAAAATATGGCCTCTAGAGTGTCCACAAGGTTTTTCTAAGATTTGACCATGTGACCTAGTTTTTGACCCCACTTGACCCAATTTCGAACTTGTCCGAGATTTCATCAAGATAATCATTATGATCAATTTTCAGGTTGATTGAGCTAAAAATATGGCCTCTAGAGTGTCCACAAGGTTTTTCTAAGATTTGACCCCGTGACCTAGTTTTTGACCCCACTTGACCCAATTTCGAACTTGTCCGAGATTTTATCAAGATAATCATTCTGACCAATTTTCAGGTTGATTGGGCTAAAAATATGGCCTCTAGAGTGTCCACAAGGTTTTTCTAAGATTTCACCCTGTGACCTAGTTTTTGACCCCACTTGACCCAATTTCGAACTTGTCCGAGATTTCATCAAGATAATCATTCTGACCAATTTTCAGGTTGATTGGGCTAAAAATATGGCCTCTAGAGTGTCCACAAGGTTTTTCTAAGATTTCACCCTGTGACCTAGTTTTTGACCCCACTTGACCCAATTTCGAACTTGTCCGAGATTTCATCAAGATAATCATTCTGACCAATTTTCAGGGTGATTGGGCTAAAAATATGGCCTCTAGAGTGTCCACAAGGTTTTTCTAAGATTTGACCCCATGACCTAGTTTTTGACCCCACTTGACCCAATTTTGAACTTGTCCGAGATTTCATCAAGATAATCATTCTGACCAATTTTCAGGTTGATTGGGCTTAAAATATGGCCTCTAAAGTGCCCACAAGGTTTTTTCTAGATTTGACCCCGTGACCTAGATTTTGACCCCAGTTGACCCAATTTCGAACTTGTCCGAGATTTTATCAAGATAATCATTCTGACCAATTTTCAGGTTGATTGGGCCAAAAATATGGCCTCTAGAGTGTCCACAAGGTTTTTCTTAGACTTGACCCCTTGACCTAGTTTTTGACCCCACTTGACCCAATTTCGAACTTGTCCGAGATTTCATCAAGATAATCATTCTGACCAATTTTCAGGTTGATTGGGCTAAAAATATGGCCTCTAGAGTGTCCACAAGGTTTTTCTAAGATTTGACCCCGTGACCTAGTTTTTGACCCCACTTGACCCAATTTTGAACTTGTCCGAGATTCCATCAAGATAATAATTCTGACCAATTTTCAGGTTGATTGGGCTAAAAATATGGCCTCTAGAGTGTCCACAAGGTTTTTCTAAGATTTGACCCTGTGACCTAGTTTTTGACCCCACTTGACCCAATTTCGAACTTGTCCGAGATTTCATCAAGATAATCATTCTGACCAATTTTCAGGTTGATTGGGCTAAAAATATGGCCTCTAGAGTGTCCACAAGGTTTTTCTAAGATTTCACCCTGTGACCTAGTTTTTGACCCCACTTGACCCAATTTCGAACTTGTCCCAGATTTTATCAAGATAATCATTCTGACCAATTTTCAGGTTGATTGGGCTAAAAATATGGCCTCTAGAGTGTCCACAAGGTTTTTCTAAGATTTGACCCCATGACCTAGTTTTTGACCCCACTTGACCCAATTTTGAACTTGTCCGAGATTTCATCAAGATAATCATTCTGACCAATTTTCAGGTTGATTGGGCTTAAAATATGGCCTCTAAAGTGCCCACAAGGTTTTTTCTAGATTTGACCCCGTGACCTAGATTTTGACCCCAGTTGACCCAATTTCGAACTTGTCCGAGATTTTATCAAGATAATCATTCTGACCAATTTTCAGGTTGATTGGGCCAAAAATATGGCCTCTAGAGTGTCCACAAGGTTTTTCTTAGACTTGACCCCTTGACCTAGTTTTTGACCCCACTTGACCCAATTTCGAACTTGTCCGAGATTTCATCAAGATAATCATTCTGACCAATTTTCAGGTTGATTGGGCTAAAAATATGGCCTCTAGAGTGTCCACAAGGTTTTTCTAAGATTTGACCCCGTGACCTAGTTTTTGACCCCACTTGACCCAATTTTGAACTTGTCCGAGATTCCATCAAGATAATAATTCTGACCAATTTTCAGGTTGATTGGGCTAAAAATATGGCCTCTAGAGTGTCCACAAGGTTTTTCTAAGATTTGACCCTGTGACCTAGTTTTTGACCCCACTTGACCCAATTTCGAACTTGTCCGAGATTTCATCAAGATAATCATTCTGACCAATTTTCAGGTTGATTGGGCTAAAAATATGGCCTCTAGAGTGTCCACAAGGTTTTTCTAAGATTTCACCCTGTGACCTAGTTTTTGACCCCACTTGACCCAATTTCGAACTTGTCCCAGATTTTATCAAGATAATCATTCTGACCAATTTTCAGGTTGATTGGGCTAAAAATATGGCCTCTAGAGTGTCCACAAGGTTTTTCTAAGATTTGACCCCGTGACCTAGTTTTTGACCCCACTTGACCCAATTTCGAACTTGTCCGAGATTTCATCAAGATAATCATTCTGACCAATTTTCAGGTTGATTGGGCTAAAAATATGGCCTCTAGAGTGTCCACAAGGTTTTTCTAAGATTTGACCCCGTGACCTAGTTTTTGACCCCACTTGACCCAATTTCGAACTTGTCCGAGATATATCAAGATAATCATTCTGACCAATTTTCAGGTTGATTGGGCTAAAAATATGGCCTCTAGAGTGTCCACAAGGTTTTTCTAAGATTTGACCATGTGACCTAGTTTTTGACCCCACTTGACCCAATTTCGAACTTGTCCGAGATTTCATCAAGATAATCATTATGATCAATTTTCAGGTTGATTTGGCTAAAAATATGGCCTCTAGAGTGTCCACAAGGTTTTTCTAAGATTTGACCCCGTGACCTAGTTTTTGACCCCACTTGACCCAATTTCGAACTTATCCGAGATTTTATCAAGATAATCATTCTGACCAATTTTCAGGTTGATTGGGCTAAAAATATGGCCTCTAGAGTGTCCACAAGGTTTTTCTAAGATTTGACCCTGTGACCTAGTTTTTGACCCCACTTGACCCAATTTCGAACTGGTCCGAGATTTCATCAAGATAATCATTCTGACCAATTTTCAGGTTGATTGGGCTAAAAATATGGCCTCTAGATTGTCCACAAGGTTTTTCTAAGATTTCACCCTGTGACCTAGTTTTTGACCCCACTTGACCCAATTTCGAACTTGTCCGAGATTTCATCAAGATAATCATTCTGACCAATTTTCAGGGTGATTGGGCTAAAAATATGGCCTCTAGAGTGTCCACAAGGTTTTTCTAAGATTTGACCCCGTGACCTAGTTTTTGACCCCACTTGACCCAATTTTGAACTTGTCCGAGATTTTATCAAGATAATAATTCTGACCAATTTTCAGGTTGATTGGGCTAAAAATATGGCCTCTAGAGTGTCCACAAGGTTTTTCTAAGATTTGACCCTGTGACCTAGTTTTTGACCCCACTTGACCCAATTTTAAACTTTTCCGAGATTTCATCAAGATAATCATTCTGACCAATTTTCAGGTTGATTGGGCTAAAAATATGGCCTCTAGATTGTCCATAAGGTTTTTCTAAGATTTCACCCTGTGACCTAGTTTTTGACCCCACTTGACCCAATTTCGAACTTGTCCGAGATTTTATCAAGATAATCATTCTGACCAATTTTCAGGTTGATTGGGCTAAAAATATGGCCTCTAGAGTGTCCACAAGGTTTTTCTAAGATTTGACCCTGTGACCTAGTTTTTGACCCCACTTGACCCAATTTCGAACTTGTCCGAGATTTCATCAAGATAATCATTCTGACCAATTTTCAGGTTGATTGGGCTAAAAATATGGCCTCTAGAGTGTCCACAAGGTTTTTCTAAGATTTGACCCCGTGACCTAGTTTTTGACCCCACTTGACCCAATTTCGAACTTGTCCGAGATTTCATCAAGATTATCATTCTGACCAATTTTCAGGTTGATTGGGCTAAAAATATGGTCTCTAGAGTGTCCACAAGGTAAATGTTGACGAGGGACGACGCACGACGCACGACGGACGACGGACATCAAGTAACCCCAAAAGCTCACCTTGAGCACTTCGTGCTCAGGTGAGCTAAAAAACGATGTATCAAACTGATTTTTTTCACATATCCTATCTTTTGTAGCTCCACGGGAATTATCTGTCTATATTTTATGCATTTTTGAAGAAAAACGTGTTTTATGTGTTGTTTCTAGGAACCGTTTTCGGCATACATAAGCTCTATCACTTTCTTCTAGGGCCATATGCCGCGTACAATTGTCAAACATTTTCAGGTTTTTTTCGTAGTCTATGTTGCAGCTAACGACCCATGAGACAAAAATTGCTACATTGACAATATTTTGAGCTCTGTGTAAATTTAGAGCTTTTTGAGCTTTTCTCATGTTGCGCTTTAAATTCAATGAAATAACGGTAACTTTCCTCCAAAATCATCTGGAAAGTTGCTTAAAAATTCACACTGCAAATTTCACAAAAAGCCAAACACCACAGAAAAAAATATTTTTGTTTTTAAAGTGGCCGGTTAGGAGTTTTGACTAGTATATATATATATATATATATATATATATATATATATATATATATATATATATATATATATAAAAAATGAAACATTAAAGAAGAACTATTTCTTCCGGAGTCTTCAAGACACAATTTGTCATAATATTTTTGTTTTACTAATTCACTTTGTTTATTTCACAATCTCATGCTGTTATTTGTCCAAACATATGTGTACTGATTTATCCCTTTTTAATGTTGAAAAGTATAACGTCATTCACAAACAAACGTTCAGTAATTTTTTGAGACAGCATTATTAATATGTTAATGAATCTAAGACATCCACAAAATACGAAATTAATGTTATCATAGGTTAACGTAAGGTTAAACAACGCTGTCTGTCTAAAATTATAAAGCAGTAGTCTGTTTAGCAAGGTAAGCCAGCCTTCTTAGTCAAGTTAAGGGTAAAAAATATGACCAAACATAATATAACTAAACACCAAGTACTTTTCAAATTAAGAAAAAATGTCCCTGTGTTATTAACTGATGTTGTTAAAGTCAATTTCCTATTCAAAGACGAATCATGTATCAAAAACAATTATACCCATAGAATTCGTTTGCGTGAAGTGTACTTGGTGACCTTTGACCCCGATTGTGACCTCATTTATGATTTTATTTTTGGGCAACAGAGCAAAAATTTTTCAGGGGTGGTTGCCGAATCTATTCAGCCTAGTGAGACCTTATGCCGCAAAAGTGCCCACACTTCGAAAATTTTCGGTTTAAACCACCAGTCTATACTTGAAAAACAAACAATTATTCTATTTCTTCAATGCATAAATGGGACAATATTTGAAAAATCTAGGATGAACCTTCTTGAAGCTTGCCATTTTGCATGTAATTTGGTAGGCAATGTTCACTATGATATCACTTTTGGGGCTCTGTTTTGATGACGTCAGATAGGGTGAAATGAACAACAAGAGGCCCAAGAGGGCCTGTATCACTCCACTGGCTTTAATATCTTTAGACTTTCATTAAATAAAGCTTACTTTAAATGAATACGTTAACACTCCGAAATCTCCTAAGACCTATTTAATACTGATTAAATGGTTCTGGTCCATATTGCACCAAAATACTCAACACAATGAACCTGCAACCCTTTACCTTTAAGATTCAGAAGATGTCGTTCAAAGATTTTGGGCTCAAAATAGGCCCCGCCTGCCATGCCATATTTATGGACCAATCAAAATTTCCTGAACAATTTAAGTAAATAGTCACTCAAGAAACATTCTGGTAAAGTTTCATTGAAATCAGCTGAGTGGTTCCGGAGGAGATATCGTTCAAAGATTTTGGCCTCAAAATAAGCCCCGCCCTGCCACACCCAAATTTATGGGCTAATCAAAATTTAGCAAATAATTTTTGAAAAGAGACACTCAAGGAACATTCTGGTAAAGTTTCATTGAATTCAGCCAAGTGGTTTTGGCCTCAAAATAAGCCCCGCCCTGCCACGCCCATATTTAAGGACCAATTCAGATTTCTTGAACAATTTAAATAAAGGGTCAACCAAGGAACATTCTGTCAAAGTTTCATTGAAATCGGCCCAGTGGTTCAGGAGGAGATGTCGTTCAAAGATTTCGGGCTCAAAATAAGCCCCGCCCTGCCACGCCCATATTTATGGGCAAATCAAAATTTCTTGAACAATTTAAGTAAAGGGTGACCCAAGGAACATCCATGCCAAGTTTCATTGAAATCTTCCCAACGGTTTGGGAGGAGAAGATCTTTAAAAATTTCAAAGTGAAAAAATGCCATGCCCTGCCACGCCCATATATTGGGGCCAATCAAAATTCTTTGAACAATTTAAAAAGATTGCCAACCAAGGATCATTTCTACCAAGTTTGGTTGAAATTGGCCCATTGTTTTGGGAGGAGAAGATGTTTAAAGAAAATGTTTATGCACAGACGGACGGACAGATGCATGCACAGATGCACGACCGACACTCCGCCATGACAATAGCTCGCTGGCCTTCGGCCAGTTGAGCGTAAAACAGGGTATAAGTTTTTGACTATTTCATTTATTAGGCGGTGAGTTTATCAAAATGATAAACTACCATTATTCCTTGATAAACCACAGAAAATCAATAAAGAAAGTCTGCTTTTGCTTATTTCATCATACTTGATATTGTTTAGGCCAGTAAGCAAGAACTTTTAAACACATGACATCATTGCGTTGCCTAGTATCACATGCAGAAGCACGCAAACAGAACAAAAAGAATTTGTACTAAAACTTTCAAATTCCATCCCTTTTTGTAATCTAAGAAATCTAATATATACATCGAACATTCAGTGCTAGACTGTTTTAGTGTCTATACATGTCATTGTATAGACAATCAGTACAGTATTGCGCTGAACCCTCAATATAAAATATTTCCTATGTTGTCCACATAAGTTGGATGGATATTTCATTGAGTGAACAACTAAAGGTATATTTTCCAGGAAAATGTTTTTTGTTGTTCACTCGAGGATTTATGAAATGATTTTACACTGAAACATACAATTATCCTAGATACATTGATTTCATATTCAATTTAATTTCTAAACATTGATTTAATATTTTACTACAACACCATTATAACTCTTTCCATTATATCACTGACTTTGAAAAGATTTTTAGATATTTCTGGTTCTACTGATGTTGAAAATGATTTTCAAAGTTTCCACTATATAACATATAGAGAAATGATCTCTGCCCATAAAATACATGTTTTTCATCCGATCACAATAATTTTTGGTAGTCTTATTAAGGGTCACTCAAGGATCATTCCAGTGAAATTTGGTTGATATCCATCAGGTCCATTCAGAGAACACGAGCACCACCTACTGGTGCCTACGCTCGGCTGTTGAGTGCTGGATAGTGGGAAAAAATCTAAGTCGAAAAAGGGGCATTATTTGTTCAAAATGCATCTAGAGTTATCCCTCTTGATAGTATAGGTTGCTCTTTTGATGGTGAACATGTTTGCTAAGTTTCAAGTAAATGCTTTCAGTAGAACCAGAGATATCACAAAATGTCAAAGTTTTCGCATGATGACGACGACAATGACGACAAGGAGGCTATAGCAATACCTCGGGTTTTCTCCAAAAACAGCCGAGCCAAAAATGATTTTCAAAGTTTCCACTATATAACATAAAGAGAAATGACCTCCGCCCATAAAATACATTGCAGTGAACTTTGGATGATAACCATCAGTTACATTCTGAGAAAATGATTTTCAAAGTTTCCACTAAATAACATATAGAGAAATGACCTCCGCCCGTAAAATACAAATTTTTCATCCGATCACAATAATTTTTTGCAGACTGATAAAGGGCCCCCAAGGATCACTCATATTAAATTTGATTGGTATCCATCAATTAGAATCTGTGAAAACTCACTTTTCACCATTTTTGGAAATGAGCCACTCCCATTAAATCCATGTTTTTCATTGGATCAAAATTTCTTTATCAACTTTGAAAGAGGGTGACCCATGGATTATTCCTGTGAAGTTTGGTTGAAATTCATTCAATAGTTTCTGAGGAGAAAATTTTTAAAGAAAAGGTTTATGACGGGATGACGCACGACTGACGACGGACATTGTACTATCACAATAGCTCGCCTTGAGCACTTCGTGCTCAGGTGAGCTAAAAAATAGCTGATTTTATAGAAGGCTTAACCGTTTAGTGAAGCTGTTTTGCAAAATATATATATATATATATAGTTATTGATTCTAAATAGGTAATGTTCTTTTTTAATAAGAAAGATATCTTTTGATGGATCTTTAACAATGAAATAATACTACCGGTATTTATATGGGAATACACCTACCATTTTTTTGTTTGTGAACTTTAGCCCCACCACCCATTTATGGGCAAATCAAAATTCTCCTAGAGATTAACTAAAGGAATATAATCCTTTTGTTTTAAGTCTGGTTGAAATTGGTCCTATTGAATGGGAGGAGAACATGTTAAAGTGAAAATAAGCCCCGCCCTGCCACGCCAATAATTCGGGGCTGATCAAAATTTCTTGAAAAACATTAGCAGAGGGTCTCCCAAGAATCATTCATGCAAAATTTCATTAAAATCAGGCCAATGGTTTGGGAGGAGCAAATTTATTAAGATTTAACAAGAGCACCGCCTATGGGTGCCTAGGCTCTGCTGTAGAGTGCTGGATGGTTGGAAAAAATCTAAGTCGAAAAAGGGGCATAATTTGTTCAAAATGCATCTAGAGTTATCCCCCTTGATAGTATAGATTGCTCTTTTGATGGTGAACATGTGTGCCAAAGTTCAAGTAAATGCTTTCAGTAGAACCAGAGAAGTTTTCGCACAACTTGCCAAATTTCATTGAAATCAGGCCAATGGTTTGGGAGGAGCAGATTTATTAAGATTTAACAAAAGCACCGCCTACGGGTGCCTTCGCTCTGCTGAAGAGTGCTGGATGGTGGGAAAAAATCTAAGTCCAACAAGATGTGTTTGTGAAACACGAATGCCCCCGTAACATTATTTTTTTCAAAGTTTGACCTTGACAGACGACCTTGACCTTGTCACATGACCTTGACTTTGGTACCAGCAGATGCGGATCATTGAGATCTATCATCATGCCAAGTTTTCGGACAGACGGATGGACAGACAGACAGACAGACGGACAGACAGACGGACATGAGTAAAACAATATGCCCCCAATCTCTCGATACGTGGGCATATAAAGGGGCATAATTTGTTCAAAATTCATCTAGACTTATTGTACTGCCCCCCGCAGTATTTTCATGTTTGATAGTGTTTTTACCATTCCGATCCGGAATTTCCAGTCTATTTTTAGATTGATTGTTTTGAAGCGGAAGTTGGTAAAAAAGCGTGCAGAAATTGAGCACATGCCTTCAGTGTGCGGGCTTTCTCCGAAGTATAAGCATCATTTATTATGGTTTGGGCACATAGGCGTAAGTAAAGAATATTGTTGCTATTATTCCATCTTTATTTAAGCTTAGAATGCATCTATTTGGTACGGACATACAGTTTAGGGTCTTATTTTACTGCGTAAAGTTTGGAAGTTCTGTGTGTGCAGATTCACCTTGTTTTCTATCGACATTATATTATAAATTCATGAAGAATTAGTCATGTCAACCTTATCATTTGGGGGAAAATGGTTTATTAATACATGTAACTTGTTATAATTGGTTGCTTTAAAAGTGCAGATAGTGTTGACTTAGATGAGCTTGCTAGGCGGTGCATTCTCATTTGGGTCTGTTAGTTGAAGCATTAGGGCTAACACAGAGCCACGATATACAGCATTAGTCAGTCTGACCGCCTGTCTGTCGTAATGTCTGTTTACATGTAATGTATTGTTTGTATTTGTTTTAGAATGCAAGAATGTTTGTTAGGGGCCCTTCTGAATGGTGTTGTTTCTTTGTTTTCAGGAATTACAGTATGTGTATTTGTATACAGCTGTTGTCTTTCTGTCTGCGTTCCATCCACAAGCGTGTGGCAGAAAAGTAATTCGCCTATAATATCTGTGGAAGATCCTGTGACACAAGTCTGGATGGCAGAAACAAGGACCATGGAGACATCAAGTCAAGGTGGATCTTGGACAGGAAGGAATTATACAGTGAAAGGTATGGAATACCTAACGAGCAAAATAAACAAGTACCAATCAAGACTTACACATTCTGTACGTTTGATCAATGAAGAGGTACACAAGTTTTATAATCTGACACCTAGAAACGTTGACCATTTAAATACTCTAAAGCAAAAATTAATTACCATGAATGAAGACTTCCAACAAAATACAAAAGAGTATATTGACATGTTGAATAGGAATCCGTGTAATTTAACTATGAGAAAGAGAAGTGAAATATTTTCCTGTGAGGTTGAAATAAACGAGAATGTACATGAAACTGTACAAAGAATTGATCATGAAATAGCTTCAATCAAGCTTAAATCATCAAGAACCGAAAAACATTCAGCTATAACAAAATCACAAATATCAGGTTCTTCAGAACTAATAAAACAAAGGGCCGAACTTGAAGCAGCAAGAGTAAAATTCGAGTTTGCCAAACAAGAAAATGTGATGAAAGAGAGGCAGGCCGAGATAGAACGAACTTACGAGTTACTAAAACATGAACGTGAATTAAAAGTAGCAGAGGCTAAGTACCAGGCATATTTGGAAACAGACGATTTGGAGTTGGAAACTCGTTCAAAGTGTTCGGACACATCAGCTTTTCGTCTTGATAAAACACATGCCTATGTTGAATATCTTTCAAAGACTAAACAACCAGAAATGAAACCTCATGAAATGGCTGCTATACCACAATTACCTCAAGAAGTTGTAACTACACCACACAGGCCTTCAGGAAATGAACCTCTTTTACAAAGATCTACTGAATTGCGATTTGCCGATGAATTTTCTAAATATCTGACTTACAAAAAGAGCTGGTAATGAATAGATTTAGTACTTTCAATGATCAACCAGAGAATTTTCCCTTCTGGAAAGATGGCTTTATTACCTTGGTCAATGAACTTGGAGTTGGACCTAGAGAGGAGTTAGACTTGCTAGTGAAATATCTTGGTCCAAAATCGTCTGAACAGGCAAGAAGTTTGAGAAACGCGTCCATTTACGATCCTACACTAGCTGTTTCTACAATTTGGCAACGTTTGGAGGAAAGATATGGAAGACCAGAGTTAATTGATAGATCCATGTCCAATCGTATCAAAAACTTTCCAGTGATTACCAATCACAAAGAGTATCACCGCTTCTATGAATTGTTAGACCTAGTGAATGAATTGAACTCATTAAAGAGATCAAGTGATAAATATGGTTTACTATTTGCAAAATATGATACATCTACTGGAGTCAACCAGATACTGCAGAAAATCCCTTATGGTCTGCAACAGAAATGGTTTGATAGAGCCTCCAAATATAAACTAGCCACTTTCGAGCCATACCCCCCTTTCACAGAATTTGTCAGTTTCTTGAAGGATGTCAGCATTCGATACAACGATCCCGGGCTGTTTATTCCTCAAGATAATGCGAATAAAAAACAGACTTTGAAACAACCAAAACCCGTTGCAGTCTTCAAAACTGATGTCGAACAAAAAACACAGATCTCGTGTCCTATTCATAAAACAGGTCATTCTTTGAATAATTGTAGGGCTTTCGGTAAAAAGTCATTGGAAGAGCGTAAAAAGATTCTAAAAGACAACAAGTGTTGTGAGTCTGATACTCACATTTTTCGCGATTGTAAGGCTGACGTCAAATGTAAAGAGTGTTACAGTAAGAAACATTCTACCGCCATGCACCTGTATCCCTCTTCAAACCAAGGCGGGGAGAAATCCAACCAAAGCCTGAATGAAGCCAATAGCAGCAGCTCATCGAGCGAAAAAACACAGAACACTTTGTCACCAAAATGTACTCAAATTTGTGGCAATAAATTTTCAGGTCAATCATGAGCCAAGATAGTTTTAGTTAAGATATTCCCCAAAGGGAATCCTTTGAATTGTGTAACTACATATGCAATTTTAGATGATCAAAGTAATTGTTCTTTAGCTAGTAAAGATTTATTGAATAAACTTAATGTAGAAGGCCAAACAGTAAGCTATCAAATGGCATCATGTTCTGGTTTGCAAAGTCTTCAAGGTCGAAAAGTTTCCTCATTAGTAATCAGTTCTTTTGATGATTCTAAAGAACTAGATTTACCAGTTGTGTATGAGTGTGAGAACATTCCTCAGAATCTGGAAGAGATACCTACTCCGCAGATTGCTGAGCGATTTTCTCACTTGAAAAAGATATCTAGGCATATACCAGAATTCATTAATTGCGGTATTTCACTGCTAATAGGTCGAGATATTGTTGAAGCTCATCAGGTACATGAACAGATAATTGGTATGAAAGGTCAACCATTTGCTCAAAAGTTACTATTTGGCTGGGTTATAATTGGTGAGGTCTGTCTAGGGAAGGTGCATGTTCCTAGAGCCCATGATACTAAGATTACTTCTCTCAAAACCCACTTGAGAGATAATGATAGGGTTTCAATTTTTGAACCTTGCCCTGGTAATATCAAAGTAAGGGAACTTATGTCAAATGATCCAAATGATTTTCCTTTTACTAAGACCAAATTTGATGAGAAAATAGGTCCTTCAGTTGAGGATAGAGAGTTCTTAGAGATAATGAACCAAAAAATGATTAAGAATGATGAAGGTAAGTGGGTTGCCCCTTTGCCTTTTAGAGAACCTAGGAATAGAATGCCAAATAACAGAGCCCAAGCATATTACAGGGCATTGAATTTGCACAAAAGTTTGTTGAGAAATCCTGAAAAAATGCAACATTTTGTAACTTTCATGGACAAGGTATTAAGTCATGGCCATGCTGAAAAGGCCCCTGATTTGTCTAAAGATGAAGAATGTTGGTATCTTCCCATCTTTGGGGTTTATCGCCCTAAAAAACCGGGACAAATAAGGGTTGTATTTGACTCATCAGCTGTTTTTAATGGGGTGTCCCTCAATTCAGTCTTAATGCAAGGTCCCGATTTAACCAATAACCTTGTCAGTATTTTACTAAGATTTAGGCAAGATGCAGTGGCAGTTACTGCAGATATAGAACAGATGTTTTACTGTTTCAGTGTTGATGAACAGCATAGAAATTTCTTAAGATTTTTCTGGCACAATAATAATGATCCTTCCCAACCTCTCATAGAATATAGAATGTGTAAGCATGTTTTTGGGAACAGTCTGTCGCCAGCTATTGCAGCCTTTGGTTTACGTAGTTCAGTGGAAGATTCTGAACAAGATGTTAAAAATTTTGTCTATCAAAATTTTTATGTTGATGATGGGTTAACCTCCCAACCTACTGTCTCTGAGACTGTCAGCCTGTTAAAAAGAACCCAAAGTGACCTGAGTCAAAGTGGTTTACGTTTGCACAAAATTGCCTCAAATAACTTAGAGGTAATGAAATGTTTTAAGTCGGAAGATTTGTCCAAAGACCTAAAATCTGTGGATTTTGATAACTCAGTTTTGCCAGCTCAGCGTAGCTTGGGTCTTGAATGGGAACTTAGTAAGGACTGTTTTACTTTCAGTTCTAGAATTGCTGAAAGACCTGTCACTAAAAGGGGAATCCTTTCTACCATAAATAGCATATTTGATCCATTAGGGTTTCTATTCCCAGTTATTTTGGGTGGGAGGCTTATTTTAAGAGACTTAATGGCATTAAGAGGAGACTGGGATGACACCATACCTAAGGATATTGTATCTAAATGGGTGCATTGGAGAAATAGTCTAAATGACTTGGATATGGTTTCTGTCCCTAGAACATATGTTAAAGGGTCAATTAGTCAAATGTCCGATATGGAACTTCATATTTTTTCAGATGCCTCTGAGAGGGCTATTGCTAGTGTCGCTTACATTTTGGGTAGGGATCAGAGTGGGAATTTGTATATAGGTTTTGCTATGGGCAAATCAAAACTTGCACCTTCCCATGGACATACCATACCTCGTCTTGAGTTATGCGCAGCTTTGCTTGCTTCTCAAATCGGTGAAATTCTAAAAGAAAGCTTGAGTGTAGAACCCAAGGTTGTGAGGTACTACTCAGACAGTAGAGTAGTTTTGGGTTATTTGTATAATAGAACAAGACGTTTTCACCAATATGTTTGTAACCGCATTCATAGAATCTTGACTGTTTCAAAGCCAGAACAGTGGGACTATATTTCGTCTGAAAATAATCCAGCTGATCTGGGTACAAGAGGTTTAAATTCGTGCGCTGGAATATGTGATTGATGGATTTTGCCACCTAAGCAGTTATACTCAATTGTCATGTGCGAAACCTTTGTAAAACGCTTTGAGAAGTTTTCTTCGTGGAGAAGATTATTGAAAGCATTTCAGCTTTTAATCCATTTCGCCAAAAAATTCAGAAAATCTAACATGTCAGATAAGCAATCGGACAGTAACATGAGCCAATCTGTATCTGAAACTGTCACAGCCGAGATATTTGTTATTCAGCAAGTGCAACAGTGTGCATTT
This sequence comes from Fragum whitleyi, assembly GCA_948146395.1. Lineage (NCBI taxonomy): Eukaryota > Metazoa > Mollusca > Bivalvia > Cardiida > Cardiidae > Fragum > Fragum whitleyi. Next base: position 2,999,492 of record OX411545.1, on the reverse strand, counting down.
GCTGAGGAGTTGAAATCTCTCAGCCAGAATGACACAATACCAAGGAAATGTCCATTAATCACTTTAAATCCTTATATTGATGACAATGGGATTCTCAGGGTAAAGGGTCGTCTTAATCAGAGTCTGTTACCCAAAGCAGAGGTCAATCCTATTATCTTGCCTAGACAGAGCCATGTTTCTAGACTAATTGCTTATTATTTCCATGAAAAGGTTAAGCATCAAGGACGGCTTTTGACTGAAGGTGCCATCAGAAGTAATGGCTTTTGGATCATAGGATCTAAGAGGCTAGTGTCGTCTATTATACATCACTGTGTTAAGTGTAGAAAGCTAAGAGGTAAATTTTCATCTCAGCTTATGGCTGATTTACCAATTGATAGACTCACACCTGGACCAGTTTTTACATATGTTGGTGTGGATGCAATTGGTCCCTGGTCTATAGTAACAGGCAAAACTCGTGGTGGATCCATTAATTCTAAACGATGGGCTATTCTTTTTTCTTGTCTTACTTCTTGTGCGGTGCATGTTGAGGTAGCGGAAGAGATGAGTAGCTCTTCGTTTATCAATGCTCTCAGACGTTTTGTGGCATTGCGAGGAAATGTGAAACAATTTAGGTCAGACAGAGGCACGAATTTTGTTGGAGCAGTAAATGAGTTGCAAATGCAATCTGTCAATGTGGAAAGTGGTCCAGTAAAAGATTATTTAGATTCGTCTCATATTCAGTGGTTGTTTAATCCGCCCCATTCTTCCCACATGGGAGGAGTGTGGGAGAGGATGATTGGTATGGTTCGGAAAGTACTTGAATCCATGTTTCTAGAGAGCTACAATAAGTGTTTGACACACGAGGTTCTTGTTACCTTTATGGCCGAGGTGTGTGCCATTTTGAACTCGAGACCTTTAGTACCTATATCTACAAATCCAGATGATCCTTTAGTTCTTAGTCCTTCAATTTTGCTGCATCAGAAATCTACTGGTGAATCTGTTGAATGTCCAAATTTCAGTTTAAAAGAAATGTATCACGCTCAATGGAAGCATGTTCAAGTTCTTTCCGACATGTTTTGGAAACGCTGGCAACAGCATTACATTCAGGGTTTACAAAAGAGGCGTAAATGGACCTCTAAAGAACAAAATTTGAAAAATGGTGATATTGTTCTATTAAAAGATAAAGATCTTCCTAGGTGTGAATGGGGTTTAGGCATAGTTGTGAATGCTATTTCAAGTAAACAAGATCAACTTGTGCGTAAAGTTGAGGTCAGAGTATCGAAGGGAGGAAAATGTACAACATACACTAGACCAGTTACTGATTTGGTTTTGTTAGTAAGTGAATAATGCAATTCCTTATCAGTTTTCAGAAGAAGATTATTAGATTTCTAGGACAGTTTGTGGTTCAAATCAAACAGACAGAAGATACTGTCTTTCGATCTGTAGCTAAACTTTCTTAGTTATTAGTTGAAAATAGTTAACTTTGTTTTGGGTCGTTTATGGTATAACAAAAGATGAGATGATCTTAGCATAGTGGTAATCCCTCTTAGGTGCAAAACCAGGAAAGAAGTCTATTTTTGCAAGTAACAGGATTTTACCATTATCAAAACTTTGCATTGCATTTTGCAATAATTTTGCAGATTTTGCAAATGTATAAAATTTCAATTAGTTGATTGATAAAGCAAGTTGGTATGAAGAGTATTAAATGTAATAGTTTCTCAAGGTTAATAGACCTAAGACTGGATTCCTGTCATTATTTCTTTAATTACTAGTCAGGAACGTGATATTAGGTCAATATCAGACGGGGAGTGTACTGCCCCCCGCAGTATTTTCATGTTTGATAGTGTTTTTTACCATTCCGATCCGGAATTTCCAGTCTATTTTTAGATTGATTGTTTTGAAGCGGAAGTTGGTAAAAAAGCGTGCAGAAATTGAGCACATGCCTTCAGTGTGCGGGCTTTCTCCGAAGTATAAGCATCATTTATTATGGTTTGGGCACATAGGCGTAAGTAAAGAATATTGTTGCTATTATTCCATCTTTATTTAAGCTTAGAATGCATCTATTTGGTACGTACATCCAGTTTAGGGTCTTATTTTACTGCGTACAGTTTGGAAGTTCTGTGTGTGCAGATTCAACTTGTTTTCTATCGACATTATATTATAAATTCACGAAGAATTAGTCATGTCAACCTTATTATTTGGGGGAAAATGGTTTATTAATACATGTAACTTGTTATAATTGGTTGCTTTAAAAGTGCAGATAGTGTTGACTTAGATGAGCTTGCTAGACGGTGCATTCTCATTTGGGTCTACACTGTCTGTTAGTTGAAGCATTAGGGCTAACACAGAGCCACGATATACAGCATTAGTCAGTCTGACCGCCTGTCTGTCGTAATGTCTGTTTACATGTAATGTATTGTTTGTATTTGTTTTAGAATGCAAGAATGTTTGTTAGGGGCCCTTCTGAATGGTGTTGTTTCTTTGTTTTCAGGAATTACAGTATGTGTATTTGTATACAGCTGTTGTCTTTCTGTCTGCGTTCCATCCACAAGCGTGTGGCAGAAAACTTATCCCCCTTGATAGTATAGATTGCTCTTTTGAGGGTGAACATGTGTCCCAAGTTTCAAGTAAATGCTCTCAGTAGAACCAGAGATATCACAAAATGTCAAAGTTTTCGCACGACGACGACAATGACGACAACGACATGAAGGCTATAGCAACTGGGTTTTCTCCAAAAACAGCCAAGCTTAAAATGAAAATAAGCCCCATCCTGCCACGCCCATATTTGGGGGTCAATCAAAATTTCTTGATCATTTTTAGAAAAGTGTAATCAATCCAATAGCCAATCATGCCAAGTTTCATTGAAATCAGGCTACTGGTTTGGGTGGAGATTCTTTTAGGATTGTATAGTGAAAGTAAGCCCCGCCCTGCCACGTCCATATGTTAAGGTCAATCCAAATTTCTTGAACAACTTTAGAAGAGGGTCACCCAAGGAAAAGTTATGCCAAGTTTCAATGAAATCTGGCCAATGGCTTGGGAGGCAAAGATTTTTAAAGATTTTGCAACAAAAATAAGTCCCGCCCTGCCACGACTACATTTTGGGGTCAATCCAAATTTCTTGAACAACTTTTAGAAGAGGGTCACCCAAGGAACATTTCTGCAAAGTTAGTCAAAATTGGCCAATCAGTTTAGGAGGAGAAGATGTTTAAAGAAATGTCTATGCACCCACAACAGACACTCAGCCATGACAATAGCTTGTCAGCCTTTCAGGCAGTTGAGCTAATAATTACAACACTTACCTGTAGTACTGTTTACATCTACTATTAAATGGTCACTACTTGCTGAGAAACTTCTAGCAGCATTTATAGGTTGTACAAGTCTCAATAGCTGTCCTTTTTGCCTGGCTAGCCTGGACACACCTCTTAAACTCAACATGTTTATTTGTTTGTTGCCTGCTGAAAGTATAAAATCTGTACCATTTTCAAAGATGGGGAGTATAAATTTGGTTATGAAAGGAAATAATCCCACAATCCTGAATAGAGCATAGCCAGGCCTTTTTCTAGATTTAAGGGAAAGGCGGGACCTTTCCTGAGGAGAAAAAACACTGGAAGGGGGGTTTTCAAATCTCAATGAATTCTACCAGTAATACTCGAAAGGGGAGTTAGGCAGTATATATAGATAGATAGATACCAAAAGTAGTCATAAATTTCTGTTTTAACAATAATCAATTAGCCTTGTGACCTGTGTTTTCGACCCCTTAAGAAATAAAACATTGCGCATGCGCAATCATAATGTATATTTTTAAACTTTTTAGTAATGAAAATTCAAATTGTCATATGCCTGCAGATTGTCTTGTCAATTCGACCCTTCTGATTGGTCAGGTGAATTATGGGTCCAGAGTGAATTTTACAAAGCAGCTGAGGTTAGATAGGGGGCGTGAATTTTTAGGTCCTGAGCATGCGCAGATGCCATTTTCTATTTCTTCCTGTCTAGTTCGGGAGTCAAAACGAAAGTAATCAACTGTTTTTGTTTTGTTAATATGTTAACCCAATTTAATGACTGTTATATTCATCATTATTTCTATGGTAACTATTTTAAAAAAAAGTTAGAAAAAACATCGGTATTTTCGAATATTTCGCTATCAGAAACTTAGTTTGAAAAAATTAAACCAGTTACAGAACAGTCAGATGATCAATAAGCGTATGATTTTGGTAATTTTTAAAGGGTTGAAACGACAGGAAGGGTCGAATTGACAAGACACAGGCATATAAGGCATATAAAAAGCTCATTTAGATTATCATTTAGGGTCAAAACATGAAAGCAATCATTATCCATAATAATGGCAATTCATATAGGGCAATATTTTCCAAAAATAGGGGGAAAAGAATAGGTTTTCAAAAGGAAAATGGGGCCGAATTTCGGACCAAAAAATGATGGGGTTAAAAAGGCCTGGTTGCAATATTTATCAAATTCTATGAACTTCAAATTGCCATCTACATTAAAAACATTAATTTTGAAAATAAAGTTTGACTTAGTTTTCATTATTCAAAAAATCTTGCTAAACGGAAGTATCATTCTTTACTCTAGGTATCAGATATTTTTGATCATCTGCAAAATTGAAAAAAAAAATCTTTTCTACATGTGTGTTTTCTTATTAAGCAAATTACCTTATATAATGACTAGTTATGCAAATCCTTAATCTTCGAAATAAGAATCATTCTAAAAACCAGTCAAACGGTCAAAAAATATAACGTCGCGAAAACTAATGACAAGCTTTGTTTGAAAATTTGATTTGTGATGTCATTCTATAATTTTCCTTAAAAATGTTTCAATATCACCTACACAGTACAATATCAATCGAATATTGATGTTTTCTTTCTGATTCTCGCACAAAATGCCACTTTTTCTAAGTTGACACATAAATTTCAGCTAGAATTCCCAAAAGCAAGCGTGCCTTCTGTCCTGATTCATCTAAAGTCGAGAATAATATTCCAATAAATGTAATAACCTTACTCCTCAAATTTACATATTTTCTAAATTCACTAGTAGTCCAGTCAATCTTGTACATGGGTTTGAACTAATTGCAACAGAAATGATAATTACACCATATGATGGAGGATGGAAATATGAACATGTAAAAAAAAAAGTTGCAATTTTTCGCACCAGGCAAAATGAAGTTATAAGCATTTAAATTTTTCAAATCTGTTATAATTTGATTGACAGATACCGGTCCCTAGTGGCCATTACCATGTTATTAGACAGGCATTTCCAGTGTCAGGTACTGTAGTTAATGGCAATGTGGGCAATTAAAACCTGATAAGCCTTTGGCTAGAGGGTGCTTTAAATACACACTGGACAGTTAAATTTGGCATCCTTTGCAATTACTGCTCTTTGTTTGTCAGTGAGTACATGTTAGGACAGCTAATAATGTATTTTAAGGTCTTAATTCAAATGTGATATAATCAAGAATTTAAAAAATATAATCTATTTGTGTTGCTTTCTATCCCCCTTTTTTTTTCAAGTTAATACTGCACAAGAACACAAGTTTTTCGCTCTCTTAAATTAGGTTCCTTTGATTTTTCTAAGAATCATGATATTATGATTACAATTTCTTGTTCCTTTATCTATACATGTAATTTCTTATAAACTTTCTGACCTTGTATATGAAATATTGATGCATTTAAAACACAAATACAAAATCTCATGAGGAAAAGTTTCAAAATATGCAGTTTTTTACCCTCTGTTATTTGGAATTTCGTATATCTTAACCAGTTTGCCGCAATTAAAGATATTTGAATAGCTTTTTTCATCTGTAACAGGACATAAACGATCTTACTTAATATGCATGCAATACTAAATCATACTATTAATTAAGAAATAAACTTTTGAAAAAGAAACATGTTTAATGAATATGAGAATCTTATCAAGTCAAGTTTTTTCCCATCCAGCTTTTTATGTTCAAATTTCATTGCAATTGCCCTAAAAAATCTGACATTTACTTTATTTATTTATGAACTAGTGATCTTGTTTGCAAATGATATTCACTATGTCCGTTTGTTTATTTGCCATTAAACTCTTATGACTCTTTGTGGTAAATGCAATTACCATGTGAGTACCTTACTTTCTTCATCTCTTCTCTCATTTTTTAAAAGTTGCAACTTATATACTTTGTTTGATTTGGATTTCATGACTCCTTTAACAATGTTTCAGTCACTTCTCTGCTGCAGGAGCACATAACCATTGATTCCTGGTATTTCTCTCACAAAGTTGTACTACAACCATATGCTTTCCAGCATCCTGCTGCCCACCCAACTTAGGATATGTCAAGTCATCTACTATTTGGAGATGAATTCAAACTGTATAAGTAAAACTGTAAGGGATTATGTGTAGCTCATTTTGAATACAATCTGACAGGTTATATAGTTCTAGGCTTAAATCCAGCCTGACCTTGTAGGTTTGTCTCAGGAAGTTCATATAAAATTTCGAGTCTTAGTCATGTAAGTGCTCTGTTGATTCCCAGGACACACATTATTAATTTTTTGTCAAAAATATATAGCTAGAAAAGCTGAAAATAAATCATTTATAAAGGTATGCCTAATAATCAACAAGTACTCCCCTTTATTTAAAGCACTCATTGAAAAGAAGGGCATGATACATGATGATGTTTGTCTTTCAGCACAATAAATACATATCACATATTTGTTTTAAAATGAAAGTTTAAAATACCATAATTTGCATTTAAGTCAGTCTATAAAATTCATGTTCATAACATTCTTGAGTGAATAATTGTACTTTACCATAATTTCCACCCACTAAGATTTCAGCTTATCTGAGAAATTGGTTGGGGTAATTTCGATATTTCGGACGTACTGTTATACAATATAAATTTATTGTTGAAAATAAACATAAGTCATTCATAAATTCTAACTTCTTATTTCGCATGTTTAATCAATAAGATTGTTTTATCAAAACAGGCAATAAAAATATTACTTTATTAAATTCCTAAACATGTTGTCCTTGTTATGAATCCACATATTATAGTGCAAAGGGTATGCATACAAATGTGTTAAAAAACATATTTTGCCGCATCTTTCAGATGGCAACTTTTTTTCTATGACTAACAAGATGTTATAGAATATGAAAAGCAAAAAATCATTTCTGTTGCAATTAGTTCAGGGTTTGGTGCTAGATTTTGCTAGATTTACTGGACTAAGACCTTGAGTATTCTTTTCATTCGTCTTGCAGACGATAGATCAATCGTTTTGCAGACGATAGAGGAATTTGCTGGCAGTCGGCTTACGGCAAAGCTACCGCGCGCGGAAAAAACATACGCACGTGCGTAATGTAAACTCAATCTTCTAGTCTTCGAATAAAATTGTTAGCAGTAGTCATAATATCATTAGCACAAGGCACTAAAGCATTCCGCGCTGACACCTGAAGATTCGTCGACACTCAGTGACCAATGATCGAATTTCATAGGCTATAGATTGGACTACGGTAGGCTAATCCATGGTTGCCGTAAGTCACGAGGCCCAATCTCTTTACTTTTGAATCAAAAAATCATTTTCATTTCAACTTTGAGTAGCACTTTCGAAGTGAATGATTTATGAGTGACAATGACCGTATGCTATACTAGACTGTTTCTGACGGTATTTTTTAAATCTTAAAATTAAAGGCTCAGCAAGTTATTTAGAGGTGTAAACTGTGCTATTTAAACCAATGCCACATATCATAATGGCCTATTTATCTTAACATTCTGGTACAAAATTTTGACCCATTTGACTCAAACCCTGTATTTGTTTGTAAGCAGTGAATTCATATGCCATTTCAATTACATTTCATCATCAGTTTACGTACGCCGTACGGAGAGAAGCCGTACACCGGAATCTCGTGCCACATTTATTAGTATTTTTGCATAAAATGTACATTTACGGATCGTTATAGGCATATGTTGAAGTACAAAACCGGGCGTTAACGCGATAAAACGTGGATTATCAGTTAATTCACGTGTCGTTAATGCCCGGCTTTCTTTACTAAAATATCCTCAGTCTGGGCCTATGCACTTTATCAGTTTTTATGACGAACATTTATAAAGAGCATAAAAAAGACGTTGACCTTATTCCCGCGTAAAATTTTGTGACGTCATAAATTTACCTAGCATCAATGCAATGCATAACATTGTTTTTTTCCGGCACGCTATGGATTTGGAGCTAGTTTTAAAGCATTCCTATGAATTATTTATGCAATCTCTGGTAGAATAATACCATTTTTTTTTCTTTCTATGCAAAAATAGCGTCAATTCACATATGCAGAGACATTCAAACAGACCTGTGGTAATTGAAAATGTAATTGTAATTAGCTGTAATTAATTACAAATTGTGGAGTAATTGTATGTAATTAGTAATTGACTCTTTTCTCAATTACACACTGCCTCATCTAACGCCAGCAGACTGTAACATTTTGGACCACTGCTCTAATGACCATTATCTTGATTTACCAGAAAATCATAGGTGATTAACCCCAGGTAGTCTGTTACCCAAGCAGTTTTGACCATGGCATTTTGTTTACTCTGCTGGAACGAGTGGAAATCATAGGCCCGTTTTCAGAATTACTTAAATGTAACGGGCAACATGATGCATTTAATAGTCCCATGGAAGCAATTATCAGATAATCATTGAACCACAAAACTGTCCAGCGAATTTGGGGAAATTTTGGCCAAACTGGCGTCAGATTGTGGACTGTACAAGTAATTGTAATTGTAATTAATTACAAATGAAATCAACATGTAATTTACAATTACTTTCAATTACATTTCAATTACATCTATATTCTATAATTGAAGTCTAATGATACAGTTATTTAACAGTGTACTACTTCAAAATTGTTTGGCCCCATATATGATTTTTTAGACATTTAAGCTCTATTTTAGATCAAAGTATGGAGTTATTTATGAAATAACAATGAAGTACAAAAAAGAAAGAAATAATCCTTGATCCACATATAAGTTATTTGAATTAGATTAAGTTTAGGAAATGTTGTCTTCAACTAAAGAAGCAGATGCAAAATGAACTATGGATTCACTGGATTGTACTTGAAAATCAAAAGTAAACATAGAGGTATTTATTGTAAAAATCACACATACTCTGCCAGAATGTGGAAACAATAAGATGACAAACACTTCCTAAAAGGACAGGTAGAGGTGTGAAAATCTTGATTGTTTTTGACTAGGTGACCATTGACACTTTACGAGGGTGGATCAAAAAGTACGTGGACTTTTACTATAACTTTTGAATTTTCCGACGGAATTAAATGAAATTTTGTACACGTCTCAAACCATTTAATGTTGATATAATACTGAATTTACAAGAGACTGCTATGAGTATGATATAAAAAAACCAAAGTTTGATATTCCTGGGTAGGTGCCACCGGTGCAACCCATTCTGTAACGTTACTTTCAAGTATTACTACCCGTAATTGTCCCCTCAATTTGGACCAGACCCTTCCAAACTTCGCCTATTTACGTGTTGACGTAATCTATAAGGGTGTTTAAAATCTAAGCATAATCCATTTGATATTTTCGATTTAAAAGTCAGTAATCTAAGGGCACGCGTCAATTTTTGATCTTCGAAATGACGGCACCGGCGCAGCAATAGACAACCGGGCAATAATAAAGTTCTACTAGACCTATGGAAACGCTAATCGAGAAGTTAAAATAATGAAATATGCCAAAAGGTCTACAAATATAAGCAGATGCCTTCTTTTTAAATGGTTTAAAAGGTTTGTTTACGAATGAAAAGCGTTTCTGATGGATGTCACTCAGAGAATGGAAAACGTCTCCTCAACGTTTGGTCTGTAATTGTCACAGAGCAACATCAGTTCAGTATCTTAAAGACATATTAAACATTGAAGTTCATCATTTTGGATCAGATGGATATGAAAATAGTACTTATCCAATGTATTGGCGATACGGAAATTGTGTTTGTTGTTTAGTCGAGTATTTTGAAAAGTGTTGACTTTCAACGGAAGATATCAATACCGAAGCGTCATATTGACGTCGTTACCGTGCACCGGTACCAAATGACTACATGTTTTAGAATGCTTGCTACAGGTGTCCAACTGAGTGGAATTCAGCCAAATTTAGATGACAAAAAGAAAAATGCCGCAATTTAATTACGGTGTAGTTTTCTTTTCAAAGTCTGTGTTATCAAAATTTATGTAACGAAAGTCTACGTAATTTTTGATTCACCCTCGTACAGTTAGTTATACTATCATTAAGGGAATAATAGTTATCCAGTACAAATTTTCTCAGAAATAACAAAAAGGCAGAAGTATTTAAATCAAAATAATAGATATGATGTATGTTAACAAACCAGCGTAATTGCCTGGTGCCTTAATTGATATGTGTTTAATCAATCCTAGTCACTTAAGGAGTGAGTGTCAAACAAGTTTTATTAATTCTAATTCGAAAAATGGATTGCAAACATGTTCTAAACATCCCTAAATTATTAAGTGAAAGACTTTCTTTCAGTGTAGTCTACATTTCAAAATCAAATTGTTTACTATCCCAGCAAGTGCGATGGCCCTCCATAACATAAACAATTTTAGCCCTTAATTGAAATGCTTATGATTTCCAAATTGTCTCTATACAGTTTAATACAATATATCTACAGTTTAAATGTGAACATTTGGCTATTAATGTTATATTCCATTTTCTATTGACTGGTTCATCATACCTCAAATGTAATTTGTAATTGTAATTAATTACATTTGATAAGTAATTGTAATTTAATTAATTACATTGAGATTTTGCTGTAATTATAATTGTAATTGTAATATTTCAATGTAATTTGTAATTTAATTAATTACATTGGCATGTAATTGACCCCAGCCCTGTATTCAAACCGCTTTAAGATAGTGGCAGTGTAATACAAAGGTACCCAAAACAAGTACAAATAGTTAATTTTTTGAGAGTACAGACAGTAACATTTTCTATTATACAGTATCAAAAAAAATTTAACCACAGGTTATGCAGAAAATGCAATTTAATTTACCAACCTCCCTTCTTGGATTTCAAAAAATATTGGTATCTGGCATGCAAACTAAAGTTTGAGAAAAAATATTTTATGTCTTCGTGGTAAGATGTTTTCGTCCTAATAACAATTTACTAAATCATTTTATTTACAAAGGCTCTTCACTGTAATACTATGTAATTAATCTTAATAAGATATTCAGTTTAAGCCTGATATGTCATGTGATAAAAAAAAAACCAAAAAAAAACTCAAGGGCACATTGATAGTCCTTTAAAATCGCTCACTTGAACCTAGATAGCTTCGCACTTGGGCTTTAATCCTTTTTTTCGGGTCTCTGCAAATGTTAACGTCTTCAAAACGTGAATTTACCCTATAATGAACAATCATACAGTTATCCAGTATTTTTATGCTGAATTTTGCATAGACTGCGTCTAAACGGTAAATCAACAATCGTCTGCCTTGATATTTACGACTTTCAGAAAGCCAAATACTCTCCTGAAACATGAATTGACCAATTTTTTGGCGAACTTAAACTTGTGTCCGACAATTTGCATACTTTTGGAATATTTCTAGTCTGGTCCAAGTTTTCCAACGGTTATTACGAGTAACCCTTATTATGCTTTACCCATAATATTCCTGCTCTGGAAGGAGGTAAAGACAAAGATCAGACTGTGCATATGTGCAGTCTGATCTTAGTCTTTACACCGGACTCTTTTAAATCAGATTACTATGAGACTGAGCCTGAGATCGCTCTACTGACGCTTTGAAAAGCTTATGTCTTGATAGTGCTCTTCAAGATATAACAAGAAAAAGTTTCATGATAATACATCCATTAATGAAGGAGGAGTTATGTTGCGAAGGAATTTACTTAAAGGCCCCTTTTCCAATGACGCTGCATAATTACACCAAATGGCAAAGTTGTGGCTACGTGAGAAATTTTTTGTTTAAGTTAAGAATATGATAATACATGCAAAAATGAGGAAGTTGTATAAACAATAAACAAAAATATGACAAAAAGCCGATTTTCCCTTGACAAATCATATTATCATCAAACCTCCGTAAAATGCACATGGTCACTTGATAAGGGACATTCTATGAGAGTTGTATACAAATATATCTTTAAACAAAAGAGGAGTTGTCTTAATATGAAAGTTAATATTAAGGCCCCTTTTCCGCGACGTGGCATATCACAAAATGGCAAAATAAACATGGCCATGGCCACGTGATGAGAAATATTCTGTCAAGTTTTTATGAAAATCTGTGTATAAATGAAAGAGTTGTGCTAACAGTGAGGCCGCCGTCATAGCGCAGTTGGTAGCGGGTCGGACTGTCAATCTAGAGGTTCCAGGTTCGATCCCCGACGGCGGCACTCATTCTTTCCGACTATATGTCTCTCACCAATGGGTTGATAATCGTAGACCTATGTGAGATAGCAGCTGGAGGCTAGGAAAGGATGAGATGGTTGTACTGGTGTGAGAGATACCAGGAATCCATTGTTAGGTGCTCCAGCCGCCGCGATATAACTGAAAAAATGTTGAAAGCGGCGTTAAACTCAATTCAACCAATAAAAGATAACAATGAATGAACATCAGGGCCCCTTTTATCATGACGCGGCATGTAATCAAACAGCCACAATTTCACATGTTCACTGGAAATGGAATAATTTGTGAAAGTTTCACATTAATGTATCCAGTAATAAAAGAGGAGTTTTGTTAACAAGAAAATTTACATCATGACCACTTATACGATGCGGTATAAAACCATCAGACCACATCAAAATGCTCATGGTCACATGATGTAGAATACTTAGTGAATTTTTCATTAACTTCCATGTATAAATAAAGTAGTGATAACAATGAATGAACATAAAGGCCAATTTTGTCATGATGCGGCATATAACTAAACACCCACAATGCACATAGTCACTTGAAATGGAATATACTGTGAAAGTTCACATGAATGTATCCATTACTAAAGGAGCAGTTTTGCTTACAAAGTAGTTTACGTGAAATGCCCCTTTTCTATGGCGCGGTATAACAAGAGGCACAAGAGGACCAGTATCGCTCTACTGGCACTCATTGCCTAACAGATTTATGAAAATTCATTAATACATTGCATTTAAAGTATCAAGCTAAGCCATGACCTATTTTTAAAAAGATAATCATCTACGGCCAGGGTTGGTTAACGCATAAATGAAAAAAATATTTTGTCAACAAACAATCTTAAACGAAAGCCTTCTTTTTTCCATGACACATAATAACTATTCAAAGAGGTGAAATGTGTGCACAGTCACATAATAAGTAAAATTTTCTGAAAGTTTCATGAAATCTGTCAGTAAATGTACAAGTTTTGGTTACAAGAAATGTGGCATCACAAAGGCCCCTTTTTCCATGCGAGGCAACATCATCAACAAAGAAAGAAATCAGAGAGAAATCTATTTAAAGAACGATTCCCACATCAATCATTTGCTTCAAAAATTCGTTCATGAGAAGAAAAATATTTATTTTTACTTTTTTTTCATTTACACCTTTTTAGCTGACTTGACAGCACCAATACTTTTCCTCGACCTTGATTTCAGGACGAAATCTAAGATTGTATGTCTAAAGGTTCATTCCTGTAAAATTTTGTTGAATTCTAACCATTTTTTTCATAGAAGAACTTTTTTTGTATTTTACCATATAGGGCCATTTTTGGGTGACGCGACATCCACTAGCACCCAAATCATCGGTCCAATAAGATTGAAAGAAGAAATCTGAAAGTGCATTTCCCAGGCATCAATCCTGTACTGTTTGGTTGAATTCTGACGGGAAGTTTCAGAGAAAAAGATTTTTTTCATATGTATATATATATGTATATATCTTACCATATGGGGCCATTTTGGGGTGACAGAGCAGCCGGTAACACCCAAGTTAACAGCCCAATCAAGATTCAAAGAAGGAATCTGAAAGAGCATGTCCGAAGCAACATTCTTGGTCAGTTTGGAAGAATTCTGATCAGTATTCTCATAGAAGAAAATACTTTAATATTTTGCCATATGGAGCCATTTTTGGATGATGCAACAGCCTGTAACACCCAAGCTAGCAGCTCGATCAGGATAAAATGGAGGATTCTGAAAGAGCATCATTCTTGTGAAATTTGGTTGGATTCCGACCAGTTGTTTCAGAGAGGAAGATTTTTATTATATTTCACCATAAGGAGCCTTTTTGTGACTCAACGGCCCATAATGCCCAAGTTATCAGCCCAGGCAGGAATTAAAAAAGAAATCTGAAAGTGCATGTCCTTAACATCATTACAGTGAAATTTGATTGAGTTCTGATCAGTAGTTTCAAAGAAGAATTTATGTTATATTTCACCATAAGGGGCCCTTTTTGTGACTTGACAGCCCAAAAGACCCAAGTTAGCAGCCTGATCAGGATTGTAAGAAGGAATCTGAAAAGGCATGTCCTATGCATCATTCCTGTGCAATTTGAGTAAATTCTGACCAGTAGTTTCAGAGAGGAAGATGTTGTAAAAAAATGTTAACGGGCGCACGGAAGGACGGAATGACGCAAGGACGCACTCACGACGGATACCAGGCCATGACAATAACTCCGCTGGACTTCACCCAGTAGAGCTAAAAATCCCTAGACAACATCGATATGCACATGGTCACATGATGTAAAATTCTAAGTAAATTTTTCATTATATTCCATGAATAAATGAAGGAGGTGTGTGAACAAAGAATATGTACATAAAGGCCCTTTTTATCATGACGCGGCATATAACTAAAAAGCCACAAATGCTCATAGTCACTCGAAATGCAATATTCTGTGAAAGTTTCACATAAAAATATCAATCAATAAAAGAAGAAATTGTTAACAAGATAGTTTTCAATTAAGCCCCTTTTTCTATGACGCTGTATAAAAATCACCAGACAACGGCAATATGCATATGGTCACATAATGTAGACATTAAGTGAAAATTTCATTAAATTCCATGCATATATGAAGAAGTATTAACAATGAATTCTTCTATCCCTTTATTTACCCAGGTACTATAGTGTACAACATGGGATTATAACATACAATTTTCAATCAAAATTCAAAGTTTCCGGAATAAGTAGGGGAGAGGGAAAGAGGGATAAAGACATAAAGGTTATCGAAAGAGAAATCAGACAAGAAAGAGGCTGAAGAAATAGGGCGTGAGGGAGTTAAATAGACATACGGAAAGATAGATTACAAGGGGGGGAAGGCTAGAATCCTGATATGCTCCTGTAATTTGACCGCATCACTACTTTTCTCGTGCAGGCGCAATGAAAATAGTTCGCGATGTGTATCACAGGCTGGTTTTTTTATCAATGAACTTGAGTGTTTATAAATATAAAATTAGTAGAATTAGTCTTACATCAAGTGAGGTTTGTTGTTTGTTTGTTTGTTTGTTTTTGTTTTGCCGAATGAAATTATCCAAAAATGTTGGCATTTTGTGTAACTGGATTCCGAAAGAGACCATTTGTTTTAATAGACTCATTTATAATGTCATGCAACGTGCTGCTCCAAAACCCCGCCACTAGAGCCTGAAATAAGCTGCAGTAACAGGCTTCGGAACAACACTTACGATACCACACCGTGCACGGCCAGAACAGTACATTGTATAAATATAAATTTGAATCCTAATCCTGCTGAATTGAAAAATTAATTCAAGCTTATCACCCGTATTTTGGACATTTTAATAAGTTTTAACATGATGACCCAAATTCTTACGCAATAAATTAAGAAGAAAAAAGGGAAGCAGACAGCACAGGCGGAGATCAGACTGCACGTCTGTGCAGGCTTATTTTAGTCCGAAAAGTCTGCTGAATATTTGTGTACAACAAGATCATACTCTGAACAACATGGGAAAGGTATAAATATAAGGGGTAAAGTAGTTCATTGTGTACATATGATTATATAATATGGATGACTATAAAAATAGCAAATTACCTTTGGTCGATATTTGAAATTTTGTTTCGTGCAAAACTAAGCAGAGTGTTTATAGACTCATCAAACATCGTAAACAGAGCTCATCCAGCACGACAGCACTGAGTGTTTACCGTCTGAGCTGGTTGAATAAATCAGTGGATTCAATCGATCAGAAATAGTTTAAAAGGGAGCAATCATTGTTATGAGCAAGTTTGACGACAATCTGATGAAAAATGTGGACTTTTGGGGCGTTAACGAGGATTCTCTAATTAAATTTTCATCTGGCCCCTTTTCCTGTGAAGCTTGACAGATCAAGCCAATTTCAAAAATGAAGCACCATTGTATAGGTACAATCATACTGTGGTCTTAAGAGTGTAAACTAGGAGTTTTTCTAGTTAAATTTTCATTAGGCTCATTTTCCCGTGACGATTGACAGGTCTGGTCCATTTTCGAAAGGAACGATCCTTGTGATGGTCCGAGTTTGAAGACAATCGGATAAAGAAATGTGGCCTTGAGAGCGTTAAAGGGGACTTTCTTATCAAATTTTCATTTATTTTTCATTTTGCCCTTTTTCCCGTGATGATGCTTGACGGATCGGGGCCATTTTCGAAATGAATATTCCTTGTGATACAATAAGTCGATCGGATGAAAACTCTGGAATAATGAGCGTAAACGAGGATTTTCTAATCAATTTTCAATTAGGCCCTTTTTTCCATGACGCTTGAAGGATCTGACCCAAGAAACAATCCTTGTGGTGGTTCAATCATTCTGACCAAGTTTGTGAACAATCAGATGAAAAGTATGGACTCTAGAGCGTTAACAAGCAAACGTTAACAGACGGACGGACGTCGGACGGCAAAACCGGTATCGCAATAGCTGTTCTGACCTTCGGCCAGTATCTAACTAAAAATCGTATTTATAATAAAAAATATGAATAGATAAATAATAAAACAAATATACTGATTAAAAATTACTGCATGCGGTCCTTTAAGCAATTTCATCTAGATGCAATTTCACAAATGCTTGTATTTAGAATGACAAAGGTTATAAAGAAAGCAGTGAGTGTAAGTTATGGTCAGACTGCATATACGTTCAGGACGATATTAGCCAATGCTGTCTTCCAAGCATTGTGTACAGCAAGAACATATTTTCAGTGGCCAGCATTATTAGGTTTATTACTCTACTTGATATCATAATTTTCGGGCATTACTGTCTTTTTAACCTTCTTTGAGCATTCTGCAAGTCAAGGAGTGATTGATAAGTCATTGTGCATCATTATTCCAAAATATTAAATTTCAGTTGGCCTACATCAGGGGTCGTTTAATGACCCTTTGTGTGTGTGTGTGTGTGTGTGTGTGTGTGTTTTTTTTTTTTTGTTTTGTTTTTTTTGTTTTTCTTTCTTCTTGAACGCCTCTTCAAAAAGAGGTGAAAAACAAATACACAAAACAAAGCAAACACAACAAAAAATCCCCATCCACATACATAAAAAACCCAAAAAAAACCCGATGGCCCTACACGCCCAAAGCTTCCCTTAGTTTGATCTAAAATTCCAGAAAATTATTTCTTAAAGAATTATGGACACAGGATTGAATCGCAACAAGATGATTCCATCCTATAATCCTATAATCCAAGAATATTTCTATGAAAATTAATAGGACCCCTTATGTTGATGGATCGACACCATTTTGTGTAAGAACTTCCCATATGATGCCATGTTATCACCATGCTAGCTCCAAAAATAAAAAAAATAGATAAAAACAACAACAACATCAAAAAAGAATTATAGACATCATATAATTAACCAGATTATTTTGATTTAAATTCTATCTTTTCACTTTGCAAACTATCTGGCGGTACCACTCCCTTTTAAAATGAGACCCAGTGATAGATCCAGGGGAGGTTCGGGGGATTCGAACGTGCCCCCTCTGTAGCTCAATTAGTCAATTATCTTGTAAAATTTCAATCCATCCTTCTCCTGCTATTCACGAAATTTTCGTGTCAAAAACAAAAGATTTGGAAGATAGTTTAGACTAAGATCAGTCTGCACAGTTGTGCAGTCTGATCTTAGCATATATATTCTGCGTTCTATTTGATTTTTGTGTTAAAAATCATGGAGCAGTCTTGGTAATATGTAAAAAAATGAAATTTGTTTTAAAAAAATATTTAAATTCTGCAGGATAAGGGTTCAAAATGTGTAAGCCTAGGGCAAAGAATCCCCTTTATGTACGTTCGAACCCCATTTAAAGACTGGTCCCACTGTCGACTATCAAAAAGCCTTGAGTCGACGGTAGGACCAGTCTAACACCCTTTATAGAACTTCCTGGATCCGCCACTGTGACTTCTCCACTGGTGACCGTACATACATTCTGTGAGTTTTGAAAAACAATCTGATTATAATGGTAGATCAATCGCCACTTTTAGGCCCCCATTTCCGGTATTTTCAAACCGATCCATTTTTTTATTTTTTTTATTTTTCGTAAATCCCAACCAATGTCCTTAAAATCACTTTGTGACGGTTTCAAATCAACCTGATAGCATATGACTTACGGACTGGCGAGCAACAAAAGGGCGTTACTACCATTACGCAAGTGCGCCATAGAATTAAATCCTCTTTCGAAAAATGACGTTGATGAATGATCATAACATCGAAATTACAGCTTATTCAAGCTGTAGTTACAGTGTTTTGATTATTCTCAAACGCTCAAATCATTGAAAAGTGGAGTATACAGATGACATGTATCTTTTGTCAATGACCACATATCGCCTTTATCCTATATGACGTCGCGCACGCTAATGCTTAACATTTTGTAACGTCGATTTGCTATTTTGACGTTATTACACCACGTACTTTTATGAAGCGCTTCTTGTTTATTGCTTGTTGACTTTGCCATGCGTATTTTTTTTATTGCCATATAAGTAATATACCGAGTAAGACTAGATATACCTTTTCCCGAAGGAAGCAATTTTATCATCAATAAACTTGAATAATTTTTTTATTGATTGCTCAAAAAGTGCGCAATGTAATAACGCAAGGCGTTAAAAAACAATACGATTTTGAAAAGTTTGTCCACACAAACAAATCTTAATATTTTTGACATTTGCAAATGTATCTATGCGAAGTTTTTCCAGGTAATTGTACGAAAAAATAATATTTCAAAAATATGAAATAATTTATGATAATTATCTTGATAATGAAACGCTGCAGCGAAACATTTTGAAAACTGGCTATAAAATTCGCGTATTATAGAAATTGTGTCCACACAGATTTTTACTTTTTATTTTGTTGTATATTGCGTATAAATATTTTTTACCACATTTTCGAAATCTAGAAAAAAATAATATTTTTATTTTGAAATTTCACAAAATTTTATCAATTATGATGAAAGATATTGAGAAAACTTAGTGAAATTTCACGCCGATTTTTCGCTAAAATTTGACGTTTTACAACTTTTGAATTGTTAAATAAATATCTATCAATTGTTTCTTATTTCCCTGACAGACGTCTTAGTTCATATTTTAAGTTAACGAACCTTGTCGCGCAAATATAAACATTCTCAACATTTTTTACGAACTATTTTACGCAGTTTAAGGGTGTTAAGGAAATCTACCAACACATAATTTGTTACGTTTAACAGACGTAATTTACGATTTTTTGTGGCAAAGAAACTTATTTTAATGAGAATTCGACTTCCCTCAGTTCACGTAACGAATATTCTTTAAAAGTATACCTTCTTGTTGTTCACTTGGTATAAAGAACATAAAAATCGGCTTACAGGTTTTGAAGAAAAAGCAGATTGAACTTGACGGGAGACGTACGATTTCAAATGTTAAGCATTACCGTGCGCGACGTCACATATCTTATGTTGGTAGACTTCTGAGTGCGTATGAATTTCAAAATCCTGGTTACGCTTATGCAACACGCCATCTCTATAGAGAGCATTTCTTAAAAGACCAACGGAATTTATGGACGAAATGCGACGTTCATGATTATGCAATTGTAACATGTAAGCCGCCACTATAGCACAGTTGAATAGGCATAAGATTTCCCATCTGGAAGTCGTGGGTTCGATCCCCGGTGGCGACAAATATTCTTTCCGACGTTTGTCTCTCGCAAATAGGTAAATAATCGTAAACCTATGTGAGATAGCAGTCGGAGGCTAGGAAGGGTGCAATGGTAGTACATGTGAAGGAAATACCAGGAATCCATAGTTAGGTGCTCCGGCCGCCGCGATATAAATACTAAATTGTTGAAAGCTGCGTAAAAACCATTCAAACAAAACAAACAAAAAACAATTGTAACGTGTACCCTAGACTGGTGACAGTATCTTAAAAAGAGGTATATATGAAAAAAGAAAGATAGAAATAATGTTTCATGTCTATAAGCCTGATTTAAGAGAGTTTCAGATAAAAGAAAATTAACTCAATATATGTGTGTGGTTGGTTTGTGATTTAGAGTGGTTTTCTTATAAATCTAAACTCTGGGACTAAATGCCAGTCTACGTGTACCCCCACACGCCTTCTGCGGCCACGGACAATTTGTATATTTTTCTAACTAGAACCTGTTGACCATCGTTTTATACAGATGAATAATGATGAATTATAAAATGGCCATACTTTGAAATATATTGTGGCCAAAACGTCCTTCATCTCTTTGTGTTTGTGTAAACATTGAGAAGTGTGAGATCAACAATCAGACTCATAATTATCTATTTCACACCTTTGACAAAATCTCCAATTAAATTTCTCACTTTACTAATTTACAGCTATCAACTGCTTCTGATTAAAACCGCCTCCTTTAAATGATGGCGGATCATTCTTTTATGACCAAGATTGCAAATGACTTTATCATAAACTGGATTAATATACGATTATAAAGATATATCCCGTTACGCAATCGTTTGACGGACAGTCGCCTCGGGACACTGATAGAGAGGGTCTCACTTGGGAGCACGTGGTTTATGTTAATTTTGTATGAAATATACAGTGAAACTTACAGCGCAGTTTTGACAGATTTGTGTAAATAAACATTTTATTAAATAACTTTTCTGTGCCAAAATCGAACAAGCTGTTCAGTCACGTTTATGTGACAAATACAGTTTCGTTTTCTGTTGATGAAGAGTTATTGTGGAATATTTTATTCATTATGAGACGTTGTACCATCGGATTGTAACAATATGAATACGAGTGGTGTTGTACGAGACATTGAAGATGCTATACAGTTACTCACGACGGTAAGATTTCATTTTATTT
The DNA here is from genome assembly GCA_948146395.1 of Fragum whitleyi. Classification (NCBI taxonomy): domain Eukaryota; kingdom Metazoa; phylum Mollusca; class Bivalvia; order Cardiida; family Cardiidae; genus Fragum; species Fragum whitleyi. The sequence goes on along the minus strand of OX411545.1, from coordinate 2,978,296 downwards.
TTTCTCTTAAATAGGGTGCTGGATCCCTCTTAAGAATTAACAGATCGCTCCGTCAATCAAAAAAAATCTCTTGACCAATCAAAACACTCGTTGATAATGAGATGACTGTTGAACTCCCGCCACTTTCGGCCATCGTTGTTGTTGTTGTAAATAGTTTCCTCCCTTGACTACGGACAATCGAATCCGAGTAATGGTAATAAACATTTTCAGATGGGTGACTTAAACGTCGCAACTACAACTTGATTAAGCTACAGTTTCGACGTTTAGTCGTCATCCAATGATAGGCTCTTTGTTTCATTTCTATTGCTATATACTTTGCATTTTAGAAATGTGTAATGTTGGAAGTCAAGGACTGGGCACGGACCCTGAATATACATGGAGAGTCCCTTGGTTGTGTGAGCGATCCAGTAATTTTCGCCCTACGGAAACTTATACATGCGTAACGAGAACACCGAAAATTAAAATTCTTTCTTTAGTTCAAAATGAAAACGATTGCGAAAAGTTTAGGAAATGGAACCCAGATATAACCCAAATATGGTTTCTAAACGTTTGCAAGTGTTTTACCATCCTGAACATAAGGCAGACTGAATCGTTTTGGTTTGTTTTGACAATGGCGGATCCAGGATCTCTGTCAAGGGGGTTCGAACATATAAATTACGACTTGGTTTGACTCCCAAGTTAGAAGGCAGGACTAACAAAACTATCTGATGTAAGTCTACAGGACCATCTGGAAATCATCTTCAAAAAGAATTGCAGACACAGTTTACAAGTCGTTGATGAAGTTGGTAACCAAATACATATCTTAATATATTGAAAGATTTGACCCCCAAACTTGAACTAATGCATGAGACTTTTTTTTGTTTTCCTTCAACTGCGCTATTTCGGTTGAATTTCCCCATGTCAATGGAATAGATAGGCCCCAGATGGGGATTCGGTTTATTCCCACTTCGTCTAATCCCATTTCGTCTACACTATAAAAATATTGGTTTAGACCAAAAATTCCCATTTGGTCTAAAACTTTTTGACACCTTATTGTATCAATTTCCCATTTCGTCTACAAAAGGTCTTTGACATATTATAAGTTTCATAGAGGTGTTAATGTCATGTAGGTGTTATAAACAGCCCCCCCCCCCCCAACCAACGCACATATACACACAAAGATATTTTTTATAAATGATAAAAATCAATTTATATTTTCTAACTAATTTCCTTTTTAAGGTTTAAAAGTTTCTGTTATTTTCAATAATCATGAAAAATATTTTAGTTTGTTCTTATAATTTTATACATGTATTAGAAAAATAGTTAAAAGCATTTTTCAAATTATTTCTGATATGAATTAAAACCTATCTTTAACCTCTTATTTTCATACTTAAATAAAAAAAATGTGTAAATTAACAAATATATGAAGCATTATTATTCAGACAAAACAGTAACTCAACTTTTAGACCAAATGAGAATTTATCAAAATATAGCTTTTAGACTAAATGGGAATTTGACTTTTAGACCAAATGGGATTAGACGAAGTGGGAACCCCCCCCCCCCCCCCCCGAACCCCCTCAGGATCAGCCATCTAATGACTACTTCTTCGTGTCTAGCGTTTTTTCTATACATCTTTGTTGGGATGCCTAAACATCGTAACTGCAGCTCAAAAATGAGTTTAAGATTTAATTTAACATTATGATGCATCGGTGACCAAAACGTAAACCGCTTAAATAAGCTCTGGTTATGACGTTTTGATCCCCAACTAAGAATATGATACGCGCCATTCTTAAATAATTCCGCGAAATATAAAGAAAAAAAAATATATCCGGAGGAAGACGAAATGTACTTGGAAATGCACATGAAAGTACTCGTAAAAAAAAAGCCTCTCCGAAAAAAGAAGAAAAAAATGAAATATTGTATATCTATGGTTCAGCGCGGAATATTTGGATAACTGCATATAATATATAGGTGGTTACGACTGTTCACGATGACCAATCGGCGTCGACATGAGTAAGCAAGAAAAAGAAAGTCGATTTGTTCGCCAAGCTCGACTTTGAATAAGCGAAAGATTGCTAATTTTCTAAAATCTCGGTAACCCTGCTGAAATTAAAAAGTGACGTTATTTAGGCAGGTTTTCCTTCCCTGCGTTCAGGATGACAAAACGGTGCAAACTGTATACGAATTATACCCCGCTTTGCACGTGCACTTGCGTGCAAAGCGGGGTATAATTTGCATACAGTATGCGACGTTTTGTCGTCCTGAACGCAGGGCTGGTAAAAGGATCGTGTGTTTTTCGGCTACAGTTGTTCATCCTACAGCTTAATCTTTCTCTATTTACAGTCTGACTGTGAGACCAACTTAACTGCAATCAAGACTTTGGAAGAAGCATCCTACAGATTATGGGTGGAATCGGTAAGTTTGAATTTACTTGTTCTTATTACAGACTGTTACTAAATTTAATGTACTTAATAAACAGAAAACGCACGTCTGTTTGTCGTCGCTACCGTAACATATGCCTGTATAAGCGACATTTTCGAGTGATCACCCATGGCGTCCAGTGTCCCGCGTCCGAGAGGGCTGGTGGTGTCCACTTCTTTAACTCTGTTACAAATATATCCGATTGACTTGAAACTTAGCAGTTATGTCCCTCCTATGAATACGGATTTGCCACCTTGTTAATTAATTGAGGTATTTAACTACACGTATAAACTTAATCACTCTCTTAAGAAATATACGAAGTCATTACTTCATAAAGATGCTCTAACCCAACTTTTCACACAAATTCTTTTTTTTTCCCACAGAATACAGCATTCCTGGATGAAAGTTTTGTATCAACGTGTACCGAAGATGAGAGCTGGATATGGGATGAAGAATGCTTCTTTGACTCGTAAGTTTTGCTGTTTTCAGGGGTGTACCAAGGATTAGAATTCATTAAACGTGTATTAAGCGGACATTTCGATTTAGCAACCGTTTTCAAAATCTTCTTCTTAAAATCAAAACCTCTTAAACAGTAAATATTATTGATCTGAAAAAATATTGTAAATGAATCCTATATTGTGAAATCTCACTAGAATCGTCTATGTGAAACGATTCTATTGAGTTTAACAACATATAGGATTATTTAGGAATTCGCAAAATATAGAGATCAATCAAAATAAGGTTTTCAGGTTTGTAAACAAAACGTGTATCAAGGGATCATTCTCTATAACGACCGCTTTTTGGTCGCTTAATACACGTTTTACTGTATTCGTTTAAAATATTGTTGTAGATTGGCTACTGAACCGTGCCGTAACGGTATCCCGCCATCGATTTGCTCAAATGACGTTTTCTTATCCGAATCGGTCCGCCATGTCAGCGGTTAAGGTGTTAGGTGACGATCCATTAAATAAGTAAATATTTCGAGGTAATTTTGATAGAATAGCATAACGGCATGGGAGATAACTGCGAAATTGTTTAAAATTTGATAAAAGTATGAAATTTGTTACCAGTACCCAGATAGGGCGAAAAAATGGCTGTTTAAAAAAAAAAAAATAAACACCATGTTTTTACTCTTGAATAATTATCACAATGAAAATATAGGAACATGACAACACTTTAATAAGTATCTTCTTGGTCTCAGAGAAAATATATCTCCACTTAAATATTCATTTTGCGACCATCTTGAAATTTAAAACGGTCGTCGTATTTGGTCCTTAATCGAATCCGCCATATTTGAAAACCTAGACATTTTAATTCTAACATTTTGAAACCCACTATGACATTAATGGTTTTGTATGAACTCCTTTTCTAAAATAAATTGACCCATAGGTCATCTTTGCCAAATTTCACACTTCATCAAAATTTAAATGACTTTACTAGAATTGCCACTTATCGCGCGGACTGATGTTTGTATTATGTAGTGCTACGTGCAGATTGGAACAGAGATTTTAGCAAAGTCTGCAATGCTTCACGAAATTCTGATAAAAATGTCTTTTTACTTATCATTTCAAAACGGATAACAATCACATATTTACATTTGCAGAGACCCATATGGCTCCCCATCTATAGAAAACCCCATTCAAGAGGAAGACACCAGATCTTTATGTACGTCAACATCGGACAGCGAAACATCATATGGTGATGCAGGTTATATGGGCGACGCAGATACAAGTTTAGAACACACAACAGAAGAAATTAAGCCACTGCAAACAAAACACAAGAAGAAAATAGTGTCAAATAAGAGTTTAAAACAGCAGACAGAAAATGAATCGACAAAGACTAGTGACGAAGTGCCGTATGAAGACGAATGTGATGAAAACTGGGTCATCGTGGAGGGCATAGGCCGGAACTGTCACGTGATACATGAAGTTCCGGTAAACAATGTATTATTACACAAAGAAATAGATCCAGAATGTAATGCGGAGGAAGATAGTGACACTGCGGTCGAAGACGACGAGGAAGATTGGACTATTTTATCTCTAAAGATTACAGAAATACAGTGTGTTAAACCAAAAGGTCCCGACATGAACTTATCTCGAGATAGTGGCATTATATCCTCAGACACTTGCAATTCACACAGAAAGACTCTTGTTAACAGGATGTCCAGTAATTATCAAGTACACGAGCCTTACCGGTGAAATTTGAAACCAAAATTTTGGCGAAATAATTGCCGAAAATTAAAGATATAAAATGAACTTTTCATTATGATTAGTGCTTCTATTCAGTTTTTGTGCCATTCGCAAATTATTCATTTCTTGTTCTATTTATTTATAATATGTGCAGTTGGGTTGGTTAAAAATGATCTCGTTCGTTTATGAGCAAACTTTGAGTATATAACTTATTAGTTTGTTCGAAAACTAAAAATTTCAATCAGCAATTTGTCTAAGATTGAATAAATCTTTGCATTTATAGTCCCTGTTCTTGAAATTGCAAATACTTCTTGTGTAGTCAGAGGTACAAATAAAGGGTGTGTGGGTGGGGGGGGGGGGGGGGTAATGTCATTCTAAAATCTTTGTTTTTAATAAAACCCTATGTTGTGGGTACTCATTGGAATCGTCTTGACAAGACGATTCTAATGAGTACCCACAATATAGTATTTGTGAAAGAATTGTTGAAATATTTTTGATTTGAAATCCAAATACCCACCCCCCTCTATCTATAGCTCTGGTAGTTCTATATGCTCTGTGTTACAACGGTTTAAAGCGTCTATGGAATGTATGGTACAGCTCTGCTAAAATAGAGGGGTCAGTGCAAACTACTGTAAGTGCCTATAAATATATAGGCACTAACAATATTTTACAATGACCTATTGACATGTCTATATAACATTCAAAAATTGGTCCCCGCTTTACACGTAGATTCGAAAACGGTTACTGTTTTAAGGTAGTGGAACTGTAATAGTTCTGCAACATTTCAGTACTCATGAACTTTCACAATGTTGACAGGGGTTTCCTAATGAAGATCATTAGGAAACCTCGGTTAACACTCTTCAAGTTTATTACTTCCGAAACGTTGCGGAACTATTACGGGTCGACTGCCTTAAGCATTTGCAAACGTTTGTGCATCCTGAACGCAGGGATATTATTGGCTCTGAGTAGTTTCAGTCTAGTCGTTTGAACTGTTGTGACTCCTATCAATGTGCTTATGATTATCAAAAAAGGATTTTGATAGAATTATTGTTTCTCCTGTACATATTACGTATCGAAATGCTAAGTAAATTAACTATGATTCGTTACGCCTGCGAAGAAATCTAGAATTTCGGTGACAAAAAAATGTCGTAAACACAGCTGTGATCTGAGATGTTCTTAACGATCCGTTGATTATTGTACGATGGCGTGAAAGAAACGTACTGCAATACAAGACATGAATGGTTTCTTTTTCGCGTGACGAACCACAAATCGAATTAAAATGTTCTAAAAATGTACAGGGATTCACATACATGTACATGTATGTGCATGTGAGCGAAATAAAACTGAATTCTGATTGATATGTTTATTGTACTACATTTCAACCCCCCCCCCCCATGCTCCTGTGGCGGATTTTGAATGTATCCATGTCTTTTTTCAATCACCGAGCTAGTATAGCTCAGTCAGTCATGCACTGCGGTCTTAATCCTTGGGTCACGACTTCGATTACCGACTCTGCCAACTTTACTTCGACATTTGACAAATGTCATTGTGTTACCCTACGTTTGTCTCCAATCAATGGGTGACTGATAAGTGAGCCTGTGCGTGACATTTACAACAAATTTAAATGTTAGTGAGGTGCAAATATTGGATAGCGTGGACAGCCACACAGTAAATGTATAGTTACCTAATGGTGTATAGGTACTTATAGACCTTATCCATCTACTAAACGCATAGCGTAGACTCTGGTCAGACTGTGCGGATGCACAGGCTTATCAGAGTCTATGCTATGTACATATATGAAATTAAATATCAATCTAAGGCTCACTAATAATCGTAAGTTGGATGGACAACAGTTGCTCCGATTAAATGTTGTGGTTGTACTGGTGTGAGAAACTTTCTCAGTTGCTCTATACACTCGGTTAAGAATTCCAAAGTTTTCACTATGTGTCAGTTCACCGAAAGGTCACGCACCAGATCACAAATAATTATATGGATGAAAACATTTTCTGCATGATAGGTTTTCAAGTTATCATTTGATAAAATAATGAACAAATTGATCGACATGGGCATTACTCACGGGTACCTACGCCATACGCTCAGCTCATGGGTGCATGATAGTCGATATAACAAGAGTTGTCAGCGGACAACGTAGCTCGCCCAAACTGCTGCTTGTCACAAACAGCAATTGACCAAAGATCTAAGTTCAAGGTCAATATTTATTGTTTAAGTTCATAATCAAAATATATATCAGTCTGACTTAGAAATAAGAAAGAAATAAAGGTATAATGGCCATTGGTATAAGCACTCAGAAAATATAAGCAAGGTCAAAGTTTTTTGTTAAAGTTTTTAAAAGTACATTAAGGTCAAGGTCAAATTATCAAGGACCTTCGCTACTGGTGAAAGCCTATCACTTGGTAAGTTTGTGTACGAGGTTATACTGTCCTTAGGTAAAATCACTCAGAATTTAAAGTTTTTGGTAAAAGTTTTTGATTTACTTTAAGTTTTAAGTTTTTTTAAGTCCGTAAAAGGTCAAACTCAAGGTCAAGGACAAAATGTCGAGGACCTTGGTAACCAGTGAAAGCCTATTGCATAGTGACTGTGTATATGAAGTTATGATCGCCCTAGTTAAAACAATCAGAAAATGTAAGCAAGGATAAAGTTTTTTGGTTAAAGTTTTTCTCAGTCCACAAAAGGTGAAAGTCAAGGTCAAAATGTCAAGGCACTTGATTTCTGGTGTAAGCATATCACCTGGTGAGTGCCTTTATGAAGTAATGATGTCCCAAGGTAAAACATTCAGAAAATATAGGAAAAGTTAGTTTTTTGGTTAAAATTTTTTCGGTTAAAGTTTTTGTGTCAAGTTTTTTAAAAGGGTCAAGGTCACTGTCTCAAGGTCCTTTTGACATGGATGCTTGTCTTAAATGAAAACCTATACTCAAATGAATGTTTCTGTAAAATATAAAGCCTCTAGGATAAATATTGATAGAAATAAAAAGCTTTTTCGGACGCCGACACCGACGCTGACGCCGACATCCGAGGGTATGACAATAGCTCTTCCGACACTTTCGTCTCGGGCGAGCTAGAATTCTATGTATAAATATGGAAAAAGTGGCATAATTGGCGAAGATTTACCCCCCCCCCCCCCCCCTTTAGAGTATAAGTTACCTTTTTGATAATAGATATACAGTCAAACCTTAGGTAAGCACCCAAGGGACATTCAAAAAGTGCTTGCTTAAGACAGGTGCTTGCTTAATACAGGTCAATTTCAGTACAGTTGGTTCATTTGGAAACTTGGTGGCCGCTTGCTTAAGACAGGTTGCTTGCTGAATACAGGTGGCTGCTAACACAGGTTTGACTGTATATGCCAAGATTCAAGTGAATCTCTTTTTTCATACAGTTAAGAACATAGTGAAATTGACACTCAGTCCGATCAAAACCATTCTAAATTGACTTGCAATGCCCCATTCATTCATTCATTCCAAACACCCACTCAAACCATTCAAAAACGCTCCAGAATCACAAAAAAGATTAGATCGTCATCAACAACAACAAAAAAGTTTGAAAAAAAGCAAAAACACGATTTCGCTGACTTTATTGAATGCGCAAGCGTCTGATTGGTTCCTGAAGACATAATAAAGCTTTTATAGAACTTGAATGCATATTTAATTAAAGGGAGATAATTAATATTGTTATTTTTTTTAATCTTGAACAAAATTAGCAATATACATGTATTTAGCAATAGCAACATTTTTTCAGTTATATCGCGACGGCTGGAGCACGTAACAATGGTTTCCTGGTATTTCTCTCACCAGTACAACCAGCACATCTTTTCCTAGCCTCCAGCTGCTATCTCACATAGGTCTACGATTATCAATCCATTGGTGAGAGACAAATAGTCGGAAAGAATGAGTGCCACCGGGGATCAAACCCGAAACCTCTAGATTGACAGTCCGACTGAAGAAACAAAGAACCGACTTGACCGATATCTTATAGCTCATATGAGGCCCGTTCTATGCAAAAGGGCAATCTAGGAATTTCGAGTGGATTAGATCCAAATCAGAATGCACGGACTGCCCGGGCTAATAATTGCCGAAAATGTTTGCTCAATCTAAAAAGAAAGATTGTCTTAGCTTCCCGTACAATTATGTTAGAAATGCGACCTCAGGGCCCGAGGTTGTAAAACTTTTCTCATTCTCAATTCAACATTTTCTCAAATTTCTATTTGAGATTAAAGCCATCATTCTGTTATAATACTCATTTTAATGTATTAACATCAAAGATGATATTAATAAGTTGTTTTAAATAATAACTAAGTGATTTTTCTTTTCTTCTTTTTTTTCATTTATTTGAATTCGAAATTTGAGAAAATTCTTAGTTGAGCATGAGAAAAGTTTTATATAACCTCTGGCCCTGGTTGGCCTCACCTGGATACAAACTTCATGGCCAGAGAATACAAATACTCTTGTTCTCAACTGAGAATGTCTCAAATTTCAACTTGAGAATAAAGCCGTCATTCTGTATTACACTTATATAAATGTTTTAACATAAAAGATGTTATTGATAAGTTGATACCTATAACAACGTATTATTTTATCTTTTATGTGCATACATTTATTTAAATTTTACATTTTTTAAATCTCGGGATATATTCAGATGATTATTTTCACCTTAATTTCAAGATAAAAATGGTTAGGCTGCAATGTGCCTTATTGATACATAGCTTTTCTCGAAACCGTCAGTAGATTTTTGCATTTAAGTTTGTTAAACAAATTCAAGTTCATTTATCTTCTTTGCCTTTTTTGTTTTCCTTTTATTGCCTTTTTGTTTGGGCTTGTCAATTGCATCGCCTTTCTTGATTCTCTCATTCAACTTATCCAGTGCGTCGCTACTTTGTCTTTGTTTTACCTCTTCCACGTTGATATTAGAGCTAACGTCTACCTTACACATTTCTTTTTCAACTTTTTCAACCGCTTGCTCCTTTTCAACTATCTGTCGTTCACTGTTTAGTTCACTTATTTGCTTATCAGTATCACAAGATCGAATGCCATTTTTAGTTTTTGGTTGCTCAACATCCTTTTCATTGCCATCTCTGGACAGACAGTCTGTTATTTTCTCAGCGTCAGGGATTTCGATACTTAGCTTGTCAACGCTGTTGCTTACATCATCAGTTGTTCCTGCAAACATTTTGTTGTCTCCGACATCATCGCCAGAGATATCGGAAACATCGGTTGTATTTTTTGGTATTCTACAAACGAAACTCTCGCCCTGTGATTTAAGACAAACTTCACTAAAATCTAATAAAGATATATCAATAATGGACTGCTCATCAAATACCACAGTATCCATGGAAGATTTAGACTTTGTTGTTTTGTCTCCAGAGTCACTGCGATTTTCTACGAGTTCGGTTGGCTTCACAGCTTGTTGCAGATAAAGTGTACCACGCAATACCAACACAGCTTCGTATTTTTCTCTTTCTACAGCCAGCACTACAATATTGTCATTCTTATATATTTCACAGTCACTGTGCAAGACTTTGTTCTCAATATCTATCACACTCGCGTCTTTGTACATCTCCGAGCTCCTCAAATAATAATACAACACATCGTACTCAAAATAGCCGGGAGAGTTTTGTTTAGCATGCGGTAGATGCTTTTTAAAACTTGCAAATTTTCTCGGACCTTCTTGAATTTTCGGAATGTTGTCTCTGTTCGCGGCACCTAATATTGTCCATATTTCAACATCTATAACTTGGCAGTTGGTAATTGCTTGAATGGTAACAGAAGATTTATGGGTAACGAGACCCATACAAAAGTGCCCATAAATAAAGTGATTCGTATGTCTACATATCGTTATATCTTTCGAGAAACTACCTTTACTGGTTATTCTTATCGTGCCACGTATAACAACAAATAGAGAACGAATATCATCACCTGCAGATACGAGCGTGGCTCTAAGTGGATACAATGTTACTAGTCCTCTATTTATAGACATTATCATATTCTTCACATGTGCCGCTTCCCATAAAGCAAAGGCTGGGACCTGTCTTAGAAAATGGAGAGTCATCCTGCGGTAGGTTCTTGTCGTGTCGATCTCTTTACCAAGGGGAAAATAACGATTTTTGACACACCAATCGATAATGTCGAGTGATTCAACATGGTCATCGAAAAGCTCAAAAGCTCTCTCCGGTTCAATAACAACAGCTGTGACATCAGATTTTACCTGAATATTTGCGGTACAATTCACACCAAACATGGTCGATATTTCACCAAATATATCACCAGTTGATAAGCTTCCAATTACAAGGCTATTATCTGTGACTAATACATCCACAGACCCGTCTAGTATTATGAATATTCCTTGACTTTCTTCACCTGCACGTACAATATATTCACCCTCGAGGAAAGTAACAACATTACCAAACTCACCCAACTTTTTAGTAATATCTTCTTGTGTTACCTCACCGAATGCGAACGTAAGGAATTTATACAGGTGCTTTGCGGCAATATCTAGGTTTACCTGTCTTTCGGCCGCTATAATGACGAAATTATCCGTCAGCTCTTTTGTATCTAGCCTCCTTGATTCATCTACCTTTTCGTCCAGAATCTCACTGCCACGATCTTCTTGTCGGTTTACTTTTTTGCCGCTTTTCTTCCGTTGTGAATTTCCCATTTTGCATGAAATATTACGGTTGTAATAGCCCGGGACAGGAACGGCACTTTTAGATTACTTCTGTAAACATGACGTCACAAACGTTTTTGGCGCCATCGACATTAAATGCATTTTCCCGCAATTCTATCTCTGTCTTAGAATTCGAAGCAATTTCCCCGAATTTCGGTTACCTACTTTGAAAATTTAGAGATCTTTCGAGTCATTTCTATGATAACAACAAGTTTCGATCATAATCGGTAAACGTGGTCCTCTCATGAAAAAAGTATTTTCACAATTCTAATCCGCCTCTAAGTATTCTGATAGCAATCTAAAAAGACAATAGTTCGTGGGAGACATGTCCCTCGGCTAGACAAGAAGTTAAAATTTTCTTTTTTGTCAAGAAGTTTGCACGAAAACCGGCTTACGCGAAAACCTTACCACACTTTATGTATGAGGAAATAGGATTTATACATGAATGGAATTTAGTTTGTTTGTTTGTTTGTTTGTTTGTATAAAACTGGACCACTTTTAACAATTTTAAAGCCATATCGCGACGGCTTGAGCACCTAACAATAGACTCGTGGTATTTTTCGCACCAGTACTACCATTACATCCTTTCTTTGCTCCCAGATACTATTCCACATATGTCTACGATTATCAACCCTTTGTTGAGAGACGAATAATCGGAAAGGATAAGTGCCACCTTCGGGGATCGAGCCCGGGACCGTTTTAAGATAGACCGACTCGCTACCACTGCGCTATTGTGGCATCTAAGATTTAGTTAATTTCTTCACAAAAATGTTTTGTTCATTTGTTTCAATTTTCTGATGAGACAAAATAAAAAAAAACAAACAAACAAAAAAACTTCAAGTATTTGAGATGGTTTTTTATGGAACTATTTTGTGCGCAAGTTTACAAAATAGGTGTATGCTCAACGTTTATCATGCAGGCACATAGAGAATGACATGTTAGTATCTAAAAATAACATTGTTATCTTGTCGAGGTTGGGAGTATTTATCATGACGAGGCTTTGCCGAGTCATGATAAATTCTCACAGCCGAGACCTCATAACATTGATATTTTATGACACTTACATGTTATTCTATTTATCATGCAATCATTTTCCAGCGCTTAGGTTTGATAAACCCCTAGAAATCAAGGAAATTCAGGTGAAAGTGTATACAAGTTGTTTGTAAAAGATAGACTGCCTGATATCATGTTATGTTATCAGAAAGGTGATACCAGGTCAATGCAGGCTCCATTGCATGATAAAGTTAGACTCTTGAAATTGACGCTCACTTCGATATTAAACCCATTCATAGTTGCTCACTTAACGCCCCATTCATTCGTCCCAACCACTCACTCTAACTATTCAAAACGCCCCGAAATCGTTAAAAAAATGAATCGTTCAAAATAATCAATTTTTCATTTTAATCGATCAAATCATTCAACATTGATTGACTGGTTTTGATTTTAACCCTTTGCTGTTTAATCCCTGCTTTTTACGTGCCTGTGATTTTATGATTGAGAAAACATTGTGAAAAAGAAGAAATTGCTTCTGACAAGCAATTTCTCTTTTTTCCACGCTATTTTCTACCCTACTGAATGGTTATTTTTCAAATTAAATCCACTTTTAATTTTCGTGTGCAAAACCTTTGAATTTGGACAGGTCCAAAATTTTGTAAAACAGGAAAGGGTTAAAGCATCTCATTGGTCAGTGATGACGCATAAACTGAAAATTACATAGATTTTCGTCAAGGGAGGTTATAGAATATAGATAATTTCGACTTATTTAACGAAATAAGCAATATTGTAATATCACCCTCTAATTCCTTGACAACTCGATCCGCCCACTCATCCAATTTCATTCAGAAATCATTCAATAATCAATTTTACATTGTTTTAACGGTATCAATTAAATGTTTCGATAAAACTAAACGCCCATTTTTTGATTAATCAACAAATTTAAATACTTGTAAATGTATTCCCAGGTATACGAAGTCACTTTTTTATCGAACGAGTTTCTCTCTTAAAAACGTGAATCCCCCCCCCCCCGAAAAAAAGAAAAAAAGAAAAAGAAAAGGGAAATGAGGATTCAAAGCTTGCTAACAAAAGGATAGGAATAATAGACATGGCGACATCAATTTTTTACACTTATTGCTAAAAAAACGGGACACTGGCCATTTTATTTAAAATCATATCAATGGCTCACCGCGTTTAAATTTCAGAAAAAAATGTACGCCAAAAGGAACTCCAGAAGATGGACAACCTGGGAACTCGGTAAAATATATATGCGAAAAGAGTCCATATGGGTAGTGCGTCGACGCCAGTCAGTCTGCGCGGATCGCGCAGACTGACTAGGGTCGAAACTTTTAGCACTTAGTTAATTTTCTGAATCTAGAATGATCAATCTACAATTTTCTGAAATATATCTTAAACGCAAGCTTTGGTTTGCCTGCGCTACAACCAACTTATAAAATATTTATTTCACGGAGTCCCCTGATTGTCCCTTTTCGCGTGACGGGTCACATATTGAATTAAAGATTTATTCGAGTGGAGGTCAATCGTCTCCTCTATCAACTGAATATCTTTGAAATTTTTCATTAATTTATAAAAAAACATTGACATCGTAATATGTGCTGCGTCATCTGAATAACAGAGAAGTTATCAAAATTTGATTTAGTTATACCAAGATGAGCAAAGACCGACTGAAAAAAAATATATTGAGAAAAAATGACTTTATGTATCAAACAAGACAGAGTTACAGTTATAAAAGACGCCATTTAAATGGTCAAATCGTTTTTTTTTTTTTTTTTTTTTAAATGGGGTTTAAGCTCCTTTCCAAGATGTTCAAGTCATATCGCGTGGCCTCGGGGATCTAACAGTGGATTTTTGTTTATTCTCGCTCCAACACTACCACTACATCCTTTCCTAGCCTCCACCTGCTAGCCTACTTAAGTTTACGATTACACGACAAATGCCACGAGAAATGTCGGAAAGGGTCAATGCCAAATTGCTAATTGGTGAAAACATTGACATCCAAGACCTCCAAATGCCCTCTTACAAAAACTTACACCAGTATGTGTGATGTATTCGTTATACTTTTCTTTAGTTCTATGACGTTATAAATTAAGTTATGTTCACCAAGATTCCGTCATGCAAAATCTCATTGGAATCGTCTTCCAAATACGATTCCGATGTTTAATTATAGAACAGAATCTAGCAGTGAATGAAAACACCAGATACGATGTGTGATTTTGAGTTGCGATTAATTTTTCGTAAGAAGTATAGTAAAACGGCCCCAGGTGTAAAAGTGTCTTCAGACAGACATTAAACCTCCTGTTGCACTGTGGAATTTGTTCAGACTGCTCAGAGTATGCACATCTTGCATGCTTCAAATTGTTGGAAATGTCAAGCATATGCTGAATTAACGTTTACTCGTGGTATGTAACGTATCCGCTAGGAGATCATTGTACAACCCAACCTCGACTAATATGAAGCACTTCCAACGTATCTCAAGAGTCACATTACAGATTTAGTTTATTCTCATCCGTTGGTTTCATTTTTCTGTCAAGATGCTATCAAATATTTAAGACATATTTAAGAGTTTTCCTGTCTAATAACCAAATTTGGTTAATTGTATATTCCGGAGAGATACATCTCCGACCATCCCATGATCTATTTGCTTCCCTTGTTGGTTTCCGAAAGATCATAAATGTATTTCGGTTGAGTTGAATTAACGATGCAATGGTTATAGATAAAACATATCACAAGAAGACAGGGTATAAGTGTGTTATGTTTTGATAAGTATAAAATGAGCAAAAATGAAAACTTCACACTTGTGAATTCCCTATTTTTCCCACCTGTCTATCAATTATGTATTTCAAAAAGTTCATTTCAAATAGAATCCACGTGACTACAAGAATTCTGTTTTTTGAATGTCACGTGTTTTACGTCAAGGTGTAGCCTCCGGCAACGGGAATCGGTACCTGGGGCCCGTTTTACTAAACTTCTTACGAAAAAAATGATCGTAAGTCAAAATCATAAATCGTACCTGATGTTTTCATTTATTGTTAGATTCTGCCTTACAATATCTCATTGAAATCGTCTTTTGAAGACGATTCCAATGAGATAAGGCATGGCAGAATTCCATATTTAGTAACTACTGTAGAAGCAACTTTAATTTTTGACTTACGCAAAAAATGATCGTAAGATGTTTAGTAAAACGTTGCCTGGCCTTGTACTGAATAAACGATGATTTTCTTTCGCAAACGTTTAGCATATGTTAACTTGATTTTAGTAATAAAACAGGAAAAACAACTTCTAACTGAACGAAATCTTCAAATGAAAGCGAGAACATGTTTTTAAGAAACTTTGGATTTGTAAACCTGTAAATGATATGTCGTTGAATGTTGAAAGACAAAAAAATACATATCTTGCAACGATTCATATAAAAAAACCCGAAAGATTACGTGAAAACGAGCTTTGACGTGAAACCAGTGACGTCACGTTGGAACGGTTATTTAATAAGATGAAGATTCCACCATTAGGATTCATGTGGGAATACCGTTTTGAGGGTACCTCGACACTATTTATATCATTAGTCAAACTATATTACTAGTGAGACTGTTTTTGATCTCAACCGATGCTCACGTTGCCCGTTGCCTTAGATCAATGGAAAAAACTACTTCTGTAAAACTTGTTTGATCAATTTCGACAGAGATTTTCGGAGTGTCAAGTTTTCATTTGTGCTCTTTTGTCTTTTGTTTAAGAAATAATAGCAGGTGAATTCTTGTTAGACAAAAACCTCCAAAATTATTCATAGGTGATTGAAGTTCCTGTGCACTTTCAGAAATAAGTACAATATCATCAGTATGTAGAATGCTGTTCACATGTATTATCTAAAATGACATCTATATCTTAATCATAAAAAGGAGAATAATATGGGGGCGTCATGTATTCTTGTTTTATTCTAATTATAATCTCAATGCTTTGACCACGTTGAGTTTCAACACAACACAAAAAGGATGCAAATATATCCTTCAAAATTATTAGAAAGGGACCTTTGATATAAAACTTGCACATTTTGTGAAAGAAAGTACACTGTTACCTGTGTCAAATAATTTACCAAGGTCAACAAAATAAGAATACCTAAATATTCTTCGAGAACTTAAAGGCCGTATCTACGGTGGCATATATGTGACATTTGTATATTTTTTATTTTTTTTCCTTGAAAAAAAAAATAATGATGATAATTATTGAAAAAAAAAACTTTTCGTTTTTCAAGTTTTTTTATGAAATAGAAAGTGCTGAAAACAAAATCATCATTTTACAAGTTTTTATATATATATATATATATAAAAAATCATTAACACAGGACAGGTGTGTTTGCGACTGAACAGAACAGAACATATCTTTATTTACATCCAGGTACAGAGTAGTGTACAACATGGACAAAAATCAAATAAACATGAAATACAAATATTTTTCGGCTCCGATTCAATAGATGTATAAAGCATATTTTTTCTAAAAAAAATCTTTCGGGCGATTATTTTCCATTGGGAGAGATCTAGATTCTCTGAAAGAAAAGGTCTAAGATTGATAAAAATAAAGTTTCAAGTTTCAAGCCCTCTACTTAAGTACTGTTCTCTGTTCCAAAGACGCTGATCATTGATAAGATATATTGTCTGGGTTGACCAAAGCCCCGACAACACAACTCCATTGGGGCTGTATTTACGTGGCTTCGATCGCCCGATGACGTCATATATGACGTTTCACATAGGATGTTACATAATTATTTGACTACAAGTAGATTTATGAATTATCGGGTTTGTGTACCCCTATCAAAAGATTGTTGTCTCGCCAGAAATTGGGGAATTTAACAAACAAGAGGGCCATAATGGCGATTAATCGCTAACCTGAACAGAATTCTTGTTCGAAGTATACTGAAATAGATTTGTATGGATAGACCTCGATTTTTGCTTGATTACTACCATCAAAAACATCGTGAATTGACAATTATGGAATGAAATTGAATGTGTGTGATGAGTGAGTTTTAAGTGAAATTAAAGGGAGGTAATCCAATATATCAAAATTTGTTCAGAATGAACAAAATTAGCAATGTTTATAACCCCTCTTTAAAAAAAAGTGCATTCAAGATCTATTAAAAGCTTCCCTTTTCTTAAAAAAAAAAAAAAAAAAAAAACACACACAACAACAACAACAACAAAAAAAAAAAACAATCTAGAGACGTCGCAGCGAACTGAGGCTATAAAGCGTAACGTAATTTGACGTATTTTTTGTTGCGTAAAATTGGAGATATATCAAGCGCGTTTCATTTGAAACAACTATATGCCATATTTTGAATTATACCAAAAGGGGAGGTTAGAAATGTGAATAACTATCATGTTCAGTGGCGTATCAAATATTTTCAGGGTGAAGAATCTCTGTACATACGAAACAAAATTAATTTTATATAAACAGAAGCATTGAATTTCAGACAAACTAAAATTGGTATTTAAAAAGACAAAAAACGTATTAGTGTTGGTCTTGCTATACTATAGACCCATCAAAACCGAGGAGAACTTTTTATTCAATTTATTCCGGTTAGTTTTTTATTTTTTGGCCAAAAATTTCGAAAAAACCGGTAAAACGTGAAGCACGCAACGTAAAACGTCATTAAAATTAGAAAGCGTGACATTTTTTCAGACTTTTTTAGCATTCTCGTATTTAGCGTTAAATTCACAAAATATAGATTGTTATATATTTTTGGAAATAATAGACTGACCATTTTTTCTAGTTTAATTCTCATTTAATTTCATCGACATTTGATTAGATTTTGGTAACTCATCGCGAAAATGGTACGGAAAAAAATGACGTAATTTCAAAAAGCGTGACATTTTTTCAGACTTTTTTGCGCGAAAAAATTGTATTTAATTAAGGAACGAAAACAAACCAAATTCAAACTGAAGAAATAAAAGTCTGACCATTTTTCTTAAATATGTTTAGATTTGACAATTTCCTTTATTTTGTATGATTATTTTTACGTTGAAATTTTTCAGTCGTCATTTTTTGCTTCATTTTTAGCAGCGTTACACTTTCCGCTATTTTTATTGCGTGAAGAAATTTTCGTAAAATTTCATCCGAAACCTTCGAAATTCACACTGCATTTGACCCAATATTCTATGTATCTGTGTGTAAAATTTTATTATGATAAAGAGTGTATCCGCGATTTTATGGCATTTTGAACATGTATTGAAAGAGACGCATGTTACGC
Source organism: Fragum whitleyi (assembly GCA_948146395.1). Taxonomy (NCBI): domain Eukaryota; kingdom Metazoa; phylum Mollusca; class Bivalvia; order Cardiida; family Cardiidae; genus Fragum; species Fragum whitleyi. The sequence continues at coordinate 2,959,786 of OX411545.1, read as the reverse complement.
GTTACATGCGCTTTTTGGCGATTTTTTCATAATAAACTTAATAATATTTTTTTATTCACAGTCATGGGTATCAGAATTTAGTGTCTATAAGGTAGAGCTATTTAGACGCTTTAAAATGATGTAAAATAGTGCGCTGTTTTAGCCTAGACAGCGATTTTATTTTAAAATTAAACAAAAATATGAGTGAATTTCATAAAATAGCCCGACGTTACTGCGACGTCTCTCATACGCTTGCAATTTTAATTTTGTCCGTAAAATCCTGATTTTTTCTAGCTATATATATTTTGAGTGTAGTTGTAGATCTTATCTGTTTTAGTCATATTGGAGCGTTTTTGAATGGTTTGTGTGTGTGTTTGGAATGATGAATTAGAGTGCTGAGTGAGCTACTTAAGATGATTTTATTGAATCAATTTCACGAGGAATCTAACTGTATCCCTGTCCCTATTATAGATGGGCTTGATTATATTTTCTTTCTACGATGAAGGATGCTATTTAACCTTTCTAGGTCTATTATAAATATCTAGTTTCTTGTCTTATGTTGGCCTTTAATTTTCACTATAAGATGCTGCATGAAGTGATTAAAACAAAATTAAGAGTATTATTTACTTATATCCATACTTGGCGAATTTCTAAATTCCGGAAAATAATACTTTCCTCCATCTGAGGTCTAAATGTATCGACTTTCCGTTATCACCAGATGGTAACTGTACATGTATATTGGTTGAGCCTAGTTAAAGTTATTTGGGTAGTAATCAAAGGCATATCATATTCATTAGAAGACACGTATTTATATTTTTTGATAAAATAGTATAGAAACGTAGTAGTATAACATGCTACTAGTAAGAAATATAGAAATTAGCCTTTGCGTGACATTTCCAACAATTTCAAATGTACACAAAGCAAAGCCTCTAGCCATTCTGTGCATTCGCACAGTCTGACCAGAGTCTTCACTGTGCGATTTGTAGATAGCTAAGGTCCCAAAGTATGTGTAGACAATCAGGTATTTACATATGTTGCTGTCTTGGCTGACAAATGTTTTCATTGATAGATTGATTGAATGGAGTTTAACGCCGCTTTCAACATTTTTTTCTTAAATCGCGGGGGCTGGAACACCTAACAATGGATTCCTGGTATTTCTCTCACCAGTACAACCATTACACCCTTTCCACCCTAACATTGGTCTACGATTATTAACCCATTGGTGAGAGACAAATAGTCGGAAATGATGGGTGCCGCCGTCGGGGATCGCGACCGGGACCTCTAGATTGACAGTCCGACTCGCTATCAACTGACGGCGGCAAAAATGTTTTCACCTTAAGCAGATGTCAAATTATTGGAAATATCAAGCACAGGCTCAAATACTAGTATCTTATCCCAATTGAACCATTCTTTCACTCCAAAGGATTCTTACAAGATGCCACTCGAGGGAGCAGAATACACATCGATTGTTTTGCGGAAAAGCTTGCAAGACCGACAAGCTAACACCAGCACCCTTCCTGGCACAATAGCGGATCCAGAGGATGTTCAATCGAACAAACTCAGGAGTCTAATTATTTCATTTTTCACAGTCAAACTGAGTAAAAAATTGGAAAATGAACCCCCTATTTGTACGTTCGAACCACAGCACAGTGAGCCTTCATTTGATAACGAAGCCTTAATCAAAGGCCTGAAAGGCCTGTAATTCCGTCATGACTGAACAACATTTATTATGTGTGATTTTGCCACTTTCATTCCACTAGGGCCAAGTCATATAGTTCAATGACATTTGTTAAACGTGGAACAATTTTTAAAGTTATTGTGCGATTTCGTCCAAACACAATGCTGCAAAACAAAAAGTTAAAATACCTGAAATTATAACCGTATATGATCGCTTTCTCACCTAAGTCTCCTAATCTACAAACCAACAGTTTGGGCCTTTTTCATCTAGAGGTTGAGTACTTGTTTTCTAATTTAGGAGCCAATGCGATCACCAGAGCAAGCTCTGTTAATAACAATATGATAACGACCCTCTCATTTGTGTATTCGAACCGCTCTTTACAGAATTTCTGAATATTTCGTAGGACAGATTAAAACCTTATCTACCCGACGTGGTTTAAATCACAATAGCTACAGCAGTGAGAATAAGAAGTTGAAATTGGCAGAGATGGTAATGGGGGAAAACTAAAAGTAAATGAGCCTGTGCGTGACGTTTCCAACAATTTGAATTTTCGTGAGGTGCAAACATTGAGTAGCATAGACAGCCACATACTGTAACTATAAAGTTAAATGATGGTCTACAGATACTTTGAGACCTCATCTTTTTACTTAACGCATGATAGAGACTCTGGACAGACTGTGCGGATGCACAGACTGGTCAGAGTTTTTACTCTGCGCATATTTGAAATTGTTGGAAATCTCACGCACTGTCTCAAATCTTAGCCGTTGTCGAAAATGAAGACTGTGTAGGCCAAAACCGAGAAATCCGTAAATCTGGATTTTTCCTTCGTTACACAATGAATTTTCAAGTCTGCTCATTGCGTAAACATATGACTCACAATCGTATACCTGGTATAGATCCGTTACAAACAGTGAAGTCTCCTATCATTTTCAATGTAAAATTGATCTTTTCTCACTCACTTGAAATTGCTGCTCTATAAAGAGTAGTAAAATAGTATCTAGTGTAGATGCATGCAAGATGGCGGACGTAAAAATAATAAAGCGTAAGTAAATTTTCAATCGCAAAAATAGAGGTTTATTTCACTGATGGTGTTTAGCAATAGATATTGAGACCAACATAAAATGTCCGTTTTTCTTATTTTCCCATTGCTATCTCATGATGCCTACTACACCACTTGGATTCAAAATTGAAGCGGTGGTCGCAAGATTCATTTCATAATATTGGATTCATTACAAATAAAATCACCTATGTCCAAAGACCTATCGTAAGCCCAAAGCCCTACAAACCACCCCGATTTTTGACAGCTGTGAAAAAGCATTGTTGAAAGTGATACTTATAGTTTTTGTAAATGAACAACGTTCCGGTGTAGCAAAATGTTGGTTTTTCAATGGTACAGTGGAGGTACAAAGGTTTTAAGGAGATTTTGAACCAGTGGAGAAACATGTTTGGAAACTGTGTAGACCCAATGTTAAGAACCGTGTAGAACAAGCACGACGCTGGTAAATAATGACTTTGCCCGGTTCAACTGCTTGGTAATCGACAGTGCCGACTAGTCGACTTTTAGAAAATGTCATGTCTAATTCCAAACCACTGAGCTTCTCATCCGATGTTTTTTTGAACTTGAAAAATTGAATGAATACAAAACATGAAGTATCAGCTTATCTTCAACAGATGGTTTGAAGATTAGTGCAAGTTGTACTCGTCCTTCAAAACAAGTTCGTTCACTAGCATAATTTTCGCGCGCTCAACTCCATAAATTGGTTTTCTTTTTCTGGCGTATCGAAACATATGAAGTATGTTTTTGTGAGGTTCCGACAATCGCGATGCCGACAATCACTATATGCGAGTCCAGGGGCCCGTTTTACTAAACATCTTACTCAAAAATTAATCGTAAGTCAGAATAACATATCGTACCTTGTGATTTCATTCATTAGTAGATTCTGCCTTGCAACATCTCATCGAAATCGTCTTTAGAAGACGATTCCAATAAGATGATGCATGGCAGAATTCCATATTTAGTTATTAATCAAGAAGAAACTTTTTTTTCTGACTTACGCAAAAAATTATCGTAAGAAGTTTAGTTAAACGGCCCCAGCTTTGTATGACTGCATAAAGTCTGAGTGCCTTCTCCCAATGGTTGAAACCCGCTTAACAGAAGGCATGATGATTAACAGAAGGCATGACGATAGAGACACTTTTTTTAAACTAATGATATCTATAAACGATATCAGTCCTATGTTAAGGATGATAAAACGGCGTAAATTGTTTGCAAATGATACCCCGCTTTACACCCAAGTGCATGTGCAAAGCTGGGTATAACTTGCAAACAATTTGCAGTTTTTTGCACTGTGTTGACATTCTTTACGCAGAGCTGTTTTTCCTATATGTCTTGGATTTTGAACTATATCGGTTTTGAGTTGTCTAAGCAAGTGGGTAATATTCGTGTTCGTTATCATTGTTTTCTATATCCACGAGCGAGCAATATTCTTTACTTCCCTTTAATAATTCGCGGTCGTTATCATCTTTGGTAATGTTGCTGTATATGTGATGAAAGTCTGCATCAGAGTTTTCGTAATCGTGTGCTCCCCTATTTGATATTTCATTTGATTCATACTCATCAAGGTCTATGTAATCATATTCATGATCGCCTGTGAGTGTTCCATCATTCTCTGGTTTATAATTAGTATCCAAAGAATGGCCTGGTTGTTGATTTTCGTAGGACTGAATGGACTTCTTGTTGGATCTGGGTATATTTCGCTCACATTCAGCCTTGACATCATTACTGTCGGACCTTCGCATGTCGTTTTCGAGACTTGGCGCTATCAAATTCGCACCACCATTTACCATATCTTCGTTGTTTCCACGAGCTGTTTTTAGATCAATTTCGTTGTTCTCTACGCCTCTCCTCTTCAGACACCTGATTAATAAGCATATAACTACTACTATAAACACTATTATACTCGATACAGTCCCGGCAATTGAAATAAAAGCTCGTCTTTTTTCTCCTTCGTCAACATCTATTGAATAACCTTTATCTGTTGTAGTATTTTCAATGAGAGTTATTTCTGGAGATAGCCGATTATCTGATGTAGATGTAGTTTTTTCAGTGAGGATTATTTCTGGAGATGGTAACTTACAAATAGGAACCTTTGATACCCTGCAGTCAGCACTATCCAGGTAAAACGAGGAATTAACACGTGTTATTGCGAGACAAGCATCCTGCTTTTCTGACACTGGTTTTATCACCCTAAATGTACCAATCCAGTAATATTTGTTGCAACAGTCGATAAAATGCGGGAGATCCCAATAGAATGAACGGGATACTATTTTTCCACCTTGCTTAGAGCATGTATTTAGTGCTTCTGTCCATGTATAATGATTACGTAAATGAAGACATAATCTAGGAAATTCTTTATTGATTGTTTCACACGTAGTCGTATACTGACATATGAAACCATGCGTTGAAAGTGGGTAACTAGCATGCAGAGTGTGACAAGAAGCACTCCCTTTGTGAATTTCATTGGCCTTGTCATTTGTGAAAATATATACACACTGTCCCTGACCAGCAATATCTTCACCTGATACGTACTCATATACACGAGCGTAATCACAGTACGAGTCAAGGATTCCACTACAAGATGTCATACAATCTGATATACTGCTTGGCATAACAGATAATTCGTGTCGTACACTTATTCCTAAGCAAACGCAGAAGTTTCTCCTGACAAAGAAGAAACTATATCGTGGATAATTACAAAAGGATGTGCACTTATTCAGAAAATTAGTCCCCTCCATTATTAAAAGCTTTTCTCCGTCTTCGAAAGAATGGTTAAAACACAAAACGAATTCCAAAGTCGTTGATAGATCCGCATATCCATCTATCCATCCAGATTGTCCGTCCACAATTACAGAGGTATCAGCAAGATCGTTCAAAACATCCTGATAAGTGGCAATGCCGTTTGAACAAGTTTCATTAATACCGGCCACTGGAACATCAGATAGTGTACCATGCGTTGATCCAATCAACAAACACACGAAGTGAAGATAAATGATGTCTATTTTTTTCATTTTCATGTGTCACGTGTGACAAGTGTCAATAAGGATGATTTCTTTTATCCTTGTGAGACACGAAAATTGCTGAGCCTTTTTTTTTCACGAGTCTTTTACCCCGTATGACCCAAGACCAGTTTTGACGTTCGTTTGTCAACCTGCATAGATTAAAGACAATACTTCTTACAGACCTAAAAATGCAAGTACTAAAGATATCAAGATATTATTTGTTGATATCATTGAGGCATGAAATTGAAACCCTAATCATACTGTATGAACACGCGAAGCGGATTCATGCATGAGTGTTATTAGGTTTTTAATTTCATAACTTCATGAAATCAACAAAATATCTCTTTATATATTATAATTTAATATCATGAAGCAAACCATGTAAAGATTTGTCAACAAAGAAGCAGTTCCTAATGGAACTACCTTTTGGTGGACACTTACAAAATTGCTGCGTTATCAAACTTATTTTCATTGAGAAATATAAACAATTTTTCAGCCAATCAGAATGCACGAATTTTGGCCGAATCAACTTGAATTCAATTATTTGGTATTTAATTAATATATTGCTGTGGACATTGTAGTTCAAATTTAGTATTTCTAAACGCTTGATAATTCTATTGGTTTTATTCACTTTTTAAAATTCCCTTAACAGTATTTCACTAAAAATTAGTTTTTACATGAATTGAGATCTTCAGAGAAGGTTTGTCAAGAAATGAAGTGATTTCACACAAAAGGGTCCATCTTTATCCATTGAATGACAAACCCATTCTTAGGTATCAGCCATCAAATATTCAATTCTCAAAATGTTTTAAGCTCCACTGGCCAAAGGCCATTGAGGCAACTGTTATGCCAATGTATAATTGTGACCCGTCACGCGAAAAGGGACCATCTGGGAACTCTGTAAAATAAATATTTGAAAAAGAGATTGAGTTCAGTATAGATTAACCAGAAGTCGCATTTCAAAAAAATCTTTCAAGGGTAGATTGGTCTTTCTAGATACAGAAATTAAATAAAGTGAGGAAAGTTTCAATCCTAGTCAGACTGCACTCTGCGCAGTCTGATTAGGGTCGAAACTTTACGCACGACCCAGATGGTCCCTTTTCATGTGACTGGTCACATTTGTATTTCGTGTCCGTCGGTGTCTGTCCGTCAGTCACAACATCCGGTCGATTTTTTTTTTTTTTTTTTTTTTTATAAAATCTGCTCCTCAGATACCCCTGAATGAATTTCATGCTGACTTCGCGAAAGGATCCCTTGATGAGCCTCTTTCAAGTTGTTCAAAATTTTTTTTTTTATTATTTTTTTTATCCACTGATAACGTGGATTTTATCGGCGGGGTTAATTCCCATATAGGATAAAAGTAGTTCCTAAAGAAAATGTAGTCCCTCAAAAGTAGAGCTGGTTTGATTGTAAAACAGTGATTTAAATGTTGTTTAGGACAATTCACATCTGTTCTAGAGTACACAAGTGCATTTTACTTTATTATATACTTTGATATTGTCTCTATGTATTTGAACGGGAGGAAAGTGTGCAATATTTTTTGATATTGCATACTTTGATATTGCACAAAGATTATTTTCACGTACACAAATGGACTGGACTACTTTCTGGTTGCTACCTCGCCACAAGTCAACATAAAAATCACATTATCAACGCTTTCTTTTTGCGTTCAATATTCCGGAAATAGTTTTGTCAGAGAAAGAAATACGTTCTAGTTCTTTGAATGCCTAAAGGGCAATACACCAGTGTTTGTTTTCATCTATTTGAAACATTTTCCGAGCCACTTCATCCCCTCCCCATCTCCGTCGACTCAGATGCCCCCCCCCCCCTCCGTCTCAAATTTCTTCCAAATCACTGTATTTGTTTCTCCTTTATTCCTTTATCTATGTAATTTTATAACTCTTTCAAAAATATTCATGCACATCCCTTAATGTCTATCATAATATCATAACTCTAGTATCTATCTCTCTTCCTCCCTATCTTTCTCTTTATCTCGTCTTTCACTCCGTCCCGTCCTTTATGACTATCGCTAGTCTGGTCCGGTATCAAGTACGCCGATTTAGTCAGTTCTGGAACATGTAACTGTTAAGAATAACAAATGAACAAGTTTTTATAAATATATTTATCTCATTTTTATTCAAAGTAAGACGAAATCAACGCGTATTTAAAGATCTAAAATGCGATTCGACACAAAAATGTCCGCCGTCCTTTTGTTTACACTGTCACTTCGTAGCAACGGATGTATTCATCCGAACGTAAAAATATAACGGAAAGGATTTTGCGGGAAAAGGTCTATTGCGTAACTGTTATTATAAAGCGGTTTAAATTTTAACAAAAACTCGTTCCTAAAGTATAGGGGATGTAAAAAATCAATAAATAAGAATTGAATATCGTCCAACAATATCAAAGTATACAATAAAAAGGTTATTGAATTTATATGGGAATATATTGTGTCGGACTCGTTCTTTTGGCGTAGTTGCCCTCGCAAGCTCGGGCACTCTGCCAAAAAAACTCGTCCGACACAATGTATTCCCATATAAATTCAATAACCTATAATCTCTTTACAGGAATTCATTATATTGATAGAGGATGAAAAATCGGAGGCGTGAATCGTGGACTGGCAACTTAATACAGTAAGAAACTAGTGTTCCCGTTTTCCCGACAAAATATATATTTTAAAAACTTGCTCATCAACATATATGACATTTGTATTTAAACTAAAGTTCTTGGGAAGTGGCATAACAACCTTTAAACTTCATATTCTAATGAAAATTCTTGAACGTAATATAGCATGGAGAAAAAGACCCATTTCATTAAGCTAAAGAGGACAAAATTTCACCGGGGTCTGACCATACCGTTCCTTTCTCAAAGCAATAATCCTCGCGTGATCATTTATCAACCACCATAAATTACTTTGATTGGATAAAAATCGTGACTTTTATCGGTGTAGGGCATTTCCATTTACAAATATTTTATTGGGTTGAATTTATTAGAAATAGTGTTCATAGAACAAATGAAGGATTTCATTCAAATTTCACGGGAATGGTCTGTCAATTTATGTTTTATAATATATAATGTATGTTAAGTTCGATTAAGTAATAATTTTAAGCCCGTAGCATCTTATTTAAACGGATCACATAATTCCGTCTGCAATAACTTTCAACTTGGAATAGTTTTGAATTGGTGTTAGTGAAAAAAGTGAAATGCTTTCGTATCTCATTCAACTTCTTTCAGAGGATTTGTCTATTCATATTATGTTCAAGAATGCCTAGCCAGTGTTTCACTTTCATTTGCCGCGACTGGAACAGTTTGTTACATCGTGAAATTGACATTGATCTCAATCAAAACCATTTCAAATCGGTCTCCCATTCATTCATTCCAAACACCCAAACCATTGAAAAAAACCAAAATCTCTAATATGATAAGGAAAACAACTATAATCAAAGTAAATATAACTGGGATAATATCGCGATTTCACTGACATTTTTGAAATTATAAACGTCCTTGAAGAAATAGGATTTTATTTATTGCACTTGTAAGCATATATTTATTCAAGAGAGGAAATGAATATAGCTTTTTTTATGTTGAACGAAATTAACGATTTCGGATTACCTCCTTTTAATTTCACTCAAAAACCCACTTATTGCATTCAATCAATTTCATTCCGAAACCATTCCAAAATGATTTACCTTATCAATTTCACGATGTTGTTAACTGAACACCTATCGATGTCTTCCTGTAGGTTCTCACACTAATACAACCGAAACATCTCATCGAAAAATGCATACTATATACCGTTGATTTGCCAATTGGAGACGCATAACACATTTCACAATGACCATTCGGACAACGTTCGGACTTTTCCGTAAACAGGAAAGTGCCTCGGGCGAAATGAAGTAATTATGGGACATTTGTAAGGTAATTCGGTTTCTTGTGGTACTTAAGTCAATACGCTTAAAGAAAAAAATCTCAAAAGCTTTCCCATCTTTAATGAAGTGTAATACACTGCAGTTTTATATCAAATAAATACATTGCAGTTTGAAGCTTTTACGTTTATTTTTTTACTCAACGTCTTTCTTGTGGTAAACATGATCCCTTTGACGTCATATAACCCACGGGCGAAATGATGCGCTTCTCTTCTACGCTCTTATTCTTCCAATGATGCATTCCGTAGAATGACCGAGGGTTTCCGATTAACGATGACCTTTTTTGTTTATTTTCGTTTATTTTTCGTCGCTACCGTAGCATATGCCAACATGAGCGACGCTCCAGGAAGACTGAGTTGTTGCGGGGGATAGTGCAAGGATACGTGACGAAACTTCTGCTGAGATCCGCCATGGTTCTTTAGTTAGTCTGTTAATGTGCCAGCCCGGGAATCGAATCCACGCGATCGACTTTCAATTCTTTTGAAGTGCAATGATCTACTGACTGGGCTAATCGAACTGACCTTAACAAATGTCAGAGGAAAGATGAGCAAAACGGGGATCCAACCAACGCGATCGACTTTCAATTGTTTTGAAGTGCGGTGATCTACCGACAGAGCTAATCTGGCTGAACATGACAAATGACATAGGATAGATGAATAAGACAGGGATCGAACGTACGACCCTGGAACCGGTGTCCCATCACGTAACCGACTGAGGGCTTCGCTCATACATTTTGGATCAATAGTAATTATATCAAGTTCTTTTCTTTTTAGCTCACCTGAGCACAACGTGCTCAAGGGGAGCTATTAGGATCACCCGGAGTCCGTCGTCCGTCGTGCGTCGTCCGTTGTCAACAATTCAGAAAACTTCTTCTTCTCCTGAACCACTGGGCCGATTCCAATGAAACTTTACCAGAATGTTCCTTGGGTGAACCTTTTCAAAATTGTTCGTGAATTTTTGATTGGTCCATAAATATGGGCGTGGCAGGGCTGGGCTAATTTTGAGCCCGAAATCTTTGAACGACATCTCCTCCTCAACCCCTGGGCCGATTTCATTGAAACTTTTCCAGAATGTTCCTTGAGTGACCCTTTTCAAAAATTGTTCGTAAATATGGGCGTGGCAGGGCGGGGCTTATTTTGAGCCCGAAATCTTTGAACGACATCTCCTCCTGAACCACTAGGCCGATTTCAATGAAACTTTACCACAATGTTCCTTGGGTGACCTTTTTGAAAAATTGTTCGCGAAATTTTGATTGTCCCTTAAATATGGGTGTGGCGGGGTGGGGCTTATTTTTAGCCCAAAATCTTTAAACATCATATCCTCTTGAAAAACTTGGCCGATTTCAATGAAACTTTACCAGAATGTTCCTTTAATGACCCTCTTAAAACAAGTATGAAAAAATTTGATTGGCCAATAAATATGAGCATGGCAGGAGGGGCTTATTTTGAGTCAACTCAGTAAAAAAAGGTGTGGGCAGGGTCCATTTTCACTTTAAATTCTTGGAATAACATCTCATCCTCAAAAATTTGGCAAATGTGAATGAAACTTTGTCAGAAAGTTACTTGGATGGGTTCCACTGGACCAATAAAATTCAGGTGGGCGGTTTAGGGCCATTCTGGCTCTCTTGTTTTAAAGATATTACCCATGTCTTTTGCGCGGGACTAAAACGTCGTTACTTCAGTCAGATTAATTAATTATCACGTTTGGATAGCCATAGATTACGGGCACGTTTTCTTTTCTTTTTTTCTTTTTTCCATTCCATAACATACATTTATTTAGTTAATATATACGCGTTAATAGAACTTTCTGACAAACCTTTCAGATATGACAGAGTATTTATGTGAAAATGTTAACTCTCGAAATTACTAACGTTGAATTTACACATTGGCAAAAAAGAAAGCCAATATATTCGAACCAATATCGAAAGCTAGCATGTCAACTATTTATAGCGCATCTCTGTCTTATGATACACACAAAAAAGATATTCAATTAAAAAACACTACACAAAAACAAAAATTAAAACACTACACAAAAACAAAAATTAAATCAAATAAAAAAAACCACCCAAAGCATACGGATACACAAACCTTACTTATAAATTATGTCTGCAGGGAATTACATTTCCACAGTAAATCGTAGTCAGCATCTTTCAAACTAAACTTATGTAATTAGTTACTCTCAAGTAAACTGTTGTTCTATAACTAACATTTACTTAACTTCGGATGTGACGTGTCGTCCGAGTATTGGTTCCCTTCAGATTAGATAATTGGAAATACTGAGTTTCAAAAGAAAGAGTGCATTCCCACTTTCAATTTTCCTTATTTCTTTATATATATTCGATCCCGTGCGAAGAAAACTCACCACAATTTAAAATCACAGCACTGAAATTCTGAAGGTGGACCATATATGTTGTCCGCAACTCTATCGAAATTCGATTTTATGCCTCGTTTCTAAAGGGTCACTCTTGCTTGTAAAATTCATTTCATATTTTGCATATAACCCTTTAGAAACGAGGTATAAAATCGAATTTTCTTAGCACCAATTTTCTAGCTGTCTGTCTTCTGGGGCCGAGGTTATAAAACTTTTCTAAGGCTCAACTGAGAACTTTCTCAAATTCCAAATTTAAATAAATGTATGAAAAAAAGATAACATTAATAAATCGTTATTTTCAACAAATTATTAGTATCATCTTTCATGTAAATGCATTAAAATGAATATTTAAACAGAATTACGGTTTTATTCTCAAATTGAAATTTGGAGAACATTTTGAATTGAGAATGAGAAAAGTTCTATAACCTCGGGCCCTGGTTTCAGAGAAATAGGTTCATAAAGATTTTCCTGTTTTTTTTATATATATATAATGGAATTCGCGCATGACCACAGGGGCTATATGAACACACTTGATAAAAGTTCATTCGATGATGTTACATTCACAAAATACGCTGCTCTGGTTTCGGAGACGAGTGTCGGATAATTTTTCTGTCCTTTTCAGCCCAATCAGAACCCTATGGTCATTATAAGAGCAACATTGGTGGCAGTCCTCTAGATGATGATACATACTACTATGAAAGCTGTCTGCCTCCTGTTTTCGTTAAAGAAGATTGTTAAAGATTTCATTCTTTGTTTCTATGCAAAACGGGATGCGCACGGGCGCGGCCCAAATATGACCCAAGTGGGATTATATGAGAAATCTTAGTAAAAACCTAGTAGAATTCAATTAGATTATGCTAAATTCAACACATTAAAACGGACTGCCTTATGTTTCAGACAAGAAGAGTTTTAAAGATATTCCTATTTCCCTATTTAGGTTGCTACGGCAACCAGGACTATGGGTGAATTAAGGGATGGGTTTCAATTTTAGGATGAACTTTTGTAAAGCTTGGCCCAAGGAACATTCCTGTCAAATATCAACAACATTGGTCCACGGGTTTGGGAATTTTCGATTATCGGGGCCCAATCAAGAATGTTTTTGGTGCCATATAGTGTTATGAAAGAAGAAACACTACAAAATAAAGTGATTCTTAATAAAGGGATACTAAAAGTAAAGCCATGACTGAATATTCGAGAGCATATTTGTTAGCTTTGTGTAGTGTGCTCAAATGTTACTGGTCCCTGGCGATACTAACTATCAGGATTTATTTTAATTTTAAAGTATTCATAGAAATTACATTTTCATATTTTTCGTTTTTGGAAGAAATCATTTTCATACCGTATTTCCGATATATTCTAAGTTGAAAATACAATTGATTGGTCGCTGATCACGGCCTTTGATCTCAGCATGGCTGACTTACTCGGATTTTTTAAACGACATTTGTCTGATAAATATATCGTTAACATTTTTAAAAGAATGCAAATTGTATTCAACTCAATTCGTAACTTCAGTTTTTAAAACTCCCCCCCCCCATGACGTCAAAAATACCAATGTTCCCGCTAAAGATGACATATGACGTCATAAATGGCAGAGCGATTTGTGCACACTGTAAAACACATGATATATGAATTCATTGCGATTATAGTTCTATGTCTATATTTTTCTTATTTCATCTTTTCTTTTTGTGACCGCGTTATAATTTTAGAATGCTCTTATTTTTGGGATTTTTAGCCAGATAGCTTCATTTATAGAAAAGATGACGTCATACATTCACATCCAATTAAGTTCGTTCTATATGTTGTTATTCAAAGATAGACTTATATTGCAAAACAATATTGACCTGTCACGCTATTCAAACCTTGTCGGTATTTGCGGAGTAACTTACAGAATTTCATTTCCAAATTATCGCAATCATATTCGTATGGTAGTATATATGTTCATCATGAAGGTGCTAAATTGGGTACTGCAAACCATCGTACATTTGAGAATGCCGCGAATCTAAAAATGCGTATGCAAAGTTTGAGTATGAAAATTGAATTTTATATACATGCGTCTTATTTTGTGTGCTTTGTTTTAAAATTGGGTCTTCATTTTTAATTTGTGTGCAGCACTTTAAGAGCGGTCATTTCACGATGCCTATAATCGACTTTATCCTTTCGACCCTTGTAATATACGACCGCGTTATATACGAGGGTTGTCCCAGAAATTCGTGAACTTTTTCGATTATTTAAAAATGTAGCGTCAGATAAAGTAAAACTATTTAGATGACAACACACATTAAATTGCAACACATTGATAAAGGTTTTACGAATTTGATATGGTCATGTTCAGAATTGAAGCTATAAAAACATGCTCGGTAAGGGTTGTCGGCGCACTCTAACTTTGTTACTTACGAATTTTATATTTTATATGTTTGAACTTTATTCATTTCAATTTTCACGATGAGTTTGATATTTATTTATTTATTTCATGATCTTTTCTTCATTTGACTTCAAAATAAACGAGGCAATGGAAATGCTCGACTTTACTTAAAAAAATCATGTATAGATTGGATAAACAATTAACAACTTGTGTTTAGATGAATTGTTTTCTTCAGAAATGAAATTCAAAATTCAAGGAACAGCAACTCTTTCACCCATTCGTTGCCGCACAATTGCAGTGCATACAGTATTTGATTACCCATTCATTTGACCGGAAATACACAACATATCTTACATTTTGCCTGCTGAATGCGTATATCTCCTGTTTTAAGTGAAAGAAGCATCGTTACTCTTATCAAATGATCGGAAAGTATGCTTATATCCAAGGCGTGCTTTTTGAGCCAAGTATATTAAGCTTGACCCTCTGAAGGAAAGTATCGGCATATATATAGGGATCTAGTCTATAAGTCTCAAGTCTAGATCGGTCACGCGGTCCCCAGGAACCTGACGGCTTCATCAGAGTCGACAAGCGCTGAAACATAACAAATACGTTTTGTCAGGCGAAAAGGATCCATCTGGGAACTTCGTAAAATAAATAATTTAAAAAGAGAGTGGTTACTGGAGACGTCAACCGTATGCTTCATTTAAAAAGAAACCTTTCATTGAAAGTAAGAATGAGCCGATTCTTGATTCAGGAAGTTACTCTGCCAAGTGAGAACAGATTCGATCTTAGTCAGTCTGCACTATTGCGCAGTTAGACTAGAATTGGCACTTAACGCACTACCCATCTGGTCCCTTTTCGCATGACGGACACAACTATATCATTTCAGAATTTTAAACTTTCAAATAAGAGGCAAAACAAAAACCCAAAGGTACATTTACAGCTTATATGAGCCATTCTTGTGAAATTGAAAAAAGCTCCTTATCAGTACATTATATATTCTATACTGATTCATTGTAGTTCATTATCATGATCATTATCTTAGCGAGTTGGATTCTATAAATCCGACTGCGGCACTCATTCTTTCAGACTATTTGTCTCTCACCAATGGGTTGATAATCGTACGTGGGTTTCTAATTTGTGTCTAGATTTAATATGAAAACCTCAATGTACCAATGTGAAATCTTAGTTATCCAATTAGGTGAAGAAGGGACACTGTATCATGCGACCGGTAGTGAAAATCATCTACTACACTGACCCAATATATTATTCGATTATATTGAAAGTAAGTTGTCAGATAATAATTTAAATTCCAATTGTTTTACAGTAATCGACATGAGTAAGAGAGTATTAAATGTTGAATGGTCGTACAATCAATGTCATCATCACATGTATGAGTTATGCATGACGTATTTCGAGATATTTTCTGTTACTTATTCATTAATTCAAAAGCATCGGTAATGTTATCTGGTTTTAATCGTGAATATTTATAAAACTTCGATATCTGTTACAACAATTCCTTTCTGAGATAAGTTGTCTGTCAAAGGTAATGTAACTTTTAAACATTCTCGGATTTTATTCCAAAACAGCCTGTCATTCAAAGTTTATAGATTTAACATAAATCGTACAAAGTACCTACCTGTGAGATAGACCCAGGGGTGATTGTAACCATATAGACACCATATCCTATCATCATAATGATCGGTGAAAGCCCTAGAAGGAATCCGATACATATAGCATAGGGTTGATATACGTAACTGTCCCCGTAATTTGGATGGGAATAACCGATGAGCAAAAGCAAAAATACAACCTGTAATGAAAAGAATAACATCGTAATGGGGTGACACAAACCTAGAAAACCTCAAGTTTTTGTCGCTCAATGGCGAGTCTTGTAAAGGTTTACATTTCCCCTGCTATTCACGTTTTGCTGCTGTTTAAAAAATCAATTGTTGGTCGTAGCATGATGACAAATCAATGATACCAAGTCTCTATTTCATCCATCAGAGGTGTCATCTGTACCTTACAAGCACACAAATCATATTTAAAAAATGCTTTAGATTTATACGATCTAATCATAGACCAAATATCAAAATTGCCTATACAAGAATTGACATAACTGACCTGACATTGCTCTTAAAGGCTTGTGTAACTATTTTCATCGTAGACCTATGTGAGATAGAAGCTTGAGGCTAGGAAAAGATGCGATAGTTGTACTGGTGAAAGAAATACCAGGAAGCCATTGTTAGGCGCTCCAGCCGCCGCGATATAACTGAAAAAAAATGCTGAAAGATGCGTTAACTCTATTCAATCATTTCAATCTAACTATTTTTAGTGTTGGTCTGATACAAGTTTTCGACTCTATTTCACATTTAGTTTAAAATATTTTACTGCCATTTTTACACGGTACAACGAACTATTTTCAATACGAATCTCAAAAAGGCAAAAAGGTCTTACTCTAATCATCCTCTGAGCCCACGCGTACAGCATACCGTTACTCTCCAGGCATTACCCCTGGTACAATACGCTAGCGAAACCTCTTTTCTACCTCTTTTATAAAGGCCAGTGTTATGACCCAGCTAATTTTAGCCCGGTGTCATTGACCTGCCCCTGCTGCAAGATATTGGAACACATCCTAGTCAGCAGTGTCATGAAGTATGTGGACAAGTACAGAATCCTTACAGACTGTCAGCATGGTTTCCGGGCCAGAAGGAGTTGCGAAACCCAGTTGGTTACACTAGTCCATGATCTAGCCTCTTCCCTTGGCAATGGTATCCTTAAAGACATGGTGGTCCTAGATTTCCAGAAGGCCTTCGACCGCGTTCCACACCAGCGTCTGCTACGGAAACTTCACCACTATTGGATCAGAGGCCCAACAATCAGCTGGATTTCATCATTCTTACTAGGCCTGACCCAAGAAGGTTGTTGTCGAAGGGTGCTCGTCTGATAGTGTTCCCGTCGTCAGCAGAGTTCCCCAGGGATTTGCCCTAGGCCCATTATTATTCTTGTTGTTGATCAACGATTTGCCAGACAAGACGACTCACATACGAGGCTCTTTGCTGACGACCAATCAAAATGGGGTATGGCGATCCAGCCTCAAAAGTGTAGTGTCCTGAGCATAACCAGATCTCGCTCTCCCACGAAGTTTTCTTTTCGACTTAAAAGCTACATATTAGAAGATACCACTAAGTATTTGGGCGTAGACATTCAATTATCACTTTTCTGGGAGAATCACATAGACAGAATTTGCAAGAAATCTAACAGCATGTTGGGCTCTCTGCGTCGAAATCGTAGATCTTGCAGTGAGGAAATTAAAACCAACGCCTACTTCACCTTGGTGCGTAGTAACTTGGAATACTGCTGTCCAATCTGGTGCCCTCTTAATAAGGACTAGATCCAAAAGCTCGAGATGATTTAGCGGCGGGCTGCAAGTTTCACAACCAACCGTGATTGGAATACCAGCAGAGTACAATCTCTGTTGGAACATCTTCAGTAGGATTCCCTCGAGTCAAGACGATCAAAAATCCAAGTCACTCTTCTCTTCAAAATTGTACACAACCTGATTGACTATCCAGCAGAAATATACTTGACACCAGCTAGGACAAATGCAAGATCAATTCATTCATTGAAATTCAGGCGCATCTCCCCTTCTACAGACTCGTACAAGTTCAGTTCCTTTCGACGCATTGTTCCATTGTGGAACTCCCTTCCAGCTTCCGAAGCTGAGGCCCCTTCCTTGGTATCCTTTAAGGAGGGGTTTTCAAAAACTCAATTATAAAGACACAGAGCTGATTTTAAAACTTGCCAAGGTGAGAAGCTATGCTGTCGGGGACATAAGATCCATGGAACACCCAAAGAAGGCAGCCTGGTCTTTGTCTAGAAAGACAAAGGTTATGGAAAAACTTTTATTCCTTCTTCTCTTTTTATTGTATCTTGTAGTCTTTTCTTGCGTTACCACAAGAAGTCAACCGTTTTATTATAGTCAAGTTTGACGGAACAACTTATAGATGAAGATATAGATGTAATTGCATGTTACAGATCTCGAGAGTTCAAGCATGACCACAAATAAAAGCTGTTATATAAAATAATGAAGTTTGAAAGGATAAGTCAACTAAAAAACTTACGGATAATGTTATAGGTGTAACAACTGTCCACAATACTCGTAGAAATACTGACACTTTTCGACCTGTCATCATATAGATATCCTTCGCAAACCGATCTGTACCTACAGATAGAAAACAAAAGAATGCCCCCTTTAATTTTATCATCGTTGAAAACACGAAAATTAATAATGCAAATATTACTTTAATCTTCTGATATTTTGTAGGAAACTGCCATGTGCGAACGTTACCTACACAATCGCTTCGTCCTGAAGATACGAACAAAACCATATATATATATTTAATAAAATCACCATGATCTAATCGACTAGATAGAATAAAATGGCTGTATCGATTTATATACAGTTAGGAACATCGTGAAACCGACAAATGAATGATTTTGGAATGATATTGGAATGAAATTGAATGAGTGTGAGGAATGAGTTTTGAGTGAATTTAATTGAAGGTTCTCTAATATCGCAAATTTTGTTCAGGATGAACAACATTAGCGATATTAATTACATCTCTCTATTGAAATACGCATACAAGTTCTAAAGAAAGCTTCCTATTTCTTCAAGAACCTATTAGACGCTTACAATTTAAATCATGTCAGCGAAATCGCGATTTTCCTGTATCCAAATTTATTTGGAATGACGTTGTTAATTCTATACTTTTCAATGGGTTTGAGCGTTTTTGAATGGTCTGAGTGTGTTTTGAATGAATGAATGAATGAATGAATGAATGAATGGAGCGCAGAGTGAGAATGGTTTTGATTGAGATGAATGTCAATTTCACGATGTAGCTAACTTTAATTGTGTTGTATGGTTTAGATTTGTTTCATTTTTATTGAAAATGGCATTTTTTGGCGAAATATTTCAATACCGAATGATTTTATTAAAAGTTGAACCTTATTCCTTCGGAATAATTGTATGATATTGTCTTAAACATTATTCGAGAAAATTAAACTATCACATGTCAATATGGATTTAATTTTTTCATAATGGTATATAATGTCATGGCTTAAAAAAAGTAATAAAATATTATCGACAGACGTGTTTTCCACAAATAAGCGTTTTTCGATTCGAATACGGTGTAGATGTGATAAAAAGGCAATCCATTTGGAATTTGTACAACGATTATATACTTATAGGAACAAGTGGCATCCTCCTCCCCCTCCCAGCTTTTTCACCACGGTAACTTGATAGCCAACACTTGACTGCTGATTAGATATTAACAGTTACATACATAAACTTTCACTGAGAAGTTTTACTGTGGAGAGATAACTTGGCTTTTCAGTGGTCTTTTATCCTAGATTCTTCTCTCATTTTCAATATTACATTTTATAATTTCCATATTTCTTACACAGTTAAATTCATATTGCTACAACTTCAGCCCTAGCATCAGTGCCATTTACATATTATAACATCTGCCTGTGTGAAGAATAACTTGAAGCTATGGATAGGTACATCAGCTTCAACAAAAGAACTGCAACAAGTAACTATTAACAAGAGGGCCATAGTGGCCCTGAATCGCTCACCTGAATGAACTGTCAAAAATTGTTTAAAGTAGGTTTAGAAAGGATGAAGAATTTTGACAAATTTCAGGTCGATTGGGCAAGAAATGATGCCTCTACACTGCTTACAAGGTTTTTCTAAGATTTGATATCATGACCTATTTTTTGACTGCATTTGTTCCAATTTCAAACTTGTCCGAGATTTCATCAAGATGATCTTTCTAAGCAATTTTTAGGTTGATCAGGCAAAAAATATGGCTTCTAGAGTGTATACAAGTTTTTTCTAATATTTGACCCCGTGACCTCATTTTTGACCACACTTGACCCAATTTCGAACTTGTCCAAGATTTCATCAAGATAATCATTCTGACCAAATTTCAGGTTCAAGTGGGGTCAAAAATGGGGTCACAGCGTCAAATTTTAGAAAAACCTTGTAGACACTCTAGAAGCCATATTTTTCGTCCAATCAACCTGAAATTTGGTCAGAATGATTGTCTTGTTAAAATCTCGGACAAGTTTGAAATTGGGTCAAGTGGGGTCAAAAATGAGGTCACAGGGTCAAATCTTAGAAAAACCTTTTAGACACTCTTTAAGCCATATTTTTGGCCCAATCAATCTAAAATTTGGTCAGAATGATTGTCTTGATGAAATCTCAGACAAGTTCGAAATTGGGTCAAGTGGGGTCAAAAATGAGGTCACAGGGTCAAATCTTAGAAAAACCTTGTAGACACTCTTTAAGCCATATTTATTGCCCAATCAACCTGAAATTTGGTCAGAATGATTGTCTTCATGAAATCTCAGACAAGTTTGAAATTGGGTCAAGTGGGGTCAAAAATGAGATCACGGGGTCAAATCTTAGAAAAACCTTGTAGACACTCTGGAAGCCATATTTATTGACCAATCAACCTGAAATTTTGTCAGAATGATTGTCTTGATGAAATTTCAGACAAGTTTGGAATCGGGTCAATAAATATGGCTTTCAGAGATTTCATCAAGACAATCATTCTGACCAAATTTTAGATTGATTGGGCCAAAAAAATTAGCTTATAGGGTGTCTAAAAGGTTTTTCTAAAATTTGACCCTGTGACCCCATTTTTGACCCCACTTGACCAAATTTTGAACTTGTCAAGACAATCATTCTGTCCAAATTTCAGGTTGATTGGGCAAAAAATATGGCTTCTAGAGTGTCTACAAGGTTTTTCTAAAATTTGACCCTGTGACCTCATTTTTGACTCAACTCTTTCTACCCCACTCTGAATGTCAGGAGGTCAGAACATCATTTTACACTCTGTGCAGATTCACCCTTCGTTCAACTAAACTCACCAATTCTGAGGGGGTATTCTCAGGCTACTTATTTCAACTAATGTTTATATACATTTGAATTTCAACGAAGGTTTTGTTCCTTCTAATCTATAATCATGACACCTATTAAATTTAACAAGTCTAGAAAAATTCATCATTGAGATGATCAAATATTCACTTTATATGTTATAATACCTTCTACCAATAAAAAAATATGCTGTTCATCTAATCAAATATTTTTTTGCAGACTGATACAACTTCACAGAAATAAAATTTCCATGATATCTAATCCATCTGTTTAACCTTTCAGGATAGTTTGTTTTACCCTATATATGGAGAAATGACCTCTGCCCATAAAAGACACATTTTTGATCTGATCACAATATTTTTTAATAGACTGATAAAGGAGCACTAAAGAATCATTCTAGTAAAATTTGGTTAATATCTATCAATTAGGTTCTGAGAAAATGATTTTCAAAGTTTACACTATATAACATATAGGGAAATGACCTCCGCCCATAAAATATATATTTTTTATCCGATCACAATAATTTTTGCTATACTGATAAAGGGTCACTCAAGTATCCTTCATGTAAAATTTGGTTGATATCTATCAATTAGGTTTTGAGAAAATGATTTTCAAAGTTTTCACTATATAACATATAGAGAAATGACCTACGCCCATTAAATACACATTTTTCATCCGATCACAATAATTTTTGCTATACTGATAAAGGGTCACTCAAGTATCCTTCATGTAAAATTTGGTTGATATCTATCGATTAGATTCTGAGGAAATGATTTTCAAAGTTTTCACTATATAACATATACAGAAATGACCTCCGCCCATAAAATACATATTTTTCATCTGATCACAATGATTTTTTGTAGGCTGATAGAGGGCCCCTCAAGGATAATTCATGTGAAGTTTGGTAAATATCCATCAATTGGTTTCTGAGAAAAGCCACCTATTACCATATATGGAATTAGCCACGCCCACTACAGCCATGATTTTCAACCGATTAAAAATCTTTGAAGGAATCTGATAGAGGGTCACCCAAGGAACATTCCTGTGAAATTTGATTGGAATCCATCCAGTACTTTATGAGGAGAAGATTTTTAAAGTAAAAGTTTACGGACGGACGCACGGACGCACGCACAGACGACGGACACCTCGCCATGACAATAGCCCGCTGGCCTTTCGGCCAGTGGAGCTAATAAACCCTTTCAGAAGTATGAAAACACTTTATCAACTTTGGAATTTTACTTCCTCTCAACTAATACCAAGACTAAGGCAAGCATGTGCTCAGGTGAGCTTTTGTGATCATTCAATCTCTGTTGTGCGTTGTCCGTCGTCAGACGTCAACAATTTAAGTCTCTACTCTTTAGAAGCCACAATAATGGACCAATCATCATGAAACTTAGTCAGAATATTGGTCAGGTCACAAGGATGAACCCTATCAAAAATGGGAAGGATCTGTGCCATATCATGGGAAAAAGGAACCTTAATGACAATTTTCTTGTTTACATTCTAGAAGTCACAATAATGGTCAAATAATTATGAAACTTGGTCAGTAGGTCACAAGAATGAACCCTATTGCAAATTTGAAGGATCCGTACAATATGGGAAAAGGGGCCTTAATGACAATTTTCTTGTTTAAACTCTAGAGGCTACAAATATGGTCCAATAATCATGAAACTTGGTCAGAATGATGGCCAGGTCACAAGGATGAACTCTATGGAAAATGGAAAGGAAATGTGCTATATCATGGAAAAGGGGGCCTTAATGACAATTTTCTTGTGTACACTTTACAAGCCACAATAATGGACCAATCATCATGAAACTTGGTCAGAATGTTTGTCAGGTCACAAGAATGAACCCTATCAAAAATAGGAAGGATCCATGCCATTTCATGAGAAAAGGGGGCTTGATGACAATTTTTTTGTTTTCACTCTCGAGTCCACAAATTTTTAAAGTACAATTATGACTTTTTCTGGAATATTTGATGATTACCGAAACTAAGAAACGAAGGTAAGCGATATAGGACCATCATGGTCCTTTTGTGCTTTTTTTTTATTTTAGCTCCACTGGCCGAAGGTCAGCTAGCTATTGTTATGGCGGTTTGTTCGTCGTGCGTCCGTCCATCTCTGCTTGCAGAAACCTTTTTCCTTTTAACATCTTCTCCAATGAGCAAACTTTAATAAAACTTGGTAGAAATGACCCTTGGGTGACCCTTTACTTAAATTGTTAGAGAAATTTTGATCTACCCCCTAATTATGGGTGTGGCAAGTTGTGGCATTTTTTCACTATAAAATCTTTAAAATTCTTCTCCTCCCAAACCATTGGGCCGATTTCAATGAAACTTGGCATGGATGCTCCTTGGGTGACCCTTTATATATCTTAAAAAAATGGTTGACCTCTTATAATGGGCGTGGCAGGACGGGGCTTACTTTCTCTATAAAATCCTTAAAAATCTCCTATTCAAAAGACATTGGACCGACTTCAGTGATACAAGGATGTTCCCTTTACTTAAATTGTTAAAGAATTTTTGACCCCGTGGCATGGCCGGGGCGTGGCTGGTTTGATTTTTCACTATAAAATCTTTAAAAATCTTTCCTGCCAAACCATTGAGTCGATTTCAACAAAACTTTGCATTCATGTTCCTTGGGTGACCCTTGACTTTAATTATTCAAGAAATTTTAATTCCACCTTAATATGGGTGTGGCAGGGTGAGTCTTTTAGTCCCACACTTAAATCTTTAAAATTCTTCTTCTCCCATTTTTTAGGGTCAATTTTGATTAAACTAAGCATGAATATTTCTTAGGTGTACTTTTACTTAAGCTGGTCGGGAAATTTTGATGGGCACTTAAATGTGGAAAAAGCATTATGAAATAGTTCAAAAGAGATTTCAAAGTGTTGTTCAGTCAGTGTTTAATGAAAGTCTAGAGATGTTAAAGTCAGTGGAGCAATACAGGCCCAAAAAGGGCCTCTTTTTTCTTTTTGCATTTATCAAATCAGAAAAGCTCTTGAAGCAAAATGATCCTCTTGTTGTACCAAGAGAGTCACATGAGGTAATATGAAACCAAGACTGATAAGCCGTCAGCTTGGACCCTGTGTTTATTTTATTTATGGCCAGAGGTATTTTGTTACTGTAACAGTTATCAGTTAGGTAAATAGCTTCTAAAATTAGTAACACCTTAGAATAAGGGATTTCTATCATTTGTACGTAGAGGTATATAAGGGATGACAGAAACATAAAATTACCATAAATCCAACATATGATAATTGCCTCTAGAGATGAACCCAGTAACAAAGCAAACGCAGACGAATACCAGTCAGCGAGTTTAAATAAGAAGAATCCGCCCTGGAAAATTGAAAGAAAAGTTACAACTTTAAATGACAGCTCATACAGCTCCCGCCAATGGGGATCAGCCTTATTGGAATTATAAAAAGTGTGGTTTTGATTAGACTGTCATGATGGCTCCAACAATTCAAACTATCAATACATTTAATTCTATAAATATACAGTGACATTTTTCTCGGAAGACCTTCTAGTAGCCGCCTCTGCTAGATCTGATAAGACAGTTTGCAATACTTAAATTTTTATTTTATATGGTTTATATGGAGACAATGCTCCGATGAGCCAAGCGCGAAACATGTCAGCTTTGTTTCCGCTATTTTTTCATTAATAGTTGAATTCAAATAAAAAGATATCTGGTAATTGGAATCAGCTTTTACGCTTTTACTTAGATTTCCATCTTATGTCGTGGATTTCACCTTTCTCTTAACCTATAATACATATAATATATATTTGAAACCCTCTCATGAAACCCTCCTGATTCGCCACTGAAATGCATGGCATCGGGGTCTTCTTAGGCTTTATATGATTTCCGTGGCCAAGGTAAAAAGTGCCGATCTCTTGATCATGAGGTCTCTATTTCTGATCTTAAGGTGGCGGTTCCGTAATAGTTCCTGATCACATGATCTTTAACAATTTCACCGAGGTATCCTAATGAAATCATTAGGAAACCTCGGTTAACACTGTTAAAGTTTATGGCTGTCGATAACGTTGTGGAGCTATAACGTATCCACTTCATTAAATAGAGTGAAATACGTACGTTAAATACAAAAGGTAGACTGATTAGAAACAACACACTTCCTGTACATATATTGACGAGAGGTCGCCGGGTAACCAGTCTAGGAAACATGTCAATAATGGCGCTGACAATCGTCTCCATCATACCAAACTGAAATGTGAAATGTGTGTTTGTGTTAAAACGAGTATGTATGTATTTTATGTACAGATATTTTTCAGACTTCACATTTTTTTTCTGGGGCGCAATCGAGTAAAACAATGTCCTAAATAACTGACCGTCCACTTAATTTTTTCCATTGTTTCACATTATTTACTTTTATTTTTGAAATTTAATAGTTATGATAAAGCCAATAAAACTAGTTTCGTTTGAAAATCGTTTTTGTAATAAAAAGTAAGAATAGAATAAAACCATGCTGGACCTTTATATTCAGCAGCAAATATTTTTATTTCCAGAAGACAAGTACAAGCCAGTTATGTTTCATTTGTTTTCGCATATTGACCGGGCGTTAGAAAAAAAAAATACTATTCGTCACTAACCTCTTTAAAAACCCTTCATCGCTATTTGATAAGTAAAGAATTGAAATACTTGCAAAAGATTTTTGATAACAAGTCTACAGTACTAATTCTGAGTCGCCGTTGATACCGAGCCATCGAAGATCATCCCTCGAAGCAACCCTCTCAATCTAGCTAGATCACGCCGATTACGTTTCAAGATGGGACAATACTAGGTAGAAATGATTTTCTGATTATAAAAACGCCTAGAAATGACAACGTTCACGTCTATTAGTGTCCTATTTGTAAAACTTAATGCCAGCAAACTTCAAAAGCGAAATAACAATACACGTTTAATATGCGATCTAAAGATAAATCGTGTGTATTGATCTATAAACGCACAGAAAGAAGACCTGAGCCTTCTATTATTTGGACGAGTATTTTAATTGTTTCTTAGTTCTAAGGGATTTCAATAAAAAGGACCGAGAGTATTTTTCACTGCGTTTATTGGAGTTTAAAGTTTATACTAAAAAAAACGCATTGAAAAATACACTCATTCCTATAATGTACTTACGTCTGTGTCAAAGGCTACAGTAATCAACATAATGAAGAACAAGATGGCCCAGAGATGGGGTAACGGCATACGAGTAAGAGCTGTTGGATAGGCGATAAATGCTAACCCCGGACCTGACGGAAGAAATTCAACTAATAAACAAGTGTATTTCGCTATTCATCGACACATTTCGGTTTTGAGACTGTTGTGGGCATCGTACTAAGATGTCAAAAATATTACTTGCATATCCAATGTCTGTACCTTGTATAGAAATACAGTCGATATTAGCCAAGTGACCATCTCTATAAAGCGACCACTTTTATTACGTGACCATTATAAAAAGTCTAACCACTTTAAGCAAAATTTTCTAAACTAGAAAAATGTTAATTATTGAATCCTATGATGTTGGAACCCATTATAATCGTCTGAGAAACGATTCAAATAGGTTTCAACATCACTGGATTCCGTAAGAATTATGCGACAATCGATAGATGATATTAAATAACATTTCATTCTGGATGTAATACAAATATACCTTAATCGCAGTGTTTTATAAGAAAAAACCTAAATTCTTGTAAAGAAATTACTTGTATATAGAAATTAATGCAGGGTTTCAAAACCCTTTTCTTGTTTTATTGAATTGTTATTCGGATATTCTTAGGAGCGGGTGAAGTCCAGAATCTAACATGTGTGAGCCCGTGCGTGACACTTCCAACAATCTCACAAGAGTGTCAATGTAAGAATCTGCCCAGTCTGTGAATTCGCACAGTCTGACCAGATTCTTACCTTTGCATTCTGTAGATTGACTTGTAAGGTCTTAAATCCTCTATAAGAGGTGAACAAATACTCTTTGTGAATTATATGGCTTTCTATGCTGCTTAAAGTTTGTGCCTCGCGAAAATGTGAAAATGCTTGAAATGTCATGCACATGCTCATGGTTGACCTTAGACCAACCTGATTCTTTTGATAACTGTTCTATACTGACTCCCTCTTCGTGCGCCATGAACCCAATGACGCTGAACACAACAAGTCCCGAATAGAAGGCCGTAAACAGGTCGGAACACACGCATAGAGCTACGTCCCTGGAAAAGTAAAAAAGAATAATAATATGACCTATAGCGCGGGAGTGTAATAACCCAAGTGGATATTTTTGATAATACTTTGTTATTATTCCAAAATGGGAATTACTACGCAAAATCGCCCATAGCGTAAATTTCCGCCGTGAAATCGCCTCATAATTCTCATGAAGGCGATATCTTTTAACCGGTGTGATATGCGGAAAGTTTCTTCGCAATCATTTTGAAATATCGTTTACACATCTTATTTGAGACAAATGTTACATCTTCATAACGTGACATTTTTAAATTCCTATGTAATGATATCATACCAAAACTGATTTTTAAAGGTTATTACAAAAATCAAACTAGAGCTGATAAAACTCCGCAACATACACAGCCTTTTCCATGTTAGGTTGAATTGAATCGTTAATATTTTTGACCCGTTCTCTGGTTCTAAATGACAAGAAAATTGACAAAAGTCTTACAATCCAATTCTAAAAATATGCAATATTTGTTATTCGTAGAACAAGAAAAGTATATTGTTTCCCAAAAAGAAATAATTGCTTTGGCCTATTTGTATTACCATTTTTTCCACTAACGTAAACGTTTATGCACTGGTTTAAACCTATTTATTTTTATATCGATCGGGAAACAAGTTATTAAAACTTAGATTAATCTCTCTCGATTCTGCTTCCTGGAAAATTCACCAGTACTCTCTCCGAATGTATGGGCCAATGAAAGAACCAAGATCGATAGCCGCTCTCGGGAATCGAACTCAGGTCCTTTTGGTCGAGAGGCTGACGCTCTACCTCTTTCAAGCAATTTCCCTCCTTTTCTCAACGTTACCTTCAATACTATGCAGGCTTTTTTCAAGTTTAACTATGGAATGCCAAAGCGGCAAATATTCAAGATATGAAAAACCCACCAAGACACTGTAATAATTCAATCAAGATTATTAAAACTATATCAAGACATTGTAATAATGCATTCAAGAGTTATGAAACTGTATCAAAATCATATAATCTTCATCTCAAAACCACATCATCACACCAAAACAATCAAAATCACTTCAACTTGATCAAACAGACATCAAAATGCGAACATATCAATAACATAATTCATAAACCCACCAAAACAATTAAACATACTTCAAGATTTAAAAATGGAATCAAAATTATAATAAACACTTCAAGATTCACGTGACCTTTCAAGACTCACGTGACCGCAAAATTAATGACGTCATCTATCTTATATGACATCATATGTCTGCTTTTTCATGTTGACAGTCGAACTATCAAATCTGTCATGGATCAGAGTAATTGACGCCCTGTACCGATCAAAGTTGCAGGGATGATTTTGTGGTGAGATTCTGAGAGATTTTCTCATTTTTCCACCAGAACTCTCATTGAAACTTGCTTAATGAGAGAGAATTCTCAAAGCAAAATGCAATTTAGTGAAGATTTTCTCGCTAAAAAATCTTAATTTCTCATAAGATATGGCTATGAGATATTTTTGCACATGATTTTCTGAGCCAGAATTATCCCTGAAGTTACACCGTGTTTACCTTTTTCAAACAAGAAAACGGGTGTAATTTGGAAAGATGGTGGCCTAAAAATACATTATAATTACATATAAAAACACACTTTTGATCTTCTTTATTTGTTAGATATGTGTACTGGTTGGAGACCAATTCTCGCCAAGTACCAATTCTCGCCAACTGACCATTTTCACAGTAAAGAAGCTCTGTTCATTTACAACTAACTATTTTATGAATAAAAAACGTTGTTGTCAACATAACTTGTAATTTAGATGGGTTTCCTTTCCGTCTTTACCGGGAACCAGGGTTGTTGGCGAGTACCAATTTCCTGATGCTGGTACTCTGTGAGTATTTGTCTCTTACCAGTAAGGTTTGTTCGCAAAATTTGCATAAATTCACAGCCAAGATAGCAAGTGGTACGCAAGAATTCGATTGTCGCGAAAATATGACGTCTGCGAACATACACGTTGGAGTATAAATCCCTGTTCATTTAATTTTTACATTCCGATTATGTTTTAAATTTCATACCTACACGAATTTAATGAAAAATATTTTATTCGTCAAATAATCAATTCTAATTAAATTCTAGATGTGTCTTTCAAGATTCGTGCAAAGTGGTTTTAGTCAAAATATGAAAACATTTTTGAGTATGAGGCTATTTTTAAGCTTCCGAATAAAGGATTCTCAGAACAGTTCTGGTTTACTATGAATGAAGCATGATATTGTTGTTTTATGATGTAAAATTACAAGATATGAAGGTAGTGCTTTTTTTTTTTTCATTTCATTAAGGTATTAAACTAAAAGCCTAACAACTCTCTCGGTCAAGATGCCGACGCTCTATCTCTAACTACGAACATATTTTCGCATAATAAAAACTCTTACCAAAGTCTGCCTAATGAAAGTGAGAAATTGTTGGAAATGCAACGCATGGGCTTAAACAAAATATTAAATAACTCGTTGCCTCGTAGCTTGTTCGTAGAGCGGTGTCGGGTATTATCGGATGGCGGCTATTTTCGGATAGTCACGTGTTTCTTCTATGCATTGGCGAGGTACATAGTTCTTTTGTGCTTTATTTTGTTCTTCAATATATTTGTTTTAATTACATATCTGCATATGACAAAAACTCTCATGAAGTGATACAACATTTATTAAATAAGACGTTGTGGGAAAAGTTTCCAATTTAAGATGACTGTTAATTTTTGTTTATCTTCGTCTTTTTTCCTTCATGACTTGTAGTAGGATTTCGAAACAAATCAAAGAAACTTTTCCACATATGGAGATATTTATTATCTTAAACGCACATCTTTTTAGATGAAATGAGACTGTAGTGGATCATTATATGAGTATCCGAAAGACCCTAGAAAAATGTTGCTTTCTGGTGTTCCGGATACCTTAAGGTACTACCCAATATTTGCGAATTCTTCTACTTGTAATAGGCGCAATTTAGTGTTTCAGATAATTCTTCCTACGACGAAATTCTTGTCAAACGACGAATTCCAACAACATTTTTGCAAGTAAGTAGTACAAGATACTTTCAGTTTAGGCCAAGAAAGATATGGATGCTTTTTTTCAATCGTATATCCTCAAACTAAACAAAATTAGAAAACTTTGTAGAGTTTTCATATGAAAGGATTTACATATTCTCTATAATTTGACGTTTTACAACTTTCAAATTTTCAGATAAATCTCTATCAAGTGTTTGTAATTTCACTGATAGCCATTTAACTTCACCTACTAACATGATGTTAATTCTCGCGAATTTCTTAAGACTTTCAACATTTTTTCATTAAATATTTTATGCATTTTGGGGGTCATTTAGAAATCCCACAATGCATTATTTGTTACGTTTTACAGACGGAATTAAGGAGTTTTGATGACAAAGAAACAGTCCGAAATAGAGACTTACAGGTAAAACATAGGCATAGCTAGGATTTTGAAATTTATACGCACTCGTAAAGGGAGCAAAATAGAAAATATATGATGAATGCGATATGTGGACTGTGACAAAAGATAGATGTGCCCGTCCGCTCTAACTTCAATCATTTGACCATTGGTGAAAAATCAAAACATCGTCTCTACAGCTTAATTAAGCTGTTGTGCTTAATTAAGCTGTAGTTTCGATGTTATGACCATTCATCAACGACATTTTTCGAAATATAATCTATTTCTATTACGCACTCGCGTAATGTGCGTAATGGTAGTTACACCCTCTGATTGTTTTGTATGGAATCGGCTTAAAAATACGAATGCGTATTATGACGTCATAAAAGACGCCATATAAGATAGATGACGTCATTAATTTTGCGGTCACGTGAGTCTTGAAAGGTCACGTGAATCTTGAAATATTTATTATAATTTTGATTCTATTTTTAAATCTTGAGTATGTTTAATTGTTTTGATGGGTTTATGAATTCTATTTTTGATATGTTCCCATCTTGATGTCTGTTTGATCAAGTTGAAGTGATTTTGATTGTTTTGGTGTGATGATTTGGTTTTGAGATGAAGATTATATGATTTTGATACAGTTTTATAACATGCATTATTACAATGTCCCGATATAGTTTTAATAATCTTGATTGAATTAATATGAAATAAGGCAAAGGCTTAAAAGCGATCGCAGCTTACATGAAAAATTGTTTGTAACAGGAGAGAGAGAAAGAATGAAAGAAAGAAAGAAAGTAAGAGAGAGAGAGAGAAGAGAGAGAGAGAGAGAGAGAGAGAGAGAGAGAGAGAGAGAGAGAGAGAGAGAGAGAGAGAGAGAGAGAGAGAGAGAGAGAGAGAGAGGCATATTTAATTTGTAGTTTAGTGCGAATGTATTGAGTAGATTTATGTTTCTGATGCACAATCTATTCTTCCGATACTTCGTTATCCTTTCATCATTTAAGAGATGAAGAGATTATTTCTTAAATTCATCGATGTATGAAACTGAAAAACTAATCACACTATTAGAATATGTGATGCAGATCCACACATGATTTTGATTGGGTTTTGAGTTTCAGAACACTATGAAATCAAGACAAAACTTCTAGATAACCTTAGATTTAATCGCAAAAACGTGAAGATTTATCAATAAAAGTAGAAAGGCTTAATGGGGCTACTTTCCGCTGAAACAATTTTTTTCAGCCAATAAGAATGCACGAACCTTTTAAACATAACTAGAATTAAAGTAACATCTTTGAGAAATAAAGGCTTTTGGCGACGGGCCCTTGTACACAACAACAAAATCCACACACAATAACATAATTTACAATCAAGCATTTCCTTCTTTCCCACAATGATTTCTCATGACCTGAAATATCAACTTATTGTTACAATTCTTGTTTTGGATGTTACAACTTCAACTAAGGTCACTTTTTTCTATATTAAACTCTTTGAAAATCGCAAGATCAGTGTATGTTTTTACATGTTCACTAGTCTATGATTGAAATGTTTTAAGTTCTAGACTAACGTATTCGTGACGTCATTAGCCATCATTAATGACGTCAAAAATATTTGTTCTCATTTCAATCTAAGCATGCATGCATCATGTAAATCTGAGGTATGAAGCGTGTTCCAGGCCGTATATGTGTAAGGACTAAAGGTAGGAATGTTCAAATTAGCCTTGTCATTCTGTATAGCGAAAGTTCGTGATTATTTTGTGGGAATTTCCGCGCGAAATGCTTCGGTCTGCCTCGATTTTGGCTTTGTTTATGTTGCTTCCGGTTAAAAATAAGAAATTCATAGAAACGTCGTTTTTTCGGGATAGCTTAAATTAATTTTCAATTTTTTTAATCTTTCATTTACAAAGGATTCGTTAAGGTATTTTTTCAATACAATTTTTAACCTTTTTTCGGTCCTGCAAGTGAATTCACTCCGTGTGGAAAATGACACGATTTTTTCGTTTGACAGTATAACAGAATAGAATAGAATAACACACGTTACCATAGCGCTCGCTTCGCGCTCACGGCCTTCGGTCGTTCGCGAGCTGCGCTCACTATTGCAATGTCTTGGTGGGTTTTTCATATCTTGAATATTTGCCGCTTTGGCATTCCATATTTAACACAACATCATTTGACGTCTGTTAATCCTTTGGAATTAGATGAATCCAAAATTGTTTGTTATGTAGTATCTGAATAAAGACATCAGGGCCCGAGGTTATAAAACTTTTATCAGGCTCAGGCTCAATTTTCTCAAATTTCAAATAAAAATAAATGTATATAAATAAAAGATAATATCAATAAGTTGTTATTTATAACAACTAATTAATATCATCTTTTATGTTAATACATTTAAATGAGTAATGAAACAGAATTACGGCTTTAATCCCAAACTGAAATTTGAGAAAATTGAGCCTGAGCCTGAAAAAGTTTTAGAACCCCAGACCCTGAAATTATAAATTGACGTCATTAACACTGGTTTTCCAGAAGAACAGATCATTTTGAATGAATAAAAAAGATGTAATATAGTTTGTTTCTTACCAGGCATTTCGTTTATGGAAGTGGTTGAAACTTGACATGGTAATTACACCACCCCATGTCGGGCCCAGAGAAAAGAAAACTTGAACAGCCGCCTCTAACCATACCTATGGGGTAAAAAGTAATATATAAATGTATTAAAAAAATCTGGAATAGATTACCAAAATATCAAGTTTAATCAAATCAGTACTGCATTTACAGAACAAAACTTTCTCAAGTGTTTGAAAATTGCTTCCCGGTTTTGCATGTAAGAGTATGCGCAAGGCAGGGTTACGTTTATTCAATATGTTGCGAGCGTTTTCAATTTTGACGTGGGACAGCTTAACCAAAACTCTCGCTTCGTCTCCTTAAGTTTCGCAGTTTAAAACATCCCATGTTGAGTTACTTAAAAGTGATCCTCTGAAGACCCAAATGTAACTGAAACAGGAAATAATCGCAATTCTACCGTCCAAATTTTAAAAATTAAATACAAATTTTGAAAAAAATATACTGTAATATTTGTTTTTATGTCTCTTTTTTCACAACTAGTTTTGGCTTCAAACTTAAGATACCACAGTCAAATATTTACCCCCAGTTCGGCTAATTTGGAGAAGTCGGGTGTAACAAAATACCGGATACCATCTATAGCGCCGTCTAGTGTCAAGCCTCGAATAAGGATAACCGTCAGCAGCAGAAACGGTAACGTCGCTGTTACATACACTACCTAGATTTGATTGAATTATATTGACCTGTCGTGCAAAAAAGGACCATCTGATATCTCCATAAAATAATTATTTGAAAAATATAAGAGATAAGTTCCAGGAGCGATCAACCAGAGTTTAAATGTCATTTTTCCTATGGTGATGGTAGAACGGTCATTCTAAATAATATTAGAAATAATAAAAAAAACATATGCCAAGTGAGATCCTCTTCAACTCTAGATAGCCTGTGCCTGACTGGTCACAATTAATATAAACAAGTTATCTATGATAAGCCTTGAAACTTTTAAATGATAGTGACTTCAGAATACATATATATTTATCGAATCAATAACATTGATAGGATGAAATAGGCGATACCATTGACATACCTGGTAGTTTCTTTGTCGATTTTAAATGAACAAAAATTAACCTTTATCATTGGATGAATTTAAACTTTGTTTAAAAATGCCAAGTTGGTGACATTCAACCAGTCTGGATCAAAATGTACCCACAATTATTAAGTAAACTGAAACCAACTTCTAAACGGTCACTTCATGTTTCTCTATTTTCAACACATTTACAAGAAAAGATTTGAACAGAAGACTACTTTCGTGCAAAGACAAATCAATCTCAAGGAATTTAGTAAAAGAATTGTTTGAAAAGGACCGACAGAACCATTGCAGCAGACAAAAGAAGACACCAACTCTACTTTGAAAAAGTCACAAAACTCGTAAGATACATGGATTTTTTAAAATTTCAGTCGAGGAAATACCGTTATATTGTTTTAAAATCACTACCCTTTCGATGCCTTATAGGCAGCTGACTAGAAAAACGTAAAGAAGATATTATTTAAGACGTTCATTTGCGTAAATGAGGCGAATTCGATAAATTTACCCCACCTACCAATGTTAATTTTGAAATAGGGGGTTCCGATGTTCTAATGTAAGTTAAATTGCTTTTCCCGGAGAATTTTTCGATGGATTTGGGTTTCGCAATCTAACAAGTGAACGGGCTATCAGAAATCAACAAACACTTGCATCTTTAACTTCATTAAACAATACTTTCGTGCTTTATTTAAGTGACCGATTAGAAGTTGGTTTAAGTTTACAAAGCAGACAGAGTAGGTCAAGATAAGTTTGCACCTCTGTGCATGCGTAGATTAGTAAATGCTATCTGAAAAAAGCTTTGTATATGTCGTGAAAGGTCTGAGAAGAGTTACAATAATGTAGGAAAACAGGAATACCTTATTTGTACGAATTGAGATATAGATAAATTATTTCGACCTTGACGCAGAGCATTGACTTCATACTCGTGAAAAGCTCCGAAAAGAGAAAACATAAGTCAGATTAGTATGTCTTATCTCATATTTCATACACAAAAAAACTCGCTTAAACAACAACCATAGAAGATAACATTGAGTTGTGGAAACGAAAATAAGCCCAAGGATAAATATCGGTTTCCTTTGTTTGCAAAAATACATCGACGTTTTTGTATGCCCTTGAAATTAGCACCAACGAAGAGGTTTGACAACAACAAATACGCACTTTGTAGCACTTAGTATTGATGAATATGCTAGAATCGCATGCTATGTAAATTATATGTTAAGGTTATAACTTACTTTATGCATTATTTTGTAAAAGCAAACAACAAAAAATCTTCGTTTTTGCTTTATTGGTTAAAACTTCAAAAATAAAAATGGTATCCTTACCTTTCCTAATGTCTTAGTTCCGTTTATTACAGCAAGCACCAAAACAACATAAGATATAAGTAGACATACGGCCAGATGGACCTGGGGCTCTCCAAAATCTTCTAAACCGTCCGACCGTCTTAACACGTTGTGGCTGAAAAAGACGATGGTGTCAGAATTAAATACAATTCACAACATTATACTACTTTTTTCATAAAAAGACAACTTAAAGATTATAAAATTAACATTAATATGGTTTTAGAAGATACGGTTAGTAACATCGAGAAATTGACTGTTATTCCGATCAAAAACGTTCTGAATCGCTCACTCAACGCTTTATTGATTAATTCCATAATTCACTAACATCGATCAAAAAACCTCCATAATCATTAGAAAAAAAATCGAAATCGTTCGGGAGGATCAACATTTTTAAAATTCAAATCGCTCAAATAATTCTACGATTTATTAGCTGTTTTGGATTTAAAAGTGTCTGATTGGGCCATGAAGATACCCAAAACAGAAAAGAATATATATTTTTTTAAGGGAGGTAATAATGTCGCAAATTTTGTTCATCCTGAACAAATTAGCGATAATTGATTACCTCCCTTTAATTTCACTCAAAACTCGATGTACAGACTCAATCAACTTCGTTCCAAAATCATTCCAAAATCATTCATCTTGTCAATTTCACGATATTCTTAACTGTATTTTATAAGCTTGTGCGTGAGATTTCCAACAATTTCGAACCGTGAACAGGCAAAGACTCTGTCCGGTCTGTGCATCCACAGTCTGTCAAGAGTCTATGCTATCCGCTCTTTAGCAAGATATGATCTTACCACCTATTAGGGAGGTCTTCGAAAATTCTTTTTGTACTATGTTACTATCTAGGCTCCTCAAAGTTGAAGCCTTGCGCACGTGTGAAATTGTCGGAATACTTATTTTATATCAAACTTAGTTGAAAATGACAGATCCCGTAGATCGAACTGACCCTCCTTTATTCTGTGATAGCTTTACCCCTCATTAAGATATGAAAGTATTATTTTGATATTGTTAACAAAAAATAAATCAATTTGGTTCAAGGTACTTAGTTATTTTATGGACATGGTCAAACTTCGAAAGAAAAAGTATATAAAATTTATGATGGAACAAAAAATCTTTTAAAGTTGAAACTAAATCTCACGTGAACAGGGGATATGGTCGTATAAATAATTACGAAAAGTTGTCGGGCTGACGGACGCAAGCACGGCCTAAAGAGAAACTGCATTATCAAAGCTGCATTAAACTTTAGTGACAAAGAGATTAACTCTTGTCATGCTGAATAAATTTTGGCTAAAAATTTTCATCCAAATAAAAGGGCAAAAAGAACTGAAAGTACTAACACTAGGCCATTTTTATTTGAAAAATAAATCTATTGACAATTCTGAATTGAAAATGAGAAAAGGTCGGTGTAGACTAACTTCAGACTGCACGTAAGTGCAGGCTGATGTTTTTCTATAGCCTCTGCCACAGCAGGAATATTTCGGGTTCAGCATGACAAGGGTTAATATCGTTGACCTCAAGCTTAATAAAGAAATTTCTTTGGAATATCTTATTATAGTAATAAAAACAAGGAAACCTAAATGAAAGAATATTTGACTATACGGTATTACAATATAATAAAGCCTACTTACATCCAAAACTCGTAAGCCGGGGAGTTTGAGGAATCCACTCTCACATTCCACGTAGCATTGTTATACGATGAATTTGAAATGACGTTAGAACTCAAGGGGTCTGTAATACGAAATATATTAATTATTTATTTATTAGCAGAAAAATAATAATACGTTTGTGTCTGATATTATTCTTAGCTTTACAGTTAGCAATATCGTGAAATTAACAAGGTGAATTATTTTTTGGGGAAAGATTTTGGAATGAAATTAATTGAGTGCGATGAGTGAGTTTTTAGTGAAATTAAAGGGAGGTAATCCAATATCACTTATTTTGTTCAGGTTGAACAAAATTAGTGATATTCATTACCTCCCTTTAATAAAAAATGAATAGAAGTTATATTAAGAGCTTCTTATTTCTTCAAGAACTAATCAGACGCTTACAATTTCAATTATATCAGTGAAATCGCGATTTTTTCTAGCTATACTCAATCTAATTGTAGCGTTTTTAATGGTTTAAGTGAGTGTTTTGAATGAATTAATGAATGAATTGAGCGCTGAGTGAGGGATTACTATCGTTTTGAATGAGATGAATGTCAATTTCACGATGTTACTAACTGCACATGTAGATCTGATAAATGTTTACATTACATTCGGGCAAAATTGTACAACCAAGAAAAACATAGGTATTACTCAAGCCTTTGTAGTAAGAGATTCGCCAATCATGTAAAAGATAATCTAAAATTGTTGACTACAGAAGCAAAATTAAACAATTTACTTGAAATTTGAAGCAATTGACACAATTTTGTTTTAAGTGTCACATCTACCGACAATGGAGGACTAGGGTGCCGAATCATTTTAAGATATGCTACGGATAGGAGCAATTTTAACAGTTTGCCTCTACTTGCGACTTAAACCTTATACCTATATGAAAGTTGGTTTTAAACGAGACTCAGATTGTTTAGGATAAGAAGGGTGTCAAGTTAATTTGAAACTCATTCTTAAATGTATGGGCTACATGCACTGGGCAAAAAACCGAATCTTTTACTTCCACTCCTTAAGCTAAATGAAAATAAATTACAATTAGCTCATTTACTAATGATGGTGAAGAGGTATGCCAATTTTTTTAAAAAACATTTATTAATTTACGAGTTATGAAGAGTTATGCACGATAAAGTGAGAAAGACGAAGCTATCTGTGTGTCTTCTATGCAATGCAGCATAGCAAATAATATAAAATATTTCGACGCCATGGAGAAAAGGACACGAAAAAGCTTCAGATTTGTTACTA
Organism: Fragum whitleyi; assembly: GCA_948146395.1. Lineage (NCBI taxonomy): Eukaryota > Metazoa > Mollusca > Bivalvia > Cardiida > Cardiidae > Fragum > Fragum whitleyi. The sequence goes on along the minus strand of OX411545.1, from coordinate 2,921,006 downwards.
ACGACTATAACTAAACCATGATATAAATTATGTGGTTTTTTTTTTTGTTTTTTTTTTTTATAAATAGCGTTCTTAACTTTGTAAGTTGGAAGCGGGCTGACAGTGACTATTTTTGTTTCTTGATAAGTTGTCGACTAGACCATAATTGTGACTCGTCACGCGAAAAGGGACCATCTTGGAAGTGCCTAAATCTTTTCGCGCTTAACTAATTTTCTGAATCTAGAATAATCCACCTACATTTCTGTTATTTCTTTTGAAATTCGACCTCTGGTTGGCCTACTCTAGAACCAATCTCTTTTTAAAATACTCATTCAACGAAGTTCCAAGATTGTCCCTTTTCGCGTAACGGGTCACAGGTACGTTTTTGAAAACAAATACTTTTCCTGACTGATTCTTGTCGGATACATTTATTTGTGTAGGGTTCATTTAGTCTTACGAGTCGCCGTCATAGCGCAGTTGGTAAGCGCATCGGACTCTCGCCCTAGAGTTCCCGGGTTTTCCGACGGCGGCACTCATCCTTTCCGACTATCTGTCTCCCACCAATGGGTCGATAATCGTAGAACTATGTGGCATAGCAGCTGTGGGCAGCTGGAGGCCAGGTAAGGATGTGATGATGGTACTGGTGTGAGAAATACATGTACCAATAACGGAAAAATTGTATCATGAGGACATAATTTTGCATCTGCTAGATAGGTACCCTTCAAGTTCCAATTATTTAATTTTAGTTGGGTCCATCAAAATTTGGGTATTCTGATTGAATAATAAAGTTTTATTTCTCAATGAAAACACTTTTTAGTACGAAGCTATTTTGTAAGCTTCAATAAAAAGTAGTCCCGTGAGAAATTGCTATTATCAATGATGAATCTTACATTTCTAATTCATGATATTAAATAACACGACATGAAGAGATCTGTTGGTTAAATGTTAGTGGAAAACTAAAGCCCTAGTCACACTCATGTAAGAATTCGCTTCTCGTATTTATACAGTGTGATCACGTTTTTAGTTTCATACCTCCATAAAATCAACAAACACTCTCTTCGTCTATATAACGTAAGTCCAATGGAACTTCGTGGTGGTCTTTGTCACGTGATGGATCACATGTATTCGAAACATCGCTCGGACTTTTCCGTTAACTGGAAAATATCTCGGACGTATACTATGTAGTAAATTCCGGTTATTCTTTAGGTAATACGACTTCTTTGGGTATTTGGTTATACGTTCAAGAAAAAATGAATAATTCTTTAATGCTTTCAGGTCGTCTGTAGAGATATTTTAGGCATATAATAATTTGATTACAGAACGCAGTTTTAAACTACGTTTTGTAATCAAATAATAATGTGACTAGATTTAATCCTTCGTTGATTTTGTTTAACTCTACTTGGTGATTCTAGCGTCATATAACCCGCGTGCGTAATGAAGCGCTTTCATGGCTACGCCCGTATTATTCTCGAGATCTATTCTGTAAAATCACAGAGGATTCCCGATCGGGGCATCATGAAAATATTGAAATGTTGTCGGACATTCATTGTACTTTGATCAATACCTGTACATTGAGGGGTGTTCCACCAGTTTCCACAAGAACTCCACGCTAACGTAGGAAAGAAAGAGCAGTAGAAGTAGTATACAATCCACGCCATAACTATCATAATATACCATAGTACCAGCAGGGATACCGTCACCATCAGCAGCCCAAGACCTGAATAATTAAGAGACGATTTTAGTTTTAGTTTCTTCTAGCATGACTCCTGAATTTTGATTGGTTGAAAAAAGAAAAAAATCCACATACTTCCATTTCTAAAACTTTGATCCCTGGACTTTGAAACAAACAAGTAGGCTAGAAACTTTCACTGTAATGTTAATGACGACACGCTTGTGAACTTTGAAGAAATGGTACCCTGTTTATGTTTAATTGGCTTGAAACTTGGCAGTTTTTTTCCTCTCATACGGAATGCAGTATATAAGAACCGTAACTCTAAATTGCTTTTTTAATATTTTAGTTATTTCCTTTTGTTGTTTTTCATACTTGGACATATATTCATACTCCAGGGGCCCGTTTTGCTAAACCTTTAACGACAAAATTTATCGTAAGTCAAAATCACAAATCATACCTGATTTTTTCATTCATTGTTAGATTGTGCCTTGCAATATCCCATTGGAATTGTCTTGAGAAGACAATTTCACTGAGATGATGCATGGCGGAATTCTATATTTCGCTACTACTGTAGAAGCAACTTTAATTTTTGACTTACAGAAGAAATGATCGTAAGATAATTAGTAGAACAGGCCCCAGCAAAATAACGGGTGTATCTTGTGACAATTTGCCACAAGGTTAATTATACAAAAACGCTAGGGCGTAAAACTAATGATGATCGCAAGGACACCGTTTCAATTTATTCGGGTTTACACGGGTTCAATTTATTCTTTTCTTTTCTATCTCACCTTTCAAGAGCGGACACATCTCGAATGCAGTCATTGCACTTTGTCCTGTGAATTGACCCAAGCACACCTCTAAATAGTACAGCGGTCCACCACATAATAGCGTCAGTAAGATGAACGGTATCAGAAAAGCACCGCCCCCATTTTTCGCTGCAATAATCGGAAACCGCCAAATACTGCCTGTAGCTACAGTGTATCCAACAATGGCAAGGAGAAACTCGAACCTGCCACCCCATGTACCACGGAGATCAGTCTCGGCAGCCTCATTGGTCACCTCAATCTGCATTTGATCTTCTGTCGCATTCTGGCCGTCTTTAAAATTCCTCGATTTCTCGTCCATTCTGCTACCAAGAGAAATGTATGATTTGAAAAAAGGTCCCGCTTTGCCTGATATAGGGTGTTTCATAATATATGTCCTTATTTTAAACCATATAACTAATCAGAAAACTTGTGTAAATATTTGTCTGTTTCGCAGACAAAATAAGATTTTGATTGGTATATGTTTTTTAATAGTACCTCTGATGGTGTCAATCCAGATTGGCGTCATTTTTTTTTTTCAAATATATTCAACATCAAGTCAATTTTAGGTCATTGCGGAACAGACGAACCCTGCATAGCCCATACAGTCTGACAAGATATGACAGTTTACGCAATATCCAGATGGCTCCTGATCGGCTGTCTTGGCACAAATATGAATTTTACTTGTTCAGATTTTCTTTGTTCTCAGTACATGTTGTATTTTTATTTTTCACATTTTTTCTTGCTTTTTTTAAGCAGCATAAGTATGCTCCAACAGTATCAAGTTGGTATCAAGTTGGTTTTTAGATCAATCTTAAAAAAAAATTGAAAATGCAATATTTTTTCAAATTATTTTATAGACAACAAATCTAAGAACTTTTGGAAATTTTGATTAAACTAATATACTCGGTCCACAGCGTCATTTTATTTTGAATAGTTTAAAGTTTAGTTAATCTATTTATGTTTGGTTATGGGTATATACATTCTAATTATCCGGTATGTAGAGGTCAAATGATCACACTAAGAGCATAGTGTAAGTTCCAAGAAAGCAGAAAGTCTTGAACCAGTTCAGAGTGCTTACTATGACCAGACAAGATTCTTTATTCATATTCGAAATGGCTTCTTTTCGCATGATGCGCCATAAAACATGGATGGTGACAGGTATGTCCTACATTATACACGTTATCTACCAATCTAGAGGAGATGCCACTTTTTATACGGCTTGCTTCCAGAAAAACACAATTACCTGTCATGAATTGTTGGTTAACCCTTTTCATGCTGAACCGGGAACGTGTCTGCTTTGACAGGTGTTATGGACAAAGATCAACATATGTGCAGTCTGATCTAAGTCTTTAACTCTTGATTGTCCGCTCTAAGCCGAAATCGTTTAACTCTTTTTCATGCTAAACCCGGAATATGCCCGCTTTGGCAGGAGGCATAGATAAAGATCAGTTTACACATATCTTAGTCATTAGAGCGTGACAAAGCGCCCTGGTAAAATCAAAATAACCGAACAGAAACTAACAACTTTCTATAAGTTGGTATTTCATTTTTATGGCTTATTAGAATTGTCAAAATAAATTAGCTTTTAAAAATTGAGAAACTTATCAACCGGTTACTTGAATCTTTATATCAATGACTTGTTTAGGCATTGAATACGGACTTTAAAAAACGGTCAAAGTCATTTTAATTGACGGTGTAAGCCTCCAGCTGCTCAAAGGTTTTAATGGTTTATGTTGTTAATTTGAAATAAATTGTTAGTTAAATACAATTGCAATGTTTTTTTTAATATATATTCATTCATTTTGGAATAAGTTTAAAAAATTATCTAATAATTCTATTTTTTGTATTTGTATAAAGTAGATACATTTCTAGCTCACCATTGAATTTTTCAATAAATACGCTCTAATCATTTTCAACACGAAACCCCATATCTCGTAAGCATAAAACTTAAGAGATGCGGCAAATGAAACAAAAATGTCAAGCATAGTGTTTAAAGCAATGTCTTTGTTCTCAGTAATTTTACTCGCTCATTTTGTCGGCTTTTCAAGGCAATGTTGTTTTTTTAAAGTATACTTATATTTATAAAGAATATTACTCTTAGAACTTTATACTTAGTAAGTGAATTTGAATACAATTTCTACGTTTTATCCAGAATAAATGTTATTTTTTATCATTATCAAGTCATAGTTTTGAATCATTTCCTTTTAAGAATAAAACTGTTTATGTTATTTCCTTTTTGTGGATTAGAATTTAATGTTACTTTCAGTAATCATCAAAATATTCTATTTAGCTTTAACAAATTTATATAAGAAAATAAGTAGACAGTATCATTAAAAACATATGCATTTTAAAACTCTTCTTTTCATGATATAATGAGAAATTATATAAAAAATACATTATGTAAAGCATAATTATTCAGACAAATGAGTAAATGAGTTTAAGACCAAATGGGAATTTATCAAAATATTGGTTTTAGACCAAATGGGAATTTGACTTTTAGACCAAATGGGATTTGACGAAGTGGGAACAACCCCTTATGAACGTGCAAAGTAGAGGTCCAGATAATAGGGGGTATTGCCAGTCTAATTATTTTTGTTCTCGTTGAAACCCTCTGTTGTGGATAATAAGTACCCACGATATAGGATTAGCGCAAGTATAAGTTAAATAACTTTATAATATGACCTACGTCGCGGGAGTGAAATAAACCCGTTGAATATTTTTGATATTACACGGGTGTTATTACACTAGTGGAATAATTATGAAAATGAGCTAAGGACGAAGACGTTTTATTTTTGTTAGGAAAATGACGTCATAATTGATCTGTTGACGTCATTTTTCAAACGGCGCTATAAATTTCGCGGAAACGATAATTTGATGAATACCGTAATTTTATCGTTTTATCACCAAAATTCGGGTAATATTATAAATAGAATATAGAATTTGTGCTCATAAAATACATAATTTATTAAACTCGTCATCTAAAACAGATAAAAACTCGGCATAGCCTCGTTTATATCTGTTTATAGATGACTCGTTTAATTAATTCGGTATCCCATGACCACTCATTCAATATCCTCTATGTATTAAAACCTAAAAAACTCCCTCTATCTGTAGCTCTGGTACCTTATCAAGACTTTTCACTAATAAAAAACCAAATACACATTGTGGGTTCAACCACATTACCAGAAAGGCATGAGTGATAATCTATATTACAGATATATGAGCGTAAATGATGCATGCAACATAACTATGTTTCATTCCGGGCCATAGAGAGGTCTAACATCTGAAACTACCTTTTACCAACAATGGACTGATTACAGGACTTGAGTTGATTTGCTTTAAAAGAAGGGTGGTTGTTGCAATATTTTGTGACTGAACTTTTTTTGTCGTGATATATCTAAAGTTTGTACCTCAAAGAATAATAGAAACATAAAATGAAATAGGCAATCTTATCAGTGCATGTGTGTATTTCCGTTTGTTTATCGTCACTACCGTAGCACATGCCCATATGAGCGACGCCCCAAGAAGACAGTTGGTTGTTACGGGGGATAGTGCAAGGATGCATGATGAAACTACTGCTGAGATCCGCCATGGTTCTTTAATGTGCTCGGTGTAAAGCAAGGTCTCACGGGACCTTGGTTTAAAGTCTCATCCGAATGACAATTAGTAATTGTTAGTGTGCCAGCCCGGGAATCGAACCCACGCGGTCGAACTTCAATGGTTTGAAGTCCGTTTAAAATAGTCATTTTCTGCCTAGTTTGTGCGCATTTCATGTATTCATTGATCTACAAATAGAATTGAGTTGAGTTGAGTCGGTGCTCTACCAACTGAGCTAATCGGAATGACGTATCTGTGCAATTATGCTTACTTCATAATAAATTATTAACTGCATTTATTTTCCTACTAAAATGGTTGAAAAAAACACTATTTTTTAACAGGCTCGTATATTTCTCTTTTTTACCGTCATATACAGTTAATAACATCGTGTAAATGACAAGGTGGATGATTTTGGATGAGTGGGATAAATGATTTTTTAGTGATATTAGAGGGGTTAATCCAACATTGCTACTTTTGGATAGGATGACGATAGTCAAACCTCGGTATTCAAAAACGTGGGGAAATGTGGTATAGCCAGGAGTAGTGGTGGGCTGAACTAAAATTTAACAAGCATGGGCTAACGGTACTTAATTACAAATGAAATCATCAATATACTGATAGAGTAAAGAAACCCATTAGGAAAAAACACGTTTTTCTCCCATTTTATATTCAATGCTTTTAGTCGTTACAATTTTAGTTTCTTAATAATCTAATATCGTGTTGGCAAATGTTTTTCATGTTTTTTTGTTATTTTGCTATGTGTGCAAATTGTTTATCATATATCAAATACAATATTTTGTATTGTATTGTATTGTAATAATGAAGTCGATTTCGAAAGCATTTTACTTTTACGCCATGACACATGGCGTTTGCCTTAGTAATTCAAAGGATGGTGAAAATGCAAGTCACGGTCTTGCGTTTCTTTGGCTTTCAGTATAGTCAGAGACATAGACAACTAAAGTTTTGTTGGTCCCAAATCTATCTTTATATGTTTATAAACATTCAAATAATGTGGTACACCTATACTTTTTATCAGAGAAATATGATATTCATTCTAAAGCCAATACTTCAATGTTCGTGAAGTTGGCAGAGTAGCAGACTAGCAGACTGGCAGAGTGAAGTTAGCAGAGTAGCAGACTGGCAGACTGGACTGGCAGAGTGAAGTTAGCAGAGTAGCAGACTGACAGACTAGCAGAGTGAAGTTAGCAGACAGGCAGTCTGGAAAACTGGCAGAGTGAGAGAACGGACCCTCATGACCATGAAATTGGAGTTCATTTTATGCTAATTCGGTTTTGATTTCGTTGAAATTAAGTTTTGGGTGAACGTGTGGCTCCGGATAATTCCTCACTTTTTACAATATTAATATATTTCCAAGAAGTAATACCAATTATAATCCTTTATGTCGGGCTAGCTCTAATCAAAAGCGTTGGATTTGAAATTGATTCTGTTTGTTTCAGTGGGATGTCCTGCCAAGTTGTCGGTTGTTGTTGTTCAATTTTGTCAGCAGATTTTATGCCTCTTCCTCTTTCAGCTGGTGTACTGAAATAACATCATGCACTAGCAAACTGGCAGTCTAGCAGACTGGCAGTCTGGCAGACTGCAAGAGCAGCCTGCTGGCAGAGTGAAGTTAGCAGACTGGCAGTCTGGCAGAGTAGCAGAGTAGCAGAGTGAAGTTAGCAGACTGGCACTCTGGCAGAGTAGCAGAGTAACAGAGTGAAGTTAGCAGAGTGGTAGTCTGGCAGACCGGCAGAGTGAGAGAACAGACCTCCATTAACATGAAATTGGAGTTAATTTTAATACTCATTGGGCTTTGAAGTCGTTGAAAATAGTGTTTAGGTGAACGTGTGATTCTGGAAAATTTCTCACTTTTTCCAAGTTTTCGGTTGTTGTTGTTGTTCAATTTTGTCAGCTGTTTAAATGCCGCGGTCTTTGTCAGCTGGTGTACTGAAAATAACATCATGCACTAGCAGACTGCAAGATAGTCTGCTGGCAGAGTGAAGTTAGCAGACTGGCAGTCTGGCAGAGTAGCAGACTAACAGAGTGAAGTTAGCAGACTGGCAGTCTGGCAGACCAGCAGAGTGAGTGAACGGACCTTCATTAATATGAAAATGGAATTACCTTTATTGGTAATTGGGCTTTAAAAAAGTTGAAATTATTGTTTGAGTTAAAGTGGGGCTCCGGATAATTTCTTACTTTTTATAATAGTAACATATTTCCAGAACTAAAGCCCTGAATGGCGATCAAACTACTATCAAAAACGTTTAATTTGAATTTGTTTCCGGCTGTTTCAGTAAGTTATCCTACCAGTTAATCGGCTGTTGTTGTTGTTTAATTGTGTCGACGGATAAAGTGCCACGGTCTTAGTCAGCTGTTCTACTTAAATACCAACATGCACTAGCACCCAGGCAGTCTGACAGACTGCCAGTCTGGCAGAGTAGCATAGACTGACAGAGTGAAGTTAGCAGACTGGCAGTCTGGAAGAGTAGCAGAGTGAGTGAACGGACTTTCATGAACATGAAAATGGAATTCCTTTTTGTGGTAATTGGGCTTTAAAATCGTTGAAATAATTGTTATAGTTAAAGTGTGGCTCCGGATAATTTCTTACTTTTCATAATAGTAAAATATTTTCAAGAACTAAAGCCCTTAATGGCGATCAAACTGTTATCAAAACGTTTGATTTGAAATTGCTTCCGGCTGTTTCAGCAAGATATCCTACCAGCTAATTGGCTATTTTTGTTGGTTAATTTTGTCGATAAAGTGTCTAGGTCTCAGTCAGCTTGTCTACTTAAAAACCAACATGCACTAACATAACGGAAATCATAAAGGTCCGTTCTCTCACTCTGCCAGTCTGCCAGACTGCGAGTCTGCTAACTGCACTCTGCTACTCTGCTACTCTGGCAGACTGGCAGTCTGCAATCTTCATTCTGCCAGACTGCCAATCTGCTAACTTCACTCTGCGACTCTGCTACTCTGGCAGACTGGCAGTCTGCTAACTTCACTCTGCCAGTCTGATACTCTGTCAGACAGCCAGTGTCCTAGTGCATGTTGTTATTTTCAGTTGACCAGCTGACTGAGACCGCGGCATATTAACAGTTGTCAAAAGTTAACAACAACAACAACATTTGACACACTGGAAGTTATCCGTTTTAACAGCGGACAACAATTTTAAATTAATTGCTTTTGATATAGCTTGATTGACATAAAGGGTTATAATTCAAGGAAATATACTACTTTTGTAAAACGTTAGAAATTATCCGGAGTCGCACGTTCACAATATTACTATTTTCAACGAATTCAAAGCCTAATTAGCATAAAAAATTAACTCCAATTTTCATGTTGATTAAGGTCCGTTCTCTCACTCTGCCAGTCTGCCAGACTGCAAGTCTACTAACTCCACCCTGTTACTCTGGCAGACTGGCAGTCTGCTAACTTCACTCTGCCAGTCTGATACTCTGTCAGTCTGTCAGACTGCCAGTGTCCTAGTGCATGTTGTTATTTTCAGTTGACCAGCTGACTGAGACCGCGGCATTTTAACAGTTGTCAAAAGTTAACAACAACAACAACATTTGACAAACTTTGACAATCGACATATCGGCATGTTATCCTACTGTAAAAGCGGCACAAATCGCCAGGATTTCTTACGGAAAAAGTGGTACACAATTTCAAATCAAACACTTTTGATAAGAGCTTGATCGACATAAAGGGTTATATTCTAGGAATACATTACTGTTGAAAAAAGTAAGAAATTATCCGAAGCCTCACGTTCACCAAAAACTATTTTCAACGAATTCAAAACCCAATTAGATAAAAAATGAACTCCAATTTTCATGTTAATGAAGATCTGTTCTCTCACTTTGCCAGTCTGTCAGACTGCCAGTCTGCTAACTTCACTCTGCTACTCTGCCAGTCTGCTACTCAGCTAACTTCACTCTGCTAGTCTGCTAGTCTGCTACTCTGCCAACTTCACGAACATAATACTTCCTTCTAAATTTATAGGCCGAATTATTTAAATTCAATTTCTAACCACAACTTAAACTCGATATAAATTTCAGCATGAGATGCATGTATTCTCTGTGTTCCATAAATGCGCCCTTACAAAAATTATTATGATGGTTACATTTCGGCCATTACGCAGAAAACAAATAAAGAATATATCTGAGTACATGTTTACCTGTTCCCTGTCAATTATAATCCAAGAACCACTAGTCACCAGAGAACATTTCCTGGTTATGATTCTCTCCTTATCATTACCTATAGTTTTCGGTGATGTACAAAATACTAGAAGCTCATACATGATCTATCAGACTATAGGGGACCATCTCAGCATTCTGGAACACAGATAGTTCAAGTCGAGGTCTGTTGAAGTGTCGCTTCATTCCGTAAACTTCGTTTATCGACCCTGATAGTCCCGCAGAAATATGGCATATTTTACTTGAACAGGCAGACAGATTCAGATATTGGGTGGGAAATTGTTAGTAAAATAAAAACATGTATGGTAAATATCTTAAAATAAAAAAAGCAGGTCGTCGATAGGTGACCTTAAGACGTTACTACAGCTAATTAGTAAGTCACGGTATTGACGTTTAATGATCATAGTTGTTGTTGTCAGAAGTCATAGTATATTTGGATTAAATGAACTATTTGATCGGTTGTTTAATTTTTTGATTGATAGCAGCGATCTCTCTATCATTGTATTGAATCGGGGCGAATGTGTATAGTGCGAGTTGCAGGCTGACGGGAAACAATTCTTTCGAAGATCTGGCAGAATTCACACATGTATAAATTTAAAGCAGAATCCTTCGAAGAATAAGTTACAATTCTGATGATATATATACATAAACATAAACTGAGCGGCTTTTAAAAAAAACCATCAAAGTAAATTTGAAAGTAAAGCACGGAAAAGTCAATTATTTTCTAAAGCTGAATTGATTTATAATAGTATCAAGGAAATGTTCTGTTAAATCGACTTAATCGTTTATCTTGCGCTTCTTAATTATAGGAACAAGTGGCATCCTCCTCCCCCTCCTAGCTTTTTCACTACGGTAACTTGATAGCCAACACTTGACTGCTGATTAGATATTAACTGTTACATACATAAACTTTCATCGGAGAAGTTTTACTGTGGAGAGATGACTTGGTTTTCAGTGGTCTTTTACCCACTAGAATCTCCTCTCATTTTCAGTGTTAATTTTAATCATTTCCATATTTCTAACACTGTTAAATTCATATTGTTAGAAGTTCAGCCCTCGTATCAGTGCCATTTACATTTTAAAACATCTGCCTGTGTGTAGAACATCTTGAATCAATGGATCGGTGCACTAGCTTCCACAAAAGAACTGCTATATTATAAGTTACTCTTAAAAATGGCATTAAACCTCATGCAAACAAGCAAAACATTGATAAAAGAAGATATATGTATATTAAGAATTACAGCTGATACAAGGAGGACCAGTGAAGCTTAAATAATTTTCCCAGTGACTAAATGATTTTTCAAGGAAATGTCAAATTTTGCAGAATGATCTGATCTGGTCTTTGTACTTCGTCTTTACTTTAGTATAACATGAATTCAATCTACTATTCTTGTTATTAATCAAAATGAAAAACGAAATCAGTAATTTAGTGCACACTGTTTGGAATTGAGTATTTTTATCATCATTTTCCGAAACCTTGTAACTACAACTTTTCAAGTTACAGTAAATACATGTATATACAGGTAAGAACATCATGAAATTGGTAAGATGAATGATATTGGAATGAAAATGAATGTGTAGGTGGAGGAAGGTTTTAGTGAAATTCAAGGGGGGGGGGGCTAATCCAATATCGCTAATTTTGTCCAGGATGTACAAAATTGGTGATATTTATTACCACCCTTTAATGAAATATAGGTTATTTTATGTATGTACATCTTGTTGAACCTATCAGACACTTTAAAAATCAATGCCGGCCTCTAAAATTGATTGATCGATTTTTAATTCAATGTTGGTGATATGAACGATTTCGAACTAAACTTTTGGAGCCTTTTTTATCTTTTTGAATGAGTGTTTGTAATGAACGGAGAGTTGAGTTAGTGACATTGAATGGTTTTGATTGAAGTGATTGTCAATTTCACGATGTTTTAAACTGAACAACCTTTTGACCATGTTATCACTTCAAATTACTAGCTTAAGATGTCAACATGTAGGTGAAGTGATTCTTATTTCGGGGCTATTTCAGGGCTATAGTAATTGCTATTTCTCCAAAAATAGCTGAGGTAAAACAGAACTTGACCTCGATGATTATAGTGAGGCACTTTTTTTCAAACAAAGAACATTTTAAATATGAGAACACAGATTCATTACAATAAGAGATGTTACAAATAATCAAAGGGAGTACATTGAATTTAACTCAAATTACAGTTAAAACGACCTTGACCATTAATTTAAGCTGATTTGCTTAAATTTGTACTATGAGAAAGATTTCATGACAAGCAAAATAATTGGGATAAACTTTATCTACTTTAATTGAACACTTTCATAATGATGAAATCTATATATTGCATTCATTTGGCATTGAAAAAAGATCTTGTTTAAAACCTTAAAGAAAGTACCAACAGAAAGGTATTTTAAAATAAAATGACTTGTGAATATGCAATAGTAAAAGGCGTTTTTTATCAATCCAAGTGCAGACAATTCAGAAATAATTGTCCACAGTGATTTGAATTTAAAGGTCAGATGCAAAACCCAAAATCATAGACTAGAAAGCTATGAATGGCGTGAGTCGCTTGAACAGGCTTGAAATTCTTGTAATAGTAAATCAAAGTTTTGACTAGATTTTAAGATGTTTTGGGTTCTACTGATGTTGAAATGATTTTCAAAGTTTCCACTATATAACGTATAGAGAAATGACCTCTACCCACAAAAGACATATTTTTCATCCAATGACAATATTTTTTGGCGGCATGAATGGTTCACCCAAGGATCATATCAATGAATTTCGATTAAAATCCACCAGTTACATTCTGAGAAAATGATTTTTAAAGTTTCCACTATATAACATATAGAGAAATGACCTCCGCTGGAAGACTGATAAAGGGTCACTCTAGGATCATTCCAGTGAAATCTGGTTGATATCCATCAATTATATTCTGAAAAATAAGTTTCCACTATATAACACAAAGAGAAATGACCTCCGCCCATAAAAGACATATTTTCACCTGATCACAATAATTTTTGGTAGACTGATAAAGGGTCACTCATGGATCATTCCAGTGAAATTTGGTTGAAATCCATCGGATACATTCTAAGAAAATGATTTTCATAGTTTCCACTATATAACATGTAGAAAAATGACCTCCTCCCATAAAATTCACATTTTTCATCCAATCACAATAATTTTTGTAGACTTATAAAGGGGCACCCAAGGATCATTTATGTAAAATTTAATTGGTATCCATCAATTAAAATCTGAGAAAACTCACTTTTTACCATATTTGGAAATTAGCCACGCCCATTTAATCCATGTTTTTCATTGGATCAGAATTTCTTGAGCAACTTTGAAAGAGGGTCAACCAAGGGTCATTCCTGTGAAAGTTGGTTGAAATTCATCCAGTAGTTTCTGAAGAGGACATTTTTAAAGAAAAAGTTTATGACCGAACGCATTGATGCACAGACGCACGGACGGACGCACGTCAGACACAAGGCCATGACAATAGCCCTAGTGGCTTTTGGCAAGTGAAGCTAAAAATCATTGAGGATAGTTTTAAGTCACTCATTTAGAAACTAAATGCTTAGTTGTGGACACAAAATGTGATTACTACCAGACGGCAAGACAGACATATACAAACACAGTCAAACAGACGGATGGAGGGAGGACTGAGTCATATCATAATAAGACCTTTCGGGAGTATGAAATCGCCTTATCAACTTTCGAATTTTACTTCCTCCCAACTAATACCAAGACTAAGGCAATCCTTTTTTTGTTCATTTTAAGCTCCACTGGCAGAGCTATTGTTATGGCGGTGTGTCCGTCGTGCGTCTGTCCGTCTGTCTGTATGTGCAGATTTTAATGAAACTTGGTAGAAATGATGGTTCGGTGAACCTCTTCTTAAATTGATTAAATTTAATTAAATTTAATTAAATTAATTTGATTGACCCCCAAATATTTCACTTGAAAATCTTTAAATACCTTCTCCTCACAAACCATCGGCCTGTGCCAATTGTAATGGAACTTAGCATTAACCCTTTGCTGTTAAATCCCTGCTTTTTACGTGCCTATGATTTTATGATTGAGAAAACATTGTGAAAAAAGAAGAAATTGCTTCTGACAAGCAATTTCTTCTTTTTCACACTATTTTCTACCCAACTGAATGGTTATTTTTCAAATTCAATCGACTTTAAATTTTCGTCTGCAAAACCTTTGAATTTGGACAGGTCCAAAATTTTGTAAAAACGGGAAAGGGTTAATATTCCTTAGGTGACCTTTTACTCAAATTGTTAAAAAAAAATTTGAGTGACCCCCAAATATTGAGCCGATGAAGCTTGGCATGGATACTCCTTGGGCGACCCTTTACATAATTCATTAAACAAATTTCGATTGACCCCTAAATAAGGGGCTCTTTTTCTCTGTAAAATCCCTCAAAATCTCCTACCCCCAAAACATTGGGCCGATTTCAGTAATACTTTGCATAGATGTTCCTTGGTTGACCCTTTACTTAAATTGTCAAAGAAATTTTTATTAACCCCTCAAATATGGGTGTGGCAGTTTTGTTTTTTTTTTCTATGAAATCTTCAAAATTCTTTTCCTGCAAAACCAGTGGGACGATCTCAACAAAACTTTGCATAAATGTTCCTTGGATGACCCTTGATTTTGATTAATCAAGAAATTTTCACTGCACCCAAAATATGGGCGTGGCAGGGTTAGGCTTTTTTTCGCTTTTAAATCTTTAAAATTCTTCTCCTCTTTGGGTCAATTTTAATTAAACTATGCATGAATATTCCTTAGCCTACCTTAGGAGCACTTTTACTTAAATTGGTCGTGAATTTGTGTTGATTTCCGTCAGTGTAAGCTTTGTATAATGAAAGTCTAGATATGTTAAGGCCGGTTGAATGATACAGATCCTCTTGGGCCTCTCCTTATTATTATTTTTTTCTTTTCATTTATTAAACCAGAAAAGCTCAAGAGGCAAAATGATCCTCTTGTTGTACCAAGAGAATCACAGGTAATCTGAAACCAAGACTGATAAGCCGTCAGCTTTGACTCTGTGTTTATTTTATTTATGACCAGTGGTATTTTGTTACAGTAAGAGTTATCAGTTAGGTAAATAGCTTCTAAAATTAGTAACACCTTAGAATAAGGGATTTCTATCATTTATACGCAGAAGTATTCTGTTTGTTCCGGCACAGCAATTTACTGTTCGATAGTTTGTCGTTGCATATTTCAAGATTGATTAATTTCATTAAATCACAAATGTCAAGGATACCTAACACTAGACATTTCATTATGAAACCTCGATTATCATTGAAAATAAAATATAATGAGTTTGAAATGTTGGGGAACTATTACGAATCCACTACCTTAACCACATTACTTGCGACATTACTGCGATTGGGTTTTAAGCTAGTGGAACCGTTTAAGTTCCGCAACATTTCGGATCATTATCTTTCACATAGTTAACTGAGGTTTCCTAATGAATTTCATACTTAAACCTCTGTTTACACTGTTAAAGTGTTTACCTTCGAAAAGTTGTGGAACTTTTACGGGTTCACTACCTTAAGTCCAATTCGATTTGTAGCTTCGTCTAACAAAATAGTGTTCTGGTTGATCATTTTTTATTTTTTTTTTTTGTGTGTGTGATTGTATTGTCCTTAAATCGTAAAAATCTTTACTTTTTCGTTGGCTATATTCAATTTTAAGGAATGAAAACATTTTCTTTAAATCCACGGAAAATGAAACTAAATACAAATGTAACTAATCACGATTGTGTAACAATTTACGTCGCGTTTTTAAACCGTGGTTATATTTTTAATTTCACGTCACTGTGAAATCAGAGCATGTCCGCTTAATATGATAAATTTTGCTCTCGCCCCAAATGCCCCAGATGATTTAATGGACGCGTGAAGCAAAGATTTCAGACAAGCAGAATGACAGGGGAATGAAACCAAAAACCTTTTCACGCTAATGTAACAATTTACATCGCATTTTCATACCATGGTTAGATTTCATGTTTAAGTGAAATCAAATCAGTTTCATCAATATGTTCTCGCCTTATTGTTTTAATAGGCTTGTGAAGCAAACATTTCACACAAGCAGAATAAATAAATTCTTGTATCTCGTAATTACACACAAAAAGCATAAGGTATCGTTCGTCATTAAGGTTCGTGTAAAAGTTTGAGACCCAATTTTAAGGGCACTTCATTAGCCAAGAAAAAGCAGTATGTCCATTATATATCAAAATGCAGCTATATATATTCTTATATATTCTTTATTTCCTCCAATAATGAAGATTATAAATTACAAAGAAGTTTACATATCATAGGAAAATATCATACATTAATTAATGGAATTGAGAAGAAAAAAGAATAAATTGGTCTTACAATAAAGAGCGTATGAATGTTTCACGCTGGACCGTAAAACTTCATAGCCACAGATAGAATGTCAGTGGTTATGACCTTTTCAAGCCCAACGGATTGCAAAAAGTATGCTAATTCACACAGGGTATAACGTGCCACGCCGACACCAGAAGGTTCATGGACACCTGATCGATTTTTTCGATACGGAACTAACGGTGGGGCAAGTTTTTCACTGATTTGTAAACCAAAATAATCGTTTTCATTTCAATTTTTAGTATCACTGTCGAGATAAATGGTTCTTCTTTTAGGAAATAAAAGGGGAGGGTAACAACTAAGCAAAATGAGCGAGTTCTAGCCCTAGGAGTGAGTGACTTTGCTCGTTTTTTAGGTTTGTCATTATTTTTTTGTCAAACAACCTGACTATTCTTCATTGTTTGTGTTTGTCTAAGAGCATTTATGTATCCTCTACACACATTCCAAATTTCTCGGCAAAAGATCCACATAAAGCGAAGATATTCGTACTTTTATTGGCCTGGGTAGCGGAAAATATGATAACTAGACACCCCCTGAATTTTTTTCGATTGGAAATCGACACCAGAATTTGTGATCTCATAAACTGTAACAGCACCAAATATGATGCAAATAATTAAGGGCTTACATGCAAAAGTCTCAACAGTTATCCCCTAAAATAACTGTGAAATTGGTATTGATACCAACCAGAGCCGTAACATAATCCTTGTGACTCAATGATGTCAAAAATGAAAATACGGTAGTACCAAGCTTTGTACCAAGCTGGTTATATTTTTAATTTCACGTCACTGTAAAATCAGAGCATGTAAAATCAGAGCATATGTTAAATTTTGCTCTCGCCCCAAATGCCCCAGATGATTTTATGGACGCGTGAAGCAAAGATTTCAGACAAGCAGAATGACAGAGGAATGAAACCAAAAACGTTATCACGTGAAAAAGGGTCATTTTGTACAGAACAAGCAACTGCATGACAGTTGAATAAAATTTCCTCATATTTTTACAATATACAATACAATACAATACAAATAGTTTTTTTTTCATTAAACATTACAATGTTTGCAGCATAACAAATTAAAAAATAGAGGAATTGACATGGTTAACAGAAGAACATATCAAATACGTGAATAAAATAAATATCAATTTCTTTGCAGAAAAGCAAAATAAAATTTTTCGATAGGTTAGGAATAAGTTTTTGATTTTTTTTTTTAGCAAATTCGTAAATTTCTGTAGAGTTGGCCAAATAGCGTTTAAGATATTTTTTTCTAATTTCATCATATTTCGGGCAATCAATAGGAAATGGTATTCGTTTTCTTTGCTTATGGGGTTACAATATATGCAGCTCCGATTAGTTCTTACATATCAAATACGTGAATAAAATAAATATCAATTTCTTTGCAGAAAAGCAAAATAAAATTTTTCGATAGGTTAGGAATAAGTTTTTGATTTTTTTGTTAGCAAATTCGTACATTTCTGTAGAGTTGGCCAAATAGCGTTTAAGATATTTTTTTCTAATTTCAACATATTTCGGGCAATCAATAGGAAATGGTATTCGTTTTCTTTGCTTATGGGGTTACAATATATGTAGCTCCGATTAGTTCTTACATATCAAATACGTGAATAAAATAAATATCAATTTCTTTGCAGAAAAGCAAAATAAAATTTTTCGATAGGTTAGGAATAAGTTTTTGATTTTTTTGTTAGCAAATTCGTACATTTCTGTAGAGTTGGCCAAATAGCGTTTAAAATATTTTTTCTAATTTCAACATATTTCGGGCAATCAATAGGAAATGGTATTCGTTTTCTTTGCTTATGTGGTTACAATATATGAAGCTCCGATTAGTTCTTACAATACTCTTAGAATTTTCCCTCTTCAATATCTAAATTATGTGAAGAAAATCTAAATCTTGTTAGGGAACATGTAAATCTTTTTATCGTTAATGTAATCTAAGTAATGCTCAAAATTAAAATCGTGTTTGAATAATGAATAGATTTGCAGACGATTTGAATAATTGATATTTGCGTACCATTCTTCATAATATATATCTAACAAATACCACCAGAAGCCGAATTACCTAAATCATGACTCAAAGTTAAACTTTCGTCCGAGGTCCTTTCCAGTTTACGTCCGATCGATGTTCCGAATGAAGTTTAACCACGGATCTCGTCATATTTCAGCATCTAGTTCATTGCAGTACGATCTAGATTGTCGGTTTTTTGTGTTTGGAATGTCATAAAACTGGATAATGGACCAAGATTTCCAGAGAGATCGGATGCAAATACGTCTTATTTTAATGTAGACTTAACCTCAAGTTCGCCAACCACGTCTAGATGACAACGAAACAGGAGGTCCCAGTTGGACAGTATTACTCCACTGGCACTAAATGCCTAGCAAATTTTAGGAAATCCATCGATATATTGAATAAATCATTTTGTGCGACATTTTTTCGGTGATGCGAGGGTAAATATGGCGCATGTCATTAGCCGGATAATTTTGCTTGATATATAATGATCACTGTACCTGTCAACTACATTCAAAATAAATATAGCTTGGCCAAATCCATTATTTCACTGACGAAATTGAAACAACATGCGTTTGATGTGTTCTCAAAGAAATATGAATCTATTTATAGAACTGATATGCATATACCTGTAAACGGAGGTAATAAACGTCGCTAATTTTGTTCATCATGAACAAAATTAGCGATATTGGATTACCTCCCTTTAATTTCCCACAAAACTCATTCGTCGCACTCAAATCAATTTCATTCCAAAAGCATTCCAATATCATTCTCATTGCCAATTTCACGATGTTGTTAACTGTACTTGATAAATCATAGGCTCGAAATAACGATGTCTATACTTGATGTCCAGCGTTCTACCAAACTAATACGATTGACTTTATGGAAGGATTCGGGCTTCACTTTCTACGGTCAATCTCTATCTCATTGACTTTTTTTTTTTGCCCGCGCAAACTAGAAATCTCGATTTTATTCCGTCAATTATTTGTGTCTCCACATGCAAAAAGGAGCTATTTTGGAACTCCGTATCAAAAAAAAATGCCATTAGACCAAGCAGAAACAAACCTGAAATCGCATATCAAAAATCATTATACAATAAAGGACAATTGTCATTTTAGGTGTACAAGTGAACAAATAACAAAAATGTCGTCACTTTTTTATCATACGAGATGATTCCCTTTTGCCGGATGGGTCAAGTTTTAATCTCGTTTTTCAAGACTCAGACGTGCTCATTGGCGAAAAAGTGTTGTTCATATCCCGATAATCATTTGGCTTCCAAATTGTCGTAAATACAGCTTTATCAAGCTGTAATCAAGACAGTTTGGTTGCCGACCAACGTGTAGGGTTTCCAGAACATATCTACACTCAAACGCAAAAGAAACTAGGCATTGTGTTTGGATACTTTTTGAAGGCATCTATATGACCTAAACCTGAACAAAAGTGAAGACAGTTCAATTATCCAGAAGATGGGATGGCTCATTTGGAAACCCAAGCTTGTTTAGACATGTGATATTCATCGAAGCGTTAGGGGTCAAAATAAAAAATACTAAAAGTTTGAAATACCGGTAAACCTGGTTTCGAACTAACTGAATTGAGGTTTTAGACCCTTCAAAGGATGGATATGATATAACTTCATTAAGATCGGATGTGTCCTCCATGTTAGCGTATTACCTGTACAATACGAAAATGCGAGTTGATGTAACGTTATACGATCAACGGAGGAATGCGGCTTCATTCGACCCGCAAAACCTGCTCCAGCTCCTGCAATTTTTTAACATTTGCATGGCCCTTACTTTTCGACCAAGCGGATCCCAAATATGTTTGATAGGGTTAAGGTCAGGGGAAACGGCTGGTCGAGGCGAGATTTCAACGCCATTTGTATTCAAAAATTGCCGCGTTATGCGAGCCATGCATAAATGTGACAGGAACGTGCTCGCGATTGAATGGAACAGCTATAGGTCTCAGCAATGCAGGTATTAGCGAATCGCTCGTCTCTTTTCCTAAACGACCGCACACTGTCATCATGGTTACTGGTGTTAAACAAAGACTCGTCGAAAAAGGGGGTTTGATTCCACTGACGCCCTCGTCAACAGGTGTACTGCTGTGTCCAGTACAGCCGAGACGCGCGATGACGCTGTGTCAGTATGCTTCCAACATAAGGTCGGCTGGCTTTTATCGGCCTACGGAGGTAACAAAGTCCTTTGAGAACGGTGTCCAAGCTTAACACCGATCTGCCCAGCTGTAGCAGAAGCCGTCTGAAACCGGTGTCTAGTGTGCGTCAAATCAAAATGACTGTCTAATCTGGCGCCAGTTACCCGAGGCTTGCCACTTCGAAGCGGATCTGCAATAAGAGCTCGTTTGCCGGAACCGTACATGCAGATTATTGAAAATGTTTCTGCTGCAATTAAAGACACGGACAACATCGGCAATAGTGGTACCTCCACTGAGCATCAGCAACACTTCAATTCGCTGACGTTCGGATAGCCGTTGCATAGAAAGTTTTGAATTTTCTTAATTGATTTTATATTTTTCTGCTCCTGAAATTTGCAAGAATGGAATGAGAGTTCATTTAGTTGATTTTGCATTCGACAGGGATTTGCACGGGAAAATCCTACGTTTTTCTAATTTCGGGTGTTACGAAACATTGTACAAGATACTGACCGGATGTGTCCATTGTTAGAAAAAGTTACACGCTTGCTTCTCGTGGTACAAAAATGAAATGCCTATGACCGATAAAAACTGTATTTATCTTAACTTGAAATATGCCTAGTTTCTTTCGAGTTCGAGTATATTTGTTTATATAATCGCACATTAAGGATCTGTCGAAACTGAAACATTTTATAGACCCGCAATTTCAAGTGAGTGATCAAAGATCAATTTTACATTGAAAATGATAGGAGATAACGGTTTCTCGGACCTCACTCTTTCTTGCGGAACTATACTTATTTATTCAATCATTTCAAATTATAACATAAGAATAAAATTGATACATTGTGTATCTTGATTTAATTGCCTGCTGTCTGAGAGAAACAAATGGTCTTTGGAAAATAATTTTCTTAATCTCACCATTTTGTGAGATCCGCTCAGTATTGTTTATGAACTGTCTCAGTGATATTGTCAACACCTTTCTAGCTCTATAAATCATTGAAGAATTGAATTATAAAACCATCAAAGCGGTCTGTGAAACTGATAGATACAGATTGATGTGTTATCATCAATCGATTAAAAACCTTCTTTATTGCAATTAAGGAAATCGGCGTTTAGCAAATCATTTTTGACAAGAATTATTTCTTTTTTTGGGTTTAAACAGATTGAAGTTTATCCTATGTTACGGTTATTTGTAAGAACAATATGCGAAATCCTTAGAATGAATATCTAAGAAATCTGTTGGATCTAGCATAGGTCAACAAGAGGTCGCATTTCAATAATAATAATAATAATGTAGCATTGTAACATGACAGTTCTTTATTCAGAATTTATACAAATGTCTAATAGTTATAGTCGATACCTATCCCATTTCCCAGATAGTTTTTTTTTTTTCGCCTAGCGGGTCACAAAACTAAATCCAATGACGCATAAAAATGCATGCAATCAGATAAAAATGCAAGTTCCTTTACTTACTAAGATTCACAAAACTGTCTAGCGTTCAAGACAAATGGTAGCTAGATTGCATGTGATACTTTATGTAATATGTATGTTCGTGAACAATTTATCAGCCCGAATTTCAATTTTTAAAAACGTTTATTATACAAAGTCGTGCAAAATGAAATTTAGCCAATTGGAATTTGTCGTCTGATAAGTATTTCAATGAGTTCCATACTTTAAAGCGATAAAGATAATAATTTGATTTATAAAATATATATGACGCGCAATGCGATAGGGACCATCTGGGATTTCCGAAAAGTAAATATTTGAAAAAGAAATTGGCTCTAGTAAAGGCCAACCAGAGGCCGTATTTCAAGATCAAGGCCTGACTAGGGTAAACACTTAATGCACTATCCAGACTGTTCCTTTTCGCGTGACGGGTCACACATAAATCATTTAGTTCATAATTTTATATTGAATAATCCATTTTGAATAAACATATCGTTAATTGTTCGGTTTTACTTTTATGTAAAACATAGGCCAATACGAGGACGTCGGAGAATCCTAAAGTGTAAATTTCAAATTTCAAATTCATTCATTCATTCATTCATTCATTCATTCATTCATTCATTCATTCATTCATTCATTCATTCATTCAAACATTCATTCATTCATTCATTCATTCATTCATACATTCATTCATTCATTCATTCATTCATTCATTCATTTAGTTAATTTATCTATCAATTTATGTACTTTTATTTACAAACTGTTTTAGGCAGGTCTTAACAAATAAGACATTATTTCAATCAATTCTTTGAATTCTATGAATGTTATTCTTTGTCGAATCATTTTCAGTATTTGTGTTCGATTTTATTTTAATTTTAATAATTTCAATAAAGAATAAGGACGAACTCTTCTCAGAATTTAATAAACATATCTTAATCTTGGTTATAAATGAGATCCTATCATTTCAGTCTGGGGCATCGGGCAGTAAAAGTTCAGATATAAAGTTATCGTTAACGAGCCCTTTTGGCTAGTCACCGCCAAGTTTGATTGAGATATAAACAATATTGATCGCCGATGATCACCTGTCAATCAAACATTGAAAAACAATCATTGTCTCATTACCAAACAATTAGTGTGCGCTTTTGATATAATCAACTCTCTGGTCAAACTTAGTGACCCGTGACGTGAATACAAATCAAGGTTGTGTTACGGCAGGGTATAAGAATCAAGATGTTCTGGTTGAATCTTCACTCTGTTAAGCAATCGACACAAAACATAAAATGGCTCCTAATTCATTAAAAGATTTGGATATATTGTGTGAATCCTTCTCGGCGTTGGGAAACGAAAGGTAGATTTTTTTTTTTGATTGATAAAACTACTCTAGAATATGAACAAATATAAATTGATGTTCTTTTTGATAAATCTTTTTTGGACTACATAGTTCTAAAGGTGAGGTAAGAGTAACAAATCACAGATTACACGCCAACTTTATTAAGATTAACACGATAGGAACTTTAACTAAAAATATTAGATAATTTCGTTTCTTCCATTGAGCAAATCATCGGAACTCGTGCTTTTGGCAATTAACAAAATCAACGGAAGCCAAACTAGCTGTGAGAATCGGAACGAAAATATCCTTGCATTGGAAATACATCGACTGACCCTACAGATCAGATCAGAAATACATTAAGCCGATTTCCTTTAGAGAAATACAATTCAAAAATGTTCACGTTTTTTTCCAGGGTGACTATTAAAAATGATCACAGACCTTTGAAGAGATGTATGACGCGATGCCCGGCAAATGAGAAAAACAAGAAAAGAAGGACGATATCGGAGGAATCCAAATTGCTATACCCAGAATCAGATATCATCCGAGCAGTTGAGAATTTGTCCACTGACTCCTCATTGGTTGCTGATGGATCACGTGCTGGACGTCTGCCACTCATTGATGGAAAACACAAAGATTTAAAGTCCATATCACCTAAAACTGTAAGTTTCCTTACTTATGTATGACAAAAGGTATCATCTTGTTTTTCATAAATCAAAGTCACAGAAATGGTTGAATAAAGTTTGTCAAAAGCAGTAACATTTTATTAAAACGTCTGTCACTTCTTATGACAAGACAAGAATCGCGAAAGATCCGCTCGCGGTTTTTCGAATACGACTGAACAAAAAATACGTTTTGTCCATTCAATCTTATGATATTTACTTGAAGAAAAATATGAAGATTTCTATACTTGCTGTGTATTTAGTGAGAATTAGTGAAAATAATGAAATTCGTTGGACATACTGCCCTGAATGTCAATAATTTGAAAGCTTTTTCAGCATTTGATAATGAACTTGAATAATAAAAAAATTATTTTATTTCCAGATGTCCGATGTACTAGAGGGTCAATACAGCCATCATATAGACCGTGTGACAGTTATAGACTGTAGATACCCGTATGAATACGATGGCGGCCATATTGAAGGAGCTGTCAACTTGTACAGAAAGGATGCAATCCAGCAATTTATAGACGAGACAAGAGTATCACGTGACGAAGTGCACGTGCTAATTTTTCACTGTGAATTCTCATCGGAAAGGGGACCGAAAATGTAAGTAATCTTATGAATACCAACCAACTTCCCGTATTGACTTTTTTATTCAGATTGCTCTTATCTGTCGGTGAGAAAGAGCTGCTACCGATTTATGGTTTATTCATCGGACATAAATGGCATGGGTGTTATTTTATAGCATTGGTGAAGCATTTATCTATTGTAACAAACAGCATCACTCATACACAGTCATGTAGTACATTTAATGATAACCTATCGCAATATTGGTTGATGTACATTTTTAGGCCTGCCATATGAGATGCTCGTGAGATAATGAATGGACTACAAAAAGCGATTTGAATATGATGTTTGCTAATGTATACTCGATATTCTTTCGACAACTATGGATTTCACACTAGGTCATGATGTATTTAATATATTAAGTATTTGACTTTTTTTTTGTTCTTGGATTATCAAAAGCGTTATTCGAGTGAATGAGATACTCATTATTTCAATTCTTCTTTCCACAGGTTTCGATTTCTACGAAGTCTTGACCGCGAAATAAATAAAGAAAACTATCCCCGACTTAATTTTCCCGAGGTCTACCTACTAGAAGGCGGATATAAGGCATTTTACCAAACATACAAAGCACAATGTCAACCACAATCATACGTACCAATGTTACATGAGAACCATGGAAAGGATTTACGTCACTTCCGGGTCAAGTCTAAATCCTGGACAGCCGGAGATAAATCACGGCCCACATTTCGAGGAGGATCGCTAGGAAAGAAACTGTTTTAAAATTATTTATGCTTCATGAAAATACACGTAAAGGTGCATTTCTGACTGTTTTCTCGTCGTGAGGAGCAAAACGAACGAACCATCGTTCTTAAGATTCCTTTCATTTTCTGTCTCTAACATTTCTACTTTTCTACTTCTCACTATCCTTTTTTCCGAGCCGTTATTTGTTACTATATTAATTGTTGTGAATTTATTTAATAAATTTAAGGACTGAATAGATAATTGAAAACATGAAGCTGTTGTTGTACTATATTTTACGTTCACATAACACTCCGATGTTGTGTGATGACCAATTTCTACCTGGCATTCATCTTGTAACGTTGAAGCTACTGGTAGAACTTGGGCGTCGTCTTGAGCAACACATGGTCAGTTGCAATCAAAATATCACTCGGACTTTTCCGTTAACTGGAAAGAACCTCGGACGTAAGTGTAGTAATTTGGGGTTATTGTTTAGGTAAATCGGCTTCTCGTGCTTCTTTGGTCAATACGCCCAAAGAAAATCAAATTTCTACATTACTTTTAATTGTCTCTGGAGGTCGTATTTTCATGTTATGGACACATTATGATATGATTACAAAACGCAGTAAAAAACTGCATTTATATAATCAGATCATGACATACCTAGTTCTAATTTTTCCTCGAATTTGCTTCATTCAACGTCAATTTTAGCGGGATCGTTGATGCTTTTGACACCACGTAACCCACATGCGCTACAACTCCTGTATTATTTCCTAGGTCTATTCCGTAGAATCGCCGAGGGCTCCCGATTGATCAGTTGTTTTACGCTAAAACAAATGTACTTGGTCATAGAGAAATTACGTTAATCGCTCTTTAATTAGTCTACAAGTCGGTCCGTCTCTTGCCCTCGAAAATAGTAAGCGAAGATCAAACTGCACAAATTTGCAGACTATTCGAAAGCTTTGTGTTCAGCAGGGACATGATGTGAACAACAGAACAGTAAATAACAAGGGGACCATGATATATCCCAATGGCCCACCTAATCCCCAACTCTGGTCCGATTGTATAACAAAAAAATAAATTTAACTCCGTGTAAAGCAAAATTAAGCCTGCATTCAAAATGAAAAAAGAAATTTAATCACGCTTTGAACCCGAGTTCAGCGAATTTATTTTCCTGAACGTTCACAAACAATTTGAATTCTTTACCCATGGCTGTTGCTAGGCTTAACACGGGGTTAGATAAACTTTTTAGTTGTGCATGCAGGCCAATTAATCAAGTAAAAACTCTATTTGACCTAATTCTAATTATGGACTGGATATTGAGGTATACATGATGAACGGACAAATTTGACAAGAATGTAGCATCTATGATACGACAAAGAGACCTAACTTTAGTCTCGCCCGGGACGAAAGTCCCAAATAAGCTTTAGCCATACCCTCATTTGTCGGCGTTAGTGTTGGTGTCCGCATTTGGTTAAAGGTTTGTTTTAATTGTATTGATATTCATCCTCGATCCTTTTTTATACAAATACGTATCATTGTATGGGCTTTCATTTGAGACAACTCCCTACATCTTTTCGAGCCAAGGGTTACGAACGTTTTACTTATCTTACGGTATTCGAGAAGATGCTATCGATTCGATACCCCTTGAATCGTGAAGATGAACTCCCTAAGGGATAAGAGATACACAATAAGCTTATCATTTTACTGGGTCTGTTAAGCAATAATTAAAGGATAAAAATAGATGAACCGTCTTGAGACGGATGGAACCGCTTTGGAATACCAAGAAATTCCAAAACGGATCGATATTCCAAAGCGGTTAATAACATCATTTCCCGGAAGTTTTATTGAATTCTGATCGGTTTTTCTATATGTCATAATACGAGATCATTTTGGATGACGCTTCAGATCATATCACCGTTGTTATAAGCCCCATCACAATTTAAAGAAGTAATCTGTAAAAACATGTCCCAAGGATCATTACTGTAAAATTTGCTTTAATTCTGCCCACTGCCCAGTAAATTCAGAGAAGATGTTTAAAGAAAAAGTTAACGAACGGACAGCCACTCATTTAGAAACTAAATGCTTAGTTGTGGACACAAAATGTGATTACTACCAGACGTCAAGACAGACATATACAAACACAGTCAAACAGACGGATGGAGGGAGGACTGAGTCATATCATAATAAGACCTTTCGGGAGTATGAAATCGCCTTATCACCTTTCGAATTTTACTTCCTCCCAACTAATACCAAGACTAAGGCAATCCTTTTTTGTTCATTTTAAGCTCCACTGGCAGAGCTATTGTTATGGCGGTGTGTCCGTCGTGCGTCTGTCCGTCTGTCTGTATGTGCAGATTTTAATGAAACTTGGTAGAAATGATCCTTCGGTGAACCTCTTCTTAAATTGTTTAAGGCATTTTGATTGACCCCCAAATATTTCACTTGAAAATCTTTAAATACCTTCTCCTCACAAACCATCGGCCTGTGCCAATTGTAATGGAACTTAGCATTAACCCTTTGCTGTTAAATCCCTGCTTTTTACGTGCCTATGATTTTATGATTGAGAAATTTCTTCTTTTTCACACTATTTTCTACCCAACTGAATGGTTATTTTTCAAATTCAATCGACTTTAAATTTTCGTCTGCAAAACCTTTGAATTTGGACAGGTCCAAAATTTTGTAAAACGGGAAAGGGTTAATATTCCTTAGGTGACCTTTTACTCAAATTGTTAAAAAAATTTGAGTGACCCCCAAATATTGAGCCGATGAAGCTTGGCATGGATACTCCTTGGGCGACCCTTTACATAATTCATTAAACAAATTTCGATTGACCCCTAAATAAGGGGCTCTTTTTCTCTGTAAAATCCCTCAAAATCTCCTACCCCCAAAACATTGGGCCGATTTCAGTAATACTTTGCATAGATGTTCCTTGGTTGACCCTTTACTTAAATTGTCAAAGAAATTTTTATTAACCCCTCAAATATGGGTGTGGCAGTTTTGTTGTTTTTTTTCTATGAAATCTTCAAAATTCTTTTCCTGCAAAACCAGTGGGACGATCTCAACAAAACTTTGCATAAATGTTCCTTGGATGACCCTTGATTTTGATTAATCAAGAAATTTTCACTGCACCCAAAATATGGGCGTGGCAGGGTTAGGCTTTTTTTCGCTTTTAAATCTTTAAAATTCTTCTCCTCTTTGGGTCAATTTTAATTAAACTATGCATGAATATTCCTTAGCCTACCTTAGGAGCACTTTTACTTAAATTGGTCGTGAATTTGTGTTGATTTCCGTCAGTGTAAGCTTTGTATAATGAAAGTCTAGATATGTTAAGGCCGGTTGAATGATACAGATCCTCTTGGGCCTCTCCTTATTATTATTTTTTTCTTTTCATTTATTAAACCAGAAAAGCTCAAGAGGCAAAATGATCCTCTTGTTGTACCAAGAGAATCACAGGTAATCTGAAACCAAGACTGATAAGCCGTCAGCTTTGACCCTGTGTTTATTTTATTTATGACCAGTGGTATTTTGTTACAGTAAGAGTTATCAGTTAGGTAAATAGCTTCTAAAATTAGTAACACCTTAGAATAAGGGATTTCTATCATTTATACGCAGAAGTATTCTGTTTGTTCCGGCACAGCAATTTACTGTTCGATAGTTTGTCGTCGCATATTTCAAGATTGATTAATTTCATTAAATCACAAATGTCAAGGATACCTAACACTAGACATTTCATTATGAAACCTCGATTATCATTGAAAATAAAATATAATGAGTTTGAAATGTTGGGGAACTATTACGAATCCACTACCTTAACCACATTACTTGCGACATTACTGCGATTGGGTTTTAAGCTAGTGGAACCGTTTAAGTTCCGCAACATTTCGGATCATTATCTTTCACATAGTTAACTGAGGTTTCCTAATGAATTTCATACTTAAACCTCTGTTTACACTGTTAAAGTGTTTACCTTCGAAAAGTTGTGGAACTTTTACGGGTTCGCTACCTTAAGTCCAATTCGATTTGTAGCTTCGTCTAACAAAATAGTGTTCTGGTTGATCATTTTTTATTTTTGTGTGTGTGTGTGTGTGTGATTGTATTGTCCTTAAATCGTAAAAATCTTTACTTTTTCGTTGGCTATATTCAATTTTAAGGAATGAAAACATTTTCTTTAAATCCACGGAAAATGAAACTAAATACAAATGTAACTAATCACGATTGTGTAACAATTTACGTCGCGTTTTTAAACCGTGGTTATATTTTTAATTTCACGTCACTGTGAAATCAGAGCATGTCCGCTTAATATGATAAATTTTGCTCTCGCCCCAAATGCCCCAGATGATTTAATGGACGCGTGAAGCAAAGATTTCAGACAAGCAGAATGACAGGGGAATGAAACCAAAAACCTTATCACGCTAATGTAACAATTTACATCGCATTTTCATACCATGGTTAGATTTCATGTTTAAGTGAAATCAAATCAGTTTCATCAATATGTTCTCGCCTTATTGTTTTAATGGGCTTGTGAAGCAAACATTTCACACAAGCAGAATAAATAAATTCTTGTATCTCGTAATTACACACAAAAAGCCTAAGGTATCGTTCGTCATTAAGGTTCGTGTAAAAGTTTGAGACCCAATTTTAAGGGCACTTCATTAGCCAAGAAAAAGCAGTATGTCCATTATATATCAAAATGAAGCTATACATATTCTTATATATTCTTTATTTCCTCCAATAATGAAGATTATAAATTACAAAGAAGTTTACATATCATAGGAAAATATCATACATTAATTAATGGAATTGAGAAGAAAAAAGAATAAATTGGTCTTACAATAAAGAGCGTATGATAGTTTCACGCTGAACCGTAAAACTTCATAGCCACAGATAGAATGTCAGTGGTTATGACCTTTTCAAGCCCAACGGATTGCAAAAAGTATGCTAATTCACACAGGGTATAACGTGCCACGCCGACACCAGAAGGTTCATGGACACCTGATCGATTTTTTCGATACGGAACTAACGGTGGGGCAAGTTTTTCACTGATTTGTAAACCAAAATAATCGTTTTCATTTCAATTTTTAGTATCACTGTCGAGATAAATGGTTCTTCTTTTAGGAAATAAAGGGGGAGGGTAACAACTAAGCAAAATGAGCGAGTTCTAGCCCTAGGAGTGAGTGACTTTGCTCGTTTTTTAGGTTTGTCATTATTTTTTTGTCAAACAACCTGACTATTCTTCATTGTTTGTGTTTGACTAAGAGCATTTATGTATCCTCTACACACATTCCAAATTTCTCGGCAAAAGATCCACATAAAGCGAAGATATTCGTACTTTTATTGGCCTGGGTAGCGGAAAATATGATACCTAGACACCCCCTGAATTTTTTTCGATTGGAAATCGACACCAGAATTTGTGATCTCATAAACTGTAACAGCACCAAATATGATGCAAATAAATAAGGGCTTACATGCAAAAGTCTCAACAGTTATCCCCTAAAATAACTGTGAAATTGGTATTGATACCAAACAGAGCCGTAACATAATCCTTGTGACTCAATGATGTCAAAAATGAAAATACGGTAGTACCAAGCTTTGTACCAAGCTGGTTATATTTTTAATTTCACGTCACTGTAAAATCAGAGCATGTAAAATCAGAGCATATGTTAAATTTTGCTCTCGCCCCAAATGCCCCAGATGATTTTATGGACGCGTGAAGCAAAGATTTCAGACAAGCAGAATGACAGAGGAATGAAACCAAAAACGTTATCACGTGAAAAAGGGTCATTTTGTACAGAACAAGCAACTGCATGACAGGTGAATAAAATTTCCTCATATTTTTACAATATACAATACAATACAATACAAATAGTTTTTTTTTCATTAAACATTACAATGTTTGCAGCATAACAAATTAAAAAATAGAGGAATTGACATGGTTAACAGAAGAACATATCAAATACGTGAATAAAATAAATATCAATTTCTTTGCAGAAAAGCAAAATAAAATTTTTCGATAGGTTAGGAATAAGTTTTTGATTTTTTTTTTTTTAGCAAATTCGTAAATTTCTGTAGAGTTGGCCAAATAGTGTTTAAGATATTTTTTTCTAATTTCATCATATTTCGGGCAATCAATAGGAAATGGTATTCGTTTTCTTTGCTTATGGGGTTACAATATATGCAGCTCCGATTAGTTCTTACATATCAAATACGTGAATAAAATAAATATCAATTTCTTTGCAGAAAAGCAAAATAAATTTTTTCGATAGGTTAGGAACAAGTTTTTGATTTTTTTGTTAGCAAATTCGTACATTTCTGTAGAGTTGGCCAAATAGCGTTTAAAATATTTTTTCTAATTTCAACATATTTCGGGCAATCAATAGGAAATGGTATTCGTTTTCTTTGCTTATGTGGTGACAATATATGAAGCTCCGATTAGTTCTTACAATACTCTTAGTATTTTCCCTCTTCAATATCTAAATTATGTGAAGAAAATCTAAATCTTGTTAGGGAACATGTAAATCTTTTTATCGTTAAAATAATCTAAGTAATGCTCAAAATTAAAATCGTGTTTGAATAATGAATAGATTTGCAGACGATTTGAATAATTGATATTTGCGTACCATTCTTCATAATATATATCTAACAAATACCACCAGAAGCCGAATTACCTAAATCATGACTCAAAGTTAAACTTTCGTCCGAGGTCCTTTCCAGTTTACGCCAAAGTCCGATCGATGTTCCGAATGAAGTTTAACCACGGATCTCGTCATATTTCAGCATCTAGTTCATTGCAGTACGATCTAGATTGTCGGTTTTTTGTGTTTGGAATGTCATAAAACTGGATAATGGACCAAGATTTCCAGAGAGATCGGATGCAAATACGTCTTATTTTAATGTAGACTTAACCTCAAGTTCGCCAACCACGTCTAGATGACAACGAAACAGGAGGTCCCAGTTGGACAGTATTACTCCACTGGCACTAAATGCCTAGCAAATTTTAGGAAATCCATCGATATATTGAATAAATCATTTTGTGCGACATTTTTTCGGTGATGCGAGGGTAAATATGGCGCATGTCATTAGCCGGATAATTTTGCTTGATATATAATGATCACTGTACCTGTCAACTACATTCAAAATAAATATAGCTTGGCCAAATCCATTATTTCACTGACGAAATTGAAACAACATGCGTTTGATTTGTTCTCAAAGAAATATGAATCTATTTATAGAACTGATATGCATATACCTTTAAACGGAGGTAATAAACGTCGATAATTTTGTTCATCATGAACAAAATTAGCGATATTGGATTACCTCCCTTTAATTTCCCACAAAACTCATTCGTCGCACTCAAATCAATTTCATTTCAAAAGCATTCCAATATCATTCTCATTGCCAATTTCACGATGTTGTTAACTGTACTTGATAAATCATAGGCTAGAAATAACGATGTCTATACTTGATGTCCAGCGTTCTACCAAACTAATACGATTGACTTTATGGAAGGATTCGGGCTTCACTTTCTGCGGTCAATCTCTATCTCATTGACTTTTTTGCACTCGCAAACTAGAAATCTCGATTTTATTCCGTCAATTATTTGTTTCTCCACATGCAAAAAGGAGCTATTTTGGAACTCTGTATAAAAAAAAACGACATTAGACCAAGCAGAAACAAACCTGAAATCGCATATCAAAAATCATTATACAATAAAGGACAATTGTCATTTTAGGTGTACAAGTGAACAAATAACAAAAATGTCGTCACTTTTTTATCATACGAGATGATTCCCTTTTGCCGGATGGGTCAAGTTTTAATCTCGTTTTCAAGACTCAGACGTGCTCATTGGCGAAAAAGTGTTGTTCATATCCCGATAATCATTTGGCTTCCATATTGTCGTAAATACAGCTTTATCAAGCTGTAATCAAGACAGTTTGGTTGCCGACCAACGTGTAGGGTTTCCTGAACATATCTACACTCAAACGCAAAAGAAACTGGGCTTGGTGTTTGGATACTCTTTGAAGGCATCTATATGACCTAAACCTGAACAAAAGTGAAGACAGTTCAATTATCCAGAAGATGGGATGGCTCATTTGGAAACCCAAGCTTGTTTAGACATGTGATATTTATCGAAGCGTTAGGGGTCAAAATAAAAAATACAAAGAGTTTGAAATGTCGGTAAATCTGGTTTCGAACTAACTGAATTGAGGTTTTAGACCCTTCAAAGGATGGATATGATATAACTTCATTAAGATCGGATGTGTCCTCCATGTTAGCGTATTACCTGTACAATACGAAAATGCGAGTTGATGTAACGTTATACGATCAACGGAGGAATGCGGCTCCATTCGACCCGCAAAACCTGCTCCAGCCCCTGCAAATTTTTAATATTTTGCATGGCCGTTACTTTTCGACCAAGCAGATCCCAAACATGTTCGATAGGATTAAGGTCAGGGAAAACGGCTGGTCACGGCAAGATTTCAACGTCATTTGTATTCAAAATTGCCGCGTGATGCGAGCCATGCATAAATGTGACAGGAACGTGCTCGCGATTGAATGGAACAGCTATAGGTCTCAGCAATGCAGGTGTTAGCGAATCGCTCATCTCTTTTCCTAAACGACCGCACACTGTCATCATGGTTACTGGTGTAAAACAAAGACTCGTCGAAAAAGGGGGTTTGATTCCACTGACGCCCTCGTCAGCGGGTGTACTGCTGTGTCCAGTACAGCCGAGGCGCGCGATGACGCTGTGTCAGTATGCTTCCAACATAAGGTCGGCTGGCTTTTATCGGCCTACGGAGGTAACAAAGTCCTTTGAGAACGGTGTCCCAGCACCGTTCTGCCTAGCTGTAGAAGAAGCCGTCTGAAACCGGTGTCTAGTGTGCGTCAAATCAAAATGACTGTCTAATCTGGCGCCAGTTACCCGAGGCTTGCCACTTCGAAGCGGATCTGCAATAAGTGCTCGTTTGCCGGAACCGTGCATGCAGATTATTGAAAGTGTTTCTGCTGCAATTAAAGGCACGGACAACATCGGCAATAGTGGTACCTCCACTGAGCATCAGCAACACTTCAATTCGCTGACGATCAGCTAGCCGTGGCTTAGAAAGTTTTGAATTTTCTTAATTGGTTTTATATTTTCCTGCTCCTGAAATTCGCAAGAATGGAATGAGAGTTCATTTAGTTGATTTTGCATTCGACAGGGATTTGCACGGGAAAATCCTACGTTTTTCTTATTTCGGGCGTTACGAAACATTGTACCCGATACTGACCGGATGTGTCCATTGTTAGAAAAAGTGGCACGCTTGCTTCTCGTGGTACAAAAATGAAATGCCTATGACCGATAAAACTGTATTTATCTTAACTTGAAATATATCTAGTTTCTTTCGCGTTCGAGTATATTTGTTAATATAATCGCACATTAAGGATCTGTCGAAACTGATACATTTTACTTATTTATTCAATCAATTCAAATTATAACATAAGAATAAAATTGATATCTTGATTTAATTGCCTGCTGCCTGAGAGAAACAAATGGTCTTTGGAAAATAATTTTCTTAATCTCACCATTTTGTGAGATCCGCTCAGTATTGTTTATGAACTGTCTCAGTGATATTGTCAACACCTTTCTAGCTCTATAAATCATTGAAGAATTGAATTATAAAATTATCAAAGCGGTCTGTGAAACTGATAGATAGAGATTGATGTGTTATCATCAATCGATTAAAAACTTTCTTTGTTGCAATTAAGGAAATCGGCGTTTAGCAAATCATTTTTGACAAGAATTATTTCTTTTTTGTGTTTAAACAGATTGAAGTTTATCCTATGTTACGGTTATTTGTAAGAACAATATGCAAAATCCTTAGAATGAATATCTAAGAAATCTGTTGGATCTAGCATAGGTCAACAAGAGGTCGCATTTCAATAATAATAATAATAATGTAGCATTGTAACATGATAGTTCTTTATTCAGAATTTATACAAATGTCTAATAGTTATAGTCGATACCTTTCCCATTTCCCAGATAGTTTTTTTTTCGCCTAGCGGGTCACAAAACTAAATCCAATGACGCATAAAAATACATGCAATCAGATAAAAATGCAAGTTCCTTTACTTACTAAGATTCACAAAGCTGTCTAGCGTTCAAGACAAATGGTAGCTAGATTGCATGTGATACTTTATGTAATATGTATGTTCGTGAACAATTTATCAGCCCGAATTTCAATTTTTAAAAACGTTTATTATACAAAGTCGTGCAAAATGAAATTTAGCCAATTGGAATTTGTCGTCTGATAAGTATTTCAATGAGTTCCATACTTTAAAGCGATAAAGATAATAATTTGATTTATAAAATATATATGACGCGCAATGCGATAGGGACCATCTGGGATTTCCGAAAAGTAAATATTTGAAAAAGAAATTGGCTCTAGTAAAGGCCAACCAGAGGCCGTATTTCAAGATCAAGGCCTGACTAGGGTAAACACTTAATGCCCTATCCAGACTGTTCCTTTTCGCGTGACGGGTCACACATAAATCATTTAGTTCATAATTTTATATTGAATAATCCATTTTGAATAAACATATCGTTAATTGTTCGGTTTTACTTTTATGTAAAACATAGGCCGATACGAGGACGACGGAGAATCTTAATTAATTAATTATTATTCATTCATTCATTCATTCATTCATTCATTCATTCATTCATTCATTCATTCATTCATTCATTCATTCATTCATTCATTCATTCATTCATTCATTCATTCATTCATCTATCAATTTATGTACTTTTATTTACAAACTGTTTTTAGGCAGGTCTTAACAAATAAGACATTATTTCAATCAATTCTTTGAATTCTATGAATGTAATTCTTTGTCGAATCATTTTCAGTAGTTGTGTTCGATTTTATGTTAATTTTAATAATTTCAATAAAGAATAAAGGACGAATTCTTCTCAGAACTTAATGAAATTATCTTAATCTTGGTTACAAAACAGATCCTATCATTTCAGTCGGAGGCATCGGGCAGTAAAAGTTAAGATATAAAGTTATCGTCAACGAGCCCTTTTGGCTAGTCACCGCCAAGTTTGATTGAGATATAAACAATATTGATCGCCGATGATCACCTGTCAATCAAACATTGAAAAATAATTATTGTCTCATTACCAAACAATTAGTGCGCGCTTTTGATATAATCAACTCTCTGGTCAAACCAGGTGACCCGTGACGTGAATACAAATCAAGGTTGTGTTACGGCAGGGTATAAGAATCAAGATGTTCTGGTTGAATCTTCACTCTGTTAAGCAATCGACAAAAACATAAAATGGCTCCTAATTCATTAATAGATTTGGATATATTGTGTGAATCCTTCTCGGCGTTGGGAAACGAAAGGTAGATTTTTTTTTTTTTTTTTTGGTTGATAAAACTACTCTAGAATATGAACAAATATAAATTGATGTTCTTTTTGATAAATCTTTTTTGGACTACATAGTTCTAAAGGTGAGGTAAGAGTAACAAATCACAGATTACACGCCAACTTTATTAAGATTAACACGATAGGAACTTTAACTAAAATTATTGGATAATTTCGTTTCTTCCATTGAGCAAATCATCGGAACTCGTACTTTTGGCAATTAACAATATCAAGGGAAGCCAAACTAGTTGTGAGAATCGGAACGAAAACATCCTTACATTGGAAATACATCAACTGATCCTACAGCTCAGATCAGAAATGCATTAAACCGATTTCCTTTCAGAGAAATACAATTAAAAATTTTTCACGTTTTTTTCCAGGGTGACTATTAAAAATGATCACAGACCTTTGAAGAGATGTATGACGCGATGCCCGGAAAATGAGAAAAACAAGAAAAGAAGGACGATATCGGAGGAATCCAAATTGCTATACCCAGAATCAGATATCATCCGAGCAGTCGAAAATTTGTCAACTGACTCCTCATTGGTTGCTGATGGATCACGTGCTGGATGTCTGCCACTCATTGATGGAAAACACAAAGATTTAAAGTCCATATCACCTAAAACTGTAAGTTTCCTTACTTATGTATGACAAAAGGTATCATCTTGTTTTGCACAAATCAAAGTCACAGAAATGGTTGAATAAAGTTTGTCAAAAGCAGTAACATTTTATTAAAACGTCTGTCACTTCTTATGACAAGACAAAAATCGCGAAACATCCGCTCGCGGTTTTTCGAATACGACTGAACAAAAAATACGTTTTGTCCATTCGATCTTATGATATTTACTTGAAGAAAAATATGAAGATTTCTATACTTGCTGTGTATTTAGTGAGAATTAGTGAAAATAATGAAATTCGTTGGAAATACTGCCCTGAGTGTCAATAATTTGAAAGCTTTTTCAGCATTTGATAATGAACTTGAATAATAAAATATTTATTTTATTTCCAGATGTCCGATGTACTAGAGGGTCAATACAGCCATCATATAGACCGTGTGACAGTTATAGACTGTAGATACCCGTATGAATACGATGGCGGCCATATTGAAGGAGCAATCAACTTGTACACAAAAGATGCCATACAGCAGTTTATAGACGAGACAGGAGTAGCACGTGACGAAGTGCACGTGTTGGTTTTTCACTGTGAATTCTCATCGGAAAGGGGACCGAAAATGTAAGTTATCTGAGTAATCTAATGAATACCAACCAACTTCACGTATTGACTTTTATTCAGATTGTTCTAATCTGTCGGTGAGAAAGAGCTGGTACCGATTTATGGTTTATTCATCGGACATCAAAGACATGGATCTTCTTTTATAGCATTGGTGAAGCATTTATCTATTGTAACAAACAGCATCACTCATACACAGTCATGTAGTACATTTAATGATAACCTATCGCAATATTGGTTGATGTACATTTTTTAGGCCTGCCATATGAGATGCTCGTGAGATGATGAATGGACTACAAAAAGCGATTTGAATATGATGTTTGCTAATGTATACTCGATATTCTTTCGACAACTATGGATTTCACACTAGGTTATGATGTACATGTATTTAATATATTAAGTATTTGACATTTTTTTTGTTCTTGGATTATCAAAAAGCGTTATTCGAGTGAATGAGATACTCATTATTTCAATTCTTCTTTCCACAGGTTTCGATTTCTACGAAGTCTTGACCGTGAAATGAATAAAGACAACTATCCCCGACTCAACTTTCCCGAGGTATATCTACTAGAAGGCGGATATAAGGCATTTTACCAAACATACAAAGCACAGTGTCAACCACAAGCATATGTACCAATGTTACATGAGAACCATGGAAAGGATTTACGTCACTTCCGGGTCAAGTCTAAATCCTGGACAGCCGGAGATAAATCTCGGCCCACATTTCGAGGAGGATCGCTAGGAAAGAAACTGTTTTAAAATTATTTATGCTTCATGAAAATACACGTAAAGGTGCATTTCTGACTGTTTTCTCGTCGTGAGGAGCAAAACGAACGAACCATCGTTCTTAAGATTCCTTTCATTTTCAGTCTCTAACATTTCTACTTTTCTACTTCTCACTATCCTTTTATCCGAGCCGTTATTTGTTACTATATTAATTGTTGTGAATTTATTTAATAAATTTAAGGACTGAATAGATAATTGAAAACATGAAGCTGTTGTTGTACTATATTTTATATAACACTCCGATGTTGTGTGATGACCAATTTCTCCCTGGAATTCATCTTGTAACGTTGAAGCTACTGGTAGAACTTGGGCGTCGTCTTGAGCAACACATGGTCAGTTGCAATCAAAATATTACTCGGACTTTTCCGTTAACTGGAAAGAACCTCGGACGTAAGTGTAGTAATTTGGGGTTATTGTTTAGGTAAATCGGCTTCTCGTGCTTCTTTGGTCAATACGCCCAAAGAAAATCAAATTCCTACAATACTTTTAATTGTCTCTGGAGGTCGTTTTTTCATGTTATGGACACATTATGATATGATTACAAAACGCAGTAAAATACTGCATTTATATAATCAGATCATGACATACCTAGTTCTAATTTTTCCTCGAATTTGCTTCATTCAACGTCAATTTTAGCGGGATCGTTGATGCTTTTGACACCACGTAACCCACATGCGCTACAACTCCTTTATTATTTCCGAGGTCTATTCCGTAGAATCGCCGAGGGCTCCCGATTGATCAGTTGTTTTACGCTATAACAAATGTACTTGGTCATAGAGAAATTACGTTAAACGCTCTTTAATTAGTCTACAAGTCGGTCTGTCTCTTGCCCTCGAAAATAGTAAGCGAAGATCAAACTGCACATATGTGCAGACTATTCGAAAGCTTTGTGTGCAGCAGGGACATGCTGTGAACAACAGAACAGTAAATAACAAGGGGACCATGATATACCCCAATGGCCCACCTAATCCCAAACTCTGGTCCGATTGTATAACAAAAAAATAAATTTAACTCCGTGTAAAGCAAAATTAAGCCTGCATTCAAAATGAAAAAAGAAATTTAATCACGCTTTGAACCCGAGTTCAGCGAATTTATTTCTCTGAACGTTCACAAACAATTTGAATTCTTTACCCATGGCTGTTGCTAGGCTTAACACGGGGTTAGATAAACTTTTTAGTTGTGCATGCAGGCCAATTAATCAAGTAAAAACTCTATTTGACCTAATTCTAATTATGGACTGGATATTGAGGTATACATGATGAACGGACAAATTTGATAAGAATGTAGCATCTATGATACGACAAAGAGACCTAACTTTAGTCTCGCCCGGGACGAAAGTCCCAAATAAGCTTTAGCCATACCCTCATTAATTTTGTCGGCGTTAGTGTTGGTGTCCGCATTTGGTTAATTGTTTGTTTTAATTGTATTGATATTCATCCTCGATCCTTTTTTATACAAATACGTATCATTGTATGGGCTTTCATTTGAGACAACTCTCTACATCTTTTCGAGTCAAGGGTTACGAACGTTTTACTTATCTTACGGTATTCGAGAAGATGCTATCGATTCGATACCCCTTGAATCGTGAAGATGAACTCCCTAGGGGATAAGAGATACACAATAAGCTTATCATTTTACTGGGTCTGTTAATCAATAATTAAAGGATAAAAATAGATGAACCGTCTTGAGGCGGATCGAACCGCTTTGGAATACAAAGAAATTCCAAAACGGATCGGTATTCCAAAGCGGTTAATAACATCATTTCCCTGAAGTTTTATTGAATTCTGATCGGTTTTTCTATATGTCATAATACGAGATCATTTTGGATGACGCTTCAGATCATATCACCATTGTTATAAGCCCATCACAATTTAAAGAAGTAATCTGTAAAAACATGTCCCAAGGATCATTTCTGTAAAATTTGCTTTAATTCTGCCCACTGCCCAGTAAATTCAGAGAAGATGTTTAAAGAAAAAGTTAACGAACGGACAGATGGGCGTGCAGACTCACGCCGGACACCAGACAATGACCATAGCCCCGATTGACTTCGTCCAGGCTCATTATGAATATTCATGTTTCCCCACAATCAACTTTGTCTTTTCGTTTCGACCAAGGTCGGGAAGGACGGGGATAATGACACAATTTTGATGTTAATTACTGGCTTTTGTTATTATTAGCTTAACAATCAAAAATTAAACATGAGATTAGCGTTCGCTCACTGACGACGAAATATCGCAACTTAAGCTTAATAAGGCTTTATCTGCCTTATTTGTTGTGTCCCAAAAACAATACTTTGCACGTTCCATCGCACTGATTCACTCGTTCCTTGATCAAAATTACCACCACCAACTCACTGATAATTCAAAGCGCGTCTATCCCTCGGAAAGCTAAGATTTTGTCATCTTATATATTTCGAATATTTGTATTACCGTAAGTTATTAATCTTTTTTTTCACATTTGTTATTTTGTATTTGTCCTTATTCCTCATTGTTGTACTCGGACGTAAGAAAAGATAGG
The DNA here is from genome assembly GCA_948146395.1 of Fragum whitleyi. NCBI lineage: Eukaryota > Metazoa > Mollusca > Bivalvia > Cardiida > Cardiidae > Fragum > Fragum whitleyi. The sequence continues at coordinate 2,879,530 of OX411545.1, read as the reverse complement.
TTCTGTTCTGTTCTGTTCTGTTTAGCTAAATTGCTCGCTTGAGACATTAATCTCTTAATTGTTAACGTATTTAAAATGAATAAGAATGATAAATGCTATAGCGTATGAAATTTTGTCTAAATATCACTTTCCTGAATGTCGATCGAACTAGAAGAGTAGTTCTATTAAGGTAATGAACCCATAATAGTTCCGCAACACTTTGGAATTCATGTACTTTTACTATGTTAACCGAGGTTTCCTAATGAAAATCATTAGGAAACCTCGGTTAGCACTGTTAAAAATCATTACTTCCGAAACGTTGTGGAACTACAATGTTTTACGGGTCCACTACCTTAAGAAGTTTCCAAAAAGTTTCTCTATTTCCTGGGGTGATCGTCTTTTGAAAAATTGAATTCAAAAACTTCTTTTTCCAAACGCAAAATATAAGCGATTGCGTAGATTTTAATGCCGTCTTAAATACGATGTAATGAGCCAAAATTTCCTTTTCCTATGATACACATTCAACGATGATCCCTAATGATCCCTTTTCTCAACGTGTCACATTCGTATGTGAGTAGTAACGCGAATACGGACCATCTGGGTCTAGCGAAAAGAATCGATCCTTGTCAAACTGCGCGGATTGCGCAGACTGACGAGGGCCGAAACGTTTCGCACTGTGCTAATTTTCTTAATTAATAATGATCACTGTATCTTTTTGTGAAGGAATTTTTGAAACGTGACCTTTGGTTTACGTGTACTAGATACAATCGCGTGATACAATAGAAATTTCGCGGGGTTCCAAAAAGGTCCCTTTTTGCGTGATGGGTCTCATATAAATAAATGCGTCGGTGTCCGTGCGTCGGCCTCTTGACCCAAAGGTCCTGAGTTCGATTCCCGGCTATCGATCTTGGTTCTTTCATTGGCCCACACATTCGGCGCGAGTACTGGTGAATTTTTCAGGAAGCAGAATCGAGAGGGATTAATCTTAGTTGTAAGACCTTGTTTCCCAATGGATGTAAAATAAATAGGTTTAAACCATATGAGTAAATGTATACATTATATATTAATATCAATTTATCCGCCCTGCGATCAGGATCACAAAATGGTGCAAACAGTTTATCAATTTTATCCCGCTTTGCATGTGCATTTGCAGGATTAAAAAATTGCGTGCGTGTTCGTATTTTCATAATCATTTGTCCATATGGGCGACGTTCATAGAATACAGTTAGTTCATACAGAAATGGGTGTGCAAGGATAAAGAACTGAATTTTGACAGATTCATTGGCTATTCTATAAAACACGATGCGTGTGTAAAGCACTATATCCCATGTAACTTGGCTTCGTATTTCGTTCAAATCCATATTATTCAATTTGTTAAAATTAGTAACGGCGTGAAATTGACATTCATCTCAATCAATACCATTCTAAAATCAGCAAAATCACTAAAATGGTAACGACCGACAACAAAATCCATTATTTCACTGAAAAATTGAAATAACAAACGTCTGATTGGTTCTTGAAGCACTAGGAAGCTATTTATAGAACTAGTATGCACATATTTTTAACGGGAGGTATTAAAGATCGCTAATTTTGTTCACCCTGAACAAAATTAGCGTTATTGGATTGCTTCCCTTTAATTTCCCTTAAAACTCACTCATCGCACTCATTCAATTTCATTCCAAAGGCATTCCAACATCATTCCCATTGTCAATTTCCCAATGTTGTTACCTGTGTTTGATGAATCCTACGCCCGAAATAACGATCTCTATACTTGATGTCTATTTTTCTACCGAACGAACACGACTTACTTTATGGAAGGACGCGGGAGCTTCACATTTTACCGTCAATCTCATTCTCCAGTAAACCCGGAATCATTTCATCCAGATCTTTATTACGATTTATATAACGATCTCTTTACTGAATGTCTAGCGTTCTACCGAACAATTACGACTGGCTTTATGGAAGGATGCGGGCTTCACAATTTAGCGCCAATCGACATCTCATTGACTGTTTTTCTCCTTCGCAAACTAGACAACTCGGTTTTATTTCATCAATTATTTGTTTCTCTTCATACAAAAAGGAACCATCTGGAAACTCCGTATAAGATATTTGAAAACGAATTTAGACCAAGCAGAAACCAACCTGCAATCGCATATCAAAAATTATTATACAATAAGGGACAATTATCATTTAGGTGAACAAGTGAACAAATACCAAAAAAGAAGTCGTCACTTTTTGAACATACCAGATGATCCCCTTTTGCTTGATGGGTCAAGTTTTAATCTCGTTTTTCAAGACTCAGACGTGCTCATTGGCGAAAAGGTTTTGATCATATCCCGATAATCATTTTGCTTCCAAACTGTCGTAAATACAGCTGTAATTGGGACAGTTTGGTTGTCGACCAACGAGTTTTTCTGAACATTTCAATTCACAAACGCAAAGAAACTATGCATTTTGTTTGGAGACTTTTTGCAGGCATCTATATGACCTAATCCTAAACAAAAGTGCAGATAATTCAATTATCCACAAGATGGGATGGCTCATTTGGAAACGAAAGATTGTTAAGACATGTGATATTTATCAAATGCGTTACGGGTAAAAAAAAAAAGAAAAGTTTGAAATGTCGGTAAACCTGGTTTCGAACGAACTAAATTGAGATTTTAGACCCTTCAAAGGATGAATATGATATAACTTCATTAAGATCGGATATGTCCTCCATGCTAGCGTATTACCTGTACAATACGACGTCTCATTGAGTTGATGTAACGTTATACGATCTACGGAGGAATACGGCTCCATTCGACCCGCAAAACCTGCTCCAGCTCCTGCAAATTTTGACATTTTTAATGGCCCTTACTTTTCGATCAAGCAGATCCCAAACATGTTCGATAGGATTAAAGTCATTGGAAACGGCCGGTCACGGCAAGATTTCAACGCCATTTGTATTCAAAAATTGCCGCGTATTGCGAGCCGTATGCGGGCTAGCATTGTCATGCATAAATGTGAATGGAACAGCTATAGGTCTCAGCAATGCGGGTGTTAGCGAATCGCCCATCTCTTTTCCTATATATCCGCACGTTGTTATCATGGTTACTGGTGTAAAACATAGACTCGTCGGAAAAGAGAGTTCGATTCTACTGACGCCTTTGTCAACAGAGGTCCTGCTGTGCCCAGTACAGACGGGACGCGCGAAGACGTCAGTATGCTTCCAACAAAAGGTCGTCTGGCTTGTATCGGCTTACGGAGGTAACAAAGTCCTCTGAGAACGGTGTCCCTTCTTACACCGTACTGCCTAGCTATATCACTAGCCGTCTGAAACCGGTGTCTAGCGTGCGTCAAATCAAAATGACTGTCAAATCTGGCGTCAATAACCTGTGGCTTGCCACTTCGTGGCCGATCTGCAACAGTGCTCGTTTGCCGGAACTGTGCATGCAGATTATTGAAAGTGTTTCTGCTGCAATTAAAGGCACGGACAACATCGGCAATAGTGGTACCTCCACTGAGCATCAGTAACACTTCAATTCGCTGACGTTCAGATAGCCGTTGCATAGAAAGTTTTCAATTTTCTTAATTGGTTTTGTATTTTCCTACTCCTGAAATTTGCAAAAATGGAATGAGAGTTCGTTTAGTTGATTTAACATTCGACGGGGATTTGCAAGGAAAAATCCTACGTTTTTCTTATTTCGGGCTTTACGAAACATTGCACCCGATACTGACCGGATGTGTCCATTATTAGAAAAAGTGGCACGCGTGCTTCTCGTGGTACAAAAATGAAATGCCTATAACCGATAAAACTGTATTTATCTTAATTTGAAATATGCCTAGTTTCTTTTGCGTTAGAGTATACTTAGTATTTGCTTATATTATCGAAAATTAAATATCAGTCGAAACTGGTACATTTTACTTATTTATTCAAACATTTCAAAATATAACATAAGGATTAAATAATATCTTAATCTAATTGCCCGCTGTCTGAGAGAAACAAATGGTCTTTGGACAATAATTCTCTTAATCTCAACATTTTGTAAGATGTGCTCAGTATTGTTTATGAAATGGCTCAGTGATATTGTCAATACCTTTCTAAGTCTATAAATCATCGAAGAATTGAATTATAAAATCATCAAAGCGGTCTGAATAAGTGATGGAAATAGATTGATGTTTTATCATCAATCGATTAAAATCCTTCTATATTGCAATTAGGGAAATCGGAGTTTAGCAACTCATTTTTGACAAGAAGTATTTCGTTTTTTGGAACAGATTGAGGTTTATCCTATTTAATGATAATTTGAAAGAACAATATGCGAAATCCTTAGAATAAATATCTAAAAAACATGTTGGATTTAGCAAAGGTCAACAAGAGGTCGTATTCCAATAATTATAATGTAGAATGGTAGCATGATAGATCTTTATTCAGAATTTATACAAGAGGCCAATAGTTATAGTGGATACCTTTAGCAGTTCCCAGATGGTTCACTTCGCCTAGCGGGTCATTAAATAATTCCAATGACGCATATAAATACATGTAATCAGATAAAAACGCAAGTTACTTTACATAATAATTATGTTCGTGAACAATTTATCAGCCCGAATTTTAATTTTCAAAAACATTTATTATACAAAGTCGTGCAAAATGAATTATAGCCAATTGGAATTTGTCGTCTGCTAAGTATTTCAATGAGTACCATACTCTAGGATTTCCGTAAACGGTAAATATTAGAAAAAGAGATTGGTTCTATTCAAGGCCAACCAGAGGTCGTATTTCAAGATCAAGGCCTGACTAGGGTAAACACTTTATGCATTATCCAAATTGTCCCTTTTCGCGTGACGGGTCACACATTAATCATTTAGTTCATAATTTCATTTTGAATAATCCATTTTGAATAAACATATTGTTAATTGTTCGATTTTAATTTTATGTAAAACATAGGCCAATACGAGGACGGCGGAGAATCCTAAAGTGTAAATTCATTCATTCATTCATTCATTCATTCATTCATTCATTCATTCATTCATTCATTCATTCATTCATTCATTCATTCATTCATTCATTCATTCATTCATTCATTCATTCATTCATTCATTCATTCATTCATTCATTCATTCATTCATTCGTTCGTTCGTTCGTTCGTTCGTTCGTTCGTTCGTTCGTTCGTTCGTTCGTTCGTTCGTTCGTTCGTTCGTTCGTTCGTCCGTTCGTTCGTTCGTTCGTTCGTTCGTTCGTTCGTTCGTTCGTTCGTTCATTCATTCATTCATTCATTCATTCATTCATTCATTCATTCATTTTATTTATCTATTAATTTATGTACTTTTATTTACATACTGTTTTTAGGCAGTTCTTAACTAATGGGATAATATTTCAATCAATTCTTTGAATTCTATGCATGTAATTCTTTGTCGAATCATTTTCAGTAGTTGTGTTCGATTTTATTTTTATTTTGATAATTTGAATAGAGAATAAGGACAAACGCTTCTCAGAACTTTATAAAAAAGTATATTAATCTTGGTTACAAATGAGATCCTATCATTTCAGTCTGGGGCATTAGGCAGTAAAAGTTCAGATATAAAGTTATCGTTAACGAGCCCTTTTGGCTAGTCACCGCCAAGTTTGATTGAGATATAAACAATATTGATCACCGATGATCACCTGTCAATCAAACATTGAAAAACAATCATTGTCTCATTACCAGACAATAAGTGCGCGCTTTTGATATAATCAACTCTCTGGTCAAACTTGGTGACCCGTGACGTGAATACAAATCAAGGTTGGGTTACGACAGGGTATAAGAATCAACATTTTCTGATTGAATCTTCATTCTGTTTCAGCAATCGACACAAAACATAGAATGGCTCCTAATTCATTTATAGATTTGGATATATTGTGTGAATCCTTCTCTTCGTTGGGAAACGAAAGGTAGAATTATTTGCATTGTTTAATTGATAAAACTATTTTAGAATTTGAACAAAAAAAATGATGTTCTTTTTGATAAATCTATTTTGGACCACATAGTTCTAAAGGTGAACGAAAGAGCAATATTTTGTTCAAACACAGATATATCCGTCTACTTTATTCAGATTAAACAATAGCTAAAACTATTTAGATAATTTCGTTTCCTCCATTGAGCAAATCATCAGATCTGTGGTTTTGGCAATAAGCAATATCAACGGAAGCCCAACCAGTTTTAAGAATCGTAACGAGAAAAAAATCCCTGCATAGGAAATAAATCGACTGAACAACAGCCCAAATCAGAAAAGTGTTAAACCGGTGTCTTATTCAGAGAATTACAATCATATTTTTCACGTTTATTTTTCAGGGTGAAATTAAAAAAAGATCACAGACCTTTGAAGAGATGTATCACGCGATGCCTGGAAACTGAGAAGAGCAAGAAAAGAAGGACGATATCGGAAGAATCCAAATTGCTATACCCAGAATCAGATATCATCCGAGCAGTTGATAATTTGTCAACTGACTTCTCATTGGTTGCTGATGGATCACGTGCTGGATGTCTGCCACTCATTGATGGAAAACACAAAGATTTAAAGTCCATATCACCTGAAACTGTAAGTTTCCTTACTTAATTTTATTATCTTTTTGTATGACAAAAGCTAGCATATTGTTGCACAAATCATAGTCACAAAAATGGTTGAAGAAAGTTTGTCAAAAGCTCTAACATTTTTTAAATTTGAAACGTCCGTCCCTTTTTATGACAAGACTCGAATTGCGAAACATCCGCTCGCGGTGTTTTGCGACTACGACTGAACAAAAATCACGCATTATCCATTCGATCTGATGATATTATTTGAAAAAATATGAAGATTTCTGTACTTGCTTAATCTGTTAGAATTATTGAAGATAACGAAGTTCAATGGGAATATCAATAATTGAAAACTTTTTAAGCATTTGTTAAATAACTTGAATAATAAAATATCTATTTTATTTCCAGATGTCCGATGTACTAGAGGATCGATACAGCCATCATATAGATCGTGTAACAGTTATAGATTGTAGATACCCGTATGAATACGATGGCGGCCATATTGAAGGAGCTGTCAACTTGTACGCTAAAGATGCCATCCAACAGTTTATAGACGAGACAAGAGTAGCACGTGATGAGGTGCACGTGTTGGTTTTTCACTGTGAATTCTCATCGGAAAGGGGACCGAAAATGTAAGTAATCTAATGAATACCAACCAACTTCTCGTATTTACTTTTTTATTCAGATTGTTCTCATCTGTCGGTTAGAAGGAGCTGCTACCGATTTATGGTTTATTCATCGGACATCAATGGCATGAATTTTCTTTTATACCACTCGTGAAGCATTTATATTTAGTTACAAACAACATTACACAAAGTATTGTAGTACATTAAATGATAACCTATCGCAATATTGGTTGATTTTTAAGACTACCACATGAGATGCTCATGACTCAATAAATGGACTACAAAAAGATATTTTGAAATGATGTTTGCTAATTGAAACTCAATATTCTATCGACAACTATGGATTTCACACTAGGCTATGGAATGTTAAATACTTAAAGCATTTGTCCATTTTTCTTGTTCTTGGGTTATCAAAAAGCGTTATTCGAGGGCATGAGATGTACTCATTATTTCAATTCTTCTTTCCATAGGTTTCGATTTCTACGAAGTCTTGACCGAGAAATAAATAAAGAAAACTATCCCCGACTCAACTTTCCCGAGGTATATCTACTAGAGGGTGGATATAAGGCATTTTACCAAACATACAAAACGCGATGTCAACCACAAGCATATGTACCAATGTTACATGAGGACCACGGGAAGGATTTACGTCACTTCCGGGTCAAGTCTAAATCCTGGACAGCCGGAGAAAAACCAAAACCCACGTATCGAGGAGGATCGCTTGGAAAGAAATTGTTTTAAAATTATTTATACTCCATGAAAGTACACGTAATGGTACATTTCTGACTGTTTTCTCGTCGTAAGGTGCAAAACGAACGAACCAATGTTCTTAAGCATCCTTTCATTTTCTGTCTGTAACATTTCTTATTTTTCTACTTCTTACTATCCTTTTTCAGAGCCGTTATTTGTTACTTTATTAATCGTTGTGAATTTATTTAAGTTATTTAATTTAAGACTGAATAAATAATTGAAAACAAGATAATGTGGCTATTGTTGTACTATGACCAGTATCCCCCCTGGCATTCAGTGTAGTAATTTGGGGTTATTATTCAGATAAATCGGCTACTCGTGCTTCTTTGGTCAATAGGCCCAAAGAAAATCAAATTCCCTCAGTACTTTTCAATCGTCTCTGGAGGTCGTATGGAAATCTTATGGACACATGATATGATAAAAAAAACCCCAGTAAAATACTGCATTTTTATAATCAGATCATAACTTACCCAGTTCTAATTTTCCCTCAATTTGCTTCATTCAACTCAATTTTAGCAGGAAGGTTGATGCTTTGACACCACGTAACCCACATGCGCAACAACACCATTATTATTTCCGAGGTCTATTCCGTAGAATTACTGTGACAAATGTACTTGGTCATAAAGAAATTACGTTAATCGCTCTTTAATTAGTCTACAAGTCGGTCCGTCTCTTGCCCTCGAAAATAGTAAGCGAAGATCAGGCTATACATAGGTGCAGACTATTCTTAGTTTATAATATATGCAAAAGCTTTGTGTTCAGCAGGGACATGCTGTGAACAACAGAACAGTAATTACAAGGGGACCACGATATACCCCAACTCTGTTGTTAGGCTTAACACAGGGTTAAAGTTGTACATTCAGGCCAATTCATCTATTTAAAACTCTATTTGACATAATTTTTGATAAAGGACTGGATATTAAGGTATACATGATGAATGGACAAATTTGACAAGAATGTAGCATCTCTGATACGACAAAGAGACCTAATTTTTGGTTCGCCGGAACGAAAGTCCCAAGTAAGCTTTAGCCATAACCTCAGATGTCGGCCTTGGTGTTGGTGTCTGCATTTGGTAAAAGTTATTTTTAAATGTATTAATATTTATCCTCTAGAGCCTCTTCAAATTTTACAAACACGTATCATGGTATAGGCTTTCATTTGAGACAAACACCCGTGTCAAAATTGCCTTGAGACAGTGACCTTGACCCTGAATGCTTGTACTCAGCATACTTCATATCAACAATCATCAGGAGGTGATGAGCTTTAACCTGTGACCATGATCCTTGACCATGGGATACCACAGGCTTGAAATTCTTGTAAAAGCAAATAAATGTTTTCACTAGATTTATAGGTATTTGGGGTTCTACTGATGTTGAAAATGATTTTCAAAGTTTCAACTATATAACAGAGAAATGACCTCTGCTATTAAAAGACAAATTTTTCATCAAATCAAAATAATTTTTGGCAGCATGATAATGGGTCACCCAAAGATCATACCAAAAATGTTTGATTGATATCAATCAGTTACATTATGAGAAAAATGATTTTCAAAGTTTCCACTATTTAACATATTGAAAATTGACCTCCACCCATACAATGTATATTTTTCATCCAATCAAAATAATTTTTGGTACACTGATAAAGGGTCAATCCAGGGTCATTCCAGTGAAATTTAGTTGATATCCAAATATCAGATTCTGAGAAAATGATTTTCAAATTTTCCACTATAAAACATATAGAGAAATGACCTCTGCCCATAAAATGCATATTTTTCATCCAATCAAAATAATCTTTTGTACACAGATAAAGGGTCACTCAAGGATCATTCCAGTGAAATTTGGTTGATATCCATCTGTTACATTCTGAGAAAATAATTTTCAAAGTTTCCACTATATAATATATAGAGAAATGACCTCCGCCCATAAAATGCATATTTTCCATCCGATCACAATGTTTTTTGTAGTCTGATAAAGGGTCACCCAAGGATCATTCATGTAAAATTTAATTGGTATCCATTGATTAGAATCTGAGAAAAGTCACTTTTTACCATTTTTGGAAATTAGCCTCGCCCATTAAATCCTTGTTTTTCATTGGATCAAAATTTCTTGAACAACTTTGAAAGAGGTTCACCCAAGGATCATTCCTGTGAAGTTTGGTTGAAATCTATCCAGTAGATTCTGAGGAGAGGATTTTTATAGAAAAGTTTACGACCGGACGCATGCACGGACGGACGGACGACGGACACAAGGCCATGACAATAGCCCCAGTGGCTATCAGCCAGTGGAGCTAAAAATGTCAACAAAGGAACATTCTGGTAAAGTGTTATTAAAATCGGCCCAGTGGTTCAGGAGGAGATGTCGTTCAAAGATTTAGGGTGATCCTAAAAGCTCCCCTTGAGCATGTTTTGCTTAGGTGAGTTAAAAAGTAGAGGTGTTACAGTTATGCTTGACATTAAAGAAATCAATTTTCAAGTAAATTCATATCTTTATTTATCAATTTATTCATCTATCTATATAAAACAATCAAAACAATACTTATAAGCATTTTATTGGTTGAATTCTGTAAAGTTTAACCCTACCCATGTGACTAGATAATTTACAAAAGGGATAACATAGAGGATAATTGTTTGTTTCCATTTAAGGTAGTGGACCCGTTATAGTTCCTCAATGTTCCGGAAGTCATGAACCTCAGTTAACGTTGTGAAAGTTCATGAGTTCCAAAATGTTGCAGAATCATTACAGTTGCACTACCTTAAGGTGTAGATATTTTTCAATGGATGAATATCAAAAGTATATTTTCATGAGTGGTAAAGCCATAAGTGATAGTATAGCTTTTTTACCACTCGTGAAAAGATAGCCTTTGATGTTCTCAAAATGAAAGATACATTGATTTGACGTGAAAAACAAACTATTTTATTTCTTTAATCCAAAAATTAGACAAAATGTGAAAATTTCAGAATTTTTCTTATTAAAGTGTGTCATTTTGCATGTGATTACTATGCAATTTTATAACAGCTTTTCATTATTTGGCTCCGCATAGATGACATCAAAAAGGGTGAAATGATCGAGAGCAGGGTATAGTTACTCATTTTTTTTTACAAACAGAACTTCATGGTGTAGAATAAAATGCTTTTTGTACTATAATTTAATGATATTACAGTGCAAATCGTCGGCTCCGTTCTATAAGGACGTATATGCAAAATTCCATTTTTTCTTTTATTGCGTTTTCGCACACAAATGATATTCCCGCGTCTTTTGCGAAGATGCTGGACCTGATAGCTAATCGTATCCCCCCAAAAAAGCTTCTTGAACTTGTAAGATACGTCATTTTCGCACCGGAAGTGGTCGAAAAGTGAAGTTCGAAAATGACGTATTGACAAATTTGATAATTGTTCATGTTTCCTTATGATAAAAGTTTATTTTTAAAGATCAGTTTGAAAAAGAAGACAACCTTTACCCAGGCCATATAATTCGTGTGTCTCAGTTACATACATAAAAATTGTTATATGCGTTTTTCACTTTTTTTGAGAAACGTCTCACTCAACGGATTTCGGGGTCTCGTATGCATCCGAAAAGAATTTTTTACAAGCGATTTGTCCTATATCTTATATAACATCAAATTTAATTATTTTTTTTTCGTGCATTTATCTTTTATGCCTTTTTTTGTCTATACGGCATTTTGTTCCGTAAAAATTAAGTGAAAAAATGACGTACTTGACGATTTTTTTGTTGTTTTTCTAAAATAACTCATTATTGAGACAAAATTTAATATTTATGATGGCAGATAATATATATAGTGATTCGATTTAAAATGTTTTCGACCAAAATGGTTGTAATAGTGTTTAAAGGTAAAAAGATATTAAGTTTTTTCCTTCTCCTGAAAAGTAGGCTTTTCCCGGGTTCGTCCTTATAGAACGTAGCCGACGAAATACTTCATACACATCAATAACATACAAAAACTTGAATGAATCCAATACTAACATGATTTGAACCTGTGTTTGACATTTTTAATAATCTATCATGTGTGAGAAACACTGATATTAACCCTTGTTATGCTGAATTAAAATCTTGGTGAAATTACATTAAAAATCAAAGTGCTTAAAGCTCTGAATGCCCTTAACGTGAGGCAGTTTTTCTTTTGAAATTACTATCTTCGAACTAGACTGTTGCAAATCAGACTCTCCTACAAAAGCTTGTAAATAATGAAAAGCCATTTTCCATCAAAGGGCCATAACTCTGTCAAAAGTCAATGGACCAAAATATCACTTGCACATCTCTGCTTGATATTGATCACATCTGTAAAGTTTGAACGAAATCTGCCAATTAGTTGCTGAGAAATAAATGCACATCAAAACTTTGAGTCAATAATTATCTACAGAGCGTAGTTTGAAGATTAATGGCTGACCGGCTAAACAGTGTTTTCAAGGCGATACATTAAAATTATACAAAGTGCCATGCACAAGTTCTTTCTATATAATGACTTATTCACAATATTTACAACATGATCCTTAATAAATAACCTAACAATGTTTATCACATACAGTCAATTCTAACATCACTCTTAAAATTAACATTATCACATACAACCAGCCCTGCATTCAGCATATAAAAACGTTTGCAAACATTCAAAGATGGTACCCAGTTTTGCACATCAGTACACATGTAAAGCAGAGTATAATTTGTAAAACATTTTGTTAACATTTTCATCCTGAATGCAGGCGAGTTTCAAACATCAATCAACAATTATCACCAAACATGATTTCTCCTTTATAGTTTCTCTGTTAAAATATTTATACAACAAAACAATTTAATAAAAACACAAAGCCCTGACTAACACCAACTCACAAATGCAGATGTTATTTTGCCTACAAATTATTCAATATTTCAATTTAAATACTAGAATCAAATGAAACAGTGGATATAACATTTGATGTGATAAAAGGATTTCATGTGTTTTAAGTATTCTTTTATAGGATAATTAACATGGAATGTTTCATGAACACACCAGTGAGTATATACATGTATACCTGTAGAATATTTACTTATAATCTTGATGACAATTCAAGTAAGATTTCTGATTGTTTGTAATTCCAGCAAGGATAAATTCGCTTATGATAAGCTTGATCAAAATGGTTACTGTCATGAGTAATCTAGGCTTTCAAAGACATTCTTTACCAACAAGGACTCAAAGATTTACACCTTTTTCCTTTGCTTGCTGTGTTTTAAGGTAGTGGACCCGTAAAAGTTCCGCAATACCACATATTCATTCAGAATGTTAACCGAGGTATCCTAATGAAAATCATTAGGAAACCTCGGTTATCACTGTTTAAGTTCATTACTTCTGAGACATTGCAAAACTATTACGGGTCCACTACCTTAAGACTATCTACATTTTATTGTCAAATAATGACAACAAAAAAAATCCCAAAGGACTAGCATTGATAATTATACAGGTACAACCAAATGAAGTTATTACAATGCCCATAAAAATTTTAGAAATGTTGAACAAGTCTTTTTTAAGTTATGAAGACCATATTTCTATGTTTCAGTGGAACATCTGAGATCAATTTCTTGTGATCAACACAATGCTGACGTGAAAGTGACAAATCATCACAAGATATGCCCTTTACACTGCTGGGTGTCCAAGAATGAAAAACAACAAAAAGAAATAATTAAAAAAATATGCAAGGTAGAGTTACTTTTCTTAGGAACTGCCCTCTGTAATCAAGAGAGGAACATAGCTGCCAAGTTTCAAGTCAATTTCACATAAGGTGACAGAATGATGCTTCAGACAAAGAAGAGGACGCCACCCACCTGCCCAGACACTGGTCGCCGGACACCACAGGTGATCCCATAAAATATCTTGGGTTTCAATGAGCGTACTTAAAGTCATTTGTTAGTCATTTAGAGCATATATCTTTGTTTCAAATGATTTTTTCATTAACATACATAGGAGATGCAAAACTGAGGCAGGGAACACTCACTTTGTCAAAAATTCTTAGATATATATATGTCCATATTGGTTATTTCTGAAAAATCATTTTCAAATTTAAGCAATTTTTTTTCTATTCTTCAAAGGTAAAAATCCTAAAATTAGTGTAATATATTGGTTAATATTACATAAAGAGCTACTACTAAGACAGGAGTTTTTATTAGGACAGCTAACTGACCTATTGAATTCATATTTTGTATGTTTTTTACATCTAGTCGGGATAGGCAAGAACATTTAACTTCAATAGTTCATGAAAGGAAAGAACTTTTTTACATGAATGCTTATCAAAATATTTGGTAGGTAAAATTCTCAAACGACATAACTACAGCTTTATCCAAACTGTAGTTATGAGGTTTTAGAATTAAAGCAACGATTTTTGTATCTGGAATTCTAAAATACATAAATATAACTCAAAATTTACATAAAAACTTCCTAAGAAAGGATTCAGGTCCATTTTTTTTATTTCAGAACCACATTCAATAAATATATTATTCCTGCCAATATTGGGTGTAAAAGTCAATTACAACCTGTATTTATAAAATGCCTGCAAGTTATCTTTGAGCCTATGCATGACTTTTACGTCCCTGTGTGTGAGATGGACATACATTGAGCATCCTGGACAATCAAACAGGGCATTAAAATATTCTAAAATTGTGAATATAGTCCAAAGTTCATGGATATCTTTTATGCCCGCAGTAAAGACACAGTTGCACAGGCTGAATATTAACAATGCACATACATGAAACTGTAGGAATTATCATGCACAGGCTCATTTAAATTGGATTAGGACAAAATTGTCAGTGCATTGACTTGTTTAACAGTGTTTATAAACAAGCTATTACAACAATATCTGTCAAACAAACTATGATGTTGCATTCGCAGCTAACACTCCAGTAGCTATGAGCTTTTCTTGTAACATTTGAAATATCTGTCTTTGCTGTTCTGGTGTCATCAATAAAACACTCTGTATAACTTTGGTTGGATTTGGTAATCTGAAAAATAAATAAACAAAGCTTACTTTTAACAAATGCATGGACATAAAATGATGTCTAGATGAACCTTAATTTGTTTTCCCCTTGTCAGACTGAACCAAAAATATTTCAGCATTGCCAAAGTATATAGACAAGGAACAGCCTGCACATATGTGCAGTCTGACCTTAGCCTATCCACCCTATTCTCCTTTAAAATCAATAATGTGTGAAAATGACATTTTTCAAAATAAATACTGACTCACAATTAGTGCATCTGATGTTTTCAGCGCCTTGTTTTTCATGCAGTTTTGTTCACAATGACAAGTACTGTCTGGTTTATTATTGAGATTTCTCTGTGGAGGATTGTTCAATAATTTCGCTGCAAATCTAGTGAAATTATTAAATGTTAAACTTATAATTTTTACAGGCTAAGGCCTGCACTTTTTCTTTTACTTCTATTGACCTCCATACCAAATGGGTCTGCCCTAAATACCGGATGAAATTTTTTTGCAAATTGTTTGTAAACTATATCCTACTTTGCAAAAGCAATTGCGTGCAAAGTGGTAAAATTGGCAAACAGTTTGCACTATTTTGCCATCCTGAACACAGGGTTGTTATACGGCTGATATCATCTGATTGTCAGATATATGACATGCAAAATGACAAATCTTAATTAAGAGATGAAGAGAATTTTTTTTTAAATGATATTACTGAGATATGAAACTAAAACCCTTCACAGAGTGTATGAATATGCAAAATATTGACCTTGACAGATGACTTCGATCTTGCCACATGACCTTGACCATGGTTTCTCCATGTGCTTATCAATGGAGTCTATCATCATGCCAATTTTTGAATATTGTATCTTAAATAGGATTAAAATAATTGGCGGGTTAGTTTTTTAGTGAAATGTATTCAGAGTAAGGTTCCTTTTTTGAAATGGGTTGCTCTTTCGATGGTGACTTTACATGCTAAGTTACAAGATATTATTTAGAATCATAATAAGTTGGTCCTTTTCATAATTAGTGAGTTCTAATGAGTTCAAACATATTGGCAATCACTCATAAAAATGTAATAACTTATATAGGATCCGTTGCACTAAAAGAAACCATCTAGGTAGTGCCTAAAGTGTCGGACCTAGTCAGACTGTGCAGATGGCGCAGACTGACTAGGGTCGAAACTTTTCGCTCCTAATTAATTCTGTATATAGAATGATCAATATTCTTTTCTAAAAAAGTATTTTTGAAATGCAACCTGTGGTTGTCCTATACTAGAATCAATATCTTTTTCAATCATTCATTTCATGGAGTTCCCAGATGGTCCCTTTTTGAGTGATGGGTCTCATATAAGGAGTCAAAATATATCATCTGATTTGTCAAGTAATAATTTTCTAACACAATTGTTTTGATGGTCACTTTAACATAAAGTTTAACTGTTTAGGAAATGATAAATGGAATGAGTACATTTATAGTTAAACCCTCTATCATGAGAAAAAAATCCTGAAGTATGCATCATTAAGGTAGTGGACCCATAAAAAACTCTGCAACATTTCGGATTTCATGGTCTTTCACAATGTTAACCAAGGTTTCCTAATGACATCATTAGGAAACCTCTATTAACATTGTTTAAGTTCATGACATCCGAAACGTTGCAGAACTATTGCAGGTCCACTACCTTAAATGACAAAGTGTTCTCACCTAATAAAACTAGAATGGTAAACATTTACGAATGTGGCCATTAAAAACTGACAATCAAATCTGTCCATAATACCACCATGGCCAGGAATCGTGTCCCCAAAATCCTGAAAAGAGACAAAGTGTTTACAATTTTTATAAAAATTCATCTACGACATAGAAAAATATTGATCTTGGTCAAACTACACAATTTGTTCAGGTAAATCATGAATGAAAATTATATATTTAAGTCTATATGTACAGTTGCGCATCATTAGCCCTTGTCATGCTGAACCAGGAATATTCCTGCCTTAGCAGGAAGTACAGACAGAGTTCAGCCTGCACATATGTGCAGTCTGAATTCTTGTCTGTACCATCTGATTTCCTTTTTCAATCAGAAAAGTTCGGCTACAGTTGGTCAGTGGTCACATTTTCAGATTTTTTTAATTTTTCTATAATTTCATTTTGGATGAGATAGTAGCAAAAAAGAAGATTAAACTCCCTAAAATGACTTAGGAATAATGTATTCATAGGCATTTGTATGATGACCGATCTCCTTCATTACACTTTATGTATTCATAGTCATGGCATACATGTATAAATTTGTGAAGGCTGGGTATTCTTTACGAGGGTTTGCTGGCTTGCAGTTGATACATAGACGCCTTGCCGTCCAAATATGGTATGGACTTTTTGGGCGGTTTGTTGAGCCCCTCCAAAATGGGTTTTGTACTGTGGGTGGGTTGGTTGGTTGGAGGGCCATGGTTCCCTCAATGCATATGACCTCAATGGGTGTTGAGGTGCAGTAGGGGCATGTGGTGGGTGCCACATGTGGTTTGGGTTCTCCAGGTTTAATTCTTATTAGCTGCAGCCAGCAAAGCTGAGGTAAAAAGAGAGGGCAAACACACTAAATGAAGTTACAGTTCCATAGAAATATTATCAATGGCTGTAAATTGGTTTTTAAACCAATAATTGTTACCTCAATAGGGATACAAGATTGCAATTGAGATTAATCAGTGTCGATTCTGCTTCTTGGAAATAAACCAGTACTACGGCCAAATGTAGTATCCCCAAAACTCAGGTCATGTTATAAGTAGAATATCAAATTTGTGCTCATTAAACACCAAATTTATTAAACTTGTCATCTATAAACAGATAATCAAAGGACTGAAGGTCCTGAAAGTCGCCATGAGGATGATACCATGATATTTTGGAACTTAAGTTATTTGTGATCACTAACTCAGCTTTTGAGACAAGAATAACCCGACAGTATTGTTTACAGGCAAACAGATGATAAGAGATCACAATAGCTCACCCCCAAGCACTTACTGTTCTAAAAACAGGTGTATTACAAGCTCCTTTTGTTCAGGTTGCTGTTCAATTTCAGATGCTAAGCCTTTTCTATCAATTCAAGGGTTCTGTTTGGCAGATTCTTAGCCGAATCTGACTGATTGAATGTAGTTTTACAGCGCTTTTAACAGTATGTCATATTGTGATGGATGCAACACCTACACATCGATTTCCCACCACTAATACCACATCCTCTCTGAGCATCCAGTGTTTCATTGCACTTAGGTTTATGATTATCAACAATTAACCAAACAGCGAAATTTTGGGGTGATACAATTTGAAAAGAGTTGCAGACGACAAAATATATTATATTAACCCTTTCCCAAACAACAACATTTTTTCACTTTCATTTTCAAACTCCTGAGAATCAATATCCAAACTCAATTTCCAGTTCAAGATGTATCAATTGTCAAATGTTATTCATAGAGAATATCAAGTTAAAACAAAAACCTGGTTCAAATTCCTGATAATGTTCATTAGTGCATGTAGATCTAGTTTTTGTTTAAAACTTCAATGATAAAGACAATTCATATTAATATAAGTGGTTAGTGGTCCAAGCAATTGGACAGATAAGCAAAGTATAAACACTACAAAAAACCCAACCTCTGGATAAACGTATTTTTTGAAAACAACAACAACAACAAAAAATTATCACTTCAGTTCAAAACGAAAGTAAAACCTAGCTGACTGATTTGACATAGATGTTCAGAATTTAATTCCGTTCGCAAATAGCACTCTTGAATACTTATCAACAATATCTTAACTAGACCGGTTCAATGTAAACCGATATTGTGTAGAATTGAAAAGTTGTGTACTAGATTATCAAAATCGTAGTATCATAAAAGCGGTTACAAAATAAAGTTAGGTCAATACAATGGAAGCCCTCGGCTCAAGCACTCGGCTCAAGCACTATCAGAATTTTTTTCTTAAATAAATTGCCCACACACTAAGTAATTCATCAAATACATTGAACGAATATTTGTGTGGAAGTGAAATACAAAGCTGTACAGTTTTTGTTTACATGTATAAATCTGGGGCGTCAATCTTTCAAATATGGCAGCCGACGGCTCGGCTTGAGAATCACTAGAAAGATGCTATTGAAAGGCTCAATCAATGATGTGGATGGAAGTTTTCCGTTAAATTCAACGTTGATTGATGATTAAATAAAAACAGACGGACAAGCCAAAACAATTTGTCTACTCACCTAGTGATTAAACATGCAATACAAAGATCAATGATTTTCCTGACAATAAAATTTGTATAATCCTCGGCGTACTAATTTTGCAACTCAAATTTACTTTTGACATCAAGATATCCATTATGAAGTTTTCAAAAGATTGTGTTTATCTTCAAAAGGAAAAATATAAGTCAAAGTATTACATTAAACAAACAAAATAGCTGCTTTTTTGAAACTGTCTGCACTACTTTTTGGTGTCATTGGGTCCGGTGCAAAGAGATAGAGTAAATTCCAGAAAAAAGGAGTTCCTTGCCTAAACCAGTATTCAGACACCGTGTACACTATCACCATATACACCCTTCCGGCTAATCGCAATAAGTCTGCCATTTTGACAAATGGCGACTTAAAAACTCTGTGCAGCCTAGTCCTTATCTGTTTATAGATGCCTTGTTAACTAATTAGGTATTCAATGACCACCCATTCAATATCCTCTATTTATAGAACAAGAAGACCTGAATATCATGTTAAGATTATCATTTCTTTGCATTTTGGTTGAACTCTGACCAGCAGTTTTAGAGAAGAATTCTTTTATATTTCATCATAAGTGGCCTTTTTTGAGATGCACCACCTTACCTTGATTTTAAATGCCCTCTTAAATCCACTGGCAAAGAATCCCCCAAATGGCCCAATAACAGAGGCAAAGATGGATAAAAAGATAGAATGTATCATAAATGGATATAACTTTACTGTAAACCATGGTAATCCAATCTGAAATATAAAGATAGATTAGTCAAAGAACATGTACCTTATAAATGGAACTGATAACAACAAAGATAGATTACAGAGAAACAAGGTCAAACAAGATTTTTTTTTTCAGAAGTTAGTCCTTAGTAGATAACCTGGGGCCTGTTTTACTAAACATCTTATCATCAATTTTTGTGCAAGTCAAAAATTTAAGTTGCTTCTAGAGTTATAATTAAATATGTAGTTTTGCCATGCATCAACTCATTAAAGTCGTCTTTTAAAGACAATTCCAATAAGATATTGCAAGGCAGAATCTAGCAATTAATGAAAACACCATGTACGATTTGTGATTTTGGCTTAGGACTAATTTTTTTGGAATATGTTAAGTAAAACGGTTCCCTTGACCTTGTCAAGTAACATTATCCTTAGTCATTGAATGTAATTCACTGAAGTCTAACATCATTTCAAAGTATCTTGAAGGCTTGACATATTTCAACTAGAAAGCCATGAATGGCTTGAGTCGCTCCACAGGCTTGAAATTCTTGTAAAGCAATAAAAGTTTTGACTAGACTTTTAGATATTTTGGATTCTACTGATGTTGAAAATGATTTTCAAAGTTTCAATTATATAACATATAGAGAAATGACATCCGCCCTTAAAATGCATATTTTCATCTGATCACAATAATTTTTTGTAGACTGATTAAAGTTCACTCAAGGATCTTTCCAGTAAAATTTGGTTGATATCCATTGGTTAGATTATGAGAAAATGATATCCAAAGTTTCCACTATGTAACATATAGAGAAATGACCTCCGCCCATAAAATACATACTTTTCATCCGATCACTATAATTTTTGGTAGACTGATAGAGGGTCACTCAAGGACCATTCCAGTGAAATTTGGTTGATATCCATTTGTTAGATTCTGAGAAAATGATTTCCAAAGTTTCCACTATAAAACATATAGAGAAATGACCTCCGCCCATAAAATACATAATTTTCATCCGATCACTATAATTTTTGTTGGACTGATAAAGGGTCACTCAAGGACCATTCCAATGAAATTTGGTTGATATCCATCAGTTACATTCTGAGACTAGAAAGCCATGAATGGCTTGAGTCGCTCCACAGGCTTGAAATTTTTGTAAAAGAAAATAAATGTTTAGACTAGATTTTTAGATATTTGGGGTTCTACTGATGTTGAAAATGATTTTCAACTATATAACAGATAGAGAAATGACCTCTGCTATTAAAAGACATATTTTTCATCAAATCAAAATAATTTTTGACTGCATGATAATGGGTCACCCAAAGATAATACCAAAAATGTTTGATTGATATCCATCATTAATTTACTTTCTGAAAAAATGTTTTTCATAGTTTCCACTATTTAACATATTGAGAATTGACCTCCACCCATAAAATGTATATTTTTCATCCAATCAAAATAATTTTTGGTACACTGATAAAGGGTCACTCAAGTATCATTCCAGTGAAATTTAATTGATATCCAAAAATCAAATTCTGAGAAAATGATTTTCAAAGTTTCCACTATATAACATATAGAGAAATGACCTCTGCCCATAAAATGCATATTTTTCATCCAATCAAAATAATTTTTGGTTAATTGATTAAGTGTTACTCAAGGATCATTCCAGTGAAATTTGGTTGATATCCATCAATTACATTCTGAGAAAATGATTTTCACAGTTTCCACTATATAACTTATAGAGAAATGACCTCCGCCCATAAAATACATATTTTTCATCCAATCACAATGATTTTTTTTAAACTGATAAAGGGTCACTCAAGGATCATTCAATTGAAATTTGGTTGATACCCATCAGTTAGATTAAGAGAAATTGATTTTCAAATTTTCCACTATATAACAAATAGAGAAATGGCCTCCGCCCATAAAATGCATATTTTCCATCCGATCACAATGATTTTTTGTAGACTGATAAAGGGTCACCCAAGGATTATTCATGTAAAATTTAATTGGTATCCATTGATTAGAATCTGAGAAAACTCACTTTTTACCATATTTGGAAATAAGCCACGCCCATTAAATCCATGTTTTTCATTGGATCAAAATTTCTTGAACAACTTTGAAAGAGGGTCACCCAAGGATCATTCCTGTGAAGTTTGGTTGAAATTCATCCAGTAGTTTCTGAGGAGAAGATTTTTAAAGAAAAAGTTTACGACCGGACGCACGGACGCACGCACGACGGACACAGCGCCATGACAATAGCCCCAGTGGCTTTCAGCCAGTGGAGCTAAAAATGTTAATTTTCAATTAATTTAACCACTAACAGTTCACATAGACATTGTCAGGTAACCTTGACTTTTGTATCAGCAGATGCATATCAATGATATCTATATTCATTTAAAATATGAGCATCATAATTTGAATAGGCTATACGTAAATTAAAAATGTAAAGATCTTTTGGAAAAATTTTTGCTGAATTTGACATGATAGATGACCATGAACTTGTCATCATTACCAGCAGATGCACATTGATCCATCATCATGTCAAATATATAATATATTGTCTACATACACCTTGAGACCTTTTCTATCTACAAAATGCAAAGACTCTGATCAGCAAAGACTCTGACTTTATTGCATAAACAAGATTACACTCAGTTATATTCAAGAATGCCCTTTTCCCACTATTTTCAAATGGGTTTTCCCTATTTTTAATAGTGACAATCCTTTTGACCCCAAAATCATCATGTGCATGCTTCCAACATTTGTGGATTTAATCGCGGAAGCAAGATGTAAGTAAGTAAATTCCAAAAGGACCTTTTCCTATATTTTCTGATGAATCTTCCAAATAAACGATAATCCTGATAACCCTACAATTATCCTTTAAATGTTTCAAGGAAATCAAATTACATTTGTGGACTTGATTGTGATTGCAAGATTGCACTTGTGAATTACAGAAGGCCCATTTTCAAGTATATTCAAAAGTATGACACGCAATTATCCTTGGGATCCTACAATTATCAAGTGAACGTTTTCAAGGAATCCAATGAAATTTTTTTGGACTACATCCCATGAAAACGATTGTAAATGTAATATACTTACAATTTTAAAGAATAACTGCATTGTTTCTGGTAGGTTATATTCCTCTAATACAAACACTGGATGTCGAACACATTCCATAGAAATTGCCCCTTTATCATCGTCATATGTGATTGGACAGACTAGAGAATCAAACTGGATCAGGAAATATGCAATCTGAAACAAAGGTCAATATATTGGGTAAATGGAGGAGGTGTCAGTCTAACATCTTTATTCACTACAAACCCTATGTTGTGGGTACTCATCATAATTCTCTAAACTTGTTCTATCTTCTTAACCCTTATCATGCTGAATAATTTTGGCTAAAGATTTTAATTGAAATCAAATGGCAAAAAGCTCTGAAAGTACCAAATGTAGGTCAATATTTATTTGAAAAACTATTGTTAATTCTGGTTTGCAGTGAGAAACAGGTGGTGTAGACTAACATCAGACTGCACATCTGTACAGACTGATGTTGGTTTATACCTCCTACCAAAGCGGGAATATTCCGGAATTCAGCATGACAAGAGTTGGGGAAATCCCAAGGTTTTGTCATAACCTTGGCGCCATTTGGCGTTGTTTTTGGCGTTGGCATGACAAACTTTAACTGTGGTATTTGACAAACTTTAACTGTGGTACTATCTCTCTTTTCATTGACAATATCTTTATGAAACTTGGAATATGTCTTCACCATCATAAGAGCTATCCAGACTATTAGGGGGATAATTCTCAAAGCATTTTTGTAAGAGTAATGCCCCTTTTATTAAGTTTTTTTTTCATTATCCAGCACCTACAGTAGAGTCTTGGCATGTGTTGGCCGTGCTCTTGTTGAGTTATACAATCAATTAAGATTTGATTTGATCCCCAGGAATATATTGTTAATTATGTTAACAATCTATTCTTCAAGAAAACCTGCCTAAATAACAACATTTGATAATTTCTGCTGTCTTACCCAGATTATACACAACCAACCAATTTTATCAAAAGCAAATTGAAAGATTTTCAATCGTTAATTTGATATGCCTTGATAATAAAAAATGAATGCAAAAAAATGTTAAAAGCATTGAGGAACAACGAGAAATTGCTGGATGCAAGCCATTTTCCCCACTTTATTACCTTCAGTGAATTAAAAAATCTGGAATGGGGGAACATAGTAACATGATCAGGTCCAAATCAACTAATTCTTTATGGAAATAACATGTTTTATTGGTTTATGATTAAGAAATTCTTTCTTACTTTTAAAGATTGGAGCTTAAGTTTATCGTTAATTGTATTGTCATTTAGGCAGGTTTTCTTGGGGAACAAATCAAATGATATCTGAGTTTTAAAGGCTAGCACTACATCTACTTAGTATTATGTTTCTACCAATCAAGTCCTCTTAATTAATACCTACCCCAATCCCTAGTATAATTGTTGATATGGCACCCCCAATAAAACCTTCCCATGTCTTCTTTGGTGAGAGCTTGATGAGCGGGGTCTTCCCCATGAAGAATCCAAACATGTACGCCATGATGTCATTCAAAATGATCATACTCACAGGGACTAAAAACCTACAAAACAAATAAAGAAAGCATCTAAAGTGTATGAAGTTTGGCAATAAAGTCAAACATGTTTAAGCAGCCACTTGTATTCAGCAAGCAACCTGTCTTAAGCAAGCGGCCATTGAGTTCTCAAATGAACTATATGCACTGCTGTTGACCTGCATTAAATAAGCACCTGTTTTAAGCAAGTTCTTTTCGAATGTCCCTTGGGTGCTTGCATAGGACAGGTTTGGCAATATTTCTATTTATGATCAGTACCATTGACAAGAAGCTCACGAGGGGCCTGGGAACATTTTCTGGCTACTAAGTTTTGAAAACAGTAATATTTTGAAATTTTATTACTTTAACAAGAAACTATGAATGGAATTTATTAAGTATTCTTTATTTCTTTTCATTGGAAAATCAAAAGTAATGGTGAGATTATCACTTCATCAGGGGTGTGGAAATACACATTTTCTCTCCTTGTCCCTGGACTAGTAGAAAAATATTTTCTACTTGTCTAGGTTCAACATAAAATTGTCCACTAAAAAAGTAAATGGAGAAAATGGAGAGATTATTGTTTCTAAAGAAGAAAATGCTGGAACCCAGCTTTTTCTTCAATGAAAACAATATTTCCTACCTTTTGATACAAACATTTGGCTAATCAATCTTTTACCTCTATCAAAGAAAATTCCAAGATTTGGCCTCCATAAACTTGTCCACAGACAAGTGGCCAAGAAAAATGTACTTGTCCATAGGCAGAAAAACCTGTGTCGGACAAGTCGTGCAGGGAATTCAATACCCCTGTTGATAATCTACCTGCCTGGCCAATAAAATCATGAATAACTTCAACCCCACTTTCATTCATTTTACCCTATTTCAACTTATCTAAGCAGCTCCCAAAAAGTAACATCATAGTGATTGCTTCATAGCAATCTAATGCAAAATGATGACCTTTTGTCCTAAAATTTTCACACTCTGTCTCATTTTATGCTTTCAAGAAATAGAATTATCTTTTTTTTCTTTTTGAGTGAGATCAATTTGATATTTCACTGAGTGAACAAAAAAGATTTGTTTTCACTTATGTCTCCACCACTTGTGAAAATATAGCTTTTGTTTATCACTCAGTGAAATATCAATCATTCTTCCACTGAAACAAACCCTATCTCTTCTTATGTGTTATTGACACACACAGTTACTGTATTCATTGATAGTGCTTGCTGAAAAACACAGCTACAGGTAGAGGGGGTATTTTGGTTTTCAAGTGTCAATATTTCATTAGTCCTCATTTAAGCACTATGTTGTTGATACGCATTTGAAACATCTCATCAACATGATTTAAATGAGTACTTACAACATAGGGTTTCATTGTGAAATAAGAGTTTTAGGCAGGCTTTACCAGATCTTAACTGTACCTCTGGAATAAAAATCTTGACAAAAATTACAATGGCAAAAAATTGATGAGGGCTCTTAAAGAAGAAATTGTATGCCAATAACTTTCTTGAAAATTAAGTATATAAACACTTCTTGATTTTAGTAAGACAAGAAGGTGGTGTAAACTAACATCAGACTGCAGGTTCAGCCTGACATGGATTAAAAAGTCGCAGACTGTTAAAAACACCACTATACGAGGGTTGATCCAAAAGTTCGTAAAATGAGGTTTTAAATCATCATAAAAGTTGACTATCAATACACAAATCATACAGTCTTTTAGTGCATCATCTGTGTAATAAACATGGAAATTTTCAAATGTTACATTCAATAGCGGCTGAAAAATGCACGAAACAAGACATAGACCCCCTACTAAGGAGGGGGAGTAAGAACGTCGAATGCGACGTCAAAAATAACTCTTTTCTACATAGTCTACGCTAACTCTCATGCCTTTCTGTACTGCATACGTCCACTTACAGAAATAATCCTCATCCCATTTTGAATTAAATTTGTTTAAAATTTCTATATGCATGGTATTTTTAGTAAAGTGGAAAGCCAAATGCCGGATATTTATTTTTAGAAAATATTGAGAATAAATTGGAATATGTTAGTTTGTTGAAACTCCATTATATCATTCTAAATGCTAATTTAAAGCCTGTCCTTTTTCGAATATCTGGAATAGCTTTAAGAAAAGTTCTCTTTTGCACACTGTTATCATTTTCTAAATTATCTGAAATGTTTAGATTGACGAATGGCTTAGATCTGGTGTCAAAATTCGAAAATAAAACGGCATTCATATTTTGGTGTTGACGTCATGTCATTTTTTCCTCATTTATTCAAAATTATAAAATATATTCTGTGCCCGTTAAAAGTGTCACAATAGCTTTAAAAAATAACAAATTAATTCTCTTTGCTTCCTTTTTAATTTAGCCAAAGAATTCCATCCAAAGTTTCAGAAAACTTACAGAAAACTTAATTTATTTAACATATTTTCAATATTTTTTCACGCTCCCCCGCCTTAGCATACATATGTTCCTATGGTAAAGTATTCTAAGACCGCTAAATATAATTCTGCAACAATAACAAAATTAATGTGCTCCGTAGTTACTAAACTGAAAATTGACCAAAATATATACCGAACAGGCTAGAAATGCGAAAGTTATTAGCCGATTCTCCAAACTTCTGGATCACCCCTGGTATGTACCTTAATAATCTGTAAAGCTTAGCAAAGATAATAGACAAATCTTTTCCATCGAAATCAAGCTTTTTTGCAAATACTTTCCATAAAGTCATAATTACTATCACATTGTTTCATTTGAATATAATTGTAATCCAAAAAAATAAAGAATTCTGATTGGTTTAAATTGCATCACGTGGGGGAAATCCATTGCACTTTATTTCTGTATAAAATGCAATAGGTCTTTCGAGAATACCCCCGAACTTCAATCTGCAAGTCCTGTGTTGTAGGAACTCTAATTAACCTAGTTCCCAATCATCAACACAACATTTCTATTCAATCTATTATAAATAAAGATATTTTCGAAAGAATTTACGATTACAAGCATGCAGTTCTTATTCTAAGCCGACGTAAACTTTGAAAACAGAGAGTCGACGAAGACCTTCCAGCAACCCTCCCAACAGACGGAATAAGCTGTTTCGTTTAAAAATACAGATAATTTGGCAGAAACAAGCTTTATGATCATGAGTACCTCTAAGAATTTTAATGTTGTTGTTTACAGTAAAACTTGTATTAAGCGACCACTAATGGGACCACCAAAAAAGCGGTGGTTAAAGAAAATGGTCGCTTAATACAAGTTTTATTTACAAATAGGAAACATACTTTTTTTGAGTATGTATATTTTTATAGAATTCCTCAACAATCCTGTGTTGTAAAACACTCATTAGAATCGTCTCAATGAGACGATTCTCTTGAGTTTTAACAACATACAATTAATTTATGATGAATTTTGGACCAATGATATCCATTCTGTTAGATATTTTGAACTGAGAAAGGGGATTCTGAAAATGGTTGCATAATAAAATTGGTCGCTTAATAGGCGTGGTCGCTCGAGCAAGATTGACTGTATTTGTGTATCATTTGTTTTACTTTATGACATTTCACTTCGATAGCGAGATAAACATTACACTATCTAAAAATAGATTGTGTATTTTTTATGCACAGAAAGAAGACTTGAAGCTTTAAAATGTTTGGCCGAATATTTTAATAGTTTCTTCGATCTATATAGGATTGCAATTATAAGGGACAAGTGGCTTAAACATAATGCCCTTCAGGCGTTATTTGCCATGTGCTAAGGCAATTGCACTTTATACCCCAATGAGCGCAGTGAAAAAGACACTCATCCCTATACTAGTTTCATTAATTTGTTAGGGGTTTACAATTTTTATAGTAAACTACTTACCAAATAAGTCCCTCAAAGATATTTTGCATGATGAGATGTGACTGGGTTACAACCAGGAGTAAAGTGACATGGGTCCAGCCAAACTGAAATATAAGACAGTCAGATGTTTGCCAACCATAAATTTCACATTTCAAACATACCATATTTCTCCTAAGAACTGCTCCCAGGAGTTATATACATAACATGGTCAGGGAGCTTTTATTTAGTGTGCATTTTCTCATTTAAAAAATCATTAAAATTGGTGTCTTTTAGGCCTTTTTCCCTTTAATTTGAGGTGAATTTCCCCTAAACAATCATTTATATGATTATTTAGAGGAAAATCATCTCAAATTAGAGAAGAAGTCTCAAAAAGTTCTTAAAATTTAAACATTTGAAGTGGGTTTTCTTAGTAAAAAATGTAGAGGTGCTACTATTAGGGAGGGCACTATTATTAGAAGAAATACAGTGTATCAAAGTTCTACATGCCTACAACACCAAAACTATAGCAAAAGGTTATACTTTCTCCTCAATCACCAGAGGTTAGCTGAGCAATAAATTTACTGAGTATCTTTGTCTATGACTGAATTAGATAGTAAATATTAAGAATTGATAGTATGTAATATTGGGATATTTAATATGAATATTTCAAAGCTACCAGCATACTTAAATGTGGCTTGCTATCCTTTCTCATCCTACATCAACCTTTGTCAGACAAATGAAGAAGATCCATTCAGTATGAATGGGAGTTTATAACGAAATTTGTGAAAAGGCCAAAAGATGGACAGAAAGTGTAGGCTAAACCTTATATGGAAAGATATTTTTTTAAATATATATTAGTATTGATTCTAAACAGGAATTGTTTTTTATAAGATTGTAATGTCTTGATGAATCTTTAACAATGAAACAATACTATATATATCATGGGAAAATGCCAATCAATTTTGTAAACATATGCTCTGGCAGGCCACACCCATATATGGGCCAATCAAATTCTGCTAAAAACTTAACTTATTGTGAGCAGACAAAATGAACCTGGAGCTATCATTGAGTGGATAGTGAAGTTTATTATCAGGCTGCGCATGTGTACCACCTGATCAGAGTCTTCTTGCTATCCACATATGAAATCATTGGAAATGTCACACACAGGTTCATATGATTTGCTTAAAATACTAACCAAAGAGGACTCCTTTAAACAGTGTTTATTTTTTTCTCAAACTGAACACAAATGTTATAGGCCTAGAGCAATATGACATTAGGTAAATGAATACTTACCAAAGTGAACTGCTTTAAATAATGTCTCTTTCTCAAGCTGAAGACAAATGTGATCAAGCTGAAGACAAATGTGATGAATCCAGAACAATATAACGTGAAGTAAATGATTACTTACCAAAGTGAACTGCTTTAGATAATGTCTCTTTCTCAAACTGAACACAAATGTGATGAATCCAGAACAATATAACATGAAGGATATAAATCTATGGTAGGTAACAAATGGGCGCATGAACTCCTGAAAGAAAATACAACATAATAGCTGTAATGATTTTATATTATCTCTACACTTACAATAACTTTTTAGATTCTATGAAGAGGTTAGTTGTATGTACTCTAAAAAGGTAGTACATCCAAATGTCAAATACTTAAATCAGGGCTTGTGGTGCCCAAAAAGCAGGATTTTCTGTCAGGGGATCATTTTGACAATATTACATGTTATATTGCTAGCTAATTATAAATACACATATGTGTAAGAATTTTCTTTTTTTTTCTCCCTCATATCCTTATAATAAATATATTATTAATCTCTGATAAAGATATGATGGAGATGGTTTAAGAAGTCAATCAGCATTACCAAGCAATGTTTGTTTATTTTTCTCTTATATTATTAATTTGACTCCTTACACAGCAGTTTTGACCAATAGAAATTCAATAGGTAAATAACTCCTGAAATTGAGGAGAAATTTGTTCTAACATCAAGATACTTTGGAATACCTTCAATTGGTTCAATTGGTCTGGAAACCTAGATCATGTAGAAGATTATAATATGAGCCTGTACATGACATTTCCAATAATTTGAAACACACATGAGGGATATCATTGAGCAGCACAAACAGCCACATACTATATGTAAAGTTTCCGGATTATCTACAAATAGCACAGTGAAGACTTTGGTAAAACTGTGCGGATGCACAGGCTGGTCATTGTCTTTGCTTTGTGCTTATTCAAAATTGTTGGAAATTTCACGCACAGGCTCATATTATAGTAATTGTAACATTGTAATGGGATTAGTGTTTAATGTCATACATATAAATTGAGCAATGATGATTTTAGAAACTGCAAACTTTGGTGAAACTAAAATTTATATTCATTTGAAAAATCCCACAATTAAGTATGTTTCACAATAACCACTTTAGGAATAATTGCCTCATTTTCGAAAGTTTTATACCATATCTTTTTTACATGATTATGTCTAGACATTGATATAGTTCTCTTAAAAAGTTCAAGACTTTTTAAAAAGTTCACAATACATTGAACTTAATCAAGAGATTTTTAATTAAATGAGTTAAGTCTAATTTCAAAGTATCAATATAAATCTAAACAATTCCAATATTAAACCCTCACTCATTCAATCACTTGCATTTATAATATTTTAATAATACATTTAAATACACAAGTGTAATAATAAAATGTATACAGAAAACTTCTTTTATGAATTAAGTTTAAACACCATTTTCAACAGTATTTGAGTTATATCAATGATGTTCTTGACCATTATGATTACTCCTTTTTAGCACACAATTACACCTTAAAACTCAATTCAACACCTCCTATTTTGGAGCTTATTTTGAGATTGGGGTGGTTAGAATGAAAATTGTTGAAACAATTTGAACAAGAGGTTCATCGTCACAAAATACGTCGCCACTTTGCTGCTGTTTCATGAAAATAATTGTAGACACTACTTATTTTGACAGAACCAAACTGAAAATGACCAAGTTTCATTTAAATCAAGACAAAAAGTTTGGAGGAGTTGCCTTCACAAGGCTGCAATTTCAATAAGCCCCAGGCACTAAGTTCTAAGGGGGCATAATTCAGGGAAATAAATGAGCCATAAAATCCTTGATCCATGTACATCTACAAATTATGGTGATGACATTGACCAAGTTTCATTTAAATAAAGACAAAAAAGTAAGGAGGAGTTGTGTTCAAAAGGCTGCAATTTCAATAAGCCCTAGCTACTAAGTTTTAAGGGAGCATAATTTAGGGTAAAATTAATGAACCATAAAATCCTTATATCATGCTCATCTACCAATTTCGGTTATAACATCCACCAAGTTTCATTTAGATCCAGCCAGAAACTTAGGAAGAGTTGCATTCGCAAGGCTGCAATTTCAATAAGCCCCAGAGACTAAATTTTAAGGGGGCATAAATGAGGCAATAAGCCCCAGAGACTAAGTTTTTAAGGGGCATAACTCAGGCAAAAACCAATGAACCATAAAATAATTCCTTCATGCACATCTACCAATTGAGGTGATAACATTGACCAAGTTTCAAGAAGATCCAGCCAGAAAATTAGGAAGAGTTGCGTTGACAAGAAAAATGGACCCAGAGACTAAGTTTTTAAGGGGCATAACTAAGGCAAAAATCAAAGAACCATAAAATCATTCCTTCATGCACATCTACCAATTGAGGTGATAACATTGACCAAGTTTCAAGAAGATCCAGCCAGAAACTTAGGAGGAGTTGTGTTGACAAGAAAAGTGGACCCAGAGACTAAGTTATCAAGGGGCATAACTCAGGCAAAAATCAAAGAACCCTAAAATCATTCCTTCATGCACATCTACCAATTGAGGTGAAAACATTGACCAAGTTTCAAGAAGATCCAGCCAGAAGTTTAGGAGGAGTTGCGTTGACAAGAAAAGTGGACGGATGTACGGACGGACGGATGGACGGACAGAGAGAAGATGACGCCAATATAAGTCCGCCTCCAGCAGCGTATAATAAAAAGAAGACTTCTAAATTGTCTACATAGTAAATGTTGATGATAATTGACATGTGACACATGACACAACCAAACTACTTAGCTCAGGGGTGCTCAATAGAGCTGAAGGTACAAAACACAAGTAACGTCAATGGGTGCCAACACTGGACTACAGGTCCTTGATAATGCAAAAGATGTAAGCCAAAAAGGGCATATCTCTTACAAAAATGCTACCAGAATTAATCTTCAATGGTATGGATAGCTTTTGTGACGGTGAACACACATGCCAAGTTTCAAGACAATATCTTAGATTGCAATAGAGGTAGAGATGTAAACATGGATTAAGTTTGTCATACTAACTTCTGCTAGATCTATGTCAATGTCAATGCTTACACCAACCATGCCAAGGTGATGAAAATAGGTTTGTTCTAAAACAGTCAAACAAATAATCAACATCTGAACATCAAATTGTCTCTTTCCCATCTGAAACTCTGTTTATAACCAGTGTTCTAGCTTAAGGGAAGCATTTTTTTGGTAGAAGGTGGGAAAGGAAGGCTGTAATGAAAGTGATGTCTATTTCTCAACTAGCAAAGCGTGTTGTGATAAACTTAAGCTACATGTTTATCTTACATAAAAATTATAATACACAAACCAATTTTCTGAAGCAAAATATCTATCAAAAATATATTTTTAGCCTTTTCACCTTCATTTGAGATTATTTACCCTAAAAAATCATGTAAATGAAAGTCTAGATCATACTACCGGTAATATCAAATAAGAGAAAGGCTCACAAAATTCTTCAAATATAGACATTTTCAATCAACTGAAATATTTTTTTTCATAGTAATTGTGGAGTGAGGTTTCTCTTATACGATGAACTACAGCATCTTTACTATCATGACTTCAGTTTGCTCTATTAGCAAGTTTTTCATCAAGCTGACTGCGTGGCTAGTCTTCTGCTATTGCTATGAAAAAATCTCTTAGTCAAATTTGTGACCTTTTAAGCAAAAAGGGACCATCTGGGTTGTGTGAAAAGTGTCAACCCCAGTAAGACTGCACAGAACAGCAGGCTGACTAGGGTCAAAAGTTTCCGACCTTGGCTTGTACCTTTTTATAAGAATCTAAGAAATGGGGCCCTTGCTTGGCTGACGCAGGACCACATATTTTTTTTCACTGAGTTCCCAGATTGTCTCTTTTCGTGTAATAGGTCACATTTATAAACATATCACATCACAACAGGCTTTGCTATACAAGTTGTGTGAAATCTTAGTTGATGAAGTACATTTAGTGAAAATAAGGTTTGCAGGAAGTAAACTTACATTTCTTTGTGACTGGCAAACAAATGAAAAAGTTGTTAAATTCACAGCACTTTGCACTACCAAGAATTTGCACCAAACTATTGTAAGAACTTAATATGCATAGTTTTGTTGCAAAATTTAAGCACAATTCTCTAATTTAAGTGAAAGTGTTAGCTAGTCATCACCAATGAAAATTGTAGTATATGTAGATCATATTCTTTATTTCCTTTTTTTCTTTCTTTTGCAAAATAGTGAATCATTTATGTTTTTCTTTTTAAAGTAATTTGAATTTAATTTTCATCTCTTATTCCTTTAGTACAGATAATCAAAGATAAACATACAATAAATCAAAGTTATGGTTTGAACAAGTGATGTTTGTAAAACATTAATGCCCCCCCCCCCCCATAAGAGTAGGTCAATGACATATTCTTTGTCAAATAACCATGGGCAATAACTCAAAAAATATAACAAGTAGAGTAATGGTTCTTCTGCATTGGCCTTCTTATTAATGAGATCAATCCACCTGTGAAGTTTCATGATACTAGCAAACACTCTTTTTGAAATATGTTCGCAACAAAAAAGGTCTATGAATGGACGGACCAACAGACAAGTGCAAAGCAATATACCCCCTCTCCTTTGAAGGGGGATATAAAAAAAGCACTGCATGCAGATACATGTACTAACTTTCAGCAACAAATAATTTAATTTTAGTTGTGCTCATAAATATTTGTGTGTTCTGATTGGCCAAAGAGTGGGTTTTATTCCCCAATGAAAACAATTTTGAGCATGCATTTATTGTGTAAGCTTCCACAAAACATAGTCCCATAAAAAATCTGTTTCTAAACTGACAAATCTTTACATGTTCTTCATGATCTTCATGATAATAAATAATATGATATGATGATAATATTTGTTGATTTCATAGAGGTACGAAAATTTAAACCTTATCACACTCATGTATGAATCTGCTTTGCCTATTCATACAGTGTGATTGGGTTTTTTGTTTCTTAATTCAATGAAATCAACAGTTTACAACAACACACAAATACTCTCTTCATATCTTAAATAATGGACAGTGAACAATTTCCAGTTGAAAAAGAAGTAAAATTCAAAGAAAAAAGCCAATATGATTATTTCCAAGTTTGTTTCTTCAATAAAAATAGAAATATCAAATGTCAATGATTAAATTTTGTTAACTTAATAAAGCTTATGCCAACCCATCACAAAGTTTGAGAAAGACTTTTTGTTCAAACTAGACAATCAAACAAACATTATTTTTTAACTTGTACTTACTGCACGATGAAGAAGAACACCAAAATGATCTATCAGACTTTCTCCGTAGAAAAAATAATTGGACGAGAAAAGGAAGTACCAGCTGAGTGTTCGGAACCATGGTAGGTCATATGACTTATAAACAACGTAACCAATTGTAATAATCTCATGGAAACATTTTATCTGGAGAAACATTATCTGAAAATAGACAGAAATACATCACAAATTGTATCAAGTGACAACTTGACACAAACAAGAAACAGTTGCTTAATTCTCTTTTTTGTGCAAATAAGATTCTTATAAATTGAATATGTAAATAATGCATATCAATGGCTCAGTGCGAAAATGTTGTAACTGCCAATAATACAGGCGTCATACTGTCCCGAAATTGACATCAGATGGCCATAAAAATATGGAATTTTGAATTTCGCCCGAAAATGGCTCCGAACTTGGTCAACAACCAATCAACAGCCAAAGCAAGGACGCCGCCTACCCATGGCCATGCGATGTCATCCGAATCAGACACGAAGGCAACACAAATATGTGAATTGTATATTAAATACTTACCCGCAGGACACACAAAGGCCAGACGATGGCTACACGACTTTGTGTTGACATAAAGATGAGTTCGAACTAGGTCACGAAGGCGTCACATGATCTCCCGATGGGATAAAAACTTTGGCCGACAACGGGAAATTCAATTGCTGATCAGTGATTATTGGGGTAGAATACACAGTATTCTTTCATTATTTCAAATAGAATCAAACTTCTATTCAACTTAACCATGCCACCCAAGGGCCGGTAAGAGTTACTCATCATGTTCTATAACGTGTATCAAAAGAAGCAGTGCTGCTGTCTTTTCTTGGTTGTCTCGTCATCAAAGTATGCCATTTTGCAGGAATTGAATTGTGACTGAAGCTTTGGAGCTGGCCTTTTATATATCCATTTTGATATGAAACATTTTGTTATGGGAGACCACTCTCACCACTGTCCTGCATAGCTTCGTAGGTTTAAATACAATGCCTGACAACTGCGTCAGGGAAGATCTTCTTTGGCTCAGTGGTAGAGCATTGGACTTGTAAACCATATATTTGAATATTGTTGTCCGCGTGAGTTTGAGACGGGCTCGCAGCGGATATTTTTCAGCTATGCTTCGGTTTAGGACAGTTCGTACGTAACAATTTAAAACACTAGAGCTCCTCATTCATCTGTTTTCGGACAAACCGTGGTCCCATCTCGATGTCATTGCACTATAATATGATAGCTATATGACGGCATTGCAAAGGCTTCATGTAGTCGTGTTCACTTCCTAAGACAATCCGGCAGCTTCTCCCTTCCTTTGTTTTGCCTTCGTGAGGCGAAAAATGCCCGATGGCACCGATGATCACAATAAGTAAAGACAAAGATGACACGACTTGACAAGATGCCCTCACGATGGCCTTACAAAGGACAAAATGGACACACAAACTCAACACGAAAATGAACCTTCGCAGGGTCTTTCGGCAATTTTTTGGCATGCCAAAGATTTTGTCACCGCTCACGAAGTTGCTGCTGGAGCCTGAGGGACTCAACTTGCAGTCATACGTTGGCTTAAGATGCCCTGACGAACGACCCGATGTTTATCGATCCGAATTTGAACATTTCATTTTCGTGTGTCCATCTGGTGTCAATTTCGGGACAGTGTGACACCTGCATAAACATTTAGGCAGTTACAACTGTTTTGGACTGAACCATCGATATTTACTCTGAATCCTTAGAAATCAATCCTATGATGTTCAAACTCAATTGAGGTATTGAGAGAATTTCAATGAGTTCCAACAACATAGGATTCAATTACAACATACATTGAGTATGAGAGCAAAAGAGTACACTTTCATAGAGATTTTACTTTTGATGGAAGCTAATGAATTGTAAAGAACAGAAACAAGTTTAAATAAGAGCACAGCCTACAGTGCCAGAGCTAAGCTGCAGTTGCTTGATAGTGCAGTAAATTTAAATAGAAAAAAGGGCAAAATATATATAACTTTCTTCCAGAGTTATCCCCTTGACAGTTCGGATAGCTCCTATGATGGTGAACACACATGCCTAGTTTCAAGGAGGCATCTTCAACAGAAACAGGGATATGTGTATGACCAAGTTTTAAGGTTTGTCACACCAACGCCATAGAGGCAAAGGCGATAATAACAGCTCCAATTTTAGTTCCTAAACAGCAAAGTTTATTAATATTACCATAGTAACTAAAGCTAAGGGTCCAAGGTAGATAATCAGTCCAAAACCAAAAATCATCACCCAGGTGAAAATCCCTCTGATCACCCAATTTCTCCATCTGAAAGATAACAAGATGTGTTTGTTAAACATAGAAGTTCCCCCCCCCCCCCAAATAGTGTTGGGCAATCGGTTTCAAAGCACAATCAACAATTGGTTTTTAGCTGGAAGAGTAAATCAGTTAATGATCTATTTTACAATAGTTTTCTTAGAAATTAATAATACAGCACTCCCAGTATCAATTTTTGAAGAATAGCACGCAAAAGTTTGGTTAAAACTAATGACCTAAAGACTCTTTCTACAGATTTTCTACTAACTTCATGGTGGACCAGCATGAAACAGTTGTAACTGCCTATAAACATATAGGCAGTTACAACTGTTTCATGCTGGGCCATCAAACTGATGTTGGTTTCGAAACCAATATATAATGGCTTTCATTTATGCGTTACGAACTAATTAATCGATAATGAAATTTCTTAATCAATTATCACAATCAGAAGCCCAAACCAACTGATTATCGATTATAATCTATTTATCTGCCCATCACTACCCCCCCAACTATTATACAAAAATATCTTATTAACACAAATTTGACCTTGAAAATGAGCTAGACCTTGACTGTTGGACTTCACTATGTTTTAATGTGAAATATGAAGTCTTTTACTCAGTCAAATCAAAAGTTATGGCCATTGGAAAAAGCATTTCTGTACGAATAACAGACAAATAGACAGGGCAAAAATTATATGTCCCCAAAATATTTATGCCTAAGCTCTAAAAGTTTAAAAGGTGCATTCATATTATAGTTTAACCCTTGTCATGCTGCTGAACCCGGAATATTTCAGCTTTGGCAGGAGCTATAGCCAAATATCAGCCAGCACATAATTATGTGCAGTCTGATGTTAATCTACACCACCTGTTTCTCATTTTCCAACCAGAATTGTCAATTGATTTAGTTTTTCAAATAAAAAAATGACCAAAATGTATTCAGCATGACAAGGGTTAAAAGGCCCATGCACAATCAGTGTTATTGACAATGATATTTCATTAATCTTCACAAACCAGATTCTGAAGCAAAAATTGATAACTTGGGTAGAATTAATTTCAAACTAGAGAAAAAAGACTTATAACATTATAAAACATGTAGGTAATTTAATAAAAGTATATTAAAGTGAGTTTCCCATGGTGTGTGGGGGAGCTAATACAAGGGAGATAACTCTTATTAGAGGAAATACAATATTGATTCAATATTCATGTCAATATCAATTATCTTGAGTGTTTGGCGTAGACAAAATCTTTCTTCTTTCAATGAAAGGGCAAGATGCTACTGTGAAATAAGAAGGCTTGTGCTAGCTTTAAAAATTCTTTCCGTTACCTTATCCCTTGTCATGCTGAAAAACAATCTTTGGCAAAATTTAATATAAATCAAAGTGCTGAATGCTCTTTTTTCCTAATTGTGAGTCAACATTTGATTTTGAAAATATAATTTCTGAGACTTTTCTGGTTTAAAGAGGAAAATCAGGTGTTATGTACTAAGATCAGACGGCACAAATGTGCAGGCTGATGTTTGTCTATACCTCCTGCAAAAGCAGGAATATTCCGGGATCAGTATGACAGGGGTTAAAACCCATGTTAGCCAGATTTACAGCAATACCTTGGGGTGAGATCTTTCAAAGCTGTATCAATAGCCTCTGTTGTATTATCAGATGCTTGTGGCAATTCTTTCGATGCATTTGGATTAAAGAGAGGTACTTCTTCCTCTTCTTCGTCATCTTCTGTAGGTTTCTTGGTTGTTGAGCCATCCTGTAAAACATTCAGAGCTACATTTACATCTAAGACAGTTCTCGTCTGTGACCCTTAAACCAGGGTTTTAACCCCCCAAATTCCTATTTGATGGTCAAATGACCCTCAAAATTTTCTGCAGGGCGTCAGTATAAGCCAGAGGTACTGATAAGCTGGGCAAGTTTAAATATATCAATTTCTCATTTAAACCCTATGTTGTGAGTACTCAATTGAATTGTCTTTTCGAGATCATTTTAATAACTACACACAATATAGGATTTGGGCAAGTTTTCTTGAAGTTCTTGAAGGTCAACATACACACAATTCTTCCACACCATGTATACATTTTTCCATATCTGTTTAAGCAACAAGAGGACTATGATGGTCCTAGATCACTCACCTGAGTCTCTTTGATCACTGGGAGGGACATCACAACAATTAAAAAGGTAGATGTCAGAAAGAAGATAATTTCTACATAAAACCAAGTTTCACAAAGTTGGGGCCATATTTGTGGTGTCTGGAGCTACAAGAAAATTGTCATTACAGCCCCTTTCCCCGTGATATGGCACAGATCCTTTCCATTTTCGATAAGGTTCATCTTTGAGACCTGACAATCATTCTGACCAAGTTTCATGAAAATTGGGCCATATTTGTGGCCACTAGAGTGTAAACAAGAAAATTGTCATTATGGCCCCTTTTCCCATGATATGGCATGGATCCCATTTTCAATAGGATTCATCCTCATGAACTAACAAAGATTCTGACAAAGTTTCATGACAATTGGACCATATTTGTGGCTTCTAGAGTGTAAACAAGAAAATTTGCATTTTTTCTATACTTGTATGAATTGTTCCATATTTGGATTTTCTGCGCCCTAGCAAAAAAGCTCCAACCTCAGAATTTTAGTGTTAAAACACTATTAATGCTTTTAGTGTAAATGCCTAATCATATACAAATGACATCCGGCTGTCAATCTATTACCCAATTACTCAACCACCTGACTGTGAACAAACAAGACCTGAGAGTGACACCTAAACTAAGTCACTTTACATGTGTTTAATTCACCAGAAAGCTATACTTACCAAAGAGAAACCTAACACATAGAGACAACAATGACGTAGAGTCCATGGTCAGAGGAGAGAGGTTCTTATCATTTAAAGAGTAAAAAATGCAACAAAAGAAGTGATCTTATGAATATGTAGTCAAAATTACCATGGTAAAAGACACTTACCGAGAGGTGAGCACCTAGCTCCTGAACCTATCGGCTCTGGTCTTCATGATAACTATAGGTGACCACAGTGATGTAAATACGTCTGAACTCTTGGAAGGTGCAATGCTGAATGCCAGAATCTGGGATGGTATGTCAAGGGTTCACTTTAGTAATGCAGGGGTCAGCACCATTATGAGAAGCTATTTATAGATATAGTTGGGGATTCCGGGTAAATCCTAATTCTACAACACTCCCCCCAACTTTATTGAACCTGGCGGTCCCCGTATTGAACTCGCTAACAGGTCTCAAATATTATAAAATCTGGCTTTCCCACATGTAACAGGGAGATTGTTGGTCCCAGGGTGAACCAAGCCAACCTTGCCCTCACCTTTGGAATAGATAGCTGACCATCATGTTTAAACAGTGTAACCCCCTTAAAGCATGACAGAACTCTTGGTAAACCTCTCTTCATATTGACTTTTGAGAAAGGTGGTCCTTTAAGAAATGATGATTAATATTTTCTTTCATCCTGTAAATTCTGGCTTGATTTTATGACTCCTCCAAATATGGACACATATAGAACTCATACAAAGTAGGGTTATTGGTCCATGAACACCTGGTTGCAGTTTGGTAGAAGCACACTTTTACGGAAGAATCTCTCACTGTACGCTGACTTTGTTCTTTCAAATTCAATGTTATATGTGCAGGTACACAAATTTT
This sequence comes from Fragum whitleyi, assembly GCA_948146395.1. NCBI lineage: Eukaryota > Metazoa > Mollusca > Bivalvia > Cardiida > Cardiidae > Fragum > Fragum whitleyi. The sequence goes on along the minus strand of OX411545.1, from coordinate 2,838,805 downwards.
CATTTAACACCGAGAAGCTCTCAAATGGAGTTGGGTCCTATGTTTTGATGTAAGATCCTTCTGTAAAACTGAAATAAGGGACTATTACTTTTTACTGGGGCAACACTATCTTTAAATGTTTAGGTCACATGTAGGCTAGATTATCTCCTAGCCTATAAACAGACTCGAACATCCTCTACTAGCTTGTCTTTATTGGGGGTCGGTCTGAATTTTCATTTTTCTTTATAAGCCTCCCAGTAATTTACAGGCACCATGTATAGATATTTATTTCTCTTTTGTCCCTATATCAGCACAGTTCTTATTCTTGATGGTTTTGCCTTCCTAAGTTTTATACTAACACCTTAATTCTTTTCTTTTATTTCCTTTCCTTTTTATTTCTTTTTGCATGCCTAAATATTACCTAGACTCCCTAACAAGTCTGTGGAAAGCTTGCTGGGTCGTAGGAGTATTATGGCTTTTATTTACAAAACTCTTTTAGATGTTAGTATACTATCTATTTCACTTGAAGATCATTCTCCATTTACTGTAGAAGATATTTCTTTAAGACCCATATATAAGTATGACTCTGAACTCTCTTGGAGTAGGTCAATCAATTATTTAGTCTTGCTTTTGGCCTTGCAGTCTGCCTTGAAATGACCTTCCTCACCGCATATGAAACAGCGTTTATTCTTATGAGGTGACAAGTATTCTTGTTGTACTGCTACCGTCAAAGCAGTAACGTTATCAATTAAATTGGCCACTTTTTGTTCCAAGACATCAATTCTTTGACTCATCCGAGACTCAAATTCTTCCATCCGGGTAACTCTTTGAAAGCGTTTCAACTCTTGGTTGTCGGGTTCAGAGTTTGAGGAAGTATAGGTAACTTGGTACTCGGGGTCAGATTCCTCGGGCTCACTTCTGCTTTGTCCTGTAAAGCTACCATATACAGCCCTGTTTGTATGCTGGAACCACCTGACTCTATCAATGGCTTCTTCCATGGATTTGGGCTTCTGGTTCATTGCATAAAATCCAGCCTCTTTATCCAAACAGCCTTGGCAAAATCTTGATACAACCTGCCTGTTTATTTGATCTTCTGTAAAGTCAGGGTATGCTTGTATGGCCATATTCATAATCCGGTCACTCCATTCTACTATGCTCTCTCTTGGATGTTGAATGGTAGAACCAAACTGTATTTGTACTGTCTCTGGCATTTCTCTTGTATCAAATCGCATGGCCAGTCGATTCAGGACCTCAAAGTAATCTATGTTTGGGTCTCTGTCCACTAGATGTGTATAGAATTCGCTGGCTTTTCCTTGTAAAATCCAGGACAATACATCACGTCGTTCCACAGAATTCCATTTTTCCCTGTCCGCATAGCTGGAGAATTTCATTATGAAGGCACGCCAGTCAGATCTGCCATCATAGCTTATGTCTGGAAGATTGACAGGGTATCCTTTCCATAATTATTTCTCTGTTCTTCATTTACTGGCTGGTAGTAGTTAATTGTATATGGTTCATAACTACCCCTTGGGGTGGACCAGTTTGGACACCTTACTTCATGAGTCTGGGTCCTAGAAAACGGATTACATTCTTGTTTGTGGACTGGTCCTCGCAGGCTGGGATGTTCACCCCGATGAACCTGTTGCCAGTTGTAATGCGGATAAGTTTCAAATTCCCTTTCAGATTTATGTCCACCCAGTTTGTCAAGGTGATATGACTCAAAAGCCTGGGTTGGCCTCACATTCATAGATTTAAAGTGTGATGTCAGATCCAGTCGGTCTGGAGAAAGTGACACGCGAGTCTGGTCTTTACCGTTTTTGAACACACTTGATTGTCTATTGCTGAATTCTGTTGTTACCTCTGACTTCCAGGCAGACTGACTATTATGAACAGTTTGAGAGTGTGTAGGTTTATATGGGCAGAAGTCAACACTTTTCATCGCGAGAGGTAGATTTTTAATTCCTAAGGTTGCGAATTGCTCTGGTGAGATTCTGCCGTATGAATCTCTGATTTCTAGTATTGTTTCTGCAATTTGTCTTCCAACACCTGGGATTAACTCTAGGTCGCGAGCACAACAACAGTTAATTTTCACTGGCTACATTTTGATCTTTATTGTCTATTTGTTTTTTGTTAAGTTCTTGTCAGAGATCCTACAAGTTTTTGGTAAACTGTGGTCTCATTATTTCTAAGCCAGTTGATTTCTATGAACTGAAAGGGCAATATTATGTTTCTTAAATGTTTGTCGTGTCCGAAGTCCAAGACCTAAAGACAACACGTAACTCTTGGTTAGGTGTCTTAAGAGGCTCTATGGGCTTATTCTGTAAAGAGACTCAAGAAACTCAAGGTTCTGGTCTCTGGGCTCCTTGCTCTGTAAATAGACTCGAATAACTCTAGGTAACCTGGTTATTGGTCAAAAGGCTCTGTTGCAAAGCAAGAATTTGTTTATAACCGGTAAATGGATCGATTTATGGTCAAACACCCAAAGCCAAAATTCCTAAATTGGACAAGAAAAGGTACCCATTAAAGCAGATTCAAATATCCTATTCCTTTCCTCTATCTTTTTTTTTTTTTTTTTTTTAGCTTGAAGTAAAGTTATGGAAAAAGGAAAGTAGCACTAATTATTCAAAGTTTGTTCATTATTTTCAAACAAGACAAATGGTTAGTACTGCTAGACTTGAAAGGTTGAAATTACTAGATCTAAATCACGATCACATCTGGTGTAGAGACAATATTACAGAAAATTTTCCATGTATTAATTATTTGCTTTATGATGTAAGAAGTTAGGAAGGAATCGCATAAAAAAATTTCTAAAGTCTTGATAGGATAGAAATATCAAAAAACCTCAGGCCAGTCAGCTGCAAAATGTTAAGAGTCAGTTGGGCCTTATACTTTCACTTTCTACTTTCGTTTTCTCAAACACGTTTTGCACGGGTCTATCTGACCATAAATCGATTACAAGATAATCAAGTTCGCGGATGATGGATAAGGGTTGAAGGACCAATTCAATTTACAATTGGTAAGAGAAGATGGCCAGAAATCGCCGCGATTACTAAAATAATAAGCCAAGTTTTGTTTTCTGCCGCGTGTGTAAACGTTTACGGCAGCGCCTTGAAAAACCCGCGGAAAGTATGTCTGCGCAAGTTTCTGCGACGATGCCGGAAGAAATGTTCCAATTCAAAATGGTGATTTCATCTCGATCCCAAATGGCCAAGAAAAGTAAATAAATTACAAAGTCGCTAATCTAAATTCGAAAGTCGATATAATCGTTTCCGAGTCGTAGCAAACGATAATACTCGGCTGTAAACAAAGCAGCATAAGCACAATCGAGATCAAAGCCACCGAAAATCGTCCTCGAAGAAATGAAGCGAAGTGAGATCGTATCACTTGTTCATCTGTTCGGGGAACCCCCCGTCTACGAAATCCGGAACGGTCTATTCTCTAAACGGGGGTCCGTTAAACGTTTCCAGGTCGTAGCTCTCGATCACGGTCGACCGCAGGGAATGCAAGTCAAACGAAACCGAGAGCAATTCCAGTGGAAACCTATCGAGTTGCGAGATTGTATCGCATATGACCCGAAACGAATCCTATTTCAACCCTTATCAATTCGTCACGTCGGCCATTTTCCCGCTACAAAAAATGACCAGCGCGAGGAATCGAAGAACCTGCAAAAGCATTATCAATGCATCCAGCCTCGAGGGGGCTAACTCCGACTTTTCGACGGCTGGCAACATCAAGAAAACCCTACAAATTCTCGTGGCAAAACAGTAAAGCCATCGGATTGTCTAGTCTTGGTGGGGCTAACTCCGACTTTCCAAGCACTAGCAAAACCCAGAGAGTCCACTGGATTCCCAAGTTGCTGCGATTCAGCGTCCCAAAAGCCGACAACGCCAATGTAGTCAAAATTACCATGGTAAAAGACACTTACTGAGAGGTGAGCACCTAGCTCCTGAACCTATCGGCTCTGGTCTTCATGATAACTATAGGTGACCACAGTGATGTATATACGTCTGAACTCTTGGAAGGTGCAATGCTGAATGCCAGAATCTGGGATGGTATGTCAAGGGTTCACATTTAGTAATGCAGGGGTCAGCACCATTATGAGAAGCTATTTATAGATATAGTTGGGGATTCCGGGTAAATCCTAATTCTACAACAAATACAAGTCATTTGCATTTATGATGTTGACCAGTTTTTAAAACAAACATGATGTTTTTCAAGGTGATGTGCTGGTGGGAATCTAAAGTTGCATTTAGCCACCAATGTTTGTGAATGTTGACACAAGATCAGTGATTAATCTAGAAATTTCACCCTATGAGTCCTGGGACCCCTCAATTCTAAAACAATGAGTCCTAGGGCAAAAACTATGAGTCCCAGGGCGAAATCAATGGGTCCCAGAATAAATCAATGGGACCTAAGTTTAATCCTAAATACAAAATAAAAAAAACTCATAAAATTAATTTCTAACTAAAAAATGCAAAAAGGTCTTTAGTTGCCTTGCACAAGAGTCAAGTTTTTAATAGTTAATGATTTTAGGCCCTTGTAGTTGTTTTAACTTAACTTTTCTTAAATACAAGTACCAACAACTGAAACAGGGGAAAGACTAGATTGTTAATACACAGTGTTAACAATTAAATTTTTGAAATAGGCAGTATTGTTTTCTGTGAATTAAACATCATAATTAATTTATAACTAGGTGATCAGATTATATCTGACAATATGTTTCATCAATGATTTGGATGCATATTATTTAGATCATTAAACTTATTCAGGTCTTTCACACGTAAATGACACTCAAACACTGATTGACAAACTTCGAGACCGGTGTTGAGTTGACAGTTCATTTGCACTCGACGAAAAAAACTTGAGGTCAAAAGGACGCAAGAGAAAAGCTATCCAATATGTTTTAAGGAAAATTTCTCAAGATTTGTGCCTTTAGACTAAAATTTACTCGTCAAAAGCGAGCCAAGAGACTGTGGAGAGTTTGTTTACATACGGGGAATCGATAAACAACCAAGCCGACGTAATCAATATAACGGCGATTGTGATTCGATAAGGGTGAATGCATTTAATGTATAAGCCAATCATATGACTTGTTACATCTTGAAGGAAACGGTGTCCATTTTAAGCATATACCGTAAAAATAGTATATTCGGTTTCCCGATGTTTACCGGCGTGATTTTTTACGACCGGACTTTCTCCGCCCCGACAACCAAGTGAATTTTTATGGGTCCCAAGGGACGCACATTTGTCAAATGATTGCGTCCTATCAAAAAACAATGCGTACAGGACGCGGGACGCAGAGCTAGATTAATCCCTGCAAGATTAAACTTGCCACATCATGTCAAGAGAGTGTATACGGTGCAAAACCCAATTCCAGGTTTATATGCTAAATTTAAACTTTAAATATTTTATACATATCGGCTGTATAATAGTGAAAACAAGTAAAAAAAACTGCTCTAAATATAGAAACACTTGCAGTATTGACAGAATTTGACAGGTTCCCTTACCCCACCCACTTTCGTTTTGGTGGCAGGTTTCGTTTCAAAGCGACCCTTCCAATATTTGAAGTCTTAAAGGACAAAACCAACCTTTGGTTCCGTATCAGATCTCTCACCAACATACCTCTGGCGTACCTCAGACATTAGAATTTACTTTAATTTGTCCAGATTAGTCAATGTTTATGTTGATGAGATGAAAACTTTGGATTCCTCGTACTTTCTCGGACGATTTGTGAAAGTGCGAGAGTAAACAAACTCGAGGAAAAAATGGCCACCTCAGGACTTACCTGTGTTGTTAGGCAAGGTTTAAGCAAGTTAGTGCAGCCGAGTAATTCAGGAATACTTTTGAAAAGATCGCAGGTGAGTTAAGATGATGTTTACCATAACGTACTAAGATACTCAACAGTTCTGATAAACACATAAAAATTCGTAAAGGCAAAAATTACTGCGAAATTTAGGCCTACCTTACGTTCAACAATGTAGCTCCATCTCCTCTCAATTAAGGGTGAATTGATATTCTAATACAGTATTAGGAAATGAAACAGTGAATGACTGAATTAATAACATTTTTATGCTCATTATACATTTAGAATGCTCCAACAATATTTTTACCTTAGAATATTGTAAATTTTATATTTCCAAAAGTTTTTGTAAGCTTCATACTTCCATGAAAACTTTAAATGAAAAAAAAAAATAAATATCTTCATTAATTATTTATAATTATCTGGCATGCAGATATAGGATTTTTTTAAAGAGAGTTCCAATATGCAAAGGGGGGGGGGTCATTTTCTTAATGTCAGTTCATATTTGCCTGGCAAATTGTCGTATACATGTATGAAGTATCATATTCGAATGCAGGTAAAAATGCCAGAGGTAAAAATGCCATAGGCAAAAATGTCAGGGGTAAAAATGCCATAGGTAATAATGCCAGAGTAAATATGGTAAAAATGTCATAGGTAATAATGCCATAGGTAAAAATGCCAGACTATATGGAAACTTTATGATGATATAACAATAGGAATATATTTTTTTTATTCTATGAAAACCTAATTAATTTCTTAAGTTATCATAAAGACAATATTAAGAAAAAATGAATATTTTCATTTATGTAATAGAATAATTGGAAAGAAAAATATATAATATTATCTGTCAAATGAAAATTAAGTAAGTTATATTTCACGATCTTAATCAGTACCGTATTTCATTTGAATTTCTACTTTAAAGAATACAACTAATTTTTTTTAGTATACATTGGGTATATGATGAAGATTCTGGAAATTGTTTCAAAAAATGTGTCAGATTTACCAAAATATTACTAAGAAAAGTGTGAAATATCACACTAATGTGTTAAATTTACCTTTAACAGTATCCTGCCTTATTCACACATTATACTTTAGTAAATTAATAATTAAGCTATATTATATATGTGAATAAATAAATATTAAGGCATAGTTCATTTCTGCTATTTCTAATAATTAATTTATTTATTTTTAGGTTAATGTTCATATATACACAAACTTTGTCATTTATTTACGAGCCATTAATTTGTATACCCTTTTGCTTAATTCATTATCAAAGTCTTAAAAAAAAGATTAAAAAAAAAAATGAAATTGAACAGTTAATTAAAGGGTTATTGTAATAATTCCTTTTGTGCATGAAAATAAAAATATTTTTCTATTTTCTAAAGTCTATAAATAAAAGATATAATATACCTCTGGCATTTTTACCTATGGCATTATTACCTATGACATTTTTACCATATTTACTCTGGCATTATTACCTATGGCATTTTTACCTCTGACATTTTTACCTATGGCATTTTTACCTATGGCATTTTTACCGCACACCTCATATTCACCAGATATTGTCCTTAGGTGAAATGCGCCAAAAATTCATATATTGGAATAAAGGTGTCAGCAAGTCTGTTTTCAAGTAATAAATTCATTACACTTATGACAATTTTTTTCTCCTTTTGCCATAGTTTCAATCCATTCTGCATTTTCTTCAATTTATCAAAATGTAGAATCTTTAAGTAATTATGTTATCTTCAGGTACATGATTTGATATATATAAATCAATGACAGATCCAGGATATCTGTGAAGAGGCAGGGGTGTGGAAATACGAGTTTTCTCCACTTGTCCCTGGACAAGTAAAAGCTGATTTTCTACTCGTCCAGGATCAAAATGAAACTGTCCGCTAAAGAGTAAATAGAAAAATTTGAAAAAAACATTGCCTTTTGATGAAGAAAATGCTGGTATCCAGCATTTTCTTCATTAAAAACAATGTTTTCTACCCTATGATATGAACATTAGGATGATTTCTCTCTTAATTCTTTTAAGTAACATTCCAAGATTTGCCCTGGTATTTACTTGTCCTTGGACAAGTGGCTTAGAAAAATTTACTTGTCCTCAAGTACAAAAGCCCAAGTTGGACAAGTCAGGCATGGAAATTCCACACCCCTGAGAGGGGTTCAAACAATAAATTGTGACATTTTCTTTTTGATGCAAGTTTTTCAAATGTAAGACTTTCAAATAAGAAGCCAGGACTGGCACAACTATTTGATATAAGTGTGTATGTAGAAGCCTCTTGAATTCAACTTCAGAAAAGAATAATTTCAACAGTCTTCAATTATTATCTCAGGGATGTGGAAATATGAGTTTTCCCCACTTGTCCCTGGACAAGTAAAAGCGGATTTTCTACTCGTCCAGGATCAAAATGAACTTGTCCACTAAAGAGTAAATAGAAAAATTTGAAAAAAAACACATTGCCTTTTGATGAAGAAAATGCTGGTATCCAGCATTTTCTTCATAAAAAACAATGTTTTCAACCCTATGATATGAACATTAGGATGATTTCTCTCTTAATTCTTTTAAGTAACATTCCAAGATTTGCCCTGGTATTTACTTGTCCTTGGACAAGTGGCTTAGAAAAATTTACTTGTCCTCAAGTACAAAAGCCCAAGTCGGACAAGTCGGGCATGGGAATTCCACACCCCTGAGAGGGGTTCAAACAATAAATTGTGACGTTTTCTTTTTATGCCCCCGATAGGGAGGCATCATAAATTTGACTTGTCCGTCCGTCCGTCTGTCCGTCCGTCTGTCCGTCCGTCTGTCCGTCCGTCCGTCCGTCATTCCGTCCAAAAACTTCAACATTGGCCATAACTTCCTTATTACTATCAAAGCGGTGTCGGGGGCATTGTCATCTTACAGTGACAGCTCTTGTTGATGCAAGTTTTTTGCAATGTAAGACTTTCAAATAATAAGAAGCCAGGACTGGCAAAACTATTTGATATAAGTGTGTATGTAGGAGCCTCTTGAATTCAACTTCAGAAAAGAATAATTTCAACAGTCTTCAATTATTTTCTGAAATTTATGTACAAAGGTAAATATTTATCCAACACCAGGTGTAGCTAATCCAGCAAATATTTCAAATTTTGCACAAAAACTCGAGCTAAACATTAGCTAAAATGAAAATGTCTACATTTAAAGCAGGGATTCATAAAACCTTAATAGAGGACCCTTATTAGTCTTTGGAACGCTGTTTTCTGTTGATTCCTCTCAAGGAGGTTGTTTACTACTATTTCCAAATTTAGATTGAATTTCTTCAAAACAATGAAATAAATAAGCCTCAGAGGGTTGGGGGTGGGGCGTGTTGCACGACCCCTTCCCATCCCCTTTGGATCAGTACTCAGAGCCTCAAAAGGTTCTCTAAATCTTTTCATGTCAAGTCACAATTACATTCAGAAATGAGTGTAACATGATCATACTCTAGGGAAATCTATAAAAAACGTTCTAGTAATTTACAGTAATGTGTAAAACCTTATGTCCTTTTTTATTAAGTGAAATGGTGTTTTACCATGAAAAGTAGTTTTGTCTCAGTGGAACACTAGGACTTGAAATTAATTCTCTTTTGAACTATGAATTAGCAATTAGTTACTACATCTAGAGGGAGTATTTTGGATTTCACATTGAAATTTTTCACTAGTCCCTGCTGAAACCCAACTTTGCGGGTACTCATTGGAATTGTCTCTTCAAGAAAATTCAAATGAGTACCCACAGCATAGGGTTTCATTTGGAAATAAAGATTTAAGACTTGAGTCTATCCCCCCTTATCTGTACTGAGATCTAACAAAACCAAATATGCTGCCTTTTTAGATAACGTCATTATTATATTATTATTATTGTAACGAACCAAGCAACTAGACAGACGTGATCCATTTAGAGAAAAGGATCCTCAACCCTAAATGGGTCGACTCTGTCTATATAGCCTTCAATTAGCCAATTAACCAAGGGCAGGTCCCTCTCATTTGCATATCCAATGCAACTTACCTCCCTTTAAACTGTTACATTATTAATTACCTTTTGGAAGAACTTTTATTGTTCTTTGATCTTAATTCTGAGAAGCAAACCTTTTCTAGGAAGCACTTATAACATCAGATCAAAATGAGTAAAAGTATGGAATGCAGAAGCAGAACTATGTTAATACAAAACTGTGTTGACTTTTTTTATTCAGTTACTAAACAATTGATGTTTGCACCTAAACCTGGGACTGCACCATGTTCCATCACTAATGAATTTTCACTCTGTTTGTTTGATGTTAGATGAGGGAAATTGCAAGTTTTTTTGTGGAAAAATCTCTGACTGAGTGAATCAGGATATAAAGAGAAAGATCCTTCCTGTTGTACTTAGAGAATACAGTACATACTGCAGTTAACTCTTCAAGCTCTTGGCCATAATGGTTAACCCTGACTTGCTGAACCCTGAATATTCCTAATTTGACAGGAGGTATAGACAAAGATCAGCCTGTAGCCAATATCATGCTCACCCCATGTTGGCGTTCTTCTGCCAAAGGCTGGTTTAAAGCTATTCATTTTGTATTGATTGGGAAACAAGTTCTTACAATAAATTTAGATTTATCTCTCTTTAATCTTCTCCCTGAAAAATTCACCAGTTGTTGAATATGTGGGCCATTGAAAGAACCAAGCCATTTTCAGAAATTGAACACAGGATCTTTTGGTTGATCTCCTAGCCCTACCCTTGCGTCACTATTGTTTCTCTATAATGTTATTGACTATTTTTTAAAGCTCTTTTCTGGAGTGGCAAAGTAATAATCTATTTAGATAAAAATTTTAATACACAAATTGAGTGTCCTTGAGATTACAGATCTGCTACATCAGTACATATTCAGAAAACTATGAATAGTCATCTTCTTCAAAGCTCTACATAATTTTCTCTTGTTAACTGATGCCTAGAATAGGTAAGTCTGTGGCAAATTTTTCTGAAATTACCCACAGTTTATGTGTGACCTCTTTGAATATGTAGAGAAAGTGCTTCAGATATGCGGGGCAAATTGGACTTGATATTCATATATGGACGAGAAGCATTCTTATTTGAGTCTGAAACAGAATATACCGGTATGTTCTGTTCTGTTGATCAAAATATTTAAATAATTCTGCCATAGATCCACAATTCAAGTGTCTTGTCAGTATTCATTGATATAGCCTCAGCAAGATGGTTCAAATGAGTGTCCTCAAAATAGAGATAAGTTGCTAAATAATGAATTTGAAATATTATTATACCATATTATCTAGAAAAATAGTATGACACTGAGACACTCGCCCTTTCTGACATCATCAAAATGGGGTCCAAAGGACGCAAACATTGGGATCTTAGGGTTCCTTTATTAATTTTTCAGAGTCCCTGTTTTAGTTATAGACTATTTCTTTAAGGCTATAATCTAGTATTTTGTAGATTTAGAGCAATGTCTTGGTCAAAGGTAAAGAAATTGATAGAAGTTTATTAATATTAAGGGTTGCTAACACCTCAGGAAAGAATTGAAGAATGCTTAGAGTAGTCTTCAATTCTTTTCTGAAGTTTAGCCCCATAGAGTCTTAAGGACTCTTCCGACGGCGGCACTCATTCTTTCCGACTATTTGTCTCTCACCAATGGGTTGATAATCGTAGACCTATGTGAGATAGCGGCTGGAGGCTAGGAAAGAATGTGGTGGTTGTACTGGTGAGAGAAATACCAGGGATCCATTGATAGGTGCTCCAGCCGCCGCGATATAACTGAAATAATGTTGAAAGCGGCGTTAAACTCCATTCAATCAATCAATCTTAAGGACTCATATTACATAGTTTTGAGAGTCTTGGCTACATATTTTGGTTCTCAGATATGTAAAACCTGTGTCTATTAAAACCCTGTGTCTGTGACAACCCTGCGAATATTTACGAAAGTGGTGTAAAACCCCTTAGTAAAACAAACAACATGTTGTATTTGATAAATTGCTTTTTATTCAACTGTATGGATATAGTGTACAGACCTAAAGTTTACATTATATATAGGTAAAATTTTCCGTTTGCTTCATTGACTTTCAAAGGATCATATGAAAGTGCATTTCAAAACTTGATTTCTTATAAATTATCATCTCCTTTACTTTAGATACAGTGTAATACTATTCTTACTCCAGCTGGTGAAATATGACTGAAATAGAGTGAAAGTGGTATTAAGCCCAATCAAAGAGCTCCAGATAGAGGGGGTATTTTGGTTTTCAAATTGAAATATTTCATTATTCATAACTTAAACCGTATTTTGTTGGTACTCATTTGAAACGTCTCTTTGAGACGATTCAAATGAGTGCCCACAAAATAGGGTAACCGGTTTCATTTGGAATTAAAAATTTTAGACTGGCTTATCCCCTGTTATCTCTACCCCTGCCAACAGAAAGACAGGTAGATAGACAGACACACAGACAATTTATTTCTGTATCATTTTGTTATCGGTCATTCATTCAATGCATTTCACCACACGTTCAGCATTCTGATAATGGCAACATAATGCTAAAACAGAGCTAAAACAGAGCTACAGATAAAGGAGGAAATTTTGGTTTTTATATCAAAGTGTTTAATATCTGACTATTATAATGCATAATCCTAGCAGAAAACAGTTGTAACTGTCTAGTAAATAGGTAATTACAACTTGTTGTATTGAATTAAGATAACTCAGGAAATTAAGACAAGTGAGAAGTGTTTTTAGGCTTTGTAATGGCTTCTTAAACATGCAAATTGATGTTAGGATGGAGGCAGTGAGAGCCTCAAGTGTAATGAAGTATTATTAACATTTTTCTGATATTGATTCACTTCAATGAGACGGAATGATAGCAAACTGTTAATGTGAAAAAATTAAAAAAAAAAAAAAAAAAAACAAGTAAGAATATTACAAGAAATTTCAATTAATGGCCATACTTATTGTTTAAAAAGATGTCAATCCCCGACAAAACAACCCCGGAAATCTCTCTTTCCCATCCCCCTTCCCCCCTCCTCCCCCCCCCCAAAAAAAAGAGAGAAAAATAAAAAAAAAATTACAACAATTTAACAAAAACAAAAAAACACAAACAAACAATCAAACAAAAACAATCACAAAAGAAGCAGGGATTGCAAAAATTTATCAAATCTATTTCAACTTGATATCCTCAAAGATGTCTTGATATCCTTAAAGATGATCTTATATATACTCTTTCCTTGACAAAAAAAAAAAGCTTGAAATTCAATTTCTTGGTCCTTAAATCTTTCAAAGAAAAGACAGAAAATTCTTCTATTAAAAAAACAGACGAAGATGAGAATGTTCTTCCGAGAAAGAAATAAAATTCCTGAGGCCCTAACAAGTGTGTTGCATCAATCAGTAGATATGTATTATATAGGTAATGCCTTCTGTCTGGCAGAAATCCCAATAGATTACCTAGTCTGTGGCCACTGCTATAACCCCTTATTCATCTTTGGATTAAATAACTCTTTCCCATACTGGATGCACAATGTCTCTATTAGCTGCTGCTGAAAAACCTAAAATACATGTATTCCTGATTTTCACAAAGTGAAGACAAAGATCAACCTTCAGTATACACCTACTGATTGTCTGTTAAAAGTAAGAGTTGTAAATATAATAATTATTGAAGAAAAAAAAAAAAAAATACAGAAAAAGTTGGGATTTTTTGTCAACATTATTTTTGCAAGATTCCTTTTTTTATTGCCAATCTTATGTCAGCTTCACATTTAGCAATAATGGTGATCCCCAGAAGTATAATAGAAATAATAAAGAAAAAAGAAACATATGGCATATAAAAAAAATGTTTTAATTATATAACTGTACTCATCCTAGAATATACAAAGTTAAGGTAGGGGACCCGTAGTAGTTCTGCAATATTGCGGAAAATATGATCTTTTAAAATGTTGACAGAGGTTTCCTAATGAAAATCATTAGGAAACATCAGTTAACACTTTAAAGTTCATTACTTTTGAGACATTGCAAATCTATTACAGGTCCACTACCTTAAACAGAGAAAGAGTTTGATTCTCAATACATGCATATCTCTCTTACATCACATTAGAATGGCTTGGTGCTAATAGTTGTGAGCTAGTAATTTAAGTTACTTTACTGTGATTTTAGGGTTTTACAAAGCTTTAAGCACTCAGGTTTACAAGTGGTCATACTATTAATGTAACTTTAGGTTGGATATGGTCAATTGATGTCCTAGACCCCTAGTTGTCTGTTGCAAGAATCAGCAGGGCTTTTAGCAGTAGTAACTAAAAGAGGAAATATTTGGGGGGGGGGAACTAAAAACAATTTTTAGTTTCATCCATCTGTCCATTGAAAAGCAGCATGGGGAAAAGTAGAATTGGTTGTACATTTTGTATTATTAATTTTGGATTTTTAAGTGCATTATATTTAATAGGCATGCTAGCTCGATATAAAATATTTAGCTGAAATCTAATGGAAAGAATGATAAAATTAAGATTAAGGACAGTTTGACATGAATTTTAAACCCTTTTGATAACAATTAATTTTTAAACCCAAGGGAAGTAACTGTTATAGTTTATTTGCCTAATTGACCAAATATTTGTATAGTGTCAGCTATTTATCCTTCACCACATTTTGACCTCAGATTAACCATTTATCTTTACAAAATTGTACACCAGGATCAATTTTGTACATCCTGTTAGAACTTAACTTATAAATATTCTTTAAACATTAAAATTTATGGCTAAGAATGTTGTTAAACTTAAAATCACTTGCTCTCAAAATTGAAATGAATTTTGTATTGATTACAAATTTTTATTTTTGTATTTTTTTTTTACAGATCTATGCAATTAGACATTCCAATTATTACAGAATGAAACCAAATTAACTTCCTGAAATTGTTATCTAGACGGTCTTATTATAATTATTGTCTATTTACCATTAGAAATATTTAACAGTTGGTTATATGAATCTCAGGTGAGTGATCTCTGACTCCCTTGGTCCTCTTGTTTTTAAATAGATCCATGATCATAATGTTGCTTGTAAGTCTACACAGATTTTAGCTAGATAGTCTTATTTTGAATATTGTTAATTTGTCATTAGAAATATCTAGTAGTAGGTTTTTCCGATGTCTCAGCACGAAACAGTTGTAACTGCCTATTAACATTATAGGCAGTTACAACTGTTTTGCACTGAGCAATCAATTTATTCAATTTTAAACTCAGGTCAGTAATCTTTGACTTTATTGGTCATCATGTTTTAAAGTGAAAATTAGCTCCACATCAATTATGTTGCTTGTCAGTCTGCACAGACTGTAGCCTTTTACAAGACAATTTATTTGCTAAAGTATTTGCTATGAAGTATTACTTCACGTAATTCATATAATGATATAACTTTTCCTAAAGTTTACTGTCAATTGATCTATATCAAAATCTGTTTTCTAAAGAAATCATGAGCTTGTCCATGTTTAAATTTAAACTTGCAGAAGTAAAGAATGTTGATCTCCGAAAATGCAGAAAGTGTGACAGAGCTATTATTTCTTGGCATCCAATTAACATATTATCAATGTGTCAAACTGTATCCTGATAGGAAATTATTTCTGTATTGTGCACTTAATTGTGAAATAAGAAAAATATCTACTATATTTCTCCTAATAAATGCTCCCGGGAGCTTAACATAACATGGTCAGGGAGCTTTTATTTAGTATACATTTTCTGATTTTAAAAAAATCATTAACCCTAATTTCATTCTAAATTAAAAACCATGGCAAAATAATATATTAATCAAAGTGCTGAAAGCTCTGTATTTCCTAATTGTGAGTCAGCAATTGATTTTTAAAATATAATTTATGAAACTTTTTTGGTTTGTAAAGGAAGATCAGGTTGTATGGACTAAGATCAGACTGCACATATGTGCAGGCTAATGTTTGTCCATACCACCTGCCAAAGCAGGAATTTTCCGGGATCAGCATGACAAGGGTTAAAATTGATGTCTTTTAGTCTTTAAGTCTTTTATAATCATAGACCTATGTGGAATAGCAGCTGGAGGCTAGTTAAAGATGTTTTGGTAGTACTGGTGTTAGAAATACCGGGAATACATCTTTAGGTTCTCCAGAAGCCACAGTATAACTGAAAGATTGTTATTTAAAAGCAGTCAAAAACCCTGTAAAATAAACAAGCTCCTGTTTGTGCAGCCAGCATTTATTCTTGTATGTGGCATTCAAAGCTGATCATTCTTTGTGCCTTTCACACAGTCATGAGTGATTGTTGGTTTTGACAATTAAAGGTTCAAATGAGACAACTTACAAGAATAACTAATATAGAAGCATTCTAAATATTAAAATGACATATCATCCCTGAAGCCATGCTCAAAAACCCAATAGAAATAGTTCTTTGAACACAGGCATATCTGTGGTACTGGGGATTGAAATATTCATCAGTAGGAATATTTATTTAGGTCATGCCAGATCCATTAGAGCAATTAACATTGTGTTATGACAGTCATTAAAGTTGTATGCTAAGCTAAGCTAAAATGGACCTGAGACTACTGTTTGATATACAAAATTATTTGATTTGGAGAAAAGATGCAGGTCTTCAAGTAAGATGGAAGATACAGCCCTATATTCAGGTTGAAAACGTTAGTAAAGTGCTTTCAAAATGATACCTTGCTTTGCACGTATGTGTACGTGCAAAGCGGGGTATCATCTCAAAGCGCTCGCAAATCGCTTAAACATCCTGAACACAGGGCTGTGTTTTCTGACCCAGCACATGAATGATGGTATACCATGTACTATTGTTATGCAGTTTATTTGTATAACATCCAGGTTATCTGACAGTAAATGCTGTTTACCTACACAAGCATCTGTTTGATTCTCTCAGTTAACACCTGTTAGAACACATAATTGTCAGAAATATTCTCATTGAAGATCAGACTAAACATTATTGCTTGCAGAGGATTTGTGGAAAATACAGACATAGATCACAGGGTATAACGTGCCACGCCGACACCAGAAGGTTCATGGACACCTGATCGATTTTTTCGATACTGATCTAACGGTGGGGCAAGTTTTTGACTGATTTGTAAACCAAAATAATCATTTTCATTTCAATTTTTAGTATCACTATCGAGATAAATGGTTCTTCTTTTAGGAAATAAAAGGGGAGGGTAAAAACTTAGCAAAATGAGCGAGTTCTAGCCCTAGGAGTGAGTGACTTTGCTCGATTTTTAGGTTTGTCATTAAGTTTTTGTCAAACAACCTGACTATTCTTCATTGTTTGAGTTTGTCTAAGAGCATTTATGTATCCTCTACACACATTCCAAATTTCTCGGCAAAAGAGCCACATAAAGCGAAAATATTCGTACTTTTATTGGCCTGGGTAGCGAAAAATATGATAACTAGACACCCCCTTAATTTTTTTCGATTGGAAATCGACACCAGAATTTGTGATAGGGGGTGTCTAGTTTTCATATTTTCCTCTACCCAGGCCAATAAAAGTACGAATATCTTCGCTTTATCATTATGTGGATCTTTCGCCGAGAAATTTGGTACGCGTGAAGAGGACACATAAATGCTCTTAGACAATCACAAGAAATTAAGAATAGTCAGGTTGTTTGACAAAAAATTAATTACAAACCTAAAAAACAAGCAAAGTCACTCACTACTAGGGCTAGAACTCGCTCATTTGGCTTAGTTTTTACACTCTACTTTTATTTCCTCAAAGAAGAACCATTTATATCGACAGTGATACTAAAAATTGAAATGAAAATGATTATTTCGGTTTTTAAATCAGTCAAAAAGTTGCTCCACCGTTAGTTCCGTATCGAAAAAATCGATCAGGTGTCCACGAACCTTCTGGTGTCGGCGTGGCACGTTATACCCTGTGTAGATGCAACTGATTTATTAAGTACTAAGTACAACATAAAAGTATTACAGGTCAGTTCACATCCCTAGTGAAGCTAGGCTTATTTATGCCATCCACAATTTGTTAAAAGCTCTTGTCACCTGACATTCAACATATTGTGAGAGTTTGGTAATATTCTGCTGTACACATCCCTCTTGTTCTATTTCATTTGCCAAGCATTTCTGTTTTCTGTTGAAGAAATTTGAAAATTCTAACTTGGTTTATAGCAGGATTTTCTCAGCAGGTTTTATTGTGGTGAAAGTTTCTGTATAAATCGTCTGGAAAGATGCAGTATGTCTGTACAAGATTAATGACCCAATTAAAGCTTTGTTTTCCTCGCTTTTATCACCCACAGACCTTTTGGCTGGAAATTTGTGCTTTCTATGGAAGCTCAATTGGAAATATCCAATATTAAGAAAGCTTGGACTGAATGTTCAGGGGAAAAAGCTTATGCAAGGCCCAGTTGCCCATTTTAGGTTTGGTCCTTGGACAGTTCTAGAGAATCCTTCTATACCTCCAATATTAAATATTGAATTGTTTGCAGTAACTCGTCCCCCCTAGGTTAAAATGGTCAGTCTTTCTATACGCCAGTCGGAGAAAGACATGACATATTATGAGTTTACCCATGGAGTCAGGTGACCAGCATATGGCGGGTCACGGCAGCATCCACTACTTTGTCTGATGGTGTATACCTCGGTCCCCTTAGGTCTGTTTGACTTGAAACTTGGCAGTTATGTTCCTCTTGTGATTATGGAGTGCAGTGTGCAAGAATCTCAACTCTTCCTAGATTTGTGATGTCATCTGAATGTCAACAACAAAGTTACTTCTTTCGATAGTTATTGTCTTTAATGTCTAACAGTGAGCTGTTATGTTGGATGACCTAATTCTCTCAGTGTGTGACATTTTCAACAGTATTTCACATGTTCATGAAGCTGGCTCTGAATAAAGCAAAATTAACAGATCAGACAGCACTTATACTGTCCTGTTACAAGTAGCTTTATATTCCATTCAAAGAAACAATCTATTGGACACAGCCACAAATTTTCCTAGATTATTAGTAGATTTTTGTTAAGCAATATTGTGTGTGTAAGTTGTAAATGAAGAAATATGTGAATAGGGTTTAAAGGGAAACAGACTTTGTACAACTGAGGCACAAAAATAAGTAGCCAGGACCCTTAAAACTATGTGAGGGGAGTCCCATAGACTCTCTTGGGCTCATCTTCAGAAAAGAAGTGAAGACCACTTCAAACTGCGTTCTTCAATTCTTTCCTGAAGTTGAGCCCTAAATATTAATATACTTCAATCAATTTCTTGACCTATAACCAGGGAATTATAAGCTCTAAATCTACAAAAAGCAATATAATTATCCTAAAAAGAATGGTCCTTATCTCAAGCAAGGACTCCCAAAATTTAAGAAAAGGACCACGAACATCCCAATAGTTGAGTTCTATTTTGTTGATGTCCAACTACAACCCCGGTGAATATCAATGTAAACTCACAACATTATATGAAAAGGCTGATTGTTAATTACTGTTCCAGCCTTCTGAATGCTACTGTAAATTGGTGCATTACTGCTAGAACATGTTTGTTAGATAATCAATGATGTTTATATTATCAGCTAGCAGAATCACTTAAATAGAAACACCTTTCATGCATTATCTATGATCCCACAGCAGTTGTTTTCTCTTGTAAATAATGAATTAATGGTTAGTTATTTTCAGCTTTTAACTTCATTGCTTATTGAGAGCTTTGTATCCTACCTGTTATGTGTGCATAAAAAAAGATGTATTTTGAATTTTAGATTGAAATATATCAATTATACTAATTATAAGAAGCCTATGTTGTTGGTACTCATTTGATTTTTCACTCACAACAATGTTTTTTTGTTGACACAATGGACTCTCAATCTAGCGTTTTGAGTGCCTGGGTCGGCCAACATTTTTTTTGACATTTGACAAAAGTCATCTTCTATCAAAGAGTAAATAATATAAGTATAAATTGGATAGGCAACTGGTGGTTCAAAAAGTGGTTGCACTGGTTTGAGAATCAACAGGAAGCCGTAGGTAGCTGCACCAGCAGTAATAATAAAACTGCAGTTCTGTTGAATGTCATGTTAAGTCCTATTCTGAGGTAATATGTGACTTGTCACGTGAAAAGGGACCATCTGGGAACTCTGTAAAGTAAATATTTGAAAAGGAGATTTAGGGTCCAGCATTGGTAAAATTGAGGTCGATCACATTTGAAAAATTCTTTCACAGAAATGTAGATTGATCTTTCTAGATTCAGAAAATTAGCAAAGTGCAAAAAGTTTCAAACCTAGTCAGACTGACTAGGGTCGACATTTTACGCACTATCCAGATGGTCCCTGTTCGCATGATGGGTAACATAAGTAAATTGCATTCCGGCCAGTGGTGGTAGAGTCACGACATTCAAAGTGTGTTTGTGTATTGAAAGTTTTTAAGCTTGGCAGAATGCATGGTGAAAAGGGGGTAAAGAGATTGCTTTCGACAAAAGATGCAGTCAATCTTGCTAAAGCAATCACCTCTATTAATTGACCACTTTCTTTAAGCAACCACTATCAAAAGTAATTCCCAATTAATAGCAAATTCTTTTTTTAGAAGGAAAATATATAAATTCTAAACTTCATTTGTATTTAATACTATGTTTTTGTAACTCATAAGAATCATCCCTATAAGACAATTCTAATGAATTCAAACAATACAGTAGTCAATGAAAATTGTGTGATGGCTAATATAATTATGTAATCAATGTCATTGTATTAGCTCAGGTGTTTTCAAAGAAAATTCAAGGTATTGAAATCACCTTGGCGTTACTAGCTTTGTCGTTGATGTTCGCAGTGGTGTTAGCGTGACAAACTTTAACCTTGGTCATATCTCTCTTGTTATAGAAGATATCTTCATGAAACTCCGCATATGTGTTCACTATCACGAGAGCTACTCAGGCTATCAAGGGGAATAACTCTGGAAGCATTTTTGTAAAAGTTATACCCCTTTATTGACTTAGAATTTTTGCATTTTCCAGCCCCCGCAGCTGAGCATTGCACCCATGGGCGGTGCTCTTGTTTTTATTGTCCTGTGAAGTGTATTAAGCGACCATTAGCTTTAGCAGTACCACTATTTGACGGGCCCTTGCATCTTCGCTCTGTACAAGTTTTACTTAATTTATAATCAACTTATTTGACGTTTTAGGCCATCTCAATCAAATGAAGCCTCAGCTAATCAGATCATGTGTCTACCTAATCAGAATGAAGACTTAAAATGGCAAAGTATGTGCTTATGTTACTTTGTAAGCCCTTTACAGGTTTACATTTACATGTTTAAAGCTTGGCAGAGAATTTAACTGTATGCTAAAGAAAATGGTGTCAATGTAAAATTCAGTCAGAATAATTATTTTTATTAAACACTAAAACATAAGAATAAGGTGTTACAGGAGCAATCCCTGCAGTTTGAATATAAATTAATCAAGAAACAATTACCATTCTGCTGAGTCTGACATAAAGTATTTTTGCACAAGTCAGCAGGACTTAATTGCTGGCTTTAATTTCTAAGTATGAGCAGGTCCTAATAACTTAGGCCTCAGAGAAAGGGTATTGATTCTTAAAGAAGATATCAAAATGAAATACAATTATGAGTTATTATATGATATTATAAGAAAAGTAAAATATTCAAAGGATAACAGCATAGTGAAAGGATTAATTGTTTGTTACAAGTAATTTCTTCTTCATCAACAATATTTTCCTTTTGGGTAGTGAAAATGTGAGTATAATGCAGGATTTAAAGGGTCGCAGGTTTTGTGCATCTGAGACACAAAAATAAGTAGCCAGTACCCTCAAAACTATGTGATGTGAGTCCCATAGACCCTTTTGGGATCAACTTCAGAATTGAAGTGAAGACTGCTTTAAACAGTCTTCAATTCTTTCCTGAAGTTGAGCCCCAAATCTTAATATAGTTCTATCAAATTCTTTACCATGAACAAGGAATAACTATAAATCTACAAAATACAAGATAAAAGGGTAAAAGAAATAGTCTATTCCTAAGCAGGGACTCCCAAAATTTAAGAAAAGATCCCTAAGAACCCAATGATTGAGTCCTTTGGACTCTATTTGGTTGATGTCAGGTTCAAACCCTGAGAATGTGTATGTGAAAAAGCAAATTATTCATTTTTCTGCAATGTTTAGAAATCAAGTTGAACAATCACTACAGGCCTAGCAGACCTGAAACATGGAAGCTTTAAACTGCAGCTTCCATAAAATTCACAGACCTTGGACCCAATATTGCATGCGGGTATATAATCACCTCATTTCCTCTGCAATGGATTGCGTACTTTATGTTCAATTGCATAGCTAATTTCTACAATGCAATTGGCACCCATAGATATAAAACTTATCCGAAGTTTTTATCTTTATAACCATTTTTTTTTTGAAGAAATTCAGAATGGGATGTTGGGATTCTCTGTATCTGGGCATGTCATACATTATAAAGATTTGATCATAAAAAGAATAATGGTATATAGACATGATGATCAAGGATAGGGTTAATTATAAGGTGATTGTTAGTTTCTTCTGTCTGTCATAGAAAATAGGATTTGATTTGATGGATCACCTAGACAGAAGTTATTTTGTGCTATTTATGATGTCATAACGTGACAGGTCTGATTTACAATAGATTATTTTCAGTCTTATGTAATAAATTGATTGGGTAGGAGAAGTAAGGAGTAATTTTAGGCTGCCTTTGAAAGATATTTAAATCATCAATTCTATATAATGACAATGGAAATCATTTAATATCAAGTTATCTTAATATATTGACTTATATAATTATATAGTCTGTAGTCTTGAAGAGATTTTTACAAAATTCACTCAGCGTCAAACAGTTGTAACTGCCTACATCCAAATGGGTTCAGTTACTGCAAGAACATGATTCAATGTATATAGTCTGCTTAAATGATGAAAGCGCTCATTAACCTTTGTCATGCTAAACCAGGAATATTCCTGCTTTGCCAGGAGCTATAGACAAACATCAGCCTGCACATATGTGCAGTCTGTTGTTAGTCTACATCACCTGTTTCTCACTTTCAAACCAGAATCATCAATAGAATTAGTTTTTCAAATAAAAATTGACCAACTGTTGATACCTTCAGTGCTTTTTGCCCTTTGATTTTGATGAAAATTTTTAGCCAAAATTTTAGGGATGGTAAGGAGTACTAATTTACTAATCGATTACTCGTTCACCTTTCCGATCGAGTACTCGAGTCTTGGAGAGAATCGAGGACATTCATTTATTCTGTGTCTTCAAACGTGATGATGTACGGTATTTGCTGCATATTTTTGGTCGAATGGGCAGTTGAAATGACATATGATTGCTAATTTATTCTAATAAACGGAAAATTGTAAAGTTCATGCCTAGAGAGTGTAATTTCTCGGTAATATTTTCAGGCGATATTCATCGGTCTTATATTTAACTTTCGGTTGAGAAAGACCAAGTAACTCTAACATCGATAAGATTGCGTTACAAGTTTTATGGATCGATGCTGCAACATTCCGTTGTTCCGAAGATCCAATTAAATGGCACTGTCCCTGATAAGAGTACCAAACTTCGAAGGTGCGAAAAGTTACAAAATGACGTGTATTGTTTGACAGCAGGAACAATGACAGTTTGCACCTGATTGCAAACTCGGAAAAATATTGATGGATAAGACAATCGGCAGGCGCCCAGGTGTTGCATACATTATCTTTAGCCGAACAACATTTCATATGAAAGATCGGTATTTTGAGAAAATTTGAAAATTTTGAGATTGGAAAAGAATTTGCTATTATTTCATTTTTTTACCGATTAATCGATTAGTGAAATTGGTAATCGATAATCGGAAGTTTGATCGAGTACTCGATTAATCGAATACTCGTTCCCATCCCTACAAAATTTATTCAGCATGACAAGGGTTTATTTATCAGGTACATCAACTCATATCAAGGTCATGGTCAGAAATTGTGACAAGGTCAAGATTATCTGTGAAAATCAAACTTCTGAAAAATAACTATTTCAGGTCGCATTTGTGTTTCACAAACAATTTGCATGGCATGCTATATTTAAGGTCAACAAGGATGTATAAGTGACAGGATCTAGTTTGAAGTCTTGTGAATCATTTCATTTCAGGTTTTTGTCTATAAGACATTTATATTTTGTCAAGCTATTTAAGGATTCAACGAATTATTTTAATTGATAATTGGGGAGGGGGGTTAACACTACTTTCAATATAATATTGCAGTTATATCACAATGACTGGTGCATCTACCCATGGCTTCCTGATGTTTCTTAGACTTGCACAACCACAACACTATATCTAAGCCACCAGCTACCCATCCCACTTAGGAGTACTATTCATCATTCTTCCATTAGTAGGAGACAAATGATGCTAAAATTGTCACAATGACTTATGTCAAATGGCCGATGACAGCACTGGGCTCTAACTCAGAACTGCAGGATTGACAGCCCTCTGCCTACTACTGGTGATCTAGTCAGGGCTTGGCAGGATTTAAAAGAAAGACAGTTCTGATTTGGCTTCGAATAGATATCAGCTTAGAAATTAATTGAAAATGAATCATCTTTCCAAATGTTAAGGATTTTGAAAAAAATATGAGACGTGGTCTTTTATTTGTCCACATTATAGTCCATATATGGATAAATTTACAACTAATTTTGTAATTAGCAGCTTGGATGTTGAAGTAGGATATTGTTCTATTGACTATTGTATTGATCTATAGCTAGATGTGCATTTTAGACAATGTAGGTCAAAAAAATATCCATTCATGGTACATAATTGTATTGATTACACTAAAGCTTTTTTGAGCAAGTGAGTTACATTTCCAACAATTTTGTTTGTGTGATTGAGAGACATTCAGCAACCTAGAGAGTCACACAGTGCAATGAAAAAACTCTGGTTGCCTGAAGATGGGTTAAGACCTTATTTATCTACAAATGGCACAAAAGAGACTCTGGTCAGACTTTATTGATGCACAGGCTAGTCATAGACTTTGCTGTGGGCACGTGAAATTGTTGGAAGTGTTATATTGGGGCTTAAAAAACTTGTCATTCTATAGCTTTTTCTATCCACAGTGAAGATTTGAATGATTGAAGCCCCCCTCAAATTCAGCATTTCAATGACTCAGTGTGAAACAGTTGTAACTGCTTCTAAACATACAGGCAATTACAACTGTTTCACTGTAAGTCATCATTTGTGTTTTGGTTTCATATCCAAGTAGTAGCAACTTGGTGGAACATAGCTCTTTGGATCTATATTGGTGATTCGAATGATTGAAGCTACCCACCGATTCAGCAGACAGCATAAGTGATTTGAGTTAACATCTTTTAAATTAAAATACAACCTCCTATATAAGTTCCTAGTTGATCTCTTCTTTCTTTTATTGTAAGCAATAGGAATAAGAAGTTTGTCTACCATTACAATGGGTTATGACTCCAGAGCTCTCTAGAGAAATGAATAATTCAGGAGGCTCCTTCTACAGACACTAACCTGTCATTTATAAGTATGATTCCTCTTTTACAGTCTCCCTTACTCTTGTCATGCTGAATATATGTGGGTAACTCTTGTCATGCTGAATAAATGCTAACTCTTGGCATGCTGAATAAATGTTGATTACTCTTGGCATCCTGTTTAAATACTTACTCTTGTCATGCTGAATAAATGTGGGTAACTTTTGTTATGATGAATAAATGCTAACTCTCGTTATGCTGAATAAATGTGGGTAACTCTTTGCTTTCTGAATAAGTGAAGGCAACTCTTGGCATGCTGATTAAATGCTTACCTTTGTCATGCTGAATAAATGGTTATATTGTCATGACGAATGAATGTTCACTCTTGTCATGACAATTGAATATACATACCTTTACATGCTTTCTTTGAGAAATTATGCTCATACCTATTTTCCCTTGTCATACTGAATATTGAATAAATATGCCTCTTTTTGCATAGGTGAAGAGAAAGATCAGCCTACATACTACATGATTGTGCAGTCTGGTCTTTGACTACATCAATGGTCTGAACCTTTTCAAATCAGAATTAATTGCTAAGTTTTTATTTCCAAGAGAGAAAAAGAAACTGACAGTCAATCACTTTGATCAGTATCTCCAGTTCTTTGATTTATACAAATGCAATTCTGAAATAAGATTTAATTCAAAGTGACAATTCAGGGTTATTGTTTATTGATTTGTAATTGAAAAAAAGTCTGTTAATGATAAAAAGGTAGGCAGTAAAGATTATGATCAACCTGCACATTTGTGCTGGCTGATCTTTGTCTTTGTTGGCTTGACTATTGAAATATCTATGATATAACTAGGAGAAGTGTTGAATTGTCAGGAATTTTGTGAAGATATACTGGTTTTCGGACATTAATGTCTCTCGAGACTTCTTAAAGCCCTGTTAATGTACCTCGATGTTCAGATTATACTTACATCATTGTTTTATTTTCCTGGAAGATTATGTTTCTTTTATCTCAGTTTTGTAATAAAAAGAATCTTAAATAATTTTCTTTAATTGGTGAAACCATCATTTTCTGCATACCAATTCTATATACACTACAATTCCATTTTAACACTATGGGTGGAGTCCAGGAAGTGAAAAAGTGATTTAGAAGAAGTGGAGTTATTATGCTATAATACCATCCACCCCCCTTTAATCATAATAAAAAAAGGACTCAGCAGATACCCACACACAAGAGTAATACTGACAAGCTGACAAGATGTCTGAAGATTCCTATAAGTTTGAAAAAAACAACAAATGTCCAATTGTTTTGGATTTGAATTAACAGCGGAAGAAGTGGAGTTATTATGCTATAACACTGTCCCCCACTCCCCTTTATAAAAAAAAAATCAAAGCGCTGAAAGCATTGGAGGTGGATGTTTCTGGTGGCATTGTAATGAAAATAAAACGAGACAAAAAGAAATTATCCATGTAACATGTGATAAATGTAAAATGTTTCAACCCAAGATGGGCAAGTTTCAATGTTAATGCAAACTTTTTTGGAATTACAATGTTTGTTTTTAGCTCACCTGAGCACATCGCGCTCAAGGTGAGCTTTTGTGATCATTGATCGTTGCGTCTGTCGTGTGTCGTCCGTCGTCTGGCTTCAACAATCTTAGAATTTACACTCTAGAGGCCAAAAATATGGCCAAATCTTCATGAATCTTGGTCAGAATGATTGTCAGGTCACAAGGATGAACCCTATTGAAAATGGGAACTATTCATGCCATATCACAGGAAAAGGGGCCTTAATGATAATTTTCTTGTTTACATCCTAGGGGCCACAAATATGGCCCAATTTTCATGAAACTTGGTCAGAATGTTGACCAGGTCACAAGGATGAACCCTATAGAAAATGGGAAGGATCCAAGCCATATCACAGGAAAGGGGGCCTTAGTGACAATTTTCTTGTTTACACTCTAGAGGCCACAAATATGGCCCAATCTTCATGAAACTTGGTCAGAATGTTGGCCAGGTCACAAGGATGAACCCTATTGAAAATGGGAACTATTCATGCCATATCACAGGAAAAGGGGCCTTAATGACAATTATCTTGTTTAAGCTCTATAGGCCACTAATATGGCCCATTCTTCATGAAACTTGGTCAGAATGTTGGCCAGGTCACAAGGATGAACCCTATTGAAAATGGGAACTATTCATGCCATATCACAGGAAAAGGGTCCTTAATAACAAATATCTTGTTTAAACTCTAGAGGCCACTACTATGGCCCAATCTTCATGAATCTTGGTCAGAATGTTGGCAAGGTTGCAAGGATTAACCCTATTGAAAATGGGAAGGATACATGTCATATCACAGGAAAAGGGGCCTTAATGACAATTATAGTGTTAAAGCTCTTTAGGCCACAAAATTGGCCCAATCTTCATGAAACTTGGTCAGAATATTGGCCAGGTCGCAAGGATTAATCCTATTGAAAATGGGAAGGATGCATGAGATATCACAGGAAAAGGGGCCTTAACGACAATTATCTTGTTTCAGCTCTAAAGGCCACAAATATTGCCCAATTTTTAGCTCGACTATTCGAAGAATAGGGGGGCTATTCCTGTTGCCTGGGTGTCGGCGTCGGCGTCAGCGTCGGCGTCAGCGTCGGCGTAATGCTTTGGTTAAGTTTTTACATGCAAGTGTTTAAAATCTCTGTTTCTATTAAAGCTATTGCTTTGAAACCTTGCACATGCTTCTGTGACCATAATATCAGCATCTAGACAAAGATTCATTACTCTGATATTGAATTTAGTGGAATTTTAACCCTTTTCGGACTTAGAAATCTTGGTTAAGTTTTTACGTGCAAATGTTGTTTATCTGTAATATTTCTATTTCTATTAAAGCTATTGCTTTGCAACTTTACACATGCTTCTGTGACCATAATATCAGCCTCTTGACAAAGATTCATAACTCTGATATTGAATTTAATGGAATTTTAACCCTTTTCGGACTTAGAAAATCTTGGTTAAGTTTTTACGTGCAAATGTTGTATTTCTGTAATATCTCTATTTCTATTAAAGCTATTGCTTTGAAACTTTGCACATGCTTCTGTGACCATAATATCAGCCTCTAGACAAAGATTCAATACTCTGATTTTGGATTAAGTGGAATTTTAACCCTTTTCGGACTTAGAAATCTTGGTTAAGTTTTTACGTGCAAATGTTGTACATCAGTTATAGCTCTATTTCTACATAGGCTTTTGCTTGGAAACTCTACACATGCTTCTGTTACCATGATATCACCCTCTTGACAAAGATTTATTACTCTGATATTGAATTTAGTGGAATATTAACCTTTTTCAGACTCAGAAATTCTTGGTTAAGTTTTTACGTGCAAATGTTCTACATCAGTTATTTCTCTAATTCTATTAAAGCTATTGCTTTCAAACTTTGCACATGCTTCAATGTTCATAACAACAGCCTCTTAATAAAGATTCAATTCTCTGGTATAGAATTTAGTGGATTTATAACCCTTTATGGACTTAGAAATTCTAGGTTAAGTTTTTACGTGCAAATGTTGTATTTGTGTAATATCTCTATTTCTACTACAGCTGTTGCTTGGAAACTTTACACATGCTTCTTTGACCATAATATTGGCGGCCCACAGAAAAAGATTCATTACTCGGATATTTAATTTAGTGTAATTTTAACCCTTTTTGGCCTTAGAAAATCTTGGTTAAGTTTTTACGTGCAAATATTTTATGTTAGTTATATATCTGTTCCTACTAAAGCTATTGCTTTGAAACTCTGCACATGCTTCTATGACCATAATATCAGCCTCTAGACAAAGATTCTTTTCTCTTGACTTTCATTTTATTGAATTTCCAATGTCGTTATTGATTTGCTGTTACTATCCAGCACTAGGAATAGTCGAGCTTCGCTGTCCTCCGACAGCTCTTGTTATGAAACTTGGTCAGAATGTTGGTCACAAAAATGAATCCTTTCGAAATTTGGATGGATCCATGCCATATCAAGGGAAAAGGGGCCTAAATGACAATTTTCTTGTTAATACTCTAGAGGGTACAAATGTGGTTCAATCGTAATGAAACTTGGTCAGAATGTTTGCCAAGTCATAAGGATGAACCCTAATGAAAATGGGAAGGATTCATGCCATATCAAGGGAAAAGGGGCCTTAATGACAATTTTCTTGTTTATGCTGTAGAAGCCACAAATACAGCCAAATCTTCATGAAACCTTGTTCATAAACTTTTTCTTTATTAATCTTCTCCTAAGAAACTACTGGATGAATTTCAACCAAACTGCACCAGGAATGGTCCTTGGGTAACCCTCTTTCAAATTTGTTCAAGAAAATGATAACCGATGAAAAAATATGGATTTCAAGGGTGTGGGTAATTTCAAAATATGGTAAAAAGGAGTTTTCTCTGATTCTAATTGATGGATACCAATCAAATTTTACATGAATGATCCTTGGGTGACCCTTTATCAGTCTACAAAAAATTATTGTCATCGGATGCAAAATATATATTTTATGGATGGAGATCATTTCTCTAAATGTTATATAGTGGAAACTTTGAAAATCATTTTCTCAGAATGTAAATGATCGATATCAACCAAATTTCACTTGAATGATCCTTGAGTGACCCTTCATCAGTCTACCTAAAATTATTGTGATTGGAAGAAAAATAGGCATTTTATGAGTGTAGGTCATTTCTCAATCTGTTCTCAATCTGTTCATTCAGCCAAAAATTATTGTGTTTGGATGAAAATACATGTAGGTATTTTATGGGCAAAGGTCATTTCTCTAAATGTTATGTAGTGGAAACTTTGAAAATCATTTTCTCAGAATGTAATTGAGTGACCCTTCATCAGTCTACCTAAAATTATTGTGATTGGGAGAAAAATAGGCGTTTTATGAGTGGAGGTCATTTCTCAATCTGTTATACAGAGGAAACTTTGAAAATCATTTTCTCAGAATGTAATTGATGGATATCAATCAAACTTCGTTGGTGTGATCCTTTGGTGACCCATTATCATTCAGACAAAAATTATTGTGATTCATTGAAAAATATGTCTTTTATGGGCGGAGGTCATTTCTGTAAATGTTATAAAGTGGAAACTTTGCAAATCATTTTCAACATCAGTAGAATCCAAAATTTAAAAATCTAGTCAAAACTTTGATTTGCTGTTACACGAATTTCAAGCTTGTGGAGTGACTCAAGCCATTCATGGCTTTCTAGTTAGGTATTGTTTAAACCTGTTTTTATCCATTTTGAAAGAATAACAGAGGAATTTTACTGTTAAAACTAGACGTCACAGCTCACTACGCAAAATCTACCTGTCATCATTATCATTATTTCATATGGAGAAGAAATCTTGATCTATCTTTTTGTCTTCTTTCAGAAATTAGTGTCCAAAAGCCATACATTGTGTCCTTGTGTTACTTATTGTTCATCTGTCATACAGAATAAAGGTAAGAGATATTTTTTTCATTAATATTAAGATTGGAATACTCTGCAGATGCCAACTAAAATATAGATTCATATAGTAAATGCATCCTAGCTGTGGAGGATGGAGT
Source organism: Fragum whitleyi (assembly GCA_948146395.1). NCBI lineage: Eukaryota > Metazoa > Mollusca > Bivalvia > Cardiida > Cardiidae > Fragum > Fragum whitleyi. The sequence goes on along the minus strand of OX411545.1, from coordinate 2,808,043 downwards.
CACCACCATAAGTCTTGAAGCACAGTCGTGGCAGAAATGAATTAAATGCTGTCTGACACAAGCCAATTTGAAGTAAGTAGAATATGATGAGGTTGCTTACAGCTAGAAGCAACAGATGTAAGTGATCAGTTATCACTTAGCATAATTTGAGGGGTCACAGCCAAACTATTGTATGTGCCAATATACATTAGTAGGCACTTATAAAAGATTTGAATTGGACCCTTGATATGATTTTACAAAAGCATTGCTTCAACAGTTCATAAATCACTTCATTTAGCTTACAAGTTATGATTACAGTATAACTTACAGTAAATGCAGATTTATGCAGCACTATTTCAGTTTTTGGTTCTTAATTGTTTGTCACAAAAGGAAAAGACATGATAAATAGCTACAATTTTCATAGTGTTGAATATGTTAAAATTAATTTGTCTGTTGAGAACAAAAAGGCTATTTTTACACAACATATCTAATGAACAGACAGTGGTCCTTTAGATATGAATTGGTCTTTATTATAATGCTTGTACTTTAAAAAGTTAATTCCTGATTATTGAAAAACATTCTAATTAGTATTTACATTTCATTTGACTCCTATGCTAACTTTTTAGCTCACCTGAGCACAAAGTGCTCAAGGTGAGCTATTGTGATCACTCACCGTCCATCGTCCGTCCATCGTCCGTCCATCTGTCCGTCCATCAACAATTTCTTTAAACATCTTCTCCTCCTAAACCACTGGGCCAATCAAGCTGAAACTTGGCAGGGATGTTCCTTGGGTGAAGCTCTTCAAAAGTTGTTTAAAGAATTTAAATCTATAAATAGCTCTGGTTGCCATGGCAACAGAAAGGCTGAAAATCGCAAAAATCTAAGAAAAAAATCTTCTCCTCCTAAACAACAAGGCCAATTAAGCTGAAACTTGGCAGAGATGTTCCTTGAGTGAAGCTCTTCAAAAGTTGTTTAAAAAATTTAATTTCATCAAAAACTCTGGTTTCCATGGTAACAGAAAGGTTGAAAAATGGCCGAAAATGGCCAAAAATCTTAGAAAAAATTCTTCTCCTCCTAAACCATTAGGCCAATCAAGCTGAAACTTGGCAGAGATATACCTTAGGTGAAGCTCTTCAAAAGTTGTTAAAAGAATTTAATTTCATCAAAAACTCTGGTTTCCATGGTCACGGAAATTTTGAAAAATGGCCGAAAATGGCTGAAAATCTTGGAAAAAATCTTCTCCTCCTAAACCACTAGGCCAATCAAGCTGAAATTTGGCAGAGATGTTTTTTTGGTGAAGCTCTTCAAAAGTTATAAAAGAAATGTAATTTCATCAAAAACTCTGGTTTCCACAGTAACAGAAAGGTTGAAAAATGGCCGAAAATGGCTGAAAATCTTTGAAAACTTCTTCTCCTCCTAAACCATTAGGCCAATCAAGCTGAAACTTGGCAGAGATATACCTTAGGTGAAGCTCTTCAAAAGTTGTTAAAAGAATTTAATTTCATCAAAAACTCTGGTTTCCATGGTCACGGAAATTTTGAAAAATGGCCGAAAATGGCTGAAAATCTTGGAAAAAATCTTCTCCTCCTAAACCACTAGGCCAATCAAGCTGAAATTTGGCAGAGATGTTTTTTTGGTGAAGCTCTTCAAAAGTTATAAAAGAAATGTAATTTCATCAAAAACTCTGGTTTCCACAGTAACAGAAAGGTTGAAAAATGGCCGAAAATGGCTGAAAATCTTTGAAAACTTCTTCTCCTCCTTAATCACTTGGCCAATCAAGCTGAAACTTGGCAAAGATGTTTCTTGGGTGAAGCTCTTCAAAAGTTGTTAAAAAAAATTAATTTCATCAAAAACTCTGGTTTCCATGGTAACGGAAAGGTTGAAAAGTGGTCGAAAATGGCTGAAAATCTTTGAAAAACTTCCTCTCCTCCTAAACCACTAGGCCAATCAAGCTGAAACTTGTCAGGGATGTTTCTTCTGTGAAGTTCTTCAATAGTTGTTGAAAAAATTTAATTTCATCAAAAACTCCGGTTTGCATGGTAACAGAAAGGCTGAAAAATGGATGAAAATTGCTGAAATATCTTAGAAAAACTTCTTCTCTTCCTAAACCACTGGGCTAATTAAGCTGAAACATGGTAGGGATGTTCTTTTGGTGAAACTGTACCAAAATTTTAAAAATAATTGTATTCAATTAAAATATTTGGTTTACATCGTATTCGAAATGTTAAAATATTGCCAAAAATATCAGAGAAGGTTAATCTTTGCCTTAACTATTTGGCATATCTTAAACATGGCAGGGATATTCTTAAGGTTTAGGTCTACTAAACTTGAATTCAATTCCGTCATTGATAACTTTGTTTGCAATTAAAAAGGAAATCAAATTGCAGTAGGAGGAAATTAAAGTCTGTTTCTTTTAAATCCACCCTAAATGTACATCAGACAATTTCTGGTATATGATGCCATTAGCATTGTTTGCTGATTTGCAAAACAAATGAGTTGAATTGAAATTAATAACTGAAAAGAAGGACCAACTGGATGTCTGATCACAGGCTGTCCATGCAGATTCTGTAGGAAGTCTTGCCATTGATGCACAGTTGCCACACATTTGCCACACAATCACCAGTAGGATTCATGTGACAGGTTTCTGAAAAATTTGATGATGATTCAGACACTGCATCAGGGAAAAAGACTTAATGAGCCTGTGTGTGACATTTCCAACAATTTGAAATTTTGGTGAGATGCAATCATTGAGTAGCGTATAAAGCCACATTCTGTATTAAGTTACTTGATGGTCTATAGATACTTTGAGACCTTATATATTTACTAAACGCAAAGTAAAGACACTAGACAGACTGTGCGGATGCATAGACTGGCCAGAGCCTTTGCTTTGCACATATTTGAAATTGTTGGAAATCTCATGCACAGACTCAAATATTTTGACTTAGGGGCCCAGGTTGCCAAAATTCAACATTTAACATTGAGGATATGGATATTTTTTCCAAAAATCTAGGCGCCCAGCCTAAAACCTAGGGGCCATGGGCGACTGGGCTCCTGTTAGTTCTTTTCCCTGCGCATGATTTTACAAATGTATCAACACATATTGATGACTCAGTACGAAACAGTTATAACTGCCTATAAACATATAGGCAGTTACAAATGTTTTGCATCGGGCCATCAATATGTGGAAGAAATTTAAATAATTCTTTGTCAAACTATCATACAAAAAATCTCTGTTTTCAACCTTGTGTGATGTCTTTGGAAAATGTAAACCAGACTTAAGGTAGTGGAACCATAAGTTCTGCAACATTTTGGACTCTATGATCTTTCACAACGTTGACCGAGATTTCCTAATAAAAATAGTTAGGAAACCTTGGATAACACTGTTAAAATTTATTACTTCCAAAACATTGCAGAACTATTATTTATCCAGTACCTTAAGGGAAACATAATTTTTAGATTTCATGCACATTGCACATACAGGAGATATAAGGCAAGGTTTATGTTAGACAGTGCCTAATACATCACCCACTTCCAAAATTGATGGCTTACACCAACAAATTGAACCTTGTTCCAAATTGCTCCAGGAAATTGCAGGATTTGCAAAAATTGCTTTTTCTCTTTTTTTCCTGCGGAAGGCTTTTTATTTGCATGGCTTAAGATAGAAGAGGAATCAATTCGATATTAGCAGACAAAATTCTTAGATATTTGGTTATGAGCTGTCTGTGTATTTTTAGACCTTTAAAACTTGATTGAACATTTTGAGAGGTTTGCACAAAACTGTCAAACATCATCTTGAATGCTTTATGATGTACTTTATGATGTATGATATGGTTTCAGATGCTTCAGATTGCATTTATATACACCTGTTGAAGGACAGGACACATAATGGAATCATCCATTGTGTCAGGCCAGGTGGGTAGCATCCACTTCTTTGTCCAAGGCATAACTGTGTCACCTTAGTTCTGATTGACTGGAAACTTGGCAGTTATATTTCACTCATAATTACGGAGTGCAGTGCACAAGAACCGTAACTCTACAGAGCTGAATTTGAGTTATTTCCCTTTGTTGTTTTTCATAGTTGGACATCCATCAGTGTACCAGGCTTATCTTGTGACAATGTGCCACCTTTTTAATACTGCATTTAACAATGTTAATGCCTTATTCCATTCATATTTGGAACTGAAAACATAGGCTTAACAATAACAAGCAGACTGACGCACAATGTAATTCCTATAAAGTTTTGCATTAACATTGAAACCTGCCAAACTTGGGTCAAAACATTTTACATTATCATATATTTACATGGATAGTTTTCTTCTTCGTCTAGTTTTATTTTCACCACAATGCCACTAGAAATGTCCACCTCCAGTGCTTTCAGCGCTTTGATTATCAGTGGCTAGGAGTAAACGTCTATTTTTAATTCATTCCTTTTTTATACAGTCTTCAATTCTTTTCTGAAGCTGACCCACATTGGGTCTTTAGGACTAGCATCAGATAGCTTTGAGGGTCCTGGCTACTCATATGAGAGTCTCAGACTAACAAATTTGATTTGATTTGAATTGGGGTTTTACGTCGCTTTCAACAATCTTTCAGTTATATCGCGACGACTGGAGCACCTAACGATGGATTCCTGGTATTTCTCACACCAGTACTACCACCACATCCCTTTCCTAGCCTCCAGTTGCTATTCCACATAGGTTTACGATTATCTACCCATTGGTGGAAGCTCAGACTAACAAAACCTGAGTCTCTGAGTTACAACCTTGCAAAACAAACCTGTGATTTAACATTAAACATTGGCTAATAAATCTGAAATAAATAAATACATGTAGTAATGGTAGATGAAATATTATTCAAATTTGCTATCTATCAAAAGAGTTGTTGTAGTAAAGGTTGATTATGTATAGAAAGAATAGGTTACAGAATAAAATCATTGATTTTTTCCGTCAAGACTTTATTTGATTGGCATATTAATAACTTGGAAGCTTTTAAAACAAAGATGTGAGATTGAAATTTCAAACCCTAAAGTGGCAGGCAGATTGACAAATTGAAATGTAGAGAATATAAACTAACCCATTTTGGAGTTAATGCACTTTTATCCGGTTAATTTTTAATTCTAAAAGATTTATTCTGTAAACTTATGTTTCCATTAAAAAAATCTTAAAGATGGAGACAATTTTTACATTTTAAGAGCATGTAATTTGCCAAAAAAAGGTAGTTAAGAAGTAGCTCCACTGGCAGAAAGCCAGTGGGGCTATTGTCATGTCAGCCCTGCTCCTGTTTGTTCATCTAACAGTCTGTGTGTCCCTTGGTAAAAGTTTTCTTTAAAAATCTCCACCTCATAAAATACTGGATGAATCTCAACCCAACTACACAGGAATAATTCTTGGGTAACCCTCTTTCAAAGTTGTTTAACTTCAAGGCTTTTTGATCAAATAAAAGACATGGCTTAAATGGACACGGCTAATTTCCATATATGGAATATGTGACTTTTCTCAGAATCTAACAGATGAATGTCAACAAAATTTTACTTGAATGCTTCTTGAGTGACCTGAAATTAGTATACAAAAAATACTGTGATCAGATGAAAAACATGTCTTTTTATCCCCCGCCGTTTTCGGCGAAGGGGATATAGTAATACTCTCCGTCCGTCATTCCGGTCCCGTCATTCTGTCATTCCGTCCTTCCATCACTAAACTTGTCCGGAGCATATCTCCTAAAGTATAATAGCTATCAACTTGAAACTTTCTTGGTGGAAAGATCTCATGGAGGAGAAGTGCAGTGCACAAGAACTGCAACTCTTGCTTGCATAATTTTGGAGTTATTGCCCTTTGTTATTTTAAAGACTTAGATTTTGTCCGGAGCATATCTCCTAAAGTATAATAGCTATCAACTTGAAACTTTATGGGTGGATAGATCTCATGGAGGAGAAGTGCAGTGCACAAGAACTACAACTCTTGCTTGCATAATTTTGGAGTTATTGCCCTTTGTTATTTTTAAGACTTAGATTTTGTCCAGAGCATATCTCCTAAAGTATAATAGCTATCAACTTGAAACTTTATGGGTGGATAGATCTCATGGAGGAGAAGTGCAGTGCACAAGAACTACAACTCTTGCTTGCATAATTTTGGAGTTATTGCCCTTTGTTATTTTTAAGACTAAGATTTTGTCCGGAGCATATCTCCTAAAGTTTAAAAGCTATCAACTTGAAACTTTATGGGTGGATAGATCTTACGAAGGAGAAGTGCAGTGCACAAGAACTACAACTCTTGCTTGCATAATTTTGGAGTTATTGCCCTTTGTTATTTTAAAGACTAAGATTTTGTCCGGAGCATATCTCCTAAAGTTTAAAAGCTATCAACTTGAAACTTTATGGGTGGATAGATCTCATGGAGGAGAAGTGCAGTGCACAAGAACTACAACTTTGCTTGCATTTTTTTGGAGTTATTGCCCTTTGTTATTTTTAAGACTTAGATTTTGTCCGGAGCATATCTCCTAAAGTATAATAGCTATCAACTTGAAACTTTATGGGAGCATAGATCTCATAAAGGAAAAGTGCAGTGCACAAGAACTGCAACTCTGGCTTGCATAATTTTGGGTTATTGCCCTTTGTTATTTTTAAGACTTAGATTTTGTCCGGAGCATATCTCCTAAAGTATTAAAGCTATCAACTTGAAACTTTATGGGAGGATAGATCTCAAGGAAGAGAAGTGCAGTGCATAAGAACTATAACTCTGGCTTGTAAAATTTTGGAGTTATTGCCCTTTGTTATTTTAAAGACTTAGATTTTGTCCGGAGCATATCTCCTAAAGTATTTTAGCTATCAACTTGAAACTTTATGGGTGGATAGATCTCATGGAGGAGGAGTGCAGTGCACAAGAAGTATAACTCTGGCTTGCATAATTTTGGAGTTATTGCCCTTTGTTATTTTTAAGACTTAGATTTTGTAGGGGCTTAATTTCTTAAAGAACCCTTAATCTATTAGGCTTCAGTTTACTATCAAGCTTTCTCGCCGGGGGATGGCCATGTCCGACATGGCTCTTGTATGGGTGGGAGTCATTTCTCCAGGGGTTATTATTGTCTAAACTGTAAGAATCATTTTCTCATAATCTTATCAAGGGATATCAAACAAATTTCACTGGAGTAATGCTTGGGTTACCCATTATCAGAAATTATTGTGATCGGATGAAAAATATGTATTACACAGGCAGAGATCAGTTTTCTATATGTTGTTCATTTATCATGATTTTTTGAAATATTACTGAATATGACACGCAAGAAAACTTTTATTTGAAATAAACATCTGTTCATTCATTCACTTAAACTTTTCGTCAAATCATATAAGTAGATTCAGACCTGTGGAGCAAATCATCTGCTCAAGTAGCTCTTGTTCAAGTAGAAGACTTACATATGTCATTTTAGGTTGACTATTTGCAGAATAGGGGGGCTATTCCAGTCACCCGGATGTCAGCGTTGGCGTCAGGGTAATGCTTTGGTAAGGTTTTTATGTGCAACATTGCCAATATATCTCTGTTTCTATTAAGGCTATTGCTTGAAACTTAGCACATGGTTCTGTGACCATCATATCAGCCTCTAGAAAAAGATTCATTACTCTGATGTTGAGTTTAGTGGAGTAAACCCTTTTCGGACTAAGAAAATTTTGGTTCAGTCTTTTTGTGCAACTGATGTGTATCTGTAATAACTTAATGTTTCCAGTGAAGTTATTATTTTGAAATTTTGCATATGCTTTTGTGACCATAGTATCAGCTTCTAGACTCTCATATTGAATTTAGTGGAATTTAAGCCCTTTTCTGACAAATTTTGGTTAAGTTTTTATGTGTATCTGATGTATGTCTGTAATACTTCTTTTTCTTCTAAAGCTAATGATAAGAAACTTTGCACATGTTTCTGTGATCATCATATCATCCTCTAGACAAAGATTCATTAGTCTGTTATTGAATTTAACAGAATATTCCATTGTCGACATTGATTTGCTTTTACTAAGCCCAAGGAATAGTCTAGCTTGGCTATCCTCCAGCAGCTCTTGTTAAAAAATAGAATAAATGATCAATTTATAAACGTGAATACTTAATTTATGTAATGAGTTCTAAGTTTCAGTTAGGACAAACTTAAAATTGAATTTCATTATATCGAATGAAATTAAATCAACTTTGTACAAACAACAAAAGCTTGATTCTCTTGAACGTTCAAGATGTTTACACATTCCTGACAGAGTAGCAGTAACTTTCACCAACTGCTACCCAACTTTAATTCAGAGGTACTGATAAAAGGGGTGTAAAGCCAGTCTAAAATCTTTAATTCTCAATGAAACCCTTTTAAGAGAATGTTCACTAATAGTACATGTTTTGTTTAACAAAAGAAATTTATATGAAACATTTTTTTGATTGAAAGATTTTTTCTATAATCTTGAATTCTAATGGGTTTTATCAACATATTTTTACTGATTCATAATATATTTTTAGACCAAAAGTACCTATGTTTTAAGATATTGTTATTTAAGAAAGAGAATTTAGAAAACGGTGGCTAAATAAAAATATAAAAGACGTGGTAGCTTGAGCAAGATTGACTGTACTCTGATCCACAATCTAAAGTACTATGAATATTACAGTGCTATAGTGATGTCAATAACAAACTGTGGTTAAATAAAAAAAGGAAAGAAAAAAAAAATATTTTTCTTATCAATAAAGCACTTCAATTGCAAAGACAACTGTGTGCCAGATTTACAACATCAGAGTGAAAAAAAACCTTTCAGACTATTATCCTGTCCATCAAATGGAATAGACATTAATTCTTCAAGTTACAACTTTATTTTTGGGTCAGAATACTGTCTGTAACATAAAAGTACTTTGAAATAATTTTTCTTCCATTCAACCTAAAACTAGCTTGAAGTTTAAATGATGAAGGACTCTGAAGCAGACTAAAAATGTTTTCAATGATATCAATTGTCTTATAGGTTTCATTAGGTCTGAATTTTTTGCTGGAATTATCACTGTCAATGTATACAGTAAACTGAAATGGTGCTGAAAAATTACCATGGAATGATAGATTCAGTAGGAGCTAGAAACATGTCACAGAGTCTGACATTGATGCCGGTACTACTTGAGTACTACTTGATTTTTACATGAGAACCATTTGACTTTCAGCCTTGACCTTGTCTTTAAGCATATCCTTCACATGGCACTAGTACTCACCATGGGGAACTATTGAGCAAAGTCATTTTGTAATTCATCCATAATTGTAAAAGCTATATATGCTCTGGAAAAGAATCAGGCACACAGGCGCAGACATGCACTCACACACACGGACACAGAGGTAACTCTGTATGCACACCACTTTTCATGGCCCGGCATAAAACATAAAGATTCGGTTTTGACTAAATTACTGTAAATGTTAAACAAAAAGCCACATAAAGTTTACCAAAAGGCCCATCCTTGTTTGGACATAAATCTACTGACAGAATTCTAGTTAATTGAATGACAGCATGGACACCTGGGTAATTTCAAGTTGAGGATCCATAATGATTAAAGTTTCATGGATGTCAGGTCATACTGAAGCCAGCTCTACTGGTGGATTTGATCAAATGCCTTTCTTCAAATTTCTGTGTTGTTTGTTACAAAAAATAATTGACATTTTTTTCACTTCTTTTTCTATGTAATTGACCTTCAATTCTAATGTTTAAAAGCAGATTGATGGCTCTGTGCAAAAAAGTTGTAACAAACAATATCTTAATTGGCAGTTACAACTGTTTTGTGCTGAGTCATCAAATTGCAAATCACAATTGTCATGTACTAGAAATTATACCAATTTCAGGCTGACAGATTCTCAGCCAATTTATGACATTATTAGTAGGAATGTCATCTTGAATGGTGTAGGAGCCCTGATAGAGATGTTTTTACAATGCTATGATTATATTGTGTGTCTCTACTCGTCAAACACCGTGTTATTTGCATAATAATACAAATGTCCTCAGTATGTTTTTCTAGTATTGATGTGCTCAATCTATTTGCATACTTTGTATACTCTGCTAATAAATGCTCCTTCCTTAATTTCTGAGGAAATGTTGTTGTACTTGTGGCCATATTAATTTGAATTACCGATGAAAGAGGCAAACATTTTATACAAACAACATTGTATTCTGTAAGAGGACACCATATGTACCAGTATGAGTCCCCGGAGATGTAAAATTTGCATAATGACAATAAAGTCCATGTTGATGTTTTGTTATCTGGCTTCTTCAGAATTATTGTGGCTTGTATTTTCTCCAGAGATAATACAAGCTCATTTAATCAAGAATTTTATGGAGGACATCCTGGCAAGCTAGCACTCAGCTAGCTCTCATTCTGAAAAGAGTTTTTCATTTTGAACGTAAAATCTCTCTAAAAATTTTTTGACACTTCAAATCTCTATTAAGAATCATCCATTATAGCTTTTAGACAAAATTGGTCATCCAATATTAAAGGTGTATTTATCTGAGCTGTGAACTTAAGTAATTTCAAGGACAGCTTGACAATTTGAAGCTCTGCTGACCAAAGGCCTTTGGGGCTATTGTCATGGCATTGTGTCTGTTGTGTGTGTGTCTATCCATCTGTTTGTCTGTTGTATTTTTTTCAAAGATCTTATCAGAAACTCCTGGATTAATTACAACCATCCTTGGGCGAGACTCTTTCAAATTTGTTGGAGGATTTTTGATCCTATGTATAAGGAAAGGCTTTAAGGGCATGGCTTATTTCAATAAATGGTAAGATGTGACTTTTCTCAGAGTCTGATTGATGGATATCACCCGAATTTCATGTGAATGATCCTTAGGTGAACCATTAATAGACTGCGTAAAATTATTTTGACTGAATGAAAAATATGGTAACAAGTGGAGGTTAATTTTCTAAATTTTTTTCATCTGTCATGAATATCCTAGGGCTGCTGTCATAGCGCAGTTGGTAGCTCTTTGGACTGTCAAAGACTGTCATTCAAAAGGTCAATGGTTAGATCCTCGACGGCGGCACTCATTCTTTCCAACTATTTGTCTTCCACCAATGGGTCGATAATTGTAGACCTATGTTGAATAGCAGCTGGAGGCTAGGAAAGGATGCAATGGTAGTACTGGTGTAAGAAATACCAAGAATCCATTGTAAGGTGGAGTATCGCCATGGGTTGTCCATATATACAATGATTGTTAAATATGTTGTTTGTCTATTTTCAGATGTGTCTGTGGAGTATCGCCATGGGTTGTCCATATATACAGTGATTGTTAAATATGTTATTTGTTTATTTTCAGATGTGTCTGTGGAGTATCGCCATGGGTTGTCCATATTTACAGTGATTGTTAAATATGTTATTTGTTTATTTTCAGATGTGTCTGTGGAGTATCGCCATGGGTTGTCCATATTTACAGTGATTGTTAAATATGTTATTTGTTTATTTTCAGATGTATCTGTGGAGTATCGCCATGGGTTGTCCATATTTACAGTGATTGTTAAATATGTTGTTTGCCTATTTTCAGATGTGTCTGTGGAGTACCGCCATGGGTTGTCCATATTTACAGTGCCTTTGCCGTCAAGGAGAGATTCCTGCGAGTTTGTGCTCAAGCCAGTGTCCCACACGGTCAAAGACTTTATACACTTCTTACAGGAAGAGGACAAAGGCATTGATAGAGTTACAGTGTTCAATCAGAGTAGGTGCCTAGGGCTCGTTTTCCTAAATCTCTTCCGAAAAGTTTAATCATATGTTAAAAGCACAAATTGTACCATGGTGTTTCCATTCATTGTTAGATTCTGCCTTGCAATATCTCATTGGAATCATCTTTAGAAGATGATTCTAATAAGACAATACATGGCAGAATTCTGTCTTTAGTTACTACTGTACAAGCAAGTTTAATATTTGACTTACGCAAAAAATGATTGTAAGATGTTTAGTAAAACAGGCCCCTGAAGAATTCTTTTCTTGCCTTGGCTGTTTTGTAACAAGAAGTCAAGTATATGCCATAACCCTGGTGTTTGTTTGCACTTTGGTATGAGTGTTGATGGTAAACTTTAACCTTAATGATAACTTTGGTTTTCTGTAGTAATATGGCCAACTTATTTCTGGCCCTCTTTCGGGTCGGGTGTAGACTGGTCTCACTGTCGAATATCAGAATAGCCTATTCTAGGCTATTCTGATAGTCGATATGTGGACCAGTCTAGAGCTGATAGCCCACTTTCTGAGAGATACTTTTATGTTGTGGGCAGCAGTCACCTGCCCAGGGTCAGAAATAAGTTGGCCCATTGTTAGCTTGACAGACTGAAAGTCAGAAGAGCTATGGTAATGGCATAGTTTCCATGTTTCTGTCTGTAAACAAAATTTAATCTTGTATAAACTGATTTACTTGAAACTTTCACAGAATGATTGAGGGGTCATGAGGAAGGTAGCTTTCAAAAATGGGGCAGATCCTTGGGAAAATGGGGCCAATGGGTTTTAGCTCAAAATTCAATTGTTATCTATTTTTAAGTCCTCAAATAGTATCAGATTTCCATGAAATTGTGGCAGGATGTTTGTAAGGTCATGAGTAAGGTTTCTTTTGAAAATGGGACTTATTTGTGCAAATACACAAAAAAGGGGCTGTATGCATTTTTACTCAAAACATTCCTGTTTACCAGATTAAGTTCACAAAAAATTTCTTGAAACTTTCATGGGATTAGTGTATGCTTTTATGTAAACTTAGATAGAAGATAGATTTATTTGGTATAAAAAGTACATACAACAATAGACTAGTACAATGAAAGGATAATAAAGTGCAATGTCAATTTAAATGACACAACTTAGTAACAATATTAAGATACATACGTTTAATAAAATATTGTAACTATCAAAAATCAAACCCCTCAAAGAGTGATACTACTCACTATATGCATCCAAACCCAGGATAACACTATTAAGAGAAAACTTTTACTTCCATCAAGGTCCTGATTTTCCTTCATGGTCCTGATTTTCCATCGTCGTCCTATTTGAAAATTTGATGAAACATATATGAAAAATTAACCCTTAGGATTATTATTAGAAAACAAATTGAAGACAAATGTGCTTTGTTATTGTTTCTAGACACGCTGTCCTCAAACAATAATATTCCTGAAATAGTTGATTATAATGAGTAAAATCTTTATGATTGCTATCAGATTGTGCCTCCTAAATAGTCCAAATTGGGTTTACAGATCATGACAAAGTCTGCAAGTTATTTCTGGATAATTTGAAAGAAATTTGATACCAGTGTTTTGTCTGATTAAGGTGAAACTGCATGTTAATACCATGGGTTTATTAGTTACTTCTATTTCAATTGAATTCTTGGAAAGATAGTGAAACTTTGAGGGTAAAAAATATTTTTATGATGGAAGCAGTCACAGAATAGCATGTATTACTTCTTCATTTGGACTATTCCTACTTTGAGCAGGATATGGAATGACATATAGATTAAGATCAGTCTGCACATAGTTTTGCCCTTGGGCATCAGATTCATTTTAAAAAGAAAAAAGAAGCTCATTGTAGCATTCTTCAGCACTTTGATTCCTTAAATGATTCTAATAAATACAGAATTACGGAAGCTATGAAGACAATTTTCTTGTCTGATATTTGTATGAGAGAATATTTTCCTGGTCTTGTGGTTTATAAAGGCAATATCAGGTTACCAGAATACCAATTAAGTATCTATGATCTATGTTGAATGATATCCTATTTTACTCTTATTTAATGACAGTTGTCAAGATTTTCATTGGAAATATATTGGCATGATGGTATCTTAATGATCATGCTGGATAACTTGACTCACAAAAAATACTAAAATCTCTAGTTATTAGCTCTACTGGCGGAAGTCCAGCAAGCTATTGTCATGGCGATGTGTCTGTCATGCATGCGTGCATGCATCAGTGTGTAAACTTTTCTTCGAACATCTTCTCCTTAATCAATGGGTGAATTTTGATGAAACTTGGCCACAATGTTCCTTGGGTGACCCTCTTCTAAAGTTGTTCAAGAAATTTGGATTGACCCCCAAATATGGGTGTGATAGGGTGGGCTTATTTTGAGCCTGACATCTCTTCCTGAACCATTTGGCCTATTTCAGTGAAACTTTACCCGAATGTTCCTTGGGTGACCCTCTTCTAGAGTTGTTCAAGAAATTTGGACTGACCCCAAATATGGATGTGGCAGGGCGGGGCTTATTTTGACCCTAAATCTTTTAACAACATCTCCTCCTTTACCATTGAGCCGATTTCAATGAAACTTTATCAGAATGTTCCTTGGGTGACCCTCTTCTAAAGTTGTTCAAAAAATTATGATATACCTCCAAGTATGGGCGAGGCAGGGCGGGGCATATTTTGAGCCTGAAATCTTTGAACAACTTCTTCTCCTGAACTATTTGGCTGATTTCAATGAAACTTTACCAGATTGTTCCTTGGGTGGTCCTCTTCTAAAGTTGTTCAAGAAATTTGGATTGACCCCTAAATATAGGCGTGGCAGGGCGGGATTTATTTGAGCCCAAAATCTTTGAACAGCATCTCCTGAACCACCAGGCCAATTTGAATGAAACTTTACCAGAATGTTTCATTCATGACCCTTTTGACAAATTGTTTGCAAAATTTTTATTGGCAGATAAATATTGTTGTGGCAGGGCAGGGCTTATTTTGAGTCTCCTCAGTAATGAATGGGTGGGCAGGGTCTATTATCAATTCAAATTCTTGGAATAACACCTCCTCTTCAACAATTAGGCAAATGTGAAAGAAACTGTGTCTGAAACTTACTTTGATGAGATCCACTGGATCAATTAAATTCAGGTGAGCAGGTTAGGACCATCGGGTGGCTCTTGTTCTTAAGTGATATCTTTATAGTTTTCTTACATATTAGTTATATGAGTTCATTTCTGATAGCTTAGTATCAATTTGGAATTTTGGTGACTTTCAGTATCTTCTATTGCCAATATCTCTTTCAAATCTTGAGAGATATTTAAGCCAGTGAAGCGATACAGGCCCTTTTGGGCCTCTTGTCTACATGTTTGTGTTACCTGTAACTGTTGTAAGTTATTATCCACTTCTTAAACAGAAGGGAATATTTGAAATGTCAGCATTTATATCTGTCCAAGGACATTTCAATGGTGCAGAATGTGGACAGAGTAGGAATTGCACCATTTTACCAATGAGATAAAAATGATAAGGGTGCTTCAGTGCATATTATTAACATATCGAAAGTTTAACTGAACAAAATGTCCAAAAATATAAAATCATAATCCATAGCCCAAATAAGAAGATAGTCAATATCAGTGCTTTCATACAGGTATCTATTTTGGGTAGTATACCCTAATGAGGAAGCTTTTTTAGTGGCCCAATATTGTAAAGCTTCGGAAGACATTTTTGGATTTTGGTTTAACCAAACATTTTCATTTATTATGACATTATGATTAATATGTCATTTTCTACCGCTAGCTATCTAAAAGGAATGAAACCTTCCACGAGCACACTTATAAAGAGATGCTTTTTAGAGCAAGATGAAAAATCCCGCTAAATAAGATTATTAAGACATCATAAAAGATTTTCAATATTTTGAGTGAAAACATTTGACGTTGTCAAGGCTACTCGCTTTAAGCAAATGCAAAACCATCTTCATTTCCTCATTAAGATATCTTAAGATAATTAAGCTGCTTAAAAATCTTAATCTAGGAAACGCTCTATTTTAAAAATCTTAATGAGATTCTTAAGAATCTTAATCTAAGAAAGGCACCTCAGATTTCAATATTTTTCATTAGGGGTGAACGACCTTAAGTTTCATTAGGCTTTGTAAGCAATTCAGGGGAATTTGAATTTAAACAATGAGTAGTCTAGACAAAAATTGTGTGTTATATTGTTTTCTCTATCTGTTGCAACTACAACAAAAAATCTCGTTTATTTATGTACATTACAACCTAATGGCATATCAGGGGTGTTGAATTCTCATACCCATCTTGTCTGACACAGGCTTTTCCACTTGCGTACCACTACATTTTTCTAGGCTATTTGTCTGCGAATAAGTAAATATCAGAGCAAATCTGGTAACAGAACTAAAAATGATCTAGGAGAAAAGTCATCCTAACCTTTGTATCAAAGGGTAGAAAAACAGTGTGTTTAACAAAGAAAAAAAATGGGTTACAGCATTTTCTTCATTAAAAACAAAAATTTTTCTCAACATATGTCGGTCCATTTTTCGCATACAAGTTCATTTCCATCCTGGACAAGTAGGAAATCAACTTTTACTTGTCCATGGACAAGTGGCCTATTTTCACATTCCTGAGCATATAGATTGTTGAAGAGGGCAATCTTGGTGATTAGTTGATTATGGTCAGTATTTTTCTACCAGTTATTTGCCAGGTTCATTATTAGTGGGGTAATGGTAATTCTAGGGTAACCATCTGCAAGATCATTTAAGTAATAGTTATAGTTCTTTTCTGACAATTTACGCGATATAACCTAAGCGGAGCGTTAGCGGAGTGCAAGGTTATATGCGTAAATTGTCAGAATATGAACTATAACTGTTTTACCGATCGACTTATTTTTTCATCAAATAACGCTTGTTCAATTGAGTTTCACGTCAATCAATGATGTCATTCATTTTTGTTTCGTCACACATTCTTCAATCAAATCAAGGTAAACAAAAAATGGGAGGAGCAAATTTAATCACTATCGGGTTTCTGTAGTTGTTTTGTCAATTTGGCGAGACGAAATCAGTTGAGAACGTTCAGTGAACAAAACATCGTGGTTGCTCCTAGTGTATTTTGTAATCTTTTTAGTTGGTCAGTTTGCGGACATTATTCCTCCCTTTAGGGATTTTTTTATTTTTAGAATAACAGTTATCTACCAGGGCAAATTCAGCTGCGCAGTGTTAGCTTGTCGGACTTTCATTCAATTTGTCCCCGGGTTCGACCCCCGATGATGACACTCATCCCCTCCGACTATTTGTCTCCCACCTATGGGATGGTAATTGCAGACCTATGTGGGATAGCAGGCGGAGACTAGAAAATGAATGGTAGTACTGGTGTAAAAAATACCAGAAATTCATTGATAGGTGCTCCAGCCACCGCAATATACCTGGAGGACTGTTGAAAGCGCTGTTAAACTCCATAGAAACAAACAAAACCACGGCATATTCATAATCAATAACATTAAGTTTGAAACAAGACGTTAGTAGAAAACAATCAAAGTGCATTGACAAGCTCTAGTTACCAAGTTTTGGTTCTCAACACTGTTTTGCGATATAAGTCAGCTATCACAGGCCTAACATGCTTCGAATCACTTTCTTTTAGCAAATATCTGTATCCCTAGAATCCTTTAAGTAGGCATGTATTTTTTCTACAATTATTTTGCATACAAGTACCTTTCATAGGAACATTTGATTGCATTTTGTTAAGATTTGTCTTGATTAACATGAAGACAAATTATTCAAGAATTTTCTCCTCCTTTTAATGAGTAATTGTGTATAAGCGTAACTGCAAAAGAACATTCACAAAACCATTTTATTAATACTCAATACTTGATTACAAGTTAACAGTCTTTTGGAACATTTTATCAGACAAGATTATGACGTCACTGTCTGGTTTTGAATGTAGCCTCCGCCCATTGTGACCTAAAGTCATGTAGCTCACTTATTCGAGCAGATCGTCAGGTTATGGGATATATTTTTTGAATTTCAAACGAAATAGCGACCTTTCATTAGCGGAAAAAATAGGGCGATCGGTAATATGGTTTATTGACAGGCTTATATTTAGATGATAATTCTCAATGAGCATCAATGAAAATTGTTCTTCCAAATTCCAAGTATATTAAGGTAGAGGATCCGTAAATGTTCTGCGACATTTTGGAACTCATGAACTTTAACAATGTTGTCCAAGGTTTCTAATGAAAATCTTTAGGAAAACTTCGTCTACACTCTTAAAGTTCATTGCTTTTGAAATGTGCAGAATTATTATGGATCCACTACCTTAATAGGCACTTAAATCTTTAATCACAAGATAATGTTTGAGAAAAATTCTTAATTGAGCATGAGAAAAGTTTCATTTTAATCTTAGGCCCTGCTCCAATTTAAAATGTTTAGAAATTCCATCGATGGGCTCAAATCCTATTTGAAATATTTGGAAGAATTCTTCTCAAACACCAACTTACAAATTGAAATGTGCAATACCACTCAAAATGGCTGATGGCACGCTATCTGCAGATATAGTTAATAATAGGTTGAGTTATTGAATTTCCTATGAATTGATATGTCAAGCTTCAAGATGATGTATTCTGATGGAATTGAAAACTCAATCTTTACCTTGTGTGCTTACTTGAAATAACCAGAATATTAAAATTCTTACATTTCCTTCATTGTTTTTGAATTTTACATTAACTCTTGTGATGCTTAATCACTTTCAGAATCACACTGATATCAAAGTATTGAAAGCACTGGAATTAATGAGAATAGGACAATCTTTCTTTTTGAATACAAATTCTACAAACAACTCTGCCTTGAAAGTAGACAAATAGGTGGTGTAGACTAAGATCAGACTGTACATATGTGCAGGCTGATCTTTATCTATACCTCCTGCCAAAGGAGGAATGTTCTTGGTTCAGCATGACCACGGTTAATTTTGTGATTTTATTAATGAGAAAACAATGTAAAAAATGAAAAAACGCCTGAGATAAGTAAATTCTCAATGCTTTTCTACCACATAGGATAGTTTCAAAATGGATCCACTACATATTGTTGTCTGCAAGTTTGTTAAGCTGTGTCATGCTGAATAAATTTTTGCTAAAAATTTGCATCAAAATCAAAGGGCAAAAAGCACTGAAAGTTCCAACTGTAGGTCAATTTTTAATTGAAAAACTAAATCTATTGACAATTCTGGTTTGAAAGTAAGAAACAGGGGGTATAGACTGGTTTACAGTCAAAACTGCCCAAAGTCAAAACGGCCCATAGTCAAAACGGGCTGTAATTTGGTCAAAACGGCCCAAATCAGTTTTGACAATCGGTCAAAACGGCCCAAACATTTAATTTGCTTTATTTTCCTATCTCTGTCGATGTAAAATAAAATTTTATTATAGATTGAAAAAAATTGGTTTACATGAAGTTAAAATCTTATGCAGGCCTATTTCTTTTACAAAAGTGTGGCACCATGCAATTAGGCAGAACTGATTAAACAGCTTTATTTATGAAAAGCCGCTTTGGATAAGGTGGGAGAATATAGTCCCATGTGAGCACACTTTTAAAGCACTGAATTCAATCCCGAAAATTACTTTAAACACGAATTAAATGTATAGTATATACATCAACACGACTAAATCTAAAAATGACCCTTCCACATGCCAAAAAGTGCAATTTTCCTCAAATCTGGAAAAATTCCCAATTTACAAAGCCAATGATCTTCCTTATAGAAGGTTGATACAATGATATTACAAATAAGGCATGATATGCCGTAGTTCAGTTTAAGTTAAAAGGGGAGAAACAAAACTTTATTCTTGCACTAAAATATACAAGGAACTTAAGGTCCACCCAAAACAGTAAAAATAAAGTACATCCCAATTTTTCAGAAATTACACATTTTCCCTATTATGCCCTGTTTCTGATCCATATTCATAATCAACATAAAGATACACTGTTAACGGTACAGGTTCATGATATAGAATTGGCAAACTTCACAAGAAAAAAGTTTTTAAGATTTTGAAGTTAACCAACATTTGATTTTTCTTTATCATCAAAACAATTTGACATGAATCTTTTCAAAAGGAATCTATATTTTATTAGAAGTCATTTCTGCAATAGTAATGAATAATAAGATTAGTAATGATTATTATAAATTGTAACACAATTAAAAACCTTTACACGTAAGAAGAACTTTGCCAATAAGCTACAACAGTTGAAAAAAATCGATTTACAAGAACCCCTTTCTTTCAGTATTTTCGAGAATTTATATTAAAAATCCGAAGAAGAAGTGCTAAGTAGGCCGATAACTAGCATTGGCGTAATTGTTGACATTAATCTTAGACGTTATAATAAGAAAACAAGTTTGCTATATAATTTCAAAGAGTTATTTGAGAGAAAATTTCTATTTGGGCCGTTTTGACCGAATGTAAAATCTGCTTTGGGCCGTTTTGACCAAATTACGGGCCGTATTGACCGAAATGCGGGCCGTTTTGACTCTGGGCCATTTTGACTTTGGGCCGTTTTGTCATGCACCCTATAGACTAACCTCAGACTGCACATTTGTGCAGGCTGATGTTTGTCTATAGCTCCTGCCATAGCACAAATATTCCTGGTTCAGCATGACAAGGGTTAAGCTTTTACCAATCTGTGATTTTGAAAAAATGGGAAACGGCAAGAGGCATTGTGAAACAGTTGGGCAGACTGCAAACTAAGTTCTTGCCAAATGCCGATTGAGTTTTTTATGTCATTGGAGCAAAAGAGGACAAGCAAGCCCTTTCATAGGTTTCTCGTTAAATTGAAACATAGAGCAGGGGTGTGGAAATATACATTTTCTCTACCTTCCCTGGATAAGTAAAACATGATTTTCTACTTGTCCAGAATCAGCATGAACTTGTACACAAAAAAGGTGAATAGATAAATTGGAGAAGTACATGTTTTTAAAGAAGAAAATGCTGGAACCCAGCATTATCTTCATTGAAAACAATATTTTCTAATTATTGTCACAAACATTAATTTTTTTCTAATCAATCTCTTTCCTCTATTAAGTACTATTCCAAGTTTTGTCCTGCATTTACTTGTCCACAAAAAAGTGGCGTAGAAAAATGTATTTGTCCACAGGTAGAAAAAAATGTGTTGGACAAGTTGGGCATGGGAATTCCACACCCTTAGAGAGGCTTTCCATTTCAACATAAGTCTATCAGATTTGTATGTTAACAGCTAGTTTTATGGCAGAATTTGGATATTTGTGAAGTTCTGCTGTATAAGATTTTGTCGGATCAGCAGAATTTGGTGTTAGTTGTCAATTGGATTGTCAATTCCTAATTTACTGTCTATAGAAAATCAATTACAGGATGCCAAAATTGAATCAGACTTAAGACCTGAATGTCTGGGGAAATGGGTTTTGTACTGACATCTCTTTTCTATCTTTTTTATTAGCTGGTGTGTTTTTGAATAAAATGTCAATGTATTGTCATCACCTTGGTGTGTCAGTGTAGTTGTTGGTGTTGGTGTGACAAACTTTAACCTTGGTCGTAATGTCTGTTGGTATTGAATATATCTAGTTTAAACTTACCATGTGTGTTTACCATCAAAAGGGCTACCAAGACTATCTAAGTGGCAAAACTAGAAGCATTTTTATGCCCCCGCATCGAGAGATCGGGGGCATATTGTTTTACTCATGTCCGTCTGTCTGTCCGTCCGTCTGTCCGTCCGTCTGTCCGAAAACTTAACCTTGCCAATATCTTCAAGCCTATTCAAGATACAAAGCTAATATTTGGCATGATGATAGATCTCAATGATCTGCATCCGCTGGTACCAAAGTCAAGGTCATGTGACAAGGTCAAGGTCATCTGTCAAGGTCAAACTTTGAAAAAAAATGCTGTTACGGGGGCATTCGTGTTTCACAAACACATCTTGTTTGTAAGAGAAGTTCCCCTTTATTATGACCCCTCTTCGAAAGATCGTGTCATATTGTATTTCAGTTGTCCGTCAGTCTGTCTGTCTGTCTGCAAAACCATACCAAAAGAAATTAACATTACCAATATTTTCAAGGCTATTCAAGATACAATGCTCATATTTGGTATGATTATAGATCTTAATGATATGCATCTGCTGACACCAAGGTCAAGGTCATTTGCCAAGGTCATCTGTCAAGGTCAAATAACTAAAAAACTTAACCAAAAAAACTTAACATTGCCGAAATCTTGAAGCCGTTTCAAGATACAAGGCTCATGTTTTGCATGATGATAGATCTCAATGATCTGTATCTGCTAATACTAAAGTCAAGGTCATGTGACAAGGTCAGGGTCATCTGTCAATGTCAAATAACTCAAAAACTTAACCAAAAACTTAACATTGCCATTATCTTCAAGCTTTTTCAAGATACAAGGCTCATATTTGGAATGATGATAGATTACAATGATCTGCATCTTCTGGTACCAAAGACAAGGTCATGTGACAAGGGCAAGGTCACCTGTCAAGGTCAAATAATTCAAAATACTCAACCAAAAAACTTAAAGTTGCCAATATTTCAAGCCTATTCAAGGTACAAGCTTAATGCTTGGCATGATGATAGATCTCAATGATACACATCTGTATGTTCCAAAGGCAAGGTCATGTGACAAGGTCAAGGTCATCTGTCAAGGTCAAACTTCTTAAAAACATAACCAAAAAACTTTCATTGTTCAGATTATTTAAGCATATTATAGATACCCTGTCTCATAATTGAAATGATGAAAGATCTCAGTGATGTACATTTGTAGGTATCAAGGTCAAGGTCATGTTAAAAGGTCAAGGTCAACTGTAAAGGTCAATATTTTGAAGTAAAAAAATGCTGTTACTAGGGCATTAATTTGTGTTTCATAAAATTATCTTGTAAGCTCACCTGAGCACGAAGTGCTCAAGGTGAGCTTTTGTGGTTAGGTGGATGTCCCTCGTCAGTCGTCCATCGTGCGTCGTCCGTCGTCAACATTTGCCTTGTATGCACTCTAGAAGCCACATTTTTTGCCTGATCTACCTGAAATTTGGTCAGAATGATTGTCTTGATGAAATCTCGGACGAGTTCGAAATTGGGTCAACTGGGGTCAAAAACTAGGTCATGGGGTCAAATCTTAGAAAAACCTTGTATGCTCTCTAGAGGCCATATTTTTTGCCCGATCAACCTGAAATTTTGTCAGAACAATTTTCTTGATGAAATCTCGTACAAGTTTAAAATTGGGTCAACTGGGGTCAAAAACTAGGTCACAGGGTCAAATCTTAGAAAAACCTTGTATGCACTCCAGAGGCCACATTTTTTGCCCAATCAACCTGAAATTTGATCAGAATGATTGTCTTGATGAAAGATCGGAAGAGTTTGAAATTACGTCAACTGGGGTCAAAAACTAGGTAATGGGGTCAAATCTTAGAAAAACCTTGTATGCACTTTAGAAGCCACATCTTTTGCCCGATCAATCAGAAATTTGGTCAGAATGATTGTCATGATCTTAGGCGAGTTTAAAATTTGGTCAACTAGGGTCAAAAACTAGGGTCAAAAACTAGGTCACGGTGTCATTTCTTAGAAAAAAACTGTATGCACTCTAAAAGCCACATTTTTTACCCGATCAACCTGAAATTTCATCAGAATTATTGTCTTGATAAAATCTTGGACTAGTTTGAAATTGGGTCAACTGAGGTCAAAAACAAGGTCACGAGGTCAAATCTTAAAAAAAACATGTATGCACTCTAAAAGCCACATTTTTTACCCGAACAACCTTAAATTTGGTCAGAATGATTGTCTTCATGAAATCTTGGATGGGTTTAAAATTGGGTAAAGTGGGGTCAAAAACTAGGTCAAGGGGTCAAATTTTAGGAAAACCTTGTATGCACTCTAGACGCCACATTCTTTGCCCGATCAACCTGATATTTGGTCAGAATGATTGTCATGATGAAATCTGTGAAGAGTTGGAAATTTGGTCAACTGGGGTCAAAAACTAGGTCATGGGGTCAAATCTTAAAAAACCTTGTATGCACTCTAGAGGCCACATTGTTTTATTGTTCAACCTGAAATTTTGTCAGAATGATTGTCTTGATGAAATCTTGTACATGTATGAAAGTTGGTAAACTTGGGTCAAAAACTAGGTCAGGGGGTCAAATCTTGTTTCATTGAAAACTTGTATGCACTCCAGAGGCCACATTTTTTTGCCCGATGAACCTGAAATTATATCAGAATGATTGTCTTGATGAAATCTCGCATGAGTCTGAAATTGGGTCAACTGGGGTCAAAAACTAGGTCACGGGGTCAAACTTGAGAAAAACCTTGTATGCACTCTAGAGGCTATATTTTTTGCCCAATCAACCTGAAATTTCGTCAGAATTATTGAATTGATGCAATTTTTGATGAGTATGAAATTGGGTCAACTGGGTTAAAAAACCAGGTCACAGTCAAATCATAGAAAATACTTTTAAGTCAACCTGAAAATTGTAAAAAAAGAATTCTCAAGTTGTATATAAGTGGAAGAATGTAGAAAAATTTAGACAGTTCATTCAGGTGAGCGATTAAGGGCCACTATGGCCCTCTTGTTTTCTTTTTTTCACTATAAAATCTTAAGAATCTTCTGTTGAAAAACCAGTGGCCACATTTCAATGAAATGTGGAATGAATGTTCCTTGGGTTACCCTTTTCGTAAGTTATTCAAGAATTTTGAATGACCCCCCAAATATGGGCTTGCCAACGCTGGGCTTATTTTAACTATTAAATCTTCAAAAATCTTCTCCTCCAAAATAATTTAGTTGATTTCTATGAAATTTGGCAAGAAGGTCCCTTGATTGACCCTTTTCTTTAGTTGTTTAAGAAGTTAAAAAAAAGTTATGATTTTTGGCTTATTTCAACTATAAAATCTATTGAAACCATCTTCGAAAGCATTGGGCTGAATTTTGGCCTCTTCACAAATTTCCTTGTAAACTTCTATATCTGATTGAGTTTCTCATTGATAGATATTTCAAAGCCAGTGGAGCGATACAGGCCCTCATGCGCCTCTTGTTATGAAAGAGTTGTGCCCCTTTTCAACTTAGATTTTTTTTCATTATCCAGCTCTTGCAGAATTGTATTTGTGCATACATCTTTTAGTAATATTAGCAGCTTATATCAAGATTTTTCAGGTTCTTGAAATATCATTGAAAAAACATTGAATTTCCTTGTTGAACATTTGGTAAAAACATTGTTCCCTGAAGAAGGAACTATTGAATTTACCCCCAGAATGCAGACAGAATGATAATTTGGGCTTGATAGAATATGATGTATTTTGTTTTGGCTGATATTTTTGTTATTTCAGCAATAGATATGTCAAACCCAGGGATGATGTATGCTGATTGAATTTGTAATTCTTCAAGGAGTTGTCATTTTGTTGTTATCTTCACTCAATATCAGTGCTTTGAACCCAGTTTGTGAAGTATGTTAACACTTACCATGCTGAATAAAAACCTGGCAAAATTGTATTTTATCAAAGTACGGAAAACATTAAATGAACTGATTATGAGTCAGTACTAATTTTGAAGTCATAAAGAAGAGAATCAGGAAGTATAGACTAAGATTAGACTGCACATGTGCAGGCTGATCTTCGTTTATACCTCCTGCCAGAGCAGGAATATTCCAGGATCAGCATGACAAAGGTTGTATTATTTACCAATCAATTTGATTAGCATTGTAGCCAATTGTCTTAAGGTTATCCAGTGAATCAGTTACAATAATGTCAACTTTTGAAAAGGATCCATGTTTCTGTAGTTAACTTCATATTCTATCAATTTCATCAAAAATTATATTCTTATTTGTTCTTTTTTCCTTGAAAGGGTCATCTAGTTATTTTCAAGTTGTTATCTGCCTGACTAAAGTGGTATTAAGGTAATAAATAGGAAGTGACGTAATAGATCAATCAACAAATTTGCAGAAAAAAAATAAAACATTAATTCAATGTGAAAAATATAATTCACAAGATATGGACCATTTTTGAATGCCTTTGTCTATTATAAGGCTGTATAATAGTTTGATTAAGATCTTGCATGTCAAAATATAATGACTGCAATTTTATTGTTTAAGGCAGGATCCAAAATGCAATAATAATCTGCACACAGGGGTATCTAAATATTGTTTTTCAGACTACAAATTCTCTCAACATTGTTAACCATTTCCCTCGTAATTGTTAATCTGAACTGGAAAATTGAAGGAATTATTTTGGTGGCTATTTTATCTTTTATGAGTTAGATTAAATCAACTTAGAATTATATTTTCCAAAAATAATTGATGTGTTTGTAGATGATATGAAAAGATGCACTAATGCAAATTGTAGAAATTAATTAGAATAATTCATTTTGTGTGTGCATAGTTATACGACAAAATAGAGACAATTATGTATAAACATTAAGTAGACTCATTAAAAAGAGGACATGTATGCAATTTCAGTCCCTTGAAATATCATATTTTGCCATAGAAACTCAATGCAAATACAAGATTATGAAAACCATACCATAATGAATACCTACTTAAAGTGCAATTCCATGGCTCAGCACAAAACAATTGTATCTGCCTATATGTTTATAAGCAGTTACAACTGTTTTGTACTGAGCCATCAAATTGTTGCTTTAAACTCAAAGGCATCATCTGCAAATGAAAATTAAGGTTTATAGGTGTTTCATTATTCACAATTATTACCAGATTTTAGTCTACAAATTTAAAAGTAATTTTGATTTAATTCTGAATGTGTTTTTATGCCTTTTGATTTATTGAAAGCTGACCTACTCCAGTACTCAGTGTTTATCCACGGCATAGAGAGAAACAGTTGTAACTCCCTATATGTTTATAGGGAGTTACAACTGTTTCTTGGTAAGCCATCAATATGTTAAAGAGAAATCGTAAAATACAAGCAATTGCCAAAATTTCCCAAATTACAAAGAATAATGTTTCTTTGAATATACACCAG
The DNA here is from genome assembly GCA_948146395.1 of Fragum whitleyi. NCBI lineage: Eukaryota > Metazoa > Mollusca > Bivalvia > Cardiida > Cardiidae > Fragum > Fragum whitleyi. The sequence goes on along the minus strand of OX411545.1, from coordinate 2,781,432 downwards.
ACCCTGATCCATTACCCATTATTGACATGGATTCTGACTTAAGAAACAATGCCAATTACAAAGTCTGAGTGACGTTTGAAAATATGCCAGCTTCAAAGATCTGGTTTTTCTCATTGCGTTTTTCAGGGGTCAGCTTAAAACTATAATTGTAAGTGCCTTAAAGTATATAGGCACTTTCAATAGTTTTCAGCTTATGCCGATGGGAATGAAATCTTAAGCTGATTGTAATTCTTTCAATATATTAATGAAAACTTCATTTGAAGTTTTTAATTAAAATCAGGTAACTGTTGCTATATTTTAATAAATGTACTGCCAAGATAGATAACTCATTGCATGTTAATTAGAATTTGTAAAATTTTAGATACCAGTATGAACCAAATCTCTGGCTGAATTCCTCTATTGATTACAACCAAAGACTCTGGGCCAACTTATTTCTCACCCGAACAGGTCCTGATTTTATTATTTTTTAGCCGGGCCACAATTAGAAACACGCATATGCACGTGCAAAGCGGGGTATAATTTGAAAAGGGTTTACAACATCTTGTCAGCTTGAACATAGAGCTGGTATCCAACTGTAGCCTGGTTGAAAAACAAGAAAAACGGGACCTGTTCTGGCCTGAAATAAGTTGGCCCCCTGTTCAGGAGCTGTGATCAAGGGAGATTACTCTTTGTACATGTTAATGACAGTAACTGTTTGTTTATATTTTCAGATGGTAACAGAATAGCTGGCTCTACAACCATTGATATACTGCTGAAGACTCCGTTCCGGGTTGTAATTAACGAAAATAGTTACGATATATCTCCTCCAGAACCAGGTACGTTCTTCATCAGAGAAAAATCAAAAATGTTTTCTGCTGAATTCAAATGTTTTGTCAAATGTATTGCCAAGTTTTGTGACATTTTGATCAGTTTGGCTCCAGTTTTCCCCTCAATTACTTGGTAAAAAAGCAGACAGTATGGGCCAAGTTCAGACTGCACATCTGTGCTGAATGATCTTGACCTATACTGTCTGCTAAAGCTTTGATCCAGTAAAGATTTGGTGTGATCAGTATAGGGAAGAGCTATTTCTCTAAACAAGACAGACTAATACCCCTCTACAAGTGCTTGTCAATAATGCCATGAAAGCCATTTTCCATCAAAGGGCCATAACTATTTCAAAAATTCCAAAATATCGCTTGCACATCTCTGCCTAATACTGATCAAATTTGTAAACTGCTCAGAAATAGAGTGTACAAGAAAATGCTTCAGATGGACCAACAAACAGAAAGACCAGCGGACAAGCTGACTCATAGTTTAGGGGGGTATAATAAGGATTGTGTGCAGTAGACGCAGTCTGACAATGGTTTTAACTTAACACACTACCCAGATGGTCCCTTTTCATGTGATGGGTCACATTTGAGAAAAAGAGATAAGATCCAGCAGAGCTAAACAGGAGGTGGCAACAAAAATAGCTGTTTGGGAATGTTCACTTAGTTAAGGAATGAAGGCAGAACTCATCCTTACCAACTACATGTCTTCCACCAATGGATTGATAATTGTAGACCTAGCTGGAGGCTAGGAAAGGATGTAATGGTAGTACTGGTGTGAGAAATACCAGGAATCCATTGTAAGGTGCTCCAGTTGTGTTATAATTGAGAGATTGATGAAAAGCAACATTAAACCCCATTCAAACAAACAAATCTAGTTAAAGAAATGAGCAAAAAACAAACAAATTCTACCCTGGTCAGCCTGTGCAAATCCACGGAGCCTGATCAGGATAAATTACTTCATACTTCCCAGATAGCACCTTTTTGCATGACAGATCACAAATCCATATAATTGCATATTTCATGACATTTTTAGCTCACCTGAGCACAAAGTGCCAGGGTGAGCTATTGTGATCGTGCTATGTCTGTCGCCTGTCATCAGTCGTCCGTCAAGTGTCGTCCACAATTTCTTGAAACATCTTCTCCTCCTAAACTGGCGGGCCAATCTTGATGAAACTTGGACGGGATGTTTCTTAAGTCAAGCTCTACCAAAGTTGTTCAAATAAATGAAATCCACCCTAAAATTTCCCTTAACTCTTAACAAAAGGGTGAAAATAGGGAAAATCAAAAATCTTCTCTGAAATCCAGAAGGCAGACAGCTTACATATGTAGCATCATCTAGTGGACCTCTACCAAGTTTGTTCATATCAAGACCCTGGGGTAATATTTGGGCTCCACCCAGGTGCAACCCTTTTTAGATAGAATCAAAAAGTGAAAATCTTTAAAATTTTCTTCTCTGAAACCAGAAGGCAGACAGCTTTCATAATTAGTTTGTAGCATCATCTAGTGGACCTCTAACAAGTTTCTTCATATCAAGACCCTGTGGTCATATTTGGGCCAGACGCAACCCTTTTAGCTCTTCTGAGCATGAAGGGTAACAAAAGGAAAATCTTCAAAAATCTTCTTCTCTGAAACCAGAAGGCAGACAGCTTTCATAATTAGTTTGTAGCATCATCTAGTGGACCTCTACTAAGTTTGTTTATATCAAGACCCTGGGGTCACATTTGGGCTCCACCTGGGTGCAACTTTTACATAGAATCAAAGAGCCAAAATCTTTAAAAAATCTTCTCTTCCGAAACCAGATGGCAGACAGTTTTCATAATTAGTTTGTAGCATCATCTAGTGGGCCCTGTGGTCATTTTTAGGGTCCACCCGGGCACATCGCTTAAAGCTCATCTGAGCATGATCGCTGACAATAGGAAAATCCTCAAAAATCTTCTTCTCTGAAACCAGAAGGCAGACAGCTTTCATATTTAGTATGAGGCATCATCTAGTGAACCTCTACCAAGTTTGTTCATATCAAGACCCTGGGGTCACATCTGGGCTCCATCCAGGTGTATCTCTTTTTACATAGAATCAAAGAGCGAAAAGGCATATCCATCTTGGTCTTGGCTAAAAACATTCCATGGTAATGATTTTATGTAGAAATTATCTCCTTGTTGACATCTGCCTATTCAAAGAGACATAGGGGAGCAATCTAGGACCATCATGGTCCTCTTGTTTATATTTCTAAAACAAAAAGCACTAAATACAAATTAAGATGTCTGTTTTAAGATACAATCTTATGATTTATCTGAAAAATCCAGAAACAATTTTAACAATACCCTATATGGCTGTTTATTTAGATAAGACTTATCTAAGAAACTGTGGGAAGACAAATTTAACAATTCTTTATTAAAACAATTTGCAAATATTGATAAGATTTATCTAAGAAATTTAAATGTCAACTTAGACAATCCTGGAATTGTTTATCACTTAATTAATTCAATTTCAAGCATATTTTGTTTTAGATATATGATAGTACTGTTTCCTATTGAATATCTATACTTTTTATAATGAGGTTTGCTGCCACTTTAAGCAGTATTTGTTGTATTCTGGAAGCAGATGGAGCACCTTGGAGTCCTGGTATTTCTACCACCAGAACTCCAATAATTTGACATCCTCCTCAATTGGCTCACCCATCTTAAGTTTATGATTATACACCATTTGTTTAAGGAATTGCAGGGGAGGATTATTAGGCCCCAGGGGACCATTTTACTAAGCTTCTTACAAAAAGTAATTGTAAGTCAAAATCACAAATCGTACATGGTGTTTTCATTCATTGTTAGATTCTGCATTGCAATATCTCATAGGAATCCTCTTTTAGAGACAATTCCAATGAGATGATGCATACCAGAATTCCATATTTAGTTACTAATGTAGAAGAAACTTTAATTTCTGATTTATGCAAAAAATGATCGTAGGATGTTTAGTAAAATGGTCCCCAGATGTCCAGAAGTGTCAAAGCTAGACTAGTCTTATGTGAGCCTGTGTGATATGTGTGACATTTTCAACAATATCATGTGTACATGATGGACAGACTTAGAGCAGCCTTGACAATCACCAAACATATATATATAATATGTACTTAGTGTATGATATGAAAAAAATATCTAACAAGGTTGGGAGAATTGAAAATTGTCGAGGCTCTGCCGAGACAATTATCAATTCTCACGACTGAGTTAGATATTTTTTTTCATACAATACACTAAGTATGTATTATATTTATCTTATAACCTCTATTTGTCTTGTTTTTATTGATGTTTCTAACAGATATGCAAGTTTCAAAAATTAACTGATTTATATCTTTGTTCTAAAGATAACTATGTGATATCATATGAAAATATCATACGGGATGTTATCATGCGGATATTTGTATAGTTATAAGATAAAAAGATTTATCTTGGTTTGTGAACCGTGGCTTTGTGTCCTAAACCATCAATTGGATGAGGAGTAGTGAAGACTCTGAATAAACTGTGTGACTGCCCAGGCTGATCTGAGTCTTAATTTAATATTCATATGAAAGTGTTGGAAATGTCACTCAATGGCTCATAATATTTCACTATTTAGCTCACCTGAGCACAAAGTTAAGTGCTCAAAGTGAGCTATTGTGATCGTATAATGTCCATCATCCGTCGTCCACAATTTCTTTAAACATCTTCTCCTACTAAACCAGTGGACCAATCTTGATGAAACTTGGCAGGGATGTTCCTTGGGTCAAGCTCTACCAAAGTTGTTCAAATAAATGAAATCCATCCTTAACTTTCTTTCCCTTTACCCTTAACAAAAAGGGTGAAAATATGATTTGTTTTAAAAATCTTCTTCTCTGAAACCAGAATTCAGACAGCTTTCATATTTGGTATGTAGCATCATCTAGTGGACCTCTACCAAGTTTGTTCATATCAAGACCCTGGGGGCATATTTGGGCTTTGCATGGGTACAACACTTTTTACATGGATTCAAAGAGTGAAAATCTTTAAATATCTTCTTCTCTGAAACCAGAAGGCAGACAGCTTTCATATTTTGTATGTAGCATCATCTAGTAGACTTCTACCAAGTTTGTTCATATCAAGACCCTGGGATCATATTTGGGCCTTGCCCGAGTGCAACCCTTTTTACATAGAATGAAAGATTGAAAATCTTTATAAATCTGAAACCAGAGGGCACACAGCTTTCATATTTGGTATGTAGCATTATCTAGTGGGCCCCTACCAAATCTGTTCATATAAGACCCTGGGGTCATATTTGGGCTCCATGTGGGCGCATCCCTTTTAGCTCATCTGAGCATGATGGGTGCCTCCTTTTTAACATAGCAACACTGCAACATTACTGAAAGATTGTTGAAAGTGGCATAAAACCCTATTCAATCAATCAAACAATCTGCATGATCTTAAGGTGTGTCGCTCTGTGAATCTTTTAACCCTTGTCATGCTAAATAAAAACATGGGAATATTTCATTTAAATCAAAGTGCTGAAAACCTAAATTGTGAATCTGTATTTCTTTTGAAATTACAAAATTCAAACTATTGCTTGGTTAAAAAGTAAAACAGTAGGTATAGAATAATATGCATTCTGATCTTTGTCTATACCTCCTGCCAAGGCAGGAATATTCCCAGCACAGAATTATGAGGGTTAACATGATTAAAAGTTTGGCAGGGGTTTTGAAAATGACTGGAAACCCCAAAGATCTCTATTTCTCATTAATCTTTCATTTCTTTAGATTGGTTTTGGGCAGCCATTGTAGATAGTGGTTTCAGTCTATATTTGCCTTCCCATTAATGCAGACATGTTATTGTTGTCTTTGACAGACCTCAGTGCAGAGAGGGGATTCACTGTTATTATAGGAAATAATTGTGAATTATTTCTTTTTTTGACCCACTCCGCCATTCTGATGATTTAATGGAAATCAGTCTTGGGTTATTAAATGTTTTCTGGAAGAACTTAAAGATAATCTTATGTTATTCAACAATCTTAAGAAGAAAATAAGACCTGAAAACATACATCAGTCCTATTCTTTTTTGTGAAAGGCAAAGTAAACAGAAAGTACCATGGCAATCAGTTTGTCTACGATCTTTTTGTTAAGCCCATATGCAGTTAGCGAGACATACATCTTACAATGCCAGATTAGCATGGTGCAATAGTGTATCCATCTGTGATTTATGGATGGATTTCAAAATAATTTTGCACAATTATTCTCCATCATGTAAAGATTGGTTCTTAGAAATAAATTTTCAGATAGCCCCAAGGAGAAAGGTGGAGGTCAAATGTAAGAATTTAGCTAGTCTGAAGAATAGCTCCTACATTTATTGATGGATTTGGAAATAGTTTGGCATACTTGTTCTCTATCATAAGTAAAAGTGATTCTTAAAAGAAATATTTAGATATCTCAAAGTTTGAGTCAACAGATTAAGGTCAAATGATAAAATTAGACTTGGTCAATTTTTTGCAAGCTTAAGGTAGACCACCCCTAATGGGCACTTCTGCAAATCAATTGTAAACTATTACTATCTCATATAACATCTTTTTAGGGTCTTCTATGTGAAATATTAAAACTTTTTACCGTAATATAATGATTTTATATAAATTTTAGTGAAACTACCCCCCTTCGGACAAGACGTCTAAAATAAAAGCACCACTTCAGTCATAAAATCAGCAAGATTTTCAAAAGTAATAGTCCATTTTCTATAAATCTGGTATCAAAATAATCAGAGTTCATTGCTCTCCCAAAAAATATTTACAAAATAAAAATAAAATGGCTCATTGAAAAAATATGACAAAAATTATGACCTGTCCTACAGTAATTTTCCACCTTTTTTACTGATTTCCGTACATTTTCACCAGAAATCTCATAAAAAATGACCAACTTTTAGTAATGGGGCATACATAAGTTATATATCACTTTTTTCTACACTGCCTATGCAACACAATATAGAAAACCTAAGACGTTTTACCGTACTGAACTTAAGATATTTTTATTTGAAGTTGTATACCCCATATTTCACAGTTGCCTCTTTAATAATCTATATTTCAACATCAGACAAATCATCAAGGTTATAATTCTCCCAAATCATCAAAGTTGTTTCTTATTTGTTAAATTAATATTAACTTTACTATGTCTACATTTAAACAATTAATCTGAGGTTTTTAGTGCCATTTTAGACTTTTTTTGTGTCTTTTCTGCCATATTCTGCCAAACGTCTTATTCAATCTAAAATATAATATTACAGACAAGAACAGAACCAAAAATATCTTACAGAGTAAAACTGTTTTTGTCAAGTCTATGTTTTGGGTTCATAAAACAAAATGAAATGAGACAATTATGACTTGCTTCTTAAATTTTAAACATTTTTTTGATAAAGAAATACAATCAGGGGCAATAACTCTACATTTTTACCAGATGATAAATTTACCAAATTCTTGAGAATTTTATATTTTGTGATAGTTCAAAATTCATGACAAAAACTTCTCTTTAAAAAAACAAGAACAAATAGTATTTCTAAACAAGAGTTTGATATGTGCTAACCAACAAATTTTAATGTATAGAAGAAAACAAGGGGAATAATTCAATACTCAAGTAGATGTCTTATACTGTTGCAAAAGGGGACATAAATCTGACAAAAGTTATCCCTCTTGATATTATAGATTACTCAAGATAGTGAAGATCCTATTATACCTGCCAAGTTTATAGAAATTATCTTCAATACTAACAGAAATAAATGGCCAAATTTCACCTACAACTACGTCCATAGGTCTACATCCACCTATATCTATACTGACAACAACAAGGTGATCACAATAACCGACACTTGGTTTTACACATTATATATCGAAGTTTATTTCCTTAAATAGGCTATAACACCACTTTTAACATTTTTTCAGTCATATTGACCCTAAACATGCCAAGTTTCAAGCAAATGCCTTTCAATTATAGATATGGCCAAGGATAAATTTGTCAAGCTATCTGCACCTATACTGACAGAGTGACAACAGTAATTCACCATTTTGTTTAATTTCAGCAGATCTATCAAGATGTTTATAAAAACACTAATGTCCCCAAAATAGCAATTCTTGAGAAGTTTGGTCTTGATTCTTGTCATTGACACTGTCAGATGACCTTGACCTTTTAAAGTGTGGATTGAAGAGAGGAGCGTTCATGCTAAGTAAATGCATTATCAGCTGAATAATGTTGAGGTTAAGGGAGAACGTTCAGTTTTCGGCTTTATTTTTCACAGGCAGATGGACAAACAGATAGACAGACAGAGACCAGTAAGCAATATGACCCAGATCTATTGATGCAAGTGAAGAACAAGAGCACCGCCTACGGGTGCCTACACTCGGCTGTCGAGTGCTGGATGGTGGGAAAAAATCTAAGTCGAAAAAGGGGCATAATTTGAAAATAAATGCATCTAGAGTTATCCCCCTTGATAGTTTAGGTTTTTCTTTTGATGGTGAACATGTTTGCCAAGTTTCAAGGGAATGCCTTCAGTAGAACCATAGATATAACAAAATGTCAAAGTTTTCGCACAACGACGACAACAACAACAACAACACGGAGGCTATAGCAATACCTAGGGTTCTCTCCGAAAACAGCCGAGTTAAAAATGCCATTTAGTCCTCTAAAAACTTAAGAAATCTAAATTGGTTTTCCTGCCTCCAAAACATTTAATTATTATTTGTTTGTATTACAAAACCATGAAAATATGTACCTACTATATATCAGTACAGCCAGGTTTCAGATAATTAGTGAACTCAGAATATAATACTATATTACTCCAAGGATCAAAGAAAATGCATTCTTGTATCCAAAAGTCAATATTTCATAACCAAAGAGAAGGACTACATTGGCACCATAAAAATCTACTTTTTATACTGAACAGTGTACATGAGTGCCTGAATGTTTGATTCTACACATTTTCACTGAATTGGTTTCACCACTTGAAAAAACATCCATCCTGGGCCACACAGAAGAAGAACACATTTAATCTTTGCTTCAATGAGATCTGTTTAACTTTCTATTTTTGAAGACACCCAGACTCCAGATTTTGTAACTCTGTTTTGGGTATGGTTTGATGTGATATAGAACTGAAAATACAGACAAATTAAAAATAAATTTTAAAAAAAGTGATTGAATATGAAACACTTAAGAAGCTGCAAGTTTTTAAATGTCAAGTGAAAGACTTTATCTAGAAACCATTGGCTTCCACAATTTATAAAAATTAAATCTCAGCAAATATGGCACTTTAATTTGAACAGTTTTGAAGAAGACATTTTGCTTCAAAGTGAAAATTTGGACAGATAGATTTTTCTCCCACTTTTATTATAAGCAATGAAATAATTTATCAATAAAACTATCATAATCTTTGATAGTTATTGTAATTGTTTCTACAATAGTATGCAATGGATATAAGTCTTTTCAAAATTACAAGTGCATTGTATTTAGATTCATATTTTAGATATGTAACACAAAAGAGCACACTGACAATATTGTTATCAAATACCAAAACCAAGAATTATTCAAAGATGGAGATTTTTTACTTTGGTGTATGAAAACTAAAACAGATGAAGATTTTTTTTACATAGGTGTGTGAAAAACTAAACATTGTTATTCTGAATGAGGCAGCATCATAAAAATAAGTATTGTCATACAAAAAGTAAATAAAGGTTTTGTTTTTATACCTAGATGGATTAAAAAAAAACCCCAAAAAAACTATTGATTTGCTCAAATTCAATGTAGTTTCAAAGTGTCTATTTTACCAATAAGTAATTCATTCTTGTTTTTGTGATCCATGTAGAGAAAAGGACCATCTGTTAACTCCTCAAAATAAACATTTGAAAACAGATTGGATCCAGGAGAGGTCAAGCAGTTGACAATTTCTAAAGAAAGATGAATGAGAACGTTGAGTGCTCAAATTTCAAGAAGAATTATTTTTTCACACAAAAATATTATTCAAGTTCTTACAATGTTAAACTTACTGTTAAATCTTCTGTATGCAGATCCAGATGTTTCAACAGTTGTGTCAATAGAATGCATTACTGGCTGGTAAAGTAACACAGATAACTGGGGAGGTTCACATCCCATCACAACAAACATCTGAAAGACAGAAGAAACTCACATTTAAAACATCATGTTACACAACAGGGCTTACCCTGGGTCAAAATTTCTTTTAGCCAAACTATTAGCCAATTTGAAAATATTTTAGCCAAAGTGACTTCATGGTAGCTATCTTTTTCTCCCAAGTTGAAAAAACTTGCATTATTCTTTTTTGTAATATTTTTCAATGAACCATTTAACTTAATTAATTACATTTGAATTAGAAATGTTTTTTGGTGATGATGTACTGCTACAATATGTATAAAAGAAATAAGAAGCTTTGGGCAGTTAAAAAAGAAATTGTCAAAATGGGCAGTTTTCACTTGGCAAAAAAGCAGACAAGAGTGTCATCATACCCATTTAGACAACAGAAACTAATGCCAATTATTTGCAGTTTCTAATTTTCTCTGATTTCATTTCAAAACAATGATTTGACAGAAGAATACCAAAAAAATATTGAAATTTTAAGATTTTTGCACATCAAATCTGTATATTACAGCCTTTAGAGAGAGTATCAATTAAAAGAATGCATGGTCTAATGGCTTAGTAACCAACTATCTTTTAACTATTAACAGGTATATCAAAGGTGTAAAGGATTATCTCTCATATCAATTTGTTTGTTTTTCCAATGATCTTAACACTTTGATTTCTCTTTCTATATATTTATGGACTTTACAAAATGATATCCACCCTTAGCCAACATTTTAGCCAATTGATTTTTCTTTTAGCCAATTTTTCAGAATTTTAGCCAATGGCTAAATTGGCTAAGGGCAGAGTAAGCCCTGCACAATTATCCAAAAGATTGTGGAATTTCAGGAACTCACTTGAATTATAAGATCTAAGTACTTTTTCTCTTAAGGGGGATGGGGGTGGGGTTGAGGGTGTAAAAGATTGAGGAGGTTTGACCTTGAAAGATGAACTTATCAGCTGGCCTTGATTTAATGATAATCTCCAAGCACTTGTCAGATGGTTGGTCGGCCGTCCGTTCATAGACCTTTTTTTTTGTCCCGAGCATATCTCAATAGTATGCAATTAAGAATCATTAAACTTCACAGGTGGATAGATCTCAATATGGAGAAGTGCAGTGTCAAGAACAATAACTCTACTCATTATATTTTGTGAATTATTGCCCTTTGTTTATTGACAAAGAATAGGCTATTGACTTGCTTTAATGGGGGCATAAATGTTTTAAACATCTCTTGTTCTACATTGTGTCTTAGTTAAGCTCTAAGCCAATGGTAAGTTCAAGTTAAACTTTCTTGATTGCTTATTCAGCAATCAACCTGTAAAAACACTTAACACTCATATATTGCTTTGTCTGAATCCTATGGTGATGAAATTCTTTTTAATGTTTTAAATTTTTTTAATTGACTAGTGGTACACTCGTGAACTTGAAATTGACAGGCTAGTTAACACCTATTTTAATTTTGTATATCGGTATTGCATGGCCTACTTATAGCCTGTGATCAGCCAGGTCATCTGATGCCCTCAGGCTAAATATTAAACACATCTCAGACTTTGAGACAACAATATCTAAATTAAATTAAGGGCTGAAAAGATGTGACCGACATGGAACCCAAACCCACGACCCCCCAGAATACTCGCTTGGCACTCTTGACTCTTAACAACTGAACTAGCCGGGCACCTGGTCATGAGTCTACACTCTGTTGATCACTTCATATCAACGACTTGTCATCACTGTCTAACAAATATGACATTGAAAAGTCATAAATCTTTTATTCCTACAAAATGATCACTTCATCTTGTTATTGCCAACATGGGCTCAGGCTATTTTTACCCTATCATCAATTTAAAAGTAGGTCAGCTGAAGGGTTGAAATCCATTACAGATAAAAGTAGTTACCTGCAAAGTATGTCTTTATGTAGATTAGCAGATAATCTGTAAGCCTTCTCTTAGTGTAGCACTGAATCCCTAAATGGTGGGTATGAAGAGGCTGTCACTTTTAAAATCGAAACAGGCTAGACATCAACTGATCAAAACGTCCAGTTCAACAAAACGGTGTCCATTTTTAACTTTCTGGGATGGCTCTCTATTCCTATCTCACATCTTTCATCATATATAAACTATTCATATCGAATTTCAACCAAGATCCATCTGATTTGACTGTGATTCTATTTGACTTCGTGAACCTACTTTTCCTGTCACGAAAACTCATGACGTTGTTGTTGTCGTTGAAATCGAAAGTACAAATTCGACCGATATTTTTTACTTTTGCATTTAAAAATACTAATTAATATATAATTATTCATTATTTCACATTCAATGATGAATAGAAAGTAATTTTGAGGAAAATATTCAGAAATAAAGATAATTTAGACGCAAATCCGATACAGACCGGAAATCGCCGAGTTGCGATACCGTTAATCACCGGAAACCCGACGAGTGCCGACATCGGCCGATGATTTTAGTTTTCATTAGGGGGGGTCTGCCTTAACAACAGTTGATCTGTGATAACCAGGATGCCTGGAGGCTATAGATAGTTGCACTAGACACCACAAGATATCTAAAATACTGTTCAATGGTACACAAATATAATTCCTTGAATGAAATCTTTGTTTATATTTTCAGAAATTCACACCCCTAGTGAAGATTTTGAAAGATTTTCTGAAGTGAAGACCCTAACAGCGAAGTTATATTCTCAGTTAAATGTTGAAGAACATCAGCTACGCAGAGAAGCACAGATTCTTAAACAACTTGAGGAGTATAACTTGCAAATTGCTCCTTTATTAAAGGTTTGTTGACATCATACAACAATGCATGGACTGTTACCCTATGATCCATCAACATGCAGGGGTCGACACTAACTCCTGAGATTAAGGAGTCAATTGGACTCCTAACACGTGAAATCAAGGAGTCCAAGCTCAAAGTAAGGAGTCCGAATTTTCATAATGGGAGAACATTGTGGAAAAGAAGAAATTGCTTGTTACAAGCAATTTCTTCTTTTCCACAAAGTTCTACCAAAGAAAAGTTTTTCCTCAAAACCCTACAGGATACAAGCAAATGTATTTTGTAGTGAAAATATATACAGTTTTGGCAAATGTTTGAAAGGACACTGCTCTGTGCATTTGTTTTTAAAAATATTGTAATATGACCCTTGGACTCCTTACTTGCCAATGGAAGGAGTCCAACTGGTAAACAAGGACTCCCAGACTACACTTAGTGTCGAACCCTGACATGTGCACATTCTTAAGAGCCAGAAAAGTTTAAGATGCAAAAATGTGTTTCTTCTTTATTTTAGGTTTGTTGAAACCAATCATGTTAAGAATAAGTTATGCTTATGAAATAATTTCGTTTTTGCATGGATGTGGTGATGAATAAAGTCTGATGGAGGAGAAATTATGTACAAAATTAAAATTCAATGGTGAAGTCTGAGGAATTTGCTTTGCATATAACTTCTACCCGATCAGTCTATATTCATGGTTACAGCAAGCAAAATAAAATTATTTCCATTACAACACAATCACAATTCTGGAATTAGTTTAATTACACTTCTCTTGGTGTTCAATAGTTTTATTACATATTTCATAATTTGTAATTAATGATGAATTGATGATATTGACATAGGGAGAAATTCACAGAAAACAATGTGCATCCTTTAGCATGTTGGTTATAAGACGTCAAAAGCATCAACTCCTACAAGAGATGATGTTGAGTATGGGTGAAACTATCTTTGTACACAGTAAAAAAACACCATAAGTTCTATGTAATTTCTTCTTATTTCCTATATGGACTTTATGCCATTGGGTTATAACCTTAGTTAGTTTAAGCACATTCGGAAATGTGTCAGAGGGACTCTATAACTTAACTTGATAAATTTGATGTTCATGTATTGAACTAAATCATTGGGAACTGGAAATCACATCCTGTACTTTTGTTATTCTTTACAGCAAAAATCAGAGATGGAGGAACAAATAATGAAGAGAATCACGACTCTCACGTATGTCGGGGCAGCTAGTATGGGTCTACAGTTTGGGTTTTTTGCCCGTCTAACCTGGTGGGAGTACTCGTGGGACGTGATGGAACCTGTGACCTACTTTGCCACCTACACTGCTATCATATTTACATTTGCCTACTTCTGTGTCACATCTGGTGTAAGTATGGCTTTGCTGGGTGAATAAATGATTTTCTTTAATGCTTTTTGGTGGTTTATCGAGAAATAACGGTTGATAATCACTTGATAATCTCACCACAAAAGCAGGGAAATTATCAAAATCTTATACCCTGCTTTTGTGCACAGGGAAATTATCAAAATCTTATACCCTGCTTTTGTGCACTTCACTATATCTATGTGGTGACGTCACAATGAACCTTGCAAAGCAATCACATGCAAAATGACACGCTTTAAAATAATTTGTCCTAGAATTTTCACATTTTGTCTCATTTTTGCATAAAAGAAATAGAATATGTGATTGGGTTAACAATTTGAAAGGTTGATAACCTTTACTGATTATTTAATGATGAGGATAGCTGAATGACCCTGTCTTTATGACGGAGGTGTGTCTGTGGAAACTTACCTTTCAATGAACACTATCTCTAGTTTTGAAAGTGTGGTTGCTCATCGCTTTTCCTTGTACAGAGTAGGTTATTTCTTTGATTTAATTTATACAATTCATTTCAATTTCTCTCAAAGGATTTAATAATGAATTTAGAGAGGAAACATGATAGGAAAATTAATTGAAGATAAGTAAAAATTTATATTGAAAGCCTTTAGTCTATTTTCACATAATTCCCTTGAGTTTCTATCAGGGAAAATAATTTACATGTGTATTTGATGATTATAATAATTAGAAATAATTCTTTAGAATAGAGTCTGTGAGAAAATAAATAATTGCTGGAAGAAAAAGCTTACACTTTTGGTCATGATTATGTATAAGATGAAAGTATGTTTTCACAATAAAAGTCTCAACAACCCATTAACAAATGACAAAATTAAAGACAGCTTGAAATAAAAAAAAAGTTGGAGACAATTGATGTTGATGAAATTAACCCTTGTCATGCTGAATAAATTTTGGCTAAAATTATAAATAAATCAAAGTGCTGCAAGCTCTGTATTTCCTACTTTTGAGTCAGCATTTGATTTTGAAAATATATAATTTCTGAAACTTTTTGGTTTCAGAAAGGAAAAACAGGTGGTATAGACAAAGATCAGACTGCATATATGACTTCATCAGACTTTTTACGATGGTCACTTAATAAAAGTGGTCGCTTAATAGATGTGGTAGCTCGAGCAAGATTGACTGTATCTATTTTCAGGATTATGAATACGCCGAGGCTTGGAACAGATCGTTCACAAAAAGTTTCTATACAATGGCCCAAAAGAATGGTTTTGACATCGACGAATACAACAGACTGGCCAACATGATTGCTCAGTGCGAGAGTGACCTACGTAGATTACGAGATCCACTACAAGTTCACCTTCCTATACGAGAAATGGAATAGTCCACTAGTTTATATTATTAATTGCTGTTTATATCTACTCTTTTCACTTTTCTTATTTATAAAGCTCTTACCTTGAAACAAACCAAACCAAAACCTAGCTCAATTTATGCAGTTATAGGAGATGGACGTTCTTGTTTCTGTTTGAATTTTAGGCCTCTTATTGGACTCTAGTTATATCAAGTTTGTAGAACTTAAAAATATTACTAATATTAATATTTCAACCCTGTATTGAAGATGAAAATATTCCGGAAACATTGAAAATGGTTTCCTACTTTGCATATGAAATTTAGTGTAAAACATTTATAAACATTGTACCCATTTCTAACATCTTTACACTGGAGTTACAGAAAGGACATTGAATGAGAGGACATGATATACCACATCTTTGACAAGTGAAATAAATTTAGCATTGAACACAAATTCTATCTATCATATGATATGATTAAAATTTTAAAGACAATGGGACAGATGTCTTGAAATGTTGGGATTTAAACATTTCTGTATCACATATAATACCATTTGTAAATCGATGTCATCACATGTGTTGAAGCTCTTTTATGTGAGCTTGTGCGTGACATTTCAAACAAGTTCATATGTGTGTGAGGTACAAACTTTAAGTGGTGTTAGGACATATTGCAAAAAGAATATATGCTGACCACCTAAGGAGCAATTAAGACCTTACCTATCAATATAGCGCATAGTGAAGACTCTGTTAAGACTATAATTGCAATCCAATAAAATAAAGAATTCTGATTGGTTTAAATCGCATCACGTGGGGAAATCCATTGCACTTTATTTCTGTATAAAATGCAATAGGTCTTTCGGGAAACCCCTGGCCTCCGATCTGCAAGTCCTGTGTTGTAGGAACTAGAATTAACCTAGTTCCTGATCATCAACGCAACATTGCTATTCAATCTATTATAAATTTATATATTTTAGAAAGAATTTCCGATTACACGCATGCAGTTCTGATTCTGAGCCGACCTAAACTTAGAAAACAGCGAGTCGACGAAGACCTTCAAGCAACCCTTAACTAAGACCGACCACGCCGTTTTCGTTTAAAATACAGACTAACTTGGCAGAAACAAGCATTTTTGTCATAAGTACCTCTACGAATTTTAATGTTGTCTTTTATTTGTGTATCATTTGTTTTACTATATGACATTTCACTTCGATAGCGAGATAAACAAAACACGATCTAAAAATAGATAGTGTAATTTATACGCGCAGAAAGTAGACTTGAAGCTTAATTATTTTGCTGAGTATTTTAATAGTTTCTTCGATCTAGATGATTGCAATTATAAGGGACGAGAGTCTTTTTCACTGCGTTTATTGGGGTATAAAGTGCAATTGCCTTAGCACATGGCTTAAACATAACGCCCTACAGGCGTTATTTGCCATGTGCTAAGGCAATTGCACTTTATACCCCAATAAACGCAGTGAAAAAGACACTCATCCCTATAGTGCGGCTGCTTAAGCTTGCCAGAAGCTTTGTCTTGCTCACATGTGAAATGTTGGAAATGTTACGCCCAGGCTTATATAGTAATTATACTAGTATAATAACACCTGTTTTACAGCAAAAAATATTCAACAGGGTTTTTTCACTCCGATGGAAACATGTGTCATGTTATAAACAATATCATGGTTTCCCAAAGACCAAAAGGGGTTTCATTTTTCTACGCAGGTTTTCTTTACTGCATTAATTATATGATCATGTATGTTTTTCATCCACCGAGTCATACACGCTATATTGAATCCCATACCATTCTGTTACTGCAACAAAACAGCATTTGTAACATTCTGGATGCATTAAATCATTGAGTTCATAAATCAAACAAAATCATCATGTGAAATCACAGCGAAGAGACCATAGTTCGAATATTATTTAAACCTTGGTAAGTCAATTGCTATCTTAGAATATTCAGGGAAAGAGGATTAAAATAACTGTTTAAAATAAAAGGATTTAAAGATGGAATACAATTTCTTTTTCTCTAAAATTGGCCAGCATTCAAGATCACCACATTTGAAAAACATATAAGAAATGATACCCAGATTTGGATATGGACTAATGTGCTAGGTGGGGTACCAGTTGTAGATGTTCATTAACATTTTTGCATCCTGAACACAGGATTAAATGTTCTTAAAAACTTTAAAAAAATAAACTGTAAGGGAAATTGTGTATTAAATGGAAAGGGTAGGTCACCAGAGCTATCCTGGCTATAGTCTGGTTTCAAACTGGTGGATTGTAATACCTATGTATTGAGGGGTCACTACAATACTCTTGTAAGTGCCTATAAATATATAGGCACTTACATTAGTGTTGAATAACCCCTGGATATATCTTTCAGTCTATAGAAAAGTGATATTTTGATCTTTTTGACATATTGTCTTGGTAGAGATAGCTGATAGGTTGTATGTTTGTGTTTTGTAGATAGTTTGTTAACAAAGGAGAATATTTAACACTACTGTATAGTGGGTGAAATTTCATACACTATCTCAGTCAAATATTTTACCCCTTTGCTGTTTAATCCCTGCTTTTTAGGTGCCTGTGATTTTATGATTGAGAAAACATTGTGAAAAAAGTAGAAATTGCTTCTGACAAGCAATTTCTTCTTTTTCCACACTATTTTCTACCATACAGAATGGTTATTTTTCAATTTAAAATCCACTTTAAATTTTCGTCTGCAAAACCTATGAATTTGGACAGGTCCAAAATTTTGTAAAACAGGAAAGGGTTAAGGACACACTGCCATTCTAGAGTTTTTAAAGATCTTTTCTAAAGTCAGTCTTTTAGAATGGACCAGTGCAAAACTATTATAAGTGCATACACTCTAACATGTGTTTCTAAAAACTTAGATGATTGAAGGTTTGTTAAAGGTAGTGGACTGTTAATGGTTATACAACATTTCAGATCTCATAATCTTTCACAATGTTAACCAAGGTTTCCTAATTAATTCATTAAATAACCTTGGATAACACTGTTAAAGTTCATGACTTCCGAAACATTGCAGAAAATTACAGGTCCCCTACCTTATGAACACTACATAAATCTAAAAATCTATAGTGGTTTTCAATAATTTACACTGACATTAGAAAATATCATTTTTCCATGTCCACATTATGTTAATCATCTGATGTAATTCTTAATGTAAGGGAGACAATTAGAGTGTGGGTTTTTGTACAAGCATTATCTCCCACTATGTAAAATGAAGTCCCTTGAAGAAGTTTTAAAAACTGAAATTGTTGGGAAATAAACAGTTAAACAAGCTTTTGATTGTTTTTTTCTTTTTCATTGTTTTGAAAGAAAAAAAAAAAAGATAAATCTCTGATGGGCAACAAAAAGTTGCTTAAAAAGCAGCTTAGAATAGCAGTTGTAGTTCCTCCCCTTCCTGGTCGAGGTTAATACCTGGAATAAAATTAATTTAGTATATTTCAGCTCTAGCTATCAGAACAAAATTTAGTATATATGACCCGTCACGCAAAAATGGGACCATCCGGGAATTCTGTAAACTGAATTATTGAAAAAGAGATTTGATCTAGCATATAACAACCAGAAGTCGCTTTTCAAAAATTCTTTCACTGGAAGGTAGATTGATCATTCTAGATTCAGAAAATAAGCATGGTCCAAAAAATATCGACCCTAGTCAGTCTGCGCAGTCCACGCAGTCTGACCAGGGTCGACACTTTACACACTACCCAGATGGTCCCTTTCCACGTGACGGATTACATATTTCCGCTCATAAATAGGATTTTGCGTAATTTTTTTACTAAGTTAACTTTAAAGTAGACTTTTAATCAAGGGGTCAGTACAACACTATTGTAAGTGCCTATATATCTGTAGGCACTTACAATAGTATTGCACTGATCCCTTGATTTAACCAGTGTAAAATAATTTGAAGGGTAGATTGAAATTATTTATGCACATTTCTACAAAAGTTTGATCTTTATTCTCAAATATTGGTTTGTCAGTTAGGGTGATGGTAATATGCATTTTACACATATCACTGTATTGAATGTTGAACAAATGTGATTAATGAACAAGTGTCTTAATTGAACTTTAAATGACTCATACACAATATATATATTATTAACAATGATATTGATGCAATATAGTTGATAGTAGAAGCATCCTTTTCTATTCTATTAATTGATAACTTTTATTAAGTGACTAGCATAAAATATATCCAACAAAAGCAAACTTTCGGAAAAAAGGCAATATTCTTTAATGAAAATAAGTTTCTTATTGAATCTTATGTTGTTGGAACCCTTTCGAAATGGCTCAATGAAAAAATCCAAATTGGCTTGACCATCATGGGATTTAGTAGGGATTATTTATGTAACAATCTTTATGTGCTATCAAAATGTCCTGTCTTATTCATCATGAAATATGGCATTTAGCCACCATTACAAAATGTAACTGCCTTTTGATTGTCCCCAAAGTTGTCACTAAACGCAAATATATAACTGAGTATTTATCAATCTTCAAAGCAACATATACCATATTTCCCCTAATAAAAGCCCCTTTCCTAATGGTAGCACCCCTATATTTTTACTAGGGAAATTATAAACAAACTTCAAATGCCCAAATTCCAAGAATTTTTTTAGACTTCTTCTCTAATTTGTTGTGAATTTCTTCTATACAATCATTTATATGATTGTTTAGAGAAAAGTCACCACAAATTAGAGGGAAAAGGGCACGAAAGACATATTTTTTTTTTTTTTTAAATCAGTAATTGCAAACTAAATAAAATCTCCCAAACCATGTTATGTACAACTCCTGGGAGCATGTATTAGAAATTATATGGTACACAATCCTTGATATCGTCAATTTAGAATTTACAGAATTGACAAGAGTTATTATCATGTATGGATTGTGTTGCAAGACGGACTCATTGTTACATCAATATTATTGCCAATAAAGGGGTTTGTGTATTGGCAGCCTTAGTTAATGTATACTTATGTGATGTAGAAGTTTTGTGTTTGTATAGATATTTGTAGACCTTTGAAAACAATTTCTTTGTGATTATTATATTAAAATAAGTGCAAATTAGTTAAAAAAGAAATACTAGTGTTAAACTTAAAGATTTTATCTAGATCACACAGTTATCTTATAAAATTCAATTTAAGTACAAATATTAACCAAATATCTACATACCTAAAATTGTACCTGGAGAAATTTCAGGTTTTCAAACATGTTTGATGCATGTTAGATTGTACTGTCATAGGTTATTATAAGAGGTGTGGAAATCTTCTTAAAGCAAAAACAAAGACACTAATTGGGCCTGAGTTCATGAAACTTTTCTCATGCTCAATTGAGAGTTTTCTCTTTCAACTTGATGTTAAAGCTTTAACCCTTTGTAATACTTAAATAGATGTATGAACAAAAAAGATAATATTAATCAGTTAATAAAAATAACAACTTATTAATATTATCTATAATATTCATTCATTTATTTGAATTCTCAATTAAAGAAAATTCTCAGTTAAGAATGAGAAAAGTTCCAGAGCAGCTGTTATGAATTTTTGCTATCCCCAGAAATGCCTTAAGTCTACATGTATTCATTTACATTTTATGTTTGGTATGATGGAGGAAATTTCCCTGTTCCAAAAATGTTTTTTCTATGAAAATGCTAGTAATAGGAAGAACTAGTCAGATGTCATTTTCCCCAAAACCTGATGCTGCTTTATGTTTATCACAGGAATAAGAATATATTGTTGGTATACTTAAGTGTTGATGCAAGATTTTTAAAACAGGAAAATGTCTTTTGCAATTGTTTCAATTTAGTTTCAAACTGTACCATTTAGAGACCATATCCTTAGTTATACATATTTTGTTATTATATCCTTGCTTTATAATAGATTTTCTTTATTTTTGTTAGAAAGTTATTTATATGTGCACTGTAATTATATTGAGGGAAGATTTTGGGTATATGTATGTTATGGTTGTTAGGTCCATGTGTGTTTTGTCTCACTGTGAATAATGTTAAGTTGTTGCCACACCTTACTGTTCTAGCTAGCGTTCTTGGAAAATTACAAATGCAATGTTATTTTTCGCCATTTTACTACATCAAGCAAGTGAATAACATGCATTTAGTAATTGTATAACACACATGAATTGTAGCAGCAACCAATTATAGAATGTCAGAAAATGTTAAATATTTGTTCACTTGCTTACAGTGGACGAGAAGCGATATGTCAGCATTCACTGATTATCATTGATATTAAGTGGTGTGCACCGTTCTTCTTTTGTAAGTGCAAAAAACATTGGCATTTACCAAAGTTTCCTCAAACACTAGTTAGAGTTATGAGGTGTGAGACAGCATAACAATGAAATAACAACATGTTATATTATGGGGCATATACACAATTTATATTATTGACAATAATATATTTGATCAATATGTCAAATAATATTCAATATTGCAAATACACAATCAATGATATTGCCAATCTACAAGATTGCCAATATCATTGATAATGTATGGGCAATATGAAAGATTGATTCAATTTGATTGGCAATAATATTGATTGTGTATAGGCCATTTAATTGTTTGTTCTGAAAAATGAATAATATGACATTTGTATTAAGGCAGTACACCCCTGAAAAGGAAATGCTAGAATCAGTCTGATGTCAAGAATATTCTTTAGTAATCCAATTAAATTAGGGATGGGAACGAGTATTCGATTAATCGAGTACTCGATCGAACGTCCGATTATCGATTACCAATTTCATTAATCGATTAATCGGTAAAAAATGAAATAATAGCAAATTCGTTTCTAATCTCATTTTCTTCATATTTTCTCAAAATATCGATCTTACATATGAAATGCTGTTCTGCTAAAGATTATGTATGCAACACCTGAGCGCCTGCCGACTGTCTTATCTATCGGTATTTTTCCGAATTTGCAATAAAGCGCCAATTGTCATCGCTCTTGCTGTCAAACGATACACGTCATTTTGTAACTATTCGCACCTTCGAATTTTGGTAATCTTTTTTGAGCCTGTGAGTGAGATTTCCGACAATTTCAAATGTGCGCAAAGCAAAGCTCTGACCAGCCTATGCATCCGCACAGTCTGACCAAAGTCTTCACTATGCGTTTAGTAGATAGAGATAAGGTCTCAAAGTATCTGTAGACCGTCAGGTAACTTTATATTTATTGTATGTGGCTGTCTACGCTACTCAATGTTTGCATCTCACGAACATTTCAAATTGTTGGAAATGTCACGCACAGGCTCATTTATCAGTGACAGTGCAATTTACTTGGATCTTCGGATCAGAGAAATGTTGCAGCGTCGTTCCAATACCTTGTAACGCAACCTTATCGATGTTGTAGCTACTTGGTCTTTCTAAACCGAAAGTTATATATAAAACCGATGAATATATATTACCGAGAAATGACACTCTCTAACCATGCACTTTACAATTTTCATTTTCTTAAAATAAATTAGCAATCATATGTCATTTCAACTGCCTCTTTAACCGAAAATATGCAGCAAATACCATATATCTTTACGTTTGAAGTTACAGAAAAAATGAATGTCCTCAATTCTATCCGAGTACTCGAGTACTCGATCGGAAAGGTGAACGAGTAATCGATTAGTAAAATCAGTACTCATTACCATCCCTAAATTAAATGTATGGAACTCCATCTCACAATTTTTAGATTTTATTGAATAAATGATAGTTTGTATGTATATTTCTTTGACTATTTGACAGTTTTGTACTAAGAGACCTTATGAGTCTACAATATATGGGCAACATTAACATTTCAGCACTAGTTGCTTCCTTAATGGCAAAATTACATCTTTCCAAATCACAATTTAAATGTGAGCTGTCAGACGAAAAGGGACCTACATAAAGTAAATTCATGTATTTGGAAAAAAATGGTATCAAGCACAGTTGGACTAGAAGGGGGGTGATAGAAATAAATGTGACCCGTAACGCGAAAAGGTACCATCTGGTTAGGGCATAAAGTGTCGGCCCTAGTCAGACTGCGTGGTTTGCGCATACTGACTAGGGTTGAAACTTTTCACAATGGGCTTATTTTCTTAATTTAGAATGTCCAATCTTCCTTCCAGTGAAAGAATATTTGAAATTCGACATCTGGTTGACTAATGCTGGACCCAATCTCTTTTTTAAATATTCATTTTACAAAGTTTCCAGATGGTCCCTTTTTGCTTGACGGTTCACAAATATGTGGAAGGTAGAATAACCAATCAAGATTCATGAAATTTTGTTATTTCTGAAAAGTTTAGACCCAGGTCAATGTGCACAGATACTGCAGTGTGACCAGGTTGACACTTTAAACACTACCCAGATGGTCCCTTTATCTGTGACAGGTAACAAGTAACCAATGTGTCCTGTAACAAGGCTCTGACATCAGATCGATTTTGTGGTTTTGTATCAACTTTTAAAAATACAAGAGATGAGTTAATGAAACTAATAATGCCTTAATGTTGTTTGGGCCATGGTAATGTAGGCACAAGATAATGTCTCTATGTACTGAACTCATTCGGAACATCGCTCGGACTTTTCCGTAACTTGAAAAGTACCTCGGACGCAAGTGTAGTAATTTTGGGTCAATTTTTTTTATGTAATTCAGCTCCTGGTGATAATTCGGTTCATACGCATGAAGAAAATAACATTTTGTTAATTCTTTCCAATTGTCTTTGGAAATCTCTGTGGCATATGATAATTTGAGTAAGTAAAACGCTGCGTTTTGTTATCAAATTATAATATGCCCATTTTTATTCTTTTCCTGATTTTGTTATATGCAAAGTCATTGGGATCGTTAAAGTTTGTGACGTCATATAAACCCACATGCGAAATGACCCACTTTCATGGCTGTGCCCGTATTATTCCTGAGGTCTATTCAGTAGAATCGCCGAGGGTTCCCGATTGGTACTGAACTATCAAATAAGGATAACAACACACTATGTTGATTTGCATTTGACAGTTTAGTACATAGATACCTTATCTTGTGCCTACAATACCCTGGCAGAAACAACATTTTTCCATTAGCTTCTATCATTCTGACAAGATTACAACATCACATAAATCTTATGCAATTGAAATGATAAGGACGAATCGTCAATGTCAAGCTGATTTAGATATATCACATCAGGAATGTACCCATTAGCATTTATAAAAACTATCACATTCTTTGTTGATCTCTTTGAATGTTTGATTGATTTGTCAATGGTCTAGAGAAAAGTGTGTAACAAAAATCTGAAATTATTATTTTTCAATAGGAATTTTAGGTGTGATTACTCATTTAATTTTCTCTGAGACAATTGAAATGAGTGATCAAGTCTAAAAAGTCAAATATTTTATCCTGCAAAAAACAAATGTTTCATTGCCTTCAATAGGCTGAACATAATGACAACACAGGGGTAAAGAAAATATTGTTTGATTATCTTTATCTAAAATGCCCCTCTATCCTTAATTCTTACTATTGCTAAAACAAGTTGCATGTCCATACAATGTTTTGACACTATTTGAAGACCTTTATACACCAAGTCATTGACATTACTTGTTGTTGTCTAAGCTTTTCTTGTTAGTTAATTGTAAATAAATCTTCTCTGTTCCTATTACCTTCTTGTACAAAGTTTATGCCAAGTTTTATATTTATACATTCTGCATTATAATGTAATAAATTCCATCCTTTCTATGAATGTTTTGTTGTTTCTTAACTTATCTGTTCTTGACTTTTATACCTGCCCTCGTTTTCTCCTCATCACGCTGTTCATGGCATGTTCCAGCGATATACTACATTTTCTGAGGTCTAACAATATGTTAATCTCAATAGACAATAGCGAATTAAACGATTTCTTATTAAATGTCATCCTTGATCGTGATGAAAATATTTTTCGCTTTCTGAAAGATTACATCAATTTCGAGAGGTTTGTGCTGGTCTTTGTACCACAGGCGTCTACAGTGTTTGGCCAAATAAAAGTTAGGTTGTTGTTCCCGAACTCTAGTTAGTAAAGTGCCCTAACCCTCTGTGTATATATTGAGTTTTTAAAGAATGTCCAATTGTGTTCGACTGAAATTGACGGTAACTTTTTTCATAGATGGCCTCTTCAAAAGATAACAAAACTGTAGTCCTTTAAAGACCTTTAAAAGTGTCATTACATGAAAAGGCAATTGGAAAAAGACTGCATTAAAGTTAAGGCCTTGGGGCCCGTTTTACTAAATTCCCTACGACAAAATTAATCGTAAGTTAAAATCACAAATCGTATCTGATGTTTTCATTCATTGTTATATTTTGCCTTGCAATATCTCATTGGAATTGTCCTTCAAGACGATTCCAATGAGATGATGCTTTGCGGAATGCCATATTTTGTTTCTTATCTATAAGTATCTTAAATTTTTGACTTATGCAAAGAACCATCGTAAGATGTTTAGTAAAACGGGCCCCTGGAGTCCCCATGGTCACCATTGTGTACGTTGTGTGTCCGGAATAATTTCCGATAAAATTCCGTTGGAATCCGATGTGTACATTTACTTAACATGAAGAAGACGGACACGTGACGTACACAACGCTGTAACAGTGTCCCAGTTGACATTTGTCCTACAGAGTGAACAGTTATGACAATACTTTGTTTTATGCTTTTGATAATTTTAAGTTCTACCAGGTGAAGGAATATGGTTAATTGGAATTCGCTTTTCTCGCTTCAATGGGTAAAGTTTATTCTTTAGATCAACATTCTTTGCACTAGAAACCACTATCTTTAGATTCCTGTTGGACATTTCTCTGATAGATTGGAGATGTTTCAATTTGATAAAATAAATGGCTTTCATGAAGTTGCGGTTATTAGTCCCCCACCGGTTACTGGTTTGCACGATTCCGTCTGTCCGTCACGCTTTTGTCCGGGCTATATCTTCTAGACCATATGTGCTAGCAACTTCAAACTTGGTACACTTATAGATCTTATTGAGGCAAAGTGTCATGTTCAAGATCCATAACTCTGCCACGCCCACTTTTTGAGTTATTGCCCATTGTTGTTTTTACCCTTACATTCTTGTCCGGATCATATCTCCTAAACTATGTGTGCTAGCAACTTCAAATTTTGTACACTTATAGATCTCATTGAGGCAAAGTGTCATGTTCAAGATCCATAACTCTGCCACACCCACTTTTTGAGTTATTGCCCTTTGTTGTTTTTACCCTTACATTCTTGTCCAAACTTATCTCCTAAACTATGTGTGCTAGCAACTTCAAACTTTGTACACTTATAGATCTCATTGAGGAAAAGTGTCATGTTCAGGAACCATTACTCTGCCACGCCCACTTTTTGAGTTATTGCCCTTTGTTTTTTTTACCCTTACATTCTTGTCCGGAAATTATCTCCTAAACTATGTGTGCTAGCAACTTCAAACTTTGTACAATTATAGATCTCATTGAGGCGAAGTGTCATGTTCAAGATCCATAACTCTGCCACACCCACTTTTTGAGTTATTGCCCTTTGTTGTTTTTACCCTTGCATTCTTGTCCGGATCATATCTCCTAAACTATGTGTGCTAGCAATTTCAAATTTGTACACTAATAGATCTAATTGAGGAGAAGTGTCATGTTCAAGAACCGTTACTCTGCCAAGCCCACTTTTTGAGTAATTGCCCTTTGTTGTTTTTAGTCTTACATTCTTGTCCGGATCATAACTCCTAAACTATGTGTGCTAGCAACTTCAAACTTTGTACACTTATAGATCTCATTGAGGCGAAGTGTCATGTTCAAGATCCATAACTCTGCCACACCCACTGTTTAAGGTGGCAATGGACAGCCGCCTTCCGACTCTATAAACCAGAAGTGGGTTTTCGTTTATTTTACGGCTCTTTTTGCGCGTCGTTTCAAAAGACCGGTTTTCATTAATTTTTGCATATGGAAATAACGTAGAATATTGATGGTAAAATTTCTTAACTTAGCTTCTTTTCAGCATTTGATATCAATTGAATGACTGGATCATCAATTAGGAGAGGTCACTGTAAAATGACGAAAAACTTTCTTATTTGCATGGAAAGGTATGCTGAATTTTTGACAAAATAAAGAAAAAATATGGGGTTTAAACATATCGGAAAATAAGAAAAATTCATTGGGTAGTTTCTTCAAAAAAAAGGTTTTTGTGGCATTTTTACCCTGTAAAATTACAAAAAATAAGTGCATTTTGAACTTTTGAAGGCAAATTGTGCAAATGCAATTGACCAAAGAGATTTTTTTTTGGCAACAGCCATCGTATACATGTATAAGGTCTATCAAAATGTATATGATTTATAGCTATAAGCTAGTACTTAGTTTAAACTAGACCTAAAACGAATATAAACGTTTTACTGAAAAATGGCCCATACTACTCAAGGGCAGATAACTCTAGCATGAAAACGAGCATGGTAAGGTACCTTCAAATTTTGATATAATGACTAGACAATGTTAATCTACAACATATGTGAACAAGAAAAAAATTCATTGGACGGGAAAAAATGACATCATGTGTCCATTGCTACCTTAAGTTATTGCCCTTTGTTGTTTTTACCCTTACATTCTTGTCCGGATCATATCTCCTAAACTATGTGTGCTAGCAACTTCAAATTTTGTACACTTATAGATCTCATTGAGGAGAAGTGTCATGTTCAAGAACCGTTACTCTGCCACGCCCACTTTTTGAGTTATTGCCCTTTGTTGTTTTTACCTATACATTCTTGTCCGGATCATATCTCCTAAACTATGTGTGCTAGCAACTTCAAACTTTGTACACTTATAGATCTCATTGAGGCGAAGTGTCATGTTCAAGATCCATAACTCTGCCATGTTGACTTTTTGAGTTATTGCCCTTTGTTGTTTTTAGTCTTACATTCTTGTCCGCATCATATCTCCTAAACTGTAAGTGCTAGCAACTTTAAACTTTTACAGTTATAGATCTAGTAAGTAGGAGATATATTATAAAAGGGGATTTTTTGTTTTCCGGTGGGGGACTCCTGTATTGCATCGCAATACGACATGCACTTGTTTCAATATGTGGTCCAGTAAAAAAACAATTTAAAGTCCCTGTCCGCGTTTAGAGTAAAGAAAAATCGCTATTTCGTGAACATTCTTTGAAATATTATTCTTGATTTAGTGTTATGGAAGATGCATTACATAAAAAAATACAAATCAATCGACAAACGGTTGCTTTTTTCGGGAAAGGCATAATTTGCTGTATAAAGTTATATATGTAAATGAGATTTTGGTCACGTGAAATACGCCCACGCGAAGGAGCAGTAATGCGATCCATTCAATTTGGAGTCCGAAATGTTGCGGGTCATAAATATTCATCAAGTAAGGCTTATATTTAGATCATCGCGTCATAATCATTTGCATTGGAATGACAAATTTAAGCTTATCTTTGAGAATTAAAGTCTATTTTTTATGTACATACAATGTAGTCGTTAAAGATAACTATCTTGCGTTTTGGAAATGTTCATGAACACAGACGGGGGCTTTAAAGGCACGCCGAAAAATATCGTATTTGGTGGACTTTTCATCTTTTCACTTTGCCTTGAAGAAACAGATGCTGAAAAGGAAATAGATAATTAATCTTTTGCTTAGTGTAAAGCCTACACGTATTTAATGCAAACCCCTGCGATGTCACGCATCCTTTCCGACGTTTGGCCTCCCATTAATGGATTGATAATCGTAAACCTAATCGGGGTAGTAGCTGGAGGCTAGGAAATGATGTCATGGTAGTGGTGTGAGAAATACCGGGAATCCATGGGCCAACTTATTTCACACCCGGCCGGGGCCCGTTGTTGTTGGTTTTTTCAGCTTGAATCCAGCCCTGCTTTCAGGATGACAGACCGGTTAAGGTCATGTCCCGCTTTACCCGTATACTTACGTGTTAAGCAGGGTATAATTTGAAAACGGTTTGCACCATTTTTTCAGCCTGAACGCAGGGCGGGTTTCAAGCTGAAAAAATAACAACAACTGGCCCGATAGGGCGTGAAATAAGTTGGCCCCATGATTCCCGTGCTCCAGTTGGCTCGATATGACTGGAAACTTTTATAAACGGCATTAAACCAATTCGAGTGATATTGATTGATGAACAACAGGTAAAGGTTTGTCTTTGATTCCAAAACAATGGTTAAAAATAATCAAAGTGCTGTCAGCACTGTAAATCGGTCATCCATGAGAGGCTGGGATAGTGTAATAGTTCGTGAATCAAAAGGGCTCAAATTTGGACCATAAGAGTTGGTAAAATATTTGCCAAATTTGTGAGTTTTCTGTCTGAACACTCCATCATTTCGAGGACATCGCCAGCTCATCCAACTGGAGTTTACAGAATTATATCCACTCAACTTGAGAGATATGTCACAAAACATTTCCATTCAACTTGGGACTGAACCCAGTTCAACTAAGATTGATAATCCAACATGCTACCAACTGCGCTATACGGTCAGACGTCAAGGGGGTAGAACCGGCATCAATTTGATGCCTGAAGGAAGCATTTATATATAGGCTGAAAATGGCAAATCCCGGTCATGTCTCTGCAGTGCGGTCCAGTGGACTGGAAAAGCCCTTTTTCGCGCAGAGAGCTAAAAGTTAAGATACAATGGGGAACAATTTTATCCAGTTAACAATGACGCAATATCGGACAAACAATATTTCGTAGGTGTTGTTATAAAATCTCGTAACTACGGCTTGAGTAAAGCCATAGTTACGATATCTTATAACAGCACCGACGGCTTACCAAAACGTAACGGTAATCCTAGGCCTTAGCACAGTTTGTAACGCACCTGCCTCTCTAGAGGTCCCGGGTTCGATACTCGGCCGTGGCAAAAAACCTTTCAGACAAAATGTCGTCCATCAATGGTTTGATATCGCGAACCTATGTGATGGAGTAGCTGGAGGCTGGGTAAGGGTGTTGTGGTAGTACTGGTATGAGAAACAATTGGAATCCATGGTTAGGTGCTCCAGCCGCTCAATATGAGCACATCAGTCGAAAACGGCGTAAACCCTAATAATCGATCAAAATCAACGCAATGGCAAAGAAATCTGTGCTAAAATAGACTAGGATTTAACCATGTCAACCATAGAAGCAGACGATTCCAACAGACAACAAATGAAGAAAGAACTCGAGACGAAGGAAACGGAGAGGAAGGGGGGGGGGGGGTAAGGCATTGTTGTTGCGGTTCTTTTATGAAATATTCGAAGTTGTTTCCCACTTTTCACAATGTATCCACTCCGCAGGGATAGACATTGATTACATCAAACAGTTTTTAGAACAACAAATTAGTACAGCACGAAGATAATTTCAATGCCTTTACTGAACCGAAAAGCTTGGAAAAACACTGAAAATACTAATTGGTAATTACTAAAAACGAAAACTACATCAAATTATGTATAAGTCTCTTCCTTTTTTGTCCCAAAAGTGAAAGAGATAAAAAACAAGAGTGCCAAAGTGGCCCTAAATCGCTCACCTGAATGAACTGTCAAAATTTGTGTAACGAAGATTTAGAAAGGATGAAAAATTCTGACCAAATTTCAGGTCGATCAGGCAAAAATGATGCCTCTACACTGCTTACAAGGCTTTTCTAAGATTTGATCCCATTAACTAGTTTTTGACCCCACTTGACCTAGATTTCATAAAGATGATCATTCTTACCAATTTTCATGTTGATTGGGAAAAAATATGGCCTCTAGAGTGTCTACAAGGTTTCTCTAATATTTGACCCCGTGACCTCATTTTTGACCCCACTTGACCCAATTTCGAACTTGTCAGAGATTTCATCAAGACAATCATTCTGACCAAATTTGGGTTGATCGGGCAAAAAATATGGCTTCTTGTGTGTCTACTAGGTTTTACTAAGATTTGACCCTGTGACCTCAATTTTGACCCCACTTGACCAAATTTCGAACTTGTCCGAGATTTCATCAAGAAAATCATTCTGACCAAATTTTATGTTGATTAGGCCTCTAGAGTGTCTACAAGGTTTTTCCAAGATTTGAACCCATTTTTGACCCCACTAGACCCAATTTCGAAGTTGTCTGAGATTTCATCAAGACAATCATTCTGACCAAATTTCAGGTTGATTGGGCAAAAAATACGGCTTCTAGAGTGTCTACAAGGTTTTACTAAAAATTTTACCCCGTGACCTCCTTTTTGACCCCACTAGACCCAATTTCGAAGTTGTCTGAGATTTCATCAAGACAATCATTCTGACCAAATTTCAGGTTGATTGGGCAAAAAATACGGCTTCTAGAGTGTCTACAAGGTTTTACTAAAATTTGACCCCGTGGCCTCCTTTTTGACCCTACTTGACCCAATTTCAAACTTGTCTGAGATTTCATCAAGACAATCATTCTGACCAAATTCAGGTTGATTGGGCAAAAATTCGTCTTCTAGAGTGTCTACAAGGTTTTACTAAAATTTGACCCCGTGACCTCCTTTTTGACCCCACTTGACCCAATTTCAAACTTGTCTGAGATTTCATCAAGACAATCATTCTGACCAAATTTCAGGTTGATTGGGCCAAAAATATGGCTTTTAGAGTGTCTACAAGGTTTTTCCAAGATTTGATGTAGATTGCAACTGAAAAGGCCGTTTCTGCGTTGTTTGTCTTGAACAAATAACTCAGCGGATAACACGCAAAATGTAAGTGTCCAGCCTCGGTAAGCGTGGGTTTTGACCACGTGATAATCATAATAGAATTTGTTTGGTTGTCAGCCCTACAACAGGTAAATAACCGTTCGAGAAAAAAATCAGAGTAGTAATATTGTAATTGCTACAAATTTATTATACAGTTAACCTATTGTACGTTTCAACTCCTTAACTCAGCCGAAAATCATGTTATAAACACTGAAAATACTAACTGGTAATTACAAAAAGCTTAAATTACATCAAATTTTGTATTAGCCTCTTCTTTATTTGTCGCAAAAGTAAATAAGATAAAAAAAGGTTTGTATAGTTTGAGACTGAAAATGCCGTTTCTTCGGTGCTTGAAAACACATAGTTTGGCTCGAACACATTGCTCAGCGGATAAGGGTAAAAATGTAATGTGTTCAAATGATGCGATTACTGGAAAACGGTATATATAAATCGGGCGAACCCGATTTAAAAACCATGCTTTATTCAGTCAGCTTGATCCTACTCTAGTGTTATTAAGATTGTGTTGTCCTCGATGAGTTAATAGAACTGTTGTTCGACTGTCGATTCCTACAGTATAATATACTTTTGAACGCCTTTCGGAATTCTTCACTCCTGTATCCATATACAATCCAATTGAGAGCCGAGTTAAATAATCCTGGTAGGAGCATCATCCTGCGTATAAAGTGAAGCCGTGGTGTTGAATAGAATGTTATAACTAGAATAAGAACGGTGTAGGGTAACCAACAGATGGCAAACAAACCAAACACTATAATCATCGTAATTAGATGATTCAAGTCTCGTTTATGGTTCGTATTGATTGCCATGTTTGTTCCGATAGATGTCGCTGAAGCTCTCCGTAAAGCTATTCTGACCACGATGATATACAGCACGACGTTTGTGATGTTGATGATCACCAGTAGCCAGTTATTCCAGCCCATATAGCCGTCACTCCAAACATCGTCACTTACACACTCTATAGTTGTGTTGTCAGGATATTTGTTAATACCAACAAACGGAAGAGTTGCATCTATCAGACTTGTGATCCAGATAACACATATCAATACGTATAACCTAGTTTTGGGTAGACACTGGTGTTTTCGAAGAGGGAATACCACGGCAACAAATCTCTCTATTGACACCAATAATAAACTCAAACATGTTGCTCCTAAACTTAGTATGAAGGCTGATAGCTTCCCGATGCAGTAATATTTCGTGTAATTCAATCCCGTGATGTCACCAATGAGATCACATGGTATCACAATAAAACCAATCACCAGATCAGCTGCTGCTAGATTTCCGATTAATAAATTCATGTTGTTATGGAGTTTCTTGGTCCGTGCAATACTGATCAGTATTAAACAGTTGCCGAATACAACTGGAATGATGACAACACAATATAGACTGTACCATGCCGCGAATCCTTCTGTCGTCCCCATATCTTCTAGACTTCTAGCTTTTTCAATATATCCATCTTTTTTTTATCTCATTGAGATAAAGCAAGAAGCAAGAAGCACGACACACGTTCAATTATATCTAGATTTTTGTCCAAGATTTTGTAGCGCTGAAATGTCCACAGTGCTTTTTCCTTCTGTGTTTTATCAAAGACACTGAATTAAATGGACCATAATGACAAAAAGCTAAGCTTAGTCGTTAATGTTTCCATATTTCCATTATTTTTGCTTATAGCAACCCACCGATGGAGAAATGATTTGGTTTGTTTGCATTTCTAATGGGGTTCATTCATCAAAAACACTTTAAAGTGACACTACTTAGAAAAGGATTGAACACACTCATTTTCCCATTGAAACGCCTACGATTACAATTTTTTTACATTACAAAAAAAACAAAACCAGGCAATTTTCGTTGAAATGTTTTTGGGAAAAGGCGATTACTTTCAACAACATACCATTGACTTTGTTTGGAGCTAGCAGACCCTGGTATTAGGAAGCATCTTATGTTTGTTGTTGTTACTTTAAAGTTCTTGGAGTAAGAAGAGATGGTCGTCGTTACGATGAGGAAAACTTGAATACCAAAGAACAGTAGAACGTGTATTAAGCCACCACTATTGAGACGACCATAAAGCGGTCGTTAAAGAGAATGGTCGCTTATAAAACGTTTTGTTTTACAAATCAGGAACATAGTTTTGATTCAAAGTATATGATTAATTTACAATAATTTTAAGACTAATTACATCTACTTTTTAAGATATTTCCTTTAAAGAAGGTGATTTTTAAAACGGTCGCTAGATAATAATGGTCGGTTAATGGACGTGGTCACTCGAGCAGGATGGACTGTAATAATGACACACTTAAACCAAAACATCCCTTCGAGCTTTATTGGGTACGTCAAATTGTACGTATTTCGCCCTTATCTCTCAAAAAGCCATTATTATTTTTTAGTCTCTCAAGATTCGCCATGTTTGATTAAAATACAGTGTTTGTCCAAATGGAGATTAATTACTAAGAACTATCTTCGATCCTTCCATTTATGTTACCATGAACTGTTGTAATGGTTTGTTTGTCATGCACTTCAGCAGTGTGTATCCATCCAGAGGGTATAAATTTATTGTATAGGAATAACTCAGGCGATTGCTTCCCGTTTAACATGCTTTGTGTGTTAAAACCGAGCCTTACTTGGTTTCGAACCATTTCCTCTTTAGGAATCCTGGGTGTGTAAGAAAAACAATAGGATCATTGACCACAAAGAGTCTGGCTGTGTAATTTCCTGATATAATTGAGTTATTTTGTTTTTCCTTATAATATATGTGACCAAACGAGACATACAGAGAGAAAAAATGCGATATCCAGTGTTTATTACAAGTGCATTATAATGACGTCATTTCTCAAGCTTGCAAAAATTTTATAGCCGCACTCGTTGCAAAAATGAAAGAAACGCTGGATTTTGGAGAGAAACCCGTTTTCTTATGTCCTTACTCGAAGGTTTATGCACGGGTCTTACTCAGACCTACTCTTGGAATAAGTTCCCCGAAAAAGAAAAGAAAAAAAGGGCTAACAATATTTTGAATTCTCATGTATGCTATGTTCTCACTGCCGATCTGATCATCTCGATCGCTTAAATTTGCTCTGCAAAAAGGCATATACATGGCTTCTTCTAGATCGTTACTCGATCAAACCCGATCCCCATTCGGAACATCACTTGGCCAATTCCGTAAACTGCAACAGACCTCGGATGTATGTAAGGCGGGTGGGTATGTAACAAAATCGTGCGTTTAGTTAGGCGGAAACAGTGTAAGAAAAACTAGCACTGTAGATTTATAACTTGTACAGTAAATAACGGCTGAAAAATCTTAATTTTTGAGAATGACGTATCATTCTCAAAACTTAAGATTTTTTCTGCCGTTACTTAAGAATCTAAAGATATTTATATGAGGAAACGATGGTTTCACGTCAGTGGCTTAAACGAGTGGCGTTGGCGACGTCGATTTTTTTTTCACTCACAGTTTTGAGGGTTAACGCCATTTAAAGTGACATCATCGAGTTTTTCCAAGGTTTCCCCTTAATTTTTGAAAATAGTCCGTCTATGTTCATCCGAGGTTGATCGTGAGATTGGCCGAGTGGTGTTCCGAATGACCCGATCCCTACACGAGTATTCATGGTCCTTTCGAGTTCGTAACCAGACTTCCATTCCAATGTCAACTCGACTAAAAACCTAAATATGATCATCACCCAAACCTTAACTAGATCATTACTCCACCATCCCGACCAACAAGATTTCTACACGACTGCTATCTGATCTTTCCTCGCGACTACCATCCTTCCGATTTCCATCCCGACCAATACTCGAGTTCTTTACGATCTCTTTCCGACCAACTCGATCTCTACTCGATCGCTTCCAGACCTTTCCCCAAATATCGACCGCGAAAAGTCGAGTGTGGTCGGGTATTAGTTCGTGTTGATGCAGATGAGGCCGGTTATAACACGAGTCGGGAAATATAATTCTCCGCGTTACACCGTATAGCGGAGAATTGCTGTCTCAATCAGTGCGACCAAAACCGGTTACGTAGGTTTGGTCAGTGTGTTCTATTTATAGACGAATAGTGTATACGTGGTCACTTCTAGCGAGACTTTCTAACAGGCAACATCGTAGTTTAGAATGTCGGACGTTGAAATGGAACACGAGCGGGGTAGTACAGATAGACTTCATGACTTGGTTGAAAGCAAGATGAAAACAGCCTTTGCTAAACAGAAGGAAGAATTACTGCGTGAAATGGGCAGCTTATTTGAAAAGATAAGTGAATCCAGCAACTCCTCCCAGCTTAATAAACTAAATTCTTTGTTAGTTTCGGACACGCCCAAGTTCAAAAGAAAGAGTAACGAAGAACAATTCCGTTTCAATGCCAAGGTCTCCAATAAATTGAACGATGTAGAACAGTCTATTGAGTTTAACTCTGCTCAAGCCTTGGATAAGCTTACTGAAGGTATTTCTTAGCGCAGAGAAGTATAGTTTTCTTAACAAGCCGTACCGCTTTAATTAAGATGCCAATTATTGTAATTAAATGAATAAAAACTACATTGATGTGTATTGATAATAATTATGACTTGATAAATAAGATATTCAGTTGACTGATTATCATTTTCTACTGTTTTGAATAAGTGTGTTTCACAGCGTTAATTTGGCTATGCTTAAAGGATAATTCGGCAAAGTTTATACTTTTTAATCGGTGACAAGACTCAAAAGAAATTTAGTCAAATGACAGACATTAAAGAATTTACGCAGGGTTTTTTTAGTAGGGCCGTTTCAATTATAGAGTGGATATTAACGGTCTACATTATTGTTATTTTGTAATATTTATTAGGTATGAAAATTATTTCCTATTTATTTATAATTCTATATATCTATATAGACATCTTTACATCTTATGATTAGGTTGGAAACCAACACGAATGCGTTCTGAACACTTTACTGAGACCTGTTTGAGTACATTTTGTGTTGTTTTCAGCTAAAGATATGATAGCTCACAGGCAAAAACTAATAAGGATGGCAGATTCCAACGAGCTGGGATGGCGCATGGTTCATGAATACGAGTCTAACCCACTGGCAGATGATTCGGACGATGAACGTCGAATGTACAAGGCTGAGGCTAGGGCTTCAAAGAAACTTAAGGCGGAACGCACCAAAAAGACGAAACAGTATAGGGCTACACCATATCGGAGAACAGAGAGTCAACCGTCGGCTACCTCTACGTCTACAGCTACATCTAGCGTTACAAAGCCAGGGTTGTGTTTTATGTGTGGTAAGGCTGGTCACTGGAGAAAAGAGTGTCCTGGATCATCTAACAATAAGATGAGTATTTATTCGTTTTCATATTCTCTTATTAAGGATAAGGAACAGAATAGTTTAGAAAAAGAACCCGAGCAGGCTGAAATTTCTCCAGTTTATTCGCCTGTGGGAAGGATTAAAGCTATGGCATGTAGGTGGAAATCAGCAAACGCTTCAGCGTATATTTATGATGTAGTCTGTTCAGGATACAAAATTCCATTCAAAACCTCACCGAATTCTGAATTTCTCAAAAATAATAAATCCGCTAGAGATAATCCACAGTTTGTCGGTGAAGAAATAAAGAGCTTACTTATGAAAGGGGTAATTAGTTTAACAAAAGAAAAACCCTATGTTGTAAATCCTTTGACAGTTGCTTACAGCAGAAAAGGTAAACCACGCCTTGTTTTGGATTGTAGACACATTAACAAACATCTGCACTTATTTAACATTAAATTCGAAGATGTAAAAGTGGCTGAAAGTTTGTTCGGTAAAGGGTCATATCTTTTCACTTTTGATTTAAAAAGTGCCTATCACCATATTGATATTTTTCCTGATCACAGGACATATCTGGGTTTTTCATGGACCGTTCACGGTAAAACATCGTTTTATGTTTATAATTCACTACCGTTTGGAATTTCGTCTGCTGGACATATTTTCACAAAAGTGACTCGCGTAGTTGTTGCTTATATACGATCACAGGGTATAAAAATTGCCATGTATTTAGATGACGGTATAGGTGGCAGCGAAAATTTACAGGAAGCTCTGTTTGCGAGTAATTTCACGAGATCTACATTGTTAGAGTTTGGTTTTCTAATAGCAGATGAAAAATGCACATGGCAACCATCTCACAAGGTTACATTGTTAGGACATGTATTCGATTTTATATTGAACCGTCTTTTCATAACGGAGGAAAGAATATGTAGATTGTTAAAGTCGATAGATTCAATTTTAGATATTATTTATCTGGATCAGTTCAACCTTATACAGGTAAGAAAATTAGCGTCTGTTATAGGACAGATCATATCGCTTTATACAGTGTTTGGAAATAGGGTAAGATACAAGACCAGGGAATCTTACAATTGTATCTTATCGAGGGCGAGCTGGAATTCGCCCGTGATTGTTTCTAGTAAAGCCTTGGACGAATTAAGATACTGGAAAAATTCAGTGAAAAGCTTAAATGAAGTCGGAAAACCCTTGCAAGAATTAGTGTTACATGATTATTTACTGTACAGTGACGCCAGTAGCGTTGGTTACGGTGGGTATATAGTTAAAAATGGTTTATTTAGAGAGAGCGCTTTGAGCGCATATAGCCCCCAGGAAGCGGGTAGTACGGCCGATATTGTGCCATTACATTGGCTCCCGGAAGTGAGCGCCTCGTTTGATGAGGTCAGTAGTATGAGTGAGGGTCGTAAAAGCCCGGGTTTTGAACATCGGCTCGCGGAAGAGAGCGAAGTTCACGATTATAGAAATACAATACAAGAGTGTAGTTTGTATGTCATTGGTTGTTGGGACGAAAACGAAAAGGTAAAAAGTTCAACTTGGAGGGAAACGGAGGCCGTATCTAGGATAATAAAAAGTCATAGTCAGGTACTACGTAACTGTTCAGTTAAAATATATACTGATAACAAAAACGTCTGCTCAGTATTACTAAATGGTAGTAGGAAAAAAGATCTATAAAGATTGCAATTTCAGTAAACGCATTTTGCGATCTGAATGGTATTAAATTTAGTCCCGAATGGGTTCCTAGGGAGAAAAACCAATTAGCAGACCATCTAAGTAGGTGCTTTGATAGCGATGACTGGTCGGTCTCAAACGAAATATTTGCTTGGTTGGATAGCGTGTGGGGTAAGCACACGATTGATAGATTTTCTTCACATTATAATAATAAATGTGTACGTTTTAACTAGAAATGGTGGGTTCCTGAAACAGAAGGCATAAATGCTTTTCACCAATGTTGGAAGGAAGAAAATAACTGGATTGTTCCCCCTCCTAGGCTTGTTGCAAATTGCTTGAAAAAACTTGAAATAGATAAAGCCAAAGGCACTTTGATAACACCGAAGTGGTCGTCTGCTCCGTTTTTGGCCTATATTATGCGAACGTGATGGAAAATTCAAAAAGTTTGTCAAAGACGTTCTATATCTACCAAGAAAAGGGTCAATTCGCATAGGAAAGGGGAACAATGGTATATTTCAAAATGATCCATTGCAGTTCGATCTATTGGCATTAAAAATAGATTTTGCGGTATAACAATGCAATTTTGCTTTATTGCCACAATTTTATTTCACTTTTCTTTTATGACAGGTCTTGACTTAACCAAGCATTTAGAGAGCCAAATGGCAACGGCTGGTATACACTCGGGGGACGATACCTCGGAACATATGGCAAGATATCTTTTAAATTCTCATGCCGATAGTACAGTAAAGAAATATAGTTGGTATTTCAAAGTGTTCAGTCAGTTTTGTGTTAAGCATTCTCTAAGCGCTAAGCCAGCGGAGCCTATGGTGGTGGCCACGTTTTTGACGAATATGTTGGACGACAACAAAACGTACAGTGTAATTTCCGCCATAGTTTATTCAATTAAGTGCATACATTCACTTCATGGACTTTCGGATCCAACGAATAATTCTATTGTGCAGAATTTGTTATTAGCTGCGAAAAGACTTCGATCCAAACCAACCAACAAAAAAGACTTAATAGATTCAGATGTCCTAATTGAGCTTTGTAATCGTTTTAAAAATGATATGACTCTTGTGAATTTAAGAGATTTGTCAATGATATTAATTTGTTACTCGGGGTTTCTCAGATTTAACGAAATGAGTTCTCTACTATGTTCCGATGTGCGTTTCGATGATATTCATTTAGTTTTGAAAGTTAGAAAAAGTAAAACAGATATTTACAGGCAAGGAAAGGAAGTTTTGATTGCAAGAGGGAAAACCGTAGCATGTCCCTATAACATGTTACAAAAATATATGTCATCTGCAGGTCTTTCAGTTAGTGAGGATTCTTATCTTTTTAGGCCAATGTTGAAATCAAAAGGAAAATATGCATTGATAAATGAAAATAAACCTCTAAGTTATACCAGAGCAAAAGAGTGCATTATAAGTAAACTGAAAATGGTCGCACCGGGGCTTAAACTCGGGACACACTCTCTGAGAGCTAGTGGGGCCACATGTGCTGCCAACGTGGAGGGTATTTCAGATAGATGTTTGAAAAAACATGGACGATGGAAAACGGATACTGCTAAAGACGGCTATATCGCTGATTCTTTAGAGAAACGATTGATGGTTTCAAAGTCTTTAGATTTATAATACATAATACGAATATGTTTCTAAACATTTTTGGAAATTCTGAAACGTGAGAATAAATTGAATTTGAATGCCCTACTTCTCTATGCTTTGAATTTGTTCTATACGCATCTCGCATACGCAAAACAGGGTTGTTGTTTTGGTTTTGTCTGTGAGGGTATTGAGACATATAATTCTCCGCGTTACACCGTATAGCGGAGAATTGCTGTCTCAATCAGTACGACCAAAACCGGTTACGTAGGTTTGGTCAGTGTGTTCTATTTATAGACGAATAGTGTATACGTGGTCACTTCTAGCGAGACTTTCTAACAGGCAACATCGTAGTTTCATTCAAATTCAATTTTCGGAAAGAACGAGAATCATAATTCAAAGAATATATATATTTATAGCTTGAATTCAAAATGATAGATTTCATAATTCATGTAAAATAATTTCAAGGAGTATTGACGTAGGTCCGCGCGCTAGATATTCTAGGAATAGTCTGAGATTCATACCAATCACTGGTTCTTGAGTCGTGCATGTTGCGGACACACGTTTCCTCCAAAGCGGGGTTTTTCGTGGACGGCCAGTATTCTTAAGATGAATATCTAATACATTCAGTGAACCTAAACAGTTCGCTGGGGTAGGGATCAGAGCGTAAATTGGTAGTTGATTTTTATCAAATATTTTGTTTATCGAGTTTATCGACTAGCGCCAACTGTATAGGCTGCTAATTTGTATCCCGATATTTATTGAATTTATTTTATTAAAGAAATTGTTCAAACTTTATTTTTATGTGGAGAACTATTTTTAATACACATTGATTATGAAAGTGTATTTCTTTTGTCTTATCTCGTTTCTGCTTTTAGTTTATTTGTATTTGAAACAAACTGTAGAATTTTACAAATTAGGTCATTGTTGTAAATCTACCTGGGTGAACACCTTACTGGGATTAACCGTTATGACTTTACCTACGGGTTCAATTATCCATTATACTGCACGTGAATTGAAGTGTTTTCGTTCGCTGTCTAGACGATATTTAATACCTAATCACGATACACTAGGTAGAATAAAAAGTCTCGGTATATTAAATTATAGAAGTAAACGAGCTGGGACTAAAAAATCCAAAATAAACGTTATTGCTAGAAACCAAACTGGTGTTAATTTTTCAAATTTATTATATCCAAAACGATCTAATATTATCAAAAGTTTTACAGAGAATGTCTGCTGTTTGACCCTTAATTGTAGATCACTTGTTAAAAAAGATGTTCTTGTTGGGCAATTGCTCCGTGATCAGAAAATTGATTTCGCAGTTTTAACCGAAACTTGGTACTCAGATGAGAAACAACATCAATACGAAACAGCTGACTTTTAAAGACCAACTGCCATAAACCATGTTCAAAACTTGTTGTAAGACCAGAGGACAGTTTACGCATGTTAACATCGCTGCGACAAGCCAGAGCAACACCTCCACCTATTCTTTTTTGACGATTTGAAACACTTATTTTATATCCATTTTGATTTAAGTCAGCTGTTTCGTATTGATGTTGTTTCTCATCTGAGTACCAATTTTCGGTTAAAACTGCGAAATCAATTTTCATAAGATTTCAATAATTTGGGACTAGATCTTCCAGAAATTGAAAGAATTCTGTATTGAATTGAGAAGTTGTGGTAAGTGAAGGTGGTCTATAGAGACCAAGACAATGTATTGTCTGGCTCGTTGGCCGAGTGGTTAGCGCGCTCGACTCGTAACCTGGTGGTTGCGGGTTCGAGCCCCACCGGAGGCGGGTAGTGTATTTGGGCAGGACACTTTACAGACAGGGCCCCAGTCCACCCAGC
Source organism: Fragum whitleyi (assembly GCA_948146395.1). Classification (NCBI taxonomy): domain Eukaryota; kingdom Metazoa; phylum Mollusca; class Bivalvia; order Cardiida; family Cardiidae; genus Fragum; species Fragum whitleyi. Next base: position 2,739,015 of record OX411545.1, on the reverse strand, counting down.
TGTAAAAGTGGGTAGCAGTGGTTAGAACCCATTGCCTCTCTCTCTATGTGTAGGATAAGATCTGGAATGAGTTAGGACCACGATGGAAATAAGAGTCATTCGACCCTTTATCGTGTTTTCCTCGAGTAAAAAAAAAAAAAAAAAAACAAAAAACGTTACAATACATTGTCTTGGTCTCTATAGACCACCTTCACTTACCACAACTTCTCAATTCAATACAGAATTCTTTCAATTTCTGGAAGATCTAGTCCCAAATTATTCAAATCTTATGATCATGGGCGATTTTAATCTACATGTTGATAAAACTAGTAATGTTATTGATGATTTCAACAATTCTCTGTCTGCCATAGGTCTACGACAGCACGTTGATTTTCCAACTCACATACACGGTCATACGCTTGATCTGATGATCACAGAAATTGACAATGGAGTGGATGTGCATTCATGTGAACCGGGCCCTTTTTTGTCAGATCATTGTGTAGTGAAAACCATCACTAAATTAAGAAAAGAAAATATTACCAGCAAGCCTATTTCTTATAGAAACTTCAAAGATCTGAATAAAGATGACTTTACTAAAGACTTGTCAAAACTGGACTTGTCTTCAAAATCTGTAAATGAAATGGTCGATTCCTTTGAAAATGAAATTGAAAATTTACTGAACAAACATGCTCCAATCAAAGAGAAAATTCAAATATACAGAACACCAAAACCATGGTTCAATAATGAAATTATGTCATTAAAACGAGTGATGCGCCGAGCTGAAAGACTTTGGCGAAAATATAAACAGCCCCTTGACTACGAAACATATAAATTGGCACTTCGAGATTATCATACTGAATTAAGAACTGAAAAGCAAAATACTTTAAGCAAAAAGGTAATCGACTCAAAAGGTGATTCTAAAAAACTGTATAAGTTTGTGAAAGAAATGACCGGTAGCAAGTCTGAAAATCCTATGCCTCAAGTACAAAATGAAAGCAACGTAGCTGATGAGTTTGCTGACTATTTCATGGACAAGATCAAGAAAATTCGCGAATCTCTGAAGGGCTTTGAAACCTACAAACCACTCGCAAAAAGTGTTGAACCATTTGAATCTTTTACATGTTTAAGTGAGGGCGAGGTTGAAAAGCTTATAAATCAATTACAAAATAAATCTTGTGAGTTAGATGTTCTACCAACCAAGATATTAAAATCCTACCTTGGAGATCTTTTACCATCTGTTACACACCTTGTTAACCTGTCATTGACACAGGGCGTCTTTCCATCCAAATGGAAAGAAGCAATTATTAGACCTCTTCTAAAAAAGACTGGTCTTGAGCTCATATATTCCAATTACAGACCAGTCAGCAACCTGTCTTTCTTGTCCAAACTTATTGAAAAGGCCGCTCTCTACCGTATAAATGACCATGTAAATGAGTTTGATCTTTTACCAAAGAATCAGTCAGCTTACAGACAATATCATTCATGTGAATCTGCTCTTCTAAGGCTCGTAAATGATATACTTGAAGGAATGGAACACCAGGAAGTAACAGCTCTTATTGCCCTTGATCTTAGCGCTGCTTTTGACACGGTTGATCATAGTATACTACTAGATGTACTTAACAGTCAGTATGGAATTTCCGGATCTGCGCTGAAATGGATGGACTCATACTTGCGACCACGTAGCTGTAAAGTCAGTGTTAACTCAAATACTTCCTCTGCGCGAGAACTTGACTGCAGTGTCCCCCAGGGTAGCTGTCTTGGGCCATGGCTTTACTTAGCTTACGCAGGAACTATATTTGACATAGTGCCTCCATCCATTTCAGTGTACGGATTCGCAGATGACCACACGGCGAATAGACGTTTTAAACCATCACCAACTGAGGAAGCTATTGCTATCAAAGAGATGGAAGAATGCGCTGTCCTTATAAACGACTGGATGAACAGCAATAAACTTAAGATGAATAATTCAAAAACAGAGTTCATTCTTTTTGGAAGTCGTCAACAGCTCACGAAATGTAGGACAAAACAAATTAATATATGTGGCGATATTGTCAAATCTCAATAATGCATTAGATATCTCGGTGCCTTTTTAGATGAATCACTTAGCTTCAAGGATCACGTGAACAAAAAGTGTAAAACCGCTATGTTGAATTACTTCAAAATTAAGAGCATTCGAAAATATTTGTCGAAGGAAGCTGCTGAAACTCTGGTTTTATCTTTAGTTATATCCCATTTAGACTATTGTAACATCATTCTCTATGGCATTTCAAAAACAGAATTATCAAAGCTCCAACGTATACAGAATATGTGTGCTAAACTCGTACTTGGTCGCTCCAAGTATGACAGCGCAAAAAAGGCTCTACATGACCTGCATTGGCTTCCGATCAAAGCACGAATTAGCTTTAAGATCCTCACATACATGTACAATTGCTCTGTAGGAAAAGCACCCGCTTACTTAACAGAACTCCTATCCTACAGAGTGCAAAAACGAGCTTTGAGATCTGCCGAATCGTCTGACGGAATCTTCCATGTTCCTTTTAATAAGAGGAAATCATTTTCTGACAGGAGTTTCAGTACGATGGGCCCAAAATTATGGAACGAATTACCAGTCTACATCAGGAAATCAGAAACCATAGATATCTTTAAACGAAAACTCAAATCCTTCTATTTTAAAGACTTTTTCGACCTTTTCTAAATTGAAATTTATTTTTTAAACAAGTATGAGGTAGTTTTACGACTTATTTCTTATACCTTTTATAATTTGATATTGTTTTACATGAATTATTTGTTTATACACTTTTATGTACAACGCCATTGAATATGTTTTTAACGTAGAAATAGGCGTTTAATCAAATTACCAAGTTTAAGTTTAAGTTTGTTTGTAAATACATGTAGATATTTGTATTACCCGCTGTTGCCCTAATTATACGCATCTCGCATACGCAAAACAGGGTTGTTGTTTTGGTTTTGTCTGTGAGGGTATTGAGACAGATCGTGAACAGGTCGGGAAAGATCGTGTACAGGTCGGGAAAGATCGTGTACAGGTCGGATAAAAATATCGATAAGATCGCACTCGATCTCTACACAATTAATCCACGACCAGTTAGATCTTGCTCCCGCTCGCCTCTCGGTCAATTCGTCAACTCGATCGTAAGTGTTTTGTATGAAAACATATCTATTGAGGTTGGGAGAATTGATAATTGTTGAGGCTCTGCCGAGACGAGCCTCAACAATTATCGAGTATGTATTAAATTTACCTTATAACCTCTATTTGTTTTGTTTTCGTCGATGTTTCTAAACAGATATGCAAGTTTTGAAAAATGGCATTTTGTCATTGTTCTAAAAATATCCATGTGATATCATAACAAATATCTCACGGATATTTGTATAATTATAAGATAAAAGTAGCCAATATTATAGAATCTTATAACCGAAATTCGGATTACGAAACAATAACCTGTGATCAAACCTGCTGTACAGGTGTTAATTATGGACTCCCATAAGGGCCCATTTATAATACTAGGCTTGTTTTGGACGGGTGATTAATACCCATGCCAGGGCTGACATTTATCTTTAATTCTATTTCTTTTGTTCAGGGCTAAAAAAGTTACAAAACTTTCTTGTCCAAAATTATCTAGTTTAAACTAGTTAATTAGTTTAACTAGTTTAAACAAGTTAGAATTTCGGTAGTTTTCTGTAAACAGTATCTTAAAGCTACTCTTTATTATTTTGCGAAATATTTTTATTTTTTTCACCATTTAAATGCTCCTGTCTTTAGCTCCCCCCCCCTCCCCCCGTATAAAGAACATGGCTTAAACGTTGAAAGTGCAAAAAAATCGCAATTCTAGGTATTGGGGCGAAATCTTCCCTACAGCATATTAACAACGCGATACAATGTGCCATTTTGGCATTAAAAGTTGCAAATGCAGGTTGGAATAAAATGAAGTTACCACTTTTTGTTTTTCAAATTCTGAGTTAAATAAATTGTTTCAGTCTCCCAGTCAATGTTCTCTTATCAGTGTGTGTGTGTGTGTATTTCCGTTTATTTATCGTCGCTACCGTAGCACATGCCCATATGAGCGACGCCCCCAGAAGACGGTTAGTTGTTACAGGGGATAGTGCAAGGATACATGACGAAACTACTGCTGAGATCCGCCATGGTTCTTTAACGTGCTCGGTGTAAAGCACCGTCTCACGGGGCCTCGGTTTAACGTCTCATCCGAAAGACAATTAGTTTTTTGTTAGTGTGCCAGCCCGGGTTTGAACCCACTCCGTCGAACTTCAATGGTTTTGAAGTTCGGTGCTCTACCAACTTATCAGAGTTTCCCAGTACCTTAATATATACTACACATCACAGGCGATTGTTCGATACACATGCTTATAGCCAAGTGCCAAAATGTCAACATGTTTTGGTAGCCCTTACGAAGAAATTATATTAAAGCAAACTGAAGTGATGAGTTGTGAACCGAAACCCTGACACGGTTTATTTTATATTTAAATGACATAATAAATGACATGATACTCAAGAATTTATGATTCAAGTTCAAGACAGTGTCACCCAAGTGCTTTTCACGGACTGACACGGATTTCTTTAATTTTAAACCTATTTTCATCCTTGTCTTTTTATTGGTTCAAAGAAAAAAGACAAACAATAGGAAATGACAACAGTATTTAATAGTTTCTGACATCTGTTCTAACTTAAAGGTGTTGTTCTTGATTCAGGTTGATAATGTCCTTGTATTTCGTTATGTCACGTGAAATGCTTAAAGGACATTTTTTTTTTTTTTTTCATCGTCGCTAAGATTGATCCATAGGCGTAATACTGGTGATAACCGGCGTTACACTTAAAACGACGTTTTAAGCGGAATCGACGTTGAAAAACATGTTATTCATAAAATTCACATTGCTGATCTTTTGATCAAATAAATAAAACGTTTAAACGTTTCTAGTAATACATGTATATGGTTGAGCCCATCTCTGTTTTATTAGGCCTAGTTCCCGAGTGTCAAAAAGAACAAGGGGGCAAATTGTCATAAAAAAACACGCCCGTTACATGGCTGGATAGCCAAGTATGAAAAACAACAAAAGGAAATAACTAAAAAAGTAAGCTAGGTAGAGTTAGGGCTCTCGTGCATTGTACTCTGAATTCATCACAGTAACTAACTAACAAGTTTCAAGTCAATCGGACATAACATAGGTGATGCTCCGGGCAAAGAAGTTATCACCGCCTGCCCGCTCGCCGGTAATCCCATAATACGTCTTTCGACGGGCGTTTAAGCCTAGTTTACATTTGCCACGGTCGCCGTACGATATCGCAGCCTGTGATTTTTCTTACGATTTTTTTGACATCGCAGACAGCTACGGTCCGCGTCGTTTGTGTTCACAATGCCGCACGGTGACCGTGCGATTTTTAAAAATATTTGGGGGGAACATACCTTAAGGAGACCGTACGGGTCCCGTGCGACATCGCAGGGTAATCCTGAGATTCCCGTGCGGAGATCGTACGGGTTCCGTACGGATATCGAGAGGATGCCGTGCGGTCATCGCACGATTCTACGGGTTTTATTTTGGATGTTTGATAGTTAAGATATCGTGCGATTTCCGCGCGATCATCGCAAGGCTTCCGTGCGATGTCCGTACGGCGACCGTGCGGTGTCCGCACAAGGCTACGGGCTTGCGATTTTTAAAGATGTGTATAACATTTTTGTAAAACGAGATCGCAGATGTCTGCGGTGCCCGTAAGACCGTGTGGTGATCGCACGGGCACCGTATGTCACCGCACGGGCATCGCACGATTTTATGCTTACGGCGAGATACGGGCGCCGTACGGGCTCCGTAGGCCAAATGTAAACGTGGCTTTAAAGACGCATTTTTTAAACAACAAAATTGAAATAAGATTATTTTAAACCAGATATACACGTTTATTAATACTTGTACTTTGAACATGTTTGTCGTGTTTATAAATCTCAACCAGTTCTCCTGATCCTATCTGTCGTTTGGAAATAGAGGATATTGAATGAGTGGTCATTGAATACCGAATTTATTAAACGAGTCATCTATAAACAGATAAAAACGAGGCTGCGCCGAGTTTTATCTATTTAAGATCACGAGTTTAATAAATTCGGTATTTTATGAGCACAAATTTGATATTCTATTTATAATATGACCCGAAATTTTGCGAAAAATAGTCAAAATCCTTAAAATTCAACATATCAATTTTCCGCGAAACTTATAACGCCGTTTAAAACTGACGTCACAATACATAGATTATGACGTCATTTTCGCGGTTACGAAATAGCGTTGCCATTCGCTTTGAGCTCGTTTGCATAGTTATTCCACTAGTGTAATAACACCCGTGTAATATCAAAAATATTCAACGAGTTTATTTCACTCCCGCGACGTAGGTCATATTATAAGTCATTTTTTTTTTTTTCATTTGAGAAACAATCAGAGAATAATAATATGCTGAACAAGATATTTGACTTTAATGTAGATTATTTGTCCAATCTATTTTTATACTATAACCCTTTGGTTAAATAGATTAAAATTTTTGACAAATGACATTTTGAAATATCGAATCCGTCTATATGTCTATGTTTTAGTTAAAAATGGGTTCACCACAATGTCATGAAAATTCAGACGTCGAAAAATATGCGCTATGTGACATTTTTAAGACGCAACTAAAATTCTTATAACTTTATTATTTAATGCTTTGTCTAAATGAAATTTTGACAGACTATTCTATACAAAAAACGACATTTTTGTATTATTGTTTTATGCTTCATTCAACTAAAAATTTTAACGTACACAATTTGTTGTGTTTATGGGACATTGTTAAGACGTAACATGAAGTAAATTTGTAACATCTCTACATTGCTTTTTTGACCAATGTTTGTACTTTCCAGTATGCTTAAAATTCGTACTGACGAAAATTATGATAACCAGTATTTAAAAAATCTTACAACATCATGCATTATTTTCAAATACGTCGGACTTTTTGACGTTACGTCATACAGTCGAAGACCCTTGGAAACAGTTAGTTATAACGGGGTACAATTCGTGGACACTGAAAACGAAATAAAAACACGAGTAAAATATGATTTTCTTCTTGAACTCAAATTTGTCCGCGCCCCCCCCCCCAAAATAAAATAAAAAAATAGATAGATAGATAAGATAAACACTTGATGGCATCCTGAATACCTATATGTAAATACACATAAAACTTGTGTTTTCGATGATCAAAAGGTGTTGAGCTGTTGTTCAAAAAAGGGAGGCATGACACAGTATAAACCGGAAGTTGAAAGTGGCCATGGACTGCAAGTAATAATTTCTCACATGATTCTGAAAGTGTTACCCAAGATGAACAAATTTTGAAGATAACATTAACTTTGCGACTTTTCTATAAAGGATTTGGAGAGTTTTGGCCACCAACATTATTTGCCACAAATTTTTGAATTCGTATTGTATATGCAAATGATAAGGGCCAATTTGTGCACTCATGATATGTTGACTTATCTGGTCTTGAAATAAATTGCAATTAAAGTTTGTTCACATGAGATTAGTTTCACTTTTTCAGTTTTTCTGGACTTGCTAGGCTGGCAGTTTGGGCATCTACGAAGACTGTTCTACTGTTAGGATAATTAAGGTAGTGGACCCGTATTTATTCCGCAGCATTTTGAAGCTCATGATCTTCCACGATGTTAACCGAGGTTTTCTAAGTTTTCTAGTGGAAATCAATAGACTCTCGGCTAACACTGTTGAAGTTCATGACTTCCGAAACGTTGTGGAACTATCACGGGTCCACTATCTTAAGCGGTCGTAGTCCTCTGCTTTGCACTTTGAAACGCGAATCTTAAGATGGAGTCACGTGAAGTCATGGTCTTACCCTCCTCCTGGGATACCACCCGTCTATCCCCCCTCCCCCCATCCCCGGTTTTCTCCAGATCCTTTTGGCGGAGAGGCGTAATTTACCTTCGGCTATGGATACGTATCAATTTGCCGACCTGCTTTTTGTACGAGGCTTAAACTTTGACTATGTCTAGTAGCACTAGTATGAGACATTAGTGTTAAGTACTAAGATGTATGTACCCTGTGGGTGGCATAGAAGATAAAGACTAGAATAAAAGCAAGAATAAAAGCAAAGGCGGAAGAAGATTAAAGGACTACACTCGCAAGCTTTTCCCTTTTAAGAGAGACAAAGTTTAACTTGACCGGATTTGGCTAAATTTGAATAAAAAAGAATATAAATGAATTAAGTGTAGTACTAACATTGATTATCATCAATATGAAATCGATCGTCATTAATTTTACAAAACGACGAAACGAAGTGTAAAATATACCTCATAATTAAATAGTCATATATTTATAGTTCCAATAAAAGTGATAATAAGGACAGTAATAAATGAAATTATGGTAATAAAGTAATAATGATGCAGAAAATCAAAGTTCATATATCTCAACGTAACAACATTTTTTTCAGCTACACAGAGCTGTCATTCTTTGTTCTCTTTTTTTACGATTTTGACAAATTTACTTGAGCGTACTGCATTAACTCATAAAATGACATGTGTTTGCTCATTATGTTTTATGGTAAGGTCAACGGATACATTAACAAAAAAAAAAAAAAAAAAGAAAAGAAAAAGAAAACACCTTTGATTAATGGACATATAAGTCACAGCGCTCACCGAATAAGACAAGAACATAATGTGAAACAAGTGAATATAATAACCTGTGAGGGACATTTCAAACAAAGTCACTTGTGCGCTAATTTATGCGCTAATTTAAGAGTTGGATCAGTCTGTGAAGCTGCACAATCTTATCATTCTTCTGTCTAAATTATTTATAGGTTCTAATTCAAAGTGGCTGTATGGAATCAATTATAAATCTGTTGAATCTTTTAGCTTTCTGAAATTCACTCACATATAAAATTCTTGAAATCAGTCAAATACAGCGCAGTATTGCGGCGTCATCGTATGGAAATAAACCTAATCTGTTGGAATCTGGGAACAGACGGGATAGGCAGACAATGGATAAGACGAACAAAAACAAAGATGGCGGATTTTCGAGTACCCTGGGTACTTATGTGACAATTTTAGGCTACTCAGTCGGGATGTCGGATTTCTGGAGGTTTCCTTTTCTGGCGTACAGAAATGGCGGAGGTGAGTCGGTTTTTTGATTATCAAAATATAAAATCTGAGTCTGTATCGATCTCAATCAGACATTAAGGAATCTACAGTAAAATTAAGGAGTTAAATACCGGATAGAATATGAGAATATTTTGGATGAAAAGCAATTGCTTGTAATAAGGATTTTTCTGTTGTTGATGTTGTCTCCCACTCCACCCACCCGTGCGCGCGCAAACACACAAACAAACACACGCATGCACGCACGCACACACACACTCTATCTCTCTCTCTTTGTTTTGGTTAAATTACATCTTGCTAATTTTTTTCATACCCTGATAATAATCTACTCTAGGTAGAGTAACTTTAAATTCTCGTTTGACCTAGAGTCAAATTTGTACAATATTTATTTTCAGGCGCATTTTTGATACCGTTTATTCTAACAGTTTTACTCTGTGGTTTGCCACTGTTCTTCCTCGAGTACACGATTGGTAACTTCTCGGGTAAAGGACCGTACAAACTATGGGATATTTGTCCTTTATTTAGAGGTAAGCTTTTGTTTTCTTATATCCTCTGATACCTACCGCTTCTTCCTTACGTCCAACCCTCCATCTGTCTGATAATTTATCACCAGTACTTAGGTAAAATTGGATGAACTTCTTGTATGAAATTTTGGTGAAATGTTGCCGATGATTCTTTTCTATTTGATGTTTGAGGCGCACTGGTTGTGGACATAATGTCAAATTTGTAATTCAATGACACTCATTTTTTTTCGAGCAGTTTAATCATATTCTATGGGCGGGACTAAAAAAGCGATTTGTGCAAAATAAAACTCTGTAATAGTGGTTTATGAAAAAAAAATGTATATGATCATTTCATACACTCTTTTTTGAACATATTTCTATTTTCAGGAATCGGGGTTGCAGTAACTGCAGCGTATTTCCTCTATCTTGTGGGTAGTAGTGTTTTTCGTGCATGGCTAATTCATTTCCTAGTCAACACATTTAAAGACCCTCTTCCATGGACACATTGCGGAAACGAATGGAATACGGACACTTGCAAATCTAGTCAGCTCACAGACCAATCAAATTACAGCTTACCCTTTAAAAGCCATATTGAATTTATCAACAACATATCAATATTTCGGTTAAATACAACATCGTCTTTGGAAACAATTAACAATGTGCCAGTTAATTTATCTGGTCGAGTTTCTACTGATTTGGGCATGACAGCAGAGGAAGAATTCTGGCAGTAAGATTTTCTACATACCTTTAACAAAACAATTCTATACGTTCGTTTTTAGATGTTAAATCTTACGAACGAGGACTAACGCATATTTTGCCGATTGTATTACCAGATAACAAGAAATGTGTAAATATTTCCAATAGTAAAATTTATTTTGATCTTTGTAAATGAGTGCAAGTATGTCAATAGAACATGAAACTCGTTTTCGACTTCAATAAAAATTAATGCATAAAATAGATAAAAGAAGATAAAAAATTTTGATTGTCTTCAATTCAAAGTAGAACTTACATCCAGCTTTCATCAATACAACTGTCTCTAAAGGCTAAAAACATACTAAAACGGTTCTATCCCAAAAGATGCCTTTATTATTCAGGTACGAAGCCCTATCGCTCTCTACGGGAATAAATGACGCTGGAACCTTACAGTGGAACCTCGTTTTCTACATGGTTGTGTTTAGACTAGCGGTATTTCTTTGTATGATAAAGAGTATAAAAAGTATAGAAAAGGTGGGAATATCCAACAAGGAATTAAGTATAGCTCAAAGATAATTCCTGTAATCCTGAACCCGCAATATTCCTATTTTATCTTACATGTATAACTACATTGTAAACAAATATCCGCATGATAACACTCCATGTGATATTTTTTATGATATTACATGGAAATTTGGAGAACAATGACATAATGTCGTCATTTTTATAAACATGGCTAATAGCTTGTATATCTGTTAGAACCATCGAAGAAAACAATGCCCACAAATTATAAGATAAATATAATGCCAACTAAGTGTATTGTATGAAATAAATATCTAGCTCGTTTGTGGGAATGGATAATTGTCTCGGCAGAGACACAAACCTCGTTAGATATTTTTTCGTACAATACACTAGGTACGTTTTATGTATTCAGCAGGAGGTATAGACATATGTGCATTCTGATCCTAGTCAACACCACCTGATTTGCCTTTTTCAAACAGAAAAAGTTGAAAATAATCTTTTTTAAAGACATTCTGACTTATCATAAATGCATTCAGTGATTTTAGCACTTTGATTTCAATACACTTTTGCTAAGGTTTTATTCAGTATGACAAGGGTTAAGGAAAATATGGCCGTCGAAAAAAAATGAAATTTCGACAGATTTACATGATTGGTTGAAAGTCTTTATGTCAAGATATACAAGAAATTTTGTTCTTTCAAGAGTTTTTCATCGCTTTTGAAACAGTTAGCTACATCATGAAATTGACATTCATCTCAATCAAAACCATAGTAAATCGCCCAACCAGCACTTCATTCATTCATTTCAAACGCTCACTCAAACCATTCAAAAACGCTCCAAAATCTCTAAAACGATAAGATGAAAAGTACATTCAAAATAAATGTAGCTTGAAAAAATCGCTATAATTGAAAGAGATAAGCTACAACTTGTATACATATTTTATTAAAGGGAGTTCATGAATATCATTTATCCCGAACAAAATCAGAGATACCGGATACCGTCCCCCTTTTTCTTTAATTTCACGCAAAACCTTTTAATTGCACTCATTCAATTTTAATCAAAAATCATTTCAAAATCACCCACCTTGTTAATTTCACGATGTTGTTAACTATACGATTTGTGTGATTATTTGCACAGCATGTATACTGAGCGACTTAAAAAACGCAATGCTTTAAAACATCACCAAAATGCAAATATGAGCGAACAGATTCGGACTAAGATATACTTATTTTATTACCATAACAAATTACCTTTAATCCTACATCAATGTCCTTTTGAAACATTCTCTTGTATTCCCAATACGGTGAAAATTCTAAACATACCCACGAAAGTTGAAATTTCTCCATAGCCCTACTGTTAGGGCGATATTTTCTTTTCAAGTGAAACAAAAGTCAAATAAATTTAATTTGAATGAACAAGAGGTCAAACAAATCATCAATACTGCGTTTTAGTACGTTTGGTCCAAAGATGACAACAAAACGTCTTTTTGACAAAAAATGACGTCACTTACATGCTTTTCCATTCCTTTCGTAGAACCACAATAGTTATTTATGAGAATGCGGTTTGGGCAAACAAAGCCTGTTATCGCTTTTCACCCCTTAGCAGACATGTTGATTGGAACCGAGATGACATTTATAGCGTCTTTACGACATGACACTAACGTCATTTGAACACGTAAAGACTTCTGAAACTCCTTATTGGTAAGGTCCTACCTACAGATGTTCAAATATTGATGGAAAAAATCATATTTTATTTATTCTAATCGAGACTAACGACGTTCCGATTCAAAGGAACAATTTCCCTATTGACATACTCGATTCAGAGATCAGCCTTTGCAAAGAGAGTGAGTTGATTTCGTTTCATTTAATGGTTTTTGAAATGTCTATCGGTAATAACCTTCCACACTTCTGATTTGTTAAACCAATCAATCATGAAAAGTTCAATGATAAAGAAAGAGTTAATAGTAGATTGTTATGCCGAAATTAAGAAAAGCGTCAGATAAAAATTAAGTCGATTCAATAGAGTATCTTCTTTGTATGATTTTAGCTTGATTTACTTAAAATTATCTACTTTTCCGTGCTAAAATTTCAAATTTACTTTGTTGCGTTTTTAAAGTCGCCCAGTATATGTTGGGGGTTTTTTTACTTTCAGAAAAATGACCACTGTTCAAAATCTCTTTAGCTGTTATAGATATTACTATCTGGGTCCCGAGGTTTTAATACTTTTCTCGTTTTCAACTCAAAATTTTCTCAAATCTAAACTTGAGATTAAGGCTGTAATTCTGTTGTACTCCTTATATAAATGTATGGGAATAAAAGAAGACATCAATAAGTTGTTATGCATAACAACCTACAAATATAATCTTGTATGTTCATACATTAATTTAAATTCAAAATTTGAAAAAAAAAAAATCTTAGTTGAGCATGAAAAAAAGTTTTATAACCTGGGACGCCGAACACGGTAATACGTTTTGTTCTAACAATATATTTTTCTAGTCTATCCCTTACTGAACTGAACTAACCGATTACATTATATAAATGAACATTCGAAAGGATATCTTCCATTTGATAGCTTACATTCCTTGGTGTAATTCCAGATGTCCTACTTTACAACATTCTTCCCGGTTATTTTCCTGGTAGCAGTGTTTATCCGATCTTTAACGTTACCCGGCGCATATGATGGGCTCATAAAATTCCTTTCGTGTGATTTTCGTTATATATCACAGCCGAGGGTGAGGAATTTGTGGAATAATAATTTGATTTTAATTTTATTGACCAGATTTCAGCGTTCTGATTGGCTGTAAAATAACAGAAAATACGATTGAACAAAACATGTGTATAGACACTGCTTGCATTGTCATACTGAAATATTTCTCAAAACTAGTACATGTAATACAGTATATTCGATTTTTTATTAAAATCATCAGTATTATAAAGACCACTGAAATAGCTCATTTAACAAATTCGACAAGAAAATGTGAAATGAATGTTTCAGCAGTGATATCATGCTTTTTTTTAATGTGTACCATTGCTGTTAATTTTAGGTTTGGATTGAAGCTTTCCTTATGGCGTTTTATACGCTTTCCTTTGGTTTTGGGACGATTTTAACACTGGGATCGCACGTCCAGTTCCAGAATAATTGTGTCAGGTGAGTCGATAGGTGTATTATTCTCCTGTTCATATATATTTCAAGGTTTTACAAGCTAATTAATAAGTTCTTAAATCAAAATAGTTCCTCCTAGGAAGGCATATACGCATATCATTCATTGGGTTCAGATACAAAACTACACTGACGCCAAATATGGAAGGGGAAACCATTTATAAAAGACGCATACAATATTAAAAATTCTTACTTCATATTGAAGACAGATTCATAACAGTCAAGCTCACGCATGAACTATTTTCGAGCCACGACTTGTAGAGGATTTATCACGCTTCAAAGATTGGCACCCCCTATTTCGAGAAAATAACAGGGCTGACCATATTGACTTGATACCAAAACATCAAGTCACAAGACCATGGATTTTGGCTTACAGATTGTCCATAAGACCTTATCTATGCCCGTGGCAAAGATTTGGTAATCAAAAACTGTTTACGTCAATGACGTTGACCAATACGGTAAGCTCATCATCCACACGTCACAAGCGGCCTACAATTGACCAAGTTTACCAGATTATCTGCTGCTATAAGACGCACTATTATAACTATTGTCAGACCTAAGTCAGTTTAAAGCTTAAAAACGTTTTTCTGGATCCGTCCTAATTTCAAGAGATCAATATTACGATGTCAATAATCGTTTTATCGCCTTTGTAACAAAACGTGTTAGAATATTTTAACACTCCTTGCGCGAATCACTGGCATATCAAATGCTAAAGACACACGTGGAATTTTGTATCGCAGTAGAATATAGAGGAGGCACACGTGATTGTTGAAAACGTAGTGACCGCTACTCAAGTTTAGGCATAATCAATTCACGAAATCGAAATCTGTTCATTTTGGCACGTGTAGTGGGAGTCTTTTAAAAGCCAACCTACGTTTTTTCTCGATTAAAAATGTCATGCAGGAAAAAAATGGAAATTTTCACTGGGGCGTTTTTTCTTGACGTCAATATACATGAACAGAATAGCCAATGGAATATAACAGTTTGACCTTTTAAGCAGTAAAGAAATATATATTAATCGTTTCTTTTTCGAGTAAGATCAATTAATTTTTTTATTCATGGACAACAAAAGCTATATTTTCACTCGTGGTTTCGCCATTCGTGAATACAAAGCTTTTGTTGCTCACTCAATCATATATAAAACAATCTTGCACTAAAAGAAATACTAATCCTCTATATACAATATTTCAGGGCCTGTACCATACTTCCATTACTAGATGCAGTTTGGGCGATCTTGTCAGGTGTAGTTTGTTTTTCTATACTCGGTAACATGGCTCATGCATTGGGGGTATCCTTGGACGAAGTCATCAATTCGGGTAAGCTGTATTTTATTACTATCTTTTTTGTCACTTTAATCTTGTCTACCTCAGGCGAACGGTGCCCATTAGTCACCAGTACACCCACAATCGTGTGTTGTTCTTGCAGCGGCATGTGTGATAGATATAATATAAAGATGGAGAAATGTTAGAGTATTTGATACATTTATTATTTTCAGGAGTATCTATTGGTGTGGTGTCATACATAACAGCCCTAGGTACCTTACCCCTCCCACAGTTATGGACGTGTCTGTTTATATTGTCTGTAATTGTAACTGGATTGGACTCGCAGGTAAGGTTTCTCGTATTTTTTTTATATAAATATAATTCGTTTATTTTCTCAGATCATCCATCAATTGTAAATTTAAAACGCTATCCATTTCTTTTAGAATATGACACTGTCCCTAGATCTAAAGATCGAATTGGTAGCTACCAGTATATATCTATCTATACAAGTCTCCTAGACAGTGGGTTATTAGTTTATTGTCTGAATGCCGGTAAGTTTTGAGTATTTTAAATGTTAAACACAGCTAAATCTTTTTATTATAACGCAAAGAAAATTCTAGCATTTTCATTGGTTGATGCTGGCATGACAAACATTGATATGTACGGCCGCTCCGGTAGAACTTCTAATATTTCCATAAGGCGTCTCGCCGGGAACATAAACAAAAATTCGAGATAATGGCAGACATGATTCTCTCGGTTCGCTGTTAACACGACCCGAGTAAACACATTATGCTACAGCTAAAAGCGTGTCAGTTTAAATAACATACAAGTAAAAATGATAAGTTATAATAAATACCTTTCGATGTCACCAATCTGCCCAAAAAAGTGCTAACTTTCTCACAGATTAAGCAAAGAACCTCTTTCGTACTTCATAACAAGGCAGGATGTAGCCGTATGATGTCATTACTACATATGACGTCACTATATATTTACTTTTCATTCGAGGCGCATTGGGAGATATTAGTAATTTCAAAGTTATCAATTTATATTTAGTCCTAAAGTAGGCAAAAGAGAGATATTTGTCTGGCTCGTTGGCCGAGTGATTAGCTCGCTCGACCCGTAACCTGGTGGTTGCGGGTTCGAGCCCCACCGGAGGCGGGTAGTGTATTTCGGCAGGACACTTTACAGACAAGGCCCCAGTCCACCCAGCTGTAAAAGTGGGTAGCAGTGGTTAGAAACCATTGCCTCTCTCTCTTTGTGCAGGATAAGATCTGGAATGAGTTAGGACCACGATGGAAATAAGAGTCATTCGACCCTTTATCGTGTTATCCTCGAGTAAAAAAAAATTAGTCTAAAACGTTTCATTAAAATAATTTCGTAATACGGTTTCTTGCTTGGGAATATGACAATTTATTCCCGGCAGTAAAAATTGATGTCATCCCTCACCAGCTGCTCGGGTGACATCATTTTTTCCAGCCGGGAATAAATCGTCATATACCCCGGCAAGAAAGCGTATAACTAATATTAGGACCGGTCTAAAATAATCATTAGGAACAGCTGTGATGCGTATTTTTTTTCAAAAAACATAAACAGTAAAAGCAGTGATAGTTGAAAAGCATTCGGAAAACCACTCTGCAAATCTCACGATAAACCTGGGATGAACATAGACGGACTATTTTTAAAAATTACGGGAAAACCTTGGACAAACTCGATGACGTCAGGTAAATGGCGTTAACCCTCGAAACTGGGAATGTAAACATTCGACGTCGCCAACGCTACTCGTTTAAGTAAATGACGTGAAAAAATCGAATCCTAATATAAATAACTTTAGATTCCCAAATAACGGCTGAAAAAATCTTAATTTTTGAGAATGATTTGTCATTCTCAAAATTAAGATTTTTCAGTCGTTATTTACTGTTACACTGTTTCCGCCTAACAAAATGCACGATTTTGTTACATACATACATCCGAGGTTGACTGGGTTACTGCCCCTAGATCTATCGATACTAGAGACGTCTCTCACAGACATCGGGGTACCAGTTCAACATCCGAGGTCTGTTGCAGTTTACGGAAATGGCCGAGTGATGTTCCGAATTGGTGGAAAAGGTGTGCAGATTGGCACAATGGTGCACTGAATAGAAATACAAAATGTACTTGTATTGGCGACAGCTTGTTAAACTTTTTTTAAACTGGACAAGTGATATAACTTATTCCCTCACATTTTCAGTTGTTGACGTCATAGAATGATAAAGGATTTATAGAAAAGAGTGTTGAAGAAATGAAGAAATTGCCTATTAGAAGTTATTTCTTCATTGTCCACACACAATCTTTTCCTTTCCAAAATGACAAAGATTTCTTAGAATTTTATCAGTACAAATTTATTTCATAACAGGCTGTGCCAATTGAAATGGCCATACAGGTCCTTGGTGAAATGTTCCCCCGTTTATATCCGAGGTTTCGAACCCTCGTCCTTGTAGCTGTCACAGTGCTGTTGTTTCTGATGTCATTGCCAACTTGTACAAAGGTAATGTACCTTTTTCGAAAAATTCATTTATCCAGTACAGTAATTTACAGCCAATGGCCAACGGTATCCAAGAGACATTCTAATCGTCAGGACGTCGCGCATGCTAATGCTTAACATTTTGTAACGTCGTATTACCATTTGGATGTTATTACACAGTATTTTTCGGAATCGGTTCTTGTTTATCGAATGTAGATTTCGACATGCGTGTTTATTTCTAATTGCTATATAAGTAATGAACCGAATAAGACAGAATACACTTTTCCATTGGAAGCATTTTATTATCAATCAGCTTTAGTTATTTTAGTCTTTGATTGATGAAAAAAAGCATAGATCGCAATTTTAAATAACGTAAGACGTTGTAAAGCACTACTTTCCCGTGATTGTACAAAAAATAATATTTTCGAAATGTAAAATGATCTATGATTATCATTTTGATAGATTGTCATTTTGATACTGAAATGCGGCAGCGAAACATTTTGAAAACTGTCTGTAAATTTCGCGTATATAAGAAATTGTGTCCACAAACATTTTTTTCGTTTATTTTGTTTTATATGCAGTATTATTATTTTTAACCAAATAAACAAAAACAACAAAAAAATGATATTTTTATTTTGAATTTTCGAAATATTTTATCTTTCATTGATGGAAATATATTGAGAAAACTTTACCCTTTTTCTCGTCGATTTTTCTCTTTAATATGACGGTTTTCACCTTTGAATTTTTATACGCCGCCAGAGGCGGACGTATATTGGCGTCATCTTCTCCGTCTGTCCGTCCGTCCATCCATCCGTCCGTCCGTCCGTACGTCCGTCCACTTTTCTTGTCAACGCAACTCCTCCTAAACTACTGGCTGGATCTTCTTGAAACTTGGTCGATATTATCATCTCAATTGGTAGATGTGCATGAAGGAAGGATTTTACAGTTCGTTGATTTTTGCCTGAGTTATGCCCCTTGATAACTTAGTCTCTGGGTCCACTTTTCTTGTCAACGCAACTCCTCCTAAGTTTCTGGCTGGATCTTCTTGAAACTTGGTCAATGTAATCACCTCAATTGGTAGATGTGCATGAATGAAGGATTTTACGGTTCGTTGATTTTTGCCTGAGTTATGCCCCTTGATAACTTAGTCTCTGGGTCCACTTTTCTTGTCAACGCAGCTCCTCCTAAGTTTCTGGCTTGATCTTCTTGAAACTTGGTCAATGTAATCACCTCAATTGGTAGATGTGCATGAATGAAGGATTATACGGTTCGTTGATTTTTGCCTGAGTTATGCCCTTGATAACTTAGTCTCTGGGTCCACTTTTCTTGTCAACACAACTCCTCCTAAGTTTCTGGCTTGATCTTCTTGAAACTTGGTCATTGTAATCACCTCAATTGGTAGATGTGCATGAAGGAATGATTTTATGGTTCGATGATTTTTGCCTGAGTTATGCCCCTTAAAAAAGTAGTCTCTTGGTCCACTTTTCTTGTCAACGCAACTCCTCCTAAGTTTCTGGCTGGATCTTCTTGAAACTTGGTCATTGTTATCACCTCAATTCGTATATGTGCATGAAGTAAGGATTTTATGGTTCGTTGATTTTTGCCTGAGTTATGCCCCTTTAAAACTTAGTCTCTGGGGCTTATTGCCTCAGTTATGCCCCCTTAAAATTTAGTCTCTGGGGCTTATTGAAATTGCAATCCTTGTGAATGCAACTCTACCTAAGTTTCTGGCTGAATCTAAATGAAACTTGGTGGATGTTATAACCCGAATTGGTAGATAAGCATGAAGTAAGGATTTTATGGTTCATTAATTTTACCCTAAATTATGCCCCCTTAAAACTTAGTATCTAGGTCTTATTGAAATTGCAGCCTTTTGAACACAACTCCTCCTTACTTTTTGTCTTTATCTAAATGAAACTTGGTCAATGTCATCACCATAATTTGTAGATGTACATGGATCAAGGATTTTATGGCTCATTTATTTCCCTGAATTATGTCCCCTTAAAACTTAGTGCTGGGCTTATTGAAATTGCAGCCTTGTGAAGGCAACTCCTCCTAACTTTTTGTCTTGATTTAAATGAAACTTGGTCATTTTCAATTTGGTTCTGTCAAAATAAGTAGTGTCTACAATTATTTTTGTGAAACAGCAGCAAAGTGGCGGCGTATTTTGTGACGATGGCACTCTTGTTAAATAAATCTCTACCAATTGTTTGTTATTTCACTGATGGCCGTTTTTGTTCACCTACTAACATGATATCACTTCTCGCGTAAATCTCAATATTTTCCACATTTCTTCACTAACTTTTTTATGCATTTTTAGGGTCATTTAGAAATCCAACCACGCGTAATTTGTTACGTCTTACAGACGCAATTTTGGAGTCTTGATGACAAAGAAACTTAATTGAATGGAATTTGATTTTTCTCAATTCATCTAATAAATATACTTTAATAGTATGTTTTCTTGTGCGTTCTTTGGTGTAAAGAACATAGAAACTGATTCACAGGTTTAGAAGAATTAGCAGTTTGAACTTAGCATTGGACGTATGTTTTCAAATGTTAAGAATTACCTTGCGCGACGTATTGACGTACTAGTATTAAATATGTTTCAAGTATAATTCATACATCCATGAAATCAGTTGCTTGAGAATCACGTTTAAATTCATTGATATATTGATTAAGGTTTTTTTTCTTTTGAGAATCATGTTTTCAGTTTTTCGATGATCGTGTCGAAATAAATACATGTATTGATTCAGGCATTTTTTTATTTGAACCGCGTGAAAATCTATATATACATGCATTTTTTCAGTTCTTTTATTTAAAATCATGTTATAATCTATACAATGTACGGATTTTGTTGTTGTTGCTGCTGTAGTTTTTAAAATGTAGACATTCTTTATAATCGCATACTTTTTTTGTATACCAGCTCCAATATTTACATAAATGAAATTTAAATCACTAGAATCTGTATTCTGTTCTAATCAGATTATCATTTCAAGAAAATTGTATACTGAATAGTCACAAGTATAGCACCTGTCGTTACCTGGGGTAGGTCGCGGCATAAAAAGACGTCGAAGTTACTGATGTCTTAGTAGCTTCAAAAGAAACTATCCCTGTCTGTGTTCAGGATGTTAAAACGTTTCACGAGCGCTTTGAGATGATACCCCGCTTTGCACGTGCACATACGTGCAAAGCGAGTTATCGTTTCGAAAACTCTTCGCTAACGTTTTCATCCTGAACGCAGGGCAGGTCACAACGTACACTGGCTCGCCTGCTCGGGACATTTGATTGATTTCATCATATCTGCCGTTCAATATAGTACACAATTCTCGTGATTACAGCAGAAATAATCTTAATCCTCGAATAAAGTTCTTCTAGTAAAAGCATTCGTCTATCAATCTTATCTCAATTGTCTGCAGAACGTATGCTCTTCACACTTTCACAGTCTAAAGGTTCATGTAAAGTTTTTGAGACCGAATTTTAAGGGCACTTCATTTGCAAAGAAAAAGCAGTACGTCCATGTAAATTATATATCAAAATGAAGCTATTTATGAGCACAAGCAGTTAAACAACATAAGACTGCCATAGCTGTAGCGGTTTATCCAAAATAATGTGGAAAGGGGTCATTTTATACAGAATAAGCAACTGGATGACTGTAGGAGAAAATTAGTTCATATTTTAACAAAGTACAGTCTTGCGTACTATCCAGGTACTACTACATCATTCGGAATAAAGCTCGGGCCCAACATGTAGTTATACAAACAATTTATTTTGACTTACTTTACAAACACATATGCCATATATGTCATTCTAATTTTGTAAACGTGTTGATCCATGTAAGGTATGGTGCTTTATCACAACACAAATGGACATAATTATTTTATATAACTGTAAGATTTTTTAGCAATATATCAATTTCTATATGGAATTTTGATTGTTTCAAAAGAGCCTTTTGAGACTGAGTTATATATCTAAGGTTGTAGTAGTATCTGGTAGGAACATTTGTCTACATTCTGATTAAATTTAGGTAAATTTTAATCAGCCGCAATGAACTTGTTGGTTTTGAACAAAATATTACTTTTTTCATAATGGTTTGGATATTCTGTTATGGGATGGGACCTCTTATGTTGTGTATCTGCTTGTGCTCATCTAAAGCTTTAATTTGATATATTGTTTAGCTGAGCAAACTATCTCTTTGGTAAATAGAAGCAGCATTAAATTTGGTTCAAAAACTCTTTACATGAACCATAAGGGTTTTCAGTAGAATGTCATTCTTTTTTCAAAAGAGATGATAACATTACTCCAAAATAATGATGTGTCATTTCGGTACAATTTTGATCTATATTACAGTTGCTTATTTTTTTCTTTTTTTTTTTCTTTTTTTTTTAATTTTGTGAAATTGTGATATACTAGTATCCTTGGTGAAACATTTTTGAAAACAACTCCGAGTAACCGACTGCGTGGTAACAGAGTAGCCGGAACATCCTGTTGCGAAATAAACCAAAATTCTCAGGAGCGAACGTCTTTAACTCTGTATTGTCATCGAGACATTTCAAAATATGGCATGCCCCGGGTAACGCTTGATAGGTTTCTATGAAGATCATTTGTATATACGACGGGATAAAAATTACAAAAAAAAAACAAACTTCAATTAGGAAGACTTGGCTTATCATTTTTTTTTTCATAATAAATATTGGTTTAAATACAGGAGCAAATGTCCACACATTGAGAAAAACAAGCCTCGAATAGGTAATTAAATGGTCCCTCTTTGTCTCCGAAAAGTGTATCAATGTCTCCCCTTTTTCTTTCAATATTCGAGGATTTCATGTTGGATATTTCAAACTTACGAAACAAGTATAACTTACATACATCGTTCTTTTTTCCAGGCAGGAGGATATATATTTCTTTGGTTAGATTGGTACACTGGTTCTCTGATTGGTCCTATAAGTGCTCTTGTAGAACTCATTGCTATAGGGTGGATATACGGTGCGTACATTTTATGAGAAAAACTTTCTCAAAATCCTTGATGAATCATTTATAATATTGCATCAAATCAATCATCAAATTATTTGTTAATGAAACAAAGAACTAGTAATACGAAGTCATTAGATTTATGTTAAATATCTAACATCTGTCATAATTTTCATAGGTTTTACCAGTGATATTTTAAAACAATTCATTTTGAAATGTAATATTTCATTTTGCTTACAATTATATTTTTATGTATTCATTCACATTAATATTTTACAGGTATAGATCGATTCAATAATGATGTCATGTTAATGATAGGAAGACCAATACCTCACTTCATTCGACTGACTATAACTTTCTTAACTCCTGTTATAGTTATTGTAAGTATAACCATAGCTTTCTGAACCTTTGTCATTATTATTGTAAGTATGACCATAACTTTCTTAACTCCTGTCATTGTTATTGTAAGTATGACCATAACTTTCTTAACTCCTGTCATTGTTATTGTAAGTATGACCATAACTTTCTTAACTCCTGTCATTGTTATTGTAAGTATGACCATAGATTTCTAAACTCCTGTTATAGTTATTGTAAGTATAACCACAGCTTTCTTAACCTCTGTCATTGTTATTGTAAGTATGACCATAACTTTCTTAACTCCTGTTATAGTTATTGTAAGTATGACCATAACTTTCTTAACTCCTGCTATAGTTATTGTAAGTATGACCATAACTTTCTTAACTCCTGCTATAGTTATTGTAAGTATGATCATAACTTTCTTAACTCCTGCTATAGTTATTGTAAGTATGACCATAACTTTCTTAACTCCTGCTATAGTTATTGTAAGTATGATCATAACTCTCCTTACTCCTGTAATAGTTATTGTAAGTATAACCACAGCTTTCTTAACCTCTGTCATTGTTATTGTAAATATGACCATAACTTTCCTAACTCCTGTTATAGTTATTGTAAGTATGACCATAACTTTCTTAACTCCTGTTATAGTTATTGTAAGTATGACCATAACTTTCTTAATTCCTGTTATAGTTATTGTAAGTATGGCCATTACTTTCTTTACTCCTGTTATAGTTATTGTAAGTATGATCATAACTTTCTTAACTCCTGTCATTGTTATTGTAAGTATGACCATAACTTTCTTAACTCCTGTCATTGTTATTGTAAGTATGACCATAACTTTCTTAACTCCTGTCATTGTTATTGTAAGTATGACCATAGATTTCTTAACTCCTGTTATAGTTATTGTAAGTATAACCACAGCTTTCTTAACCTCTGTCATTGTTATTGTAAGTATGACCATAACTTTCTTAACTCCTGTCATTGTTATTGTACGTATGACCATAACTTTCTTAACTCCTGTCATTGTTATTGTAAGTATGACCATAGATTTCTTAACTCCTGTTATAGTTATTGTAAGTATGACCATAACTTTCTTAACTCCTGCTATAGTTATTGTAAGTATGACCATAACTTTCTTAACTCCTGTCATTGTTATTGTAAGTATGACCATAACTTTCTTAACTCCTGTTATAGTTATTGTAAGTATGACCATAACTTTCTTAACTCCTGCTATAGTTATTGTAAGTATGACCATAACTTCCTTAACTCCTGCTATAGTTATTGTAAGTATGATCATAACTTTCTTAACTCCTGCTATAGTTATTGTAAGTATGACCATAACTTTCTTAACTCCTGTTATAGTTATTGTAAGTATGACCATAGATTTCTTAACTCCTGTTATAGTTATTGTAAGTATGACCATAACTTTCCTAACTCCTGCTATAGTTATTGTAAGTATGACCATAACTTCCTTAACTCCTGCTATAGTTATTGTAAGTATGACAATAACTTTCTTAACTCCTGTTATAGTTATTGTAAGTATGACCATAGATTTCTTAACTCCTGTTATAGTTATTGTAAGTATGACCATAACTTTCTTAACTCCTGTTATAGTTATTGTAAGTATGACCATAGATTTCTTAACTCCTGTTATAGTTATTGTAAGTATGACCATAACTTTCTTAACTCCTGTTATAGTTATTGTAAGTATGACCATAGATTTCTTAACTCCTGTTATAGTTATTGTAAGTATGACCATAACTTTCCTAACTCCTGTTATAGTTATTGTAAGTATAACCACAGCTTTCTTAACCTCTGTCATTGTTATTGTAAGTATGACCATAACTTTCTTAACTCCTGTTATAGTTATTGTAAGTATGACCATAGATTTCTTAACTCCTGTTATAGTTATTGTTAGTATGACCATAACTTTCCTAACTCCTGCTATAGTTATTGTAAGTATGACCATAACTTCCTTAACTCCTGCTATAGTTATTGTAAGTATGACCATAACTTTCTTAACTCCTGCTATAGTTATTGTAAGTATGACCATAACTTTCTTAACTCCTGTTATAGTTATTGTAAGTATGACCATAGATTTCTTAACTCCTGTTATAGTTATTGTAAGTATGACCATAACTTTCTTAACCTCTGTCATTGTTATTGTAAGTATGACCATTTCTTTCTTAACTCCTCTTATTGTTATTGTAAGTATGGCCATTACTTTTAAACTCCTGCTATAGTTATTGTAAGTATGAGGGGTGTTCAAATTGTTTTGAGACAGCTTTGATAAAAGAACTATAGCAGCGGTGAGTTTTTAATATATGTGACCCGTCACGCGAAAAGGAACCATCTGGGAACTCTGTGAAATGAATATTTGAAAATTGATTGGGTAAAGCATAGGTCAACCGGAGGTCGCATTTCAAACATTTTTTCACTGGACGGTAGATTATTCATTCTAGATTCAGAAAATAAGCATATTGCAACAAGTTTCGATCCTAATCAGTGTGCGCAATTTGCGCAGTATGACTAGGATCGACATTTTACGCACTACCCAGATGGTCCATTTTCGCGTGACGTGTCACATTTTTCTAACTAGAATATTTAACGAAGTTTGATTTTAATCAATACAAGCGTTTAACCTTAGAAAAATTACTCACCGAGGGGTACTTTGACAACGCGGACGGACATTTTTCGGTGTCAAATCAAACTTTTTCGGAATATTTACGAATAAATAGAATCAGAGTGATCAGTTGCTTAAAAGCCACATCGTTTGGTATTACCTTAAAGGTTTCTCTTAAATTATTTGCCTATATCCAATTTTAGAACTTCATACTGTAACAAGTGTTTTACAATCCCCGTGTGCATTGTTTAAAATCGAAAATATTTCAAAGACACCTTTATTAAAAACGTCTTTGATTTAAAATGAGAAGTCATTTACATTTTTTATTACTAATGTTCTATTTTGGAAGACGATGCATACATTTTTATACGTTTTTCATCATTTGTTTTACGGCGAATTTTAGGTAATTCTTATAACAACCTGTGTCGAATATGTACCACCAACATACGGAGAATACGCCTACCCTACGTGGTCCAGGGTCCTGGGCTGGTTCCTAGTCACAGTAGTCATGTCACCGGTGGTTGTGTATAGCATCAAGGTGATGCAGGGACACAGCGGACCATTATATAAGGTACACATTTAATATAATTGTATAAGTTAATATAAACTGACCAGGCTAAAAGCTGTCGAGTCTTTTGAAACGGCCCTTTGTCGCGTGAAAGGTTACATGTCTGTTAAGATTTCACAGTGTTTAGATATCCTAATAGGCACGCAAGACATCCATATTCTTTAGGATCTATTATGAAATCGTGTTCGTTGTTCTTCACGATTCTTTTGGTTTCGTAAGCAATAGTAAAATTTTTCGTCATTTCATTGAAACCCTTCCATCATATTGTTCCACATTCAATACTGCCATGGAACCTTCAGAATGAACAAAATTCTAATGATTCTCAACAAGAAAATTTCTATTTCTTCAGAGTGATTTTTCATAAGGTTGTCCATTCAAAGGAAGTAATAACATGTTATATCGGCTGCTTTCGGAACAATGCTCACAAGAGCCATCAACACTTTTTATGGGGGGTCATTTTTGTAAGAGTAATGCCCCTTTTCGGACTACGTTTTTTTGCATTGTCCTGCACTTGCCGCAGAGGGGCGGAACCCATGGTTGTGCTTTCGTTTAAAGACCCAATGCACAGGGTATTTTTTGCCTTTGTTTATAGATGAGGGTAGTCTTATAATTTCAGAGGCTACAGATGAGTACACGTTGTACCAAGGATTGGAAACCGAAAGACAAGGGGGCGGACAAGCTGTTTCAGCAATCGAAAGACGCATTTAATGATAGGAAGTTAAAAGACCTGGCCTGGTTTTCTTTGTTTGGTACCTACAGGAGATCTAATCCCAAGATTGAACAAGAAGAATTGCGCCTTTTTAACCCGTCCCAATACAACCCTCCTTGTTGATGCTCTTGAAGTAAAATCCTTCAGAGCTTTGTTGAAAATAAAGCGGTTGCTTCTTCACTAAACGTTTTTTGTTTGGTTTTTTTTTTAAATTTGGTTGAACGCCGCTTTAAATAATATTGCAGTCATATCGCGGCGGCTAGAGCACCTAATCATTGATTCTTGGTATGTTTCACACCGGTACTACCATAACACCCTTTCAAAGCCTCGATCTGCTATCCCGCATAGGTTAACGATTACCCACCCATTGGTGGAAGACAACACACGTTTTCCGTCTACGATGTGTTTTTATTTGGAACAGTCTAAGATTTTGACAAATATAAGGAGAAGAGATAGAGAATAACATGTTAGTGTCTTTAAATATCAATGTAATCTGGTCGAGGTTGGGAGAATTTATCATGACGAGGCTTTGCTGAGTCATGATATTTTCTTGCAGCCGAGATCACTTACATGTTATTTTATTTATCATGAAATAATTTTTCAGCACTTAATAATAGCAAACCCGTAAAAATAAAAAAAAAATCTGGTGAAAGTGTTTGCTATTTTTTCTAAAAATAGACTGCCTGATAACATGTTATGTTATCAGACAGGTAATATCAGGTCAATACAGGCCTCATTGCATGATAAAAGAAAATCGATGACATGTTTGTTAAGCTATGATGGTTGTGAAGTAGTAAATATTTCAACAAAAGCTAGGATGATTGTGAAGTAGTAAATATTTCGACAAAAGCTAGGGTGATTGTGAAGTTGTACATATTTCATCCAAAGCTAGGATGATTGTGAAGTAGTAAATATTTCAACAAAAGCTAGGATGATTGTGAAGTAGTAAATATTTCAACAAAATGAAACGAAATGTTTACATCAAAAATAAAAATGTTACAGATATAACCGAGATGGTACAGTTATAAATCGTGACATTGACTCTCATTCTGATCAAAAGCATTCTAGGTCGCTCACTCAACGCTCCATTCATTCATTCCAACACTCACTCAAACCAATCAAAAACGTTCAAAAACGCTGAAAATACTAGATCCACGACTGAATTTAAAACAAAAGTTGATTTAAAAAATCAATGATTCAATATAGTTTATTGATTTTGAAAGCGCCTGACTGGTTCGGAAAGACATAAAAAACTATTTCTAGAACTTGTTTTCATGTTTTATTAAAAGGCGGTAGTACATATCGCTAATTTTGTAAATCTTGAACAAAATTAGCGATATTGGATTACCTCCCTTTAATTTCATTCAAAACTCACTCCTCCGCTCGTTCAATTTCATTCCAAAACTATTCTTATATCATTCATCTTGTCAATTTCACAATGTTCTTAACTGTATTCGTCATACTTTAATGAAATGATTCAACCATCCAACAGACAAATGCATTACAAACAAATTGCTCGCTCTCTACGAGAAATGATATGATGCTGTCATACAAGCGTTTGAAAATGCCTTGAGAATGAACAATATTAAAACCCTGCTTTTACGTACAACTTAACAGCGTAAACCCGAGCCATTGACTAATTTTCAATTTTAACTATATGACCAGCGTAAGTGAAAAAGCCAAATTTAGTTTTATCCATGTATGATAAGCATTTTCAAACGAACAAGATACGTATGGATAATGTATCTCAACGTATGAATATCGTTTAAGGAGTACTTTCCTTATTCTTTCAGTCTTAAGGTAGTGGACCCGTAAAAGTTCCGCGACGTTTCGGAAGTAATGAACTATAACATTGTTAAACGAGGTTTCCTAATGATATTCATTAGGAAACCTCGGTCAACGTTGTTAAAGTTCATGGGTTCCGAAATGTTGCGATACTATTACGGGTCCACTACCTTTAAGTAGATATGAAGCCTATAGAATGCTGCGAAAGACAAAAATGACACGAAGAGGAGGAATTATTAAAGATACCGTAAAAATTCAATTAGAGCCCCTTGCTCTGATAAAATCACTTCCCTCCCCCCCACCTCCCCCCCCCACCACCACCACCCCATCCCCCCACCCGCCTCCAACCTCTTTTGAGGTTGAAACCGACCATTATTATGAGATTTTACAAAAACTTGAAGCCCGTCCCCACTAAATGAGGTCACAAATAATTCAAAAAAGTATTTATGCACTTTTTTTCCCAAATAAGATGTTAATATTGTGAGGCAGATTATTTTTATCATAGGCTACTGATAGAGAATAGTTGTTGTATTTATTCATTTTTTCACATTCGTTTTTGGTGACGAGTAAGAACTCGTAGATATATAGCATTTTTGGCCATTTTCACCTTCTCTACAAAATTCGCTGGCTCAGTGTGAAATAAGTGTAACTGCCCATATGTTTAAATACAGTTTCAACTGTTTTGAACTTTGCCATCAATATTGCGTGGCCTCGAATAAAAGCCCATCCCTTTCATATGGATATGATTTGATTCTAATAGAACCCCGGAGTTCTATAGGGTCTTTTACGGTAACTACGAATATCGCTCTAACCATTGAAGTGACAAGAGACAGGCGGGACTCAACTGAAATAGTACGCTATAGTTAAGGTTGTAAGTCTCGATATATCTCTTACTTTTTTTAAACTTTGATGGCCGGTTGTGGGATTCCATTGCATCTTCTGTATTTATGTTTGTCACTTAATCCTCAACTCAGGAAAAAAAATAAAATGGGAGTCATATTACTTTACAGCAAGAGCTTCTCAGAGTGGCGCATTTACGACCGAAGGTGCATTTAGTGAATTTCGATTAATTCAAGGGCAGATAAATCATGATTATTCAAGAAAGACTAGAGCTTTTTGAATTTCGAAAGTATTATGCACAACTAAACATCACATAGAAACATTGTGGCAAGATTCAGTTCACTCCAATAGAAACTGTAAGAGGAGGAGTTGTGCACACCAAAACAGTACTTTTAATCTTTTTTTGTTCAGTCAAGAACAGATCTTTCGCCGAGACATTTGGTATGCGTGTTGAGGATACATAAAAGCCCTTATACAAAAGCAATAAATGAAGAGGAGTGAGGTTGTTTGACAATAAATTAGTAACAAACCAAAGAAGGCGAAGCTACTCACTCCTAGGGCTAGAACTCGCTAAGTTGCTCAACCTCTAAAAACCTCTAGTTTTATTTCCTAAAAGAAGAATACCTTATCTGGACAGTGATACTAAAAGTTGAAACGAAATTGATTATTTTGGTTTACAAATCAATAAAATACTAACTCCACCATTTGTTCCGTGGGCCTTCGGCCAGTGGAGCTAAAAGCTTAAACCCTGCTTTCGTCCATTTCACTCTATCCGACATCATCTAAACATATCTCAAAAAGTGATGTCATTATGAACGTTTTATAGCAATCACGTGCAAATTGACGCGCTTTAAGAAAATGTGTCCTTAAATTTTAAACATTTTGTCTCATTTTTGCATTAAAGAAATGGAACAATAGTTTGATTTCCGAGTCAGATCGATTGATATAAATTTCGTGTACAACAAAAAATAAACTTTTACTCGTAGCTCCGGCCCTCGTGAAATATAGTTTGTTGTTTTTGTTGTTTTTGTTGTTGTTCACTCAGTGAAAAACAAACCAACCTTGCAATGAAACAAACGATGATTCTCTATATCATCACTGGATAAACTCACCGCCCAACCAGTGAAACTATCAAATAAAATTACCTGCTTTCGTTAATTTACTTTATTTAACGTTTTTTTGGGCGGGGTCCAATAAATGACGATATCATTAACGTTGTCAAGATCTCGCGTGGAAAATGACGCTCTTTACGACAATTTGTCCCAAGAATTTTACGTTTTGTCTCATTTTTTGTTTTCCATTAAAGTCATACAATGGTAAATTATTTTTCGTGTAAGATTGAAAAATCTTTCATTTCGCGAACGTTCACTCAATGAAACTTTTAATCTACATTACAATGAAACAAACAATTATTCTTTAGATCTACATATTTTTTATTTACTAGACTTTGACAAGAAGATATTTACAACCAAAAGTAGTTGTAGTGCCTAAGACTCACTTACAGCAACCTGGCTTTACAAAAATGACTTTTTAATGTGGTGCATATTAAGAATGGTAGAAACTGCAAGTATTAACCTCAGACATGTCCTGCAGCTATTATAATATAAATGAAAGATAATTAAACTGAAACATTTGGTCGATGTAGTAAAACACGCACTTTATTTTTCTTGGATGTGCATTTTTATGAACGTCTGTTTAAGGTAAGTTAATTCGGACATCAGCGGAAGAACACCTGAAAATCACAGGAATTTTTATGAATTATTATAGTAATGATGGTAAATATTAACAAAAGAAAAATATTACATACGACCTTATCTGACTTATTTCAATAATAATACACAAAAATATACTTTTAGGGTCTTGTTTCTGTTGTATTCAAAGAAGTAAATGATTATTGTTATACCTTTCCATTGTAAGATATTAAAAAAAAACACAGAAACAATATTATAAACAGAAATTTCAAGGGAAACCTCTTTACCAAAATAAAGATAAAAATAATAATAATAATATAATACTCCTGGATCATTTCTCACAGAATAATCAGTCGATATGAACGGTTTTTGTTCTAGATAGCCAATTAAAAGTATGTTAAAATAATAACTACTTACGGTTCATTGACATACAATTCTTGACTTCCCTCATGAATGGGTGGGGGTGGAGGGGGTCGACATCGCCGAGATTTCTGTAGGTATTTACCGATAGATCGTCGTCGTTTTTCGTATTTGTGTGGGGCAGGAGGAGCAACCTGTTAAAAAAAAAATAACGCATAAACATCCATCGAGCTACATTCAACTTCACCAGTCGTCTGTTGTCATAGTGATGCGTCCATTATGCGTCCGTCCGTAAACTTCATAAAAAAAATCTCTGTCCCATAAACATGGGTTTTGACCGAGTTTTACAAGAAAGATCATCGATCGGTGTCCCCAGCAGAATTTAGGTACGTGGAAAAACAAAGCTTTCTAAAGAGTGGAAAATGTCAATATACCTATATATTAATATATATTTATATACGCAGTGAAAACTGAAAAAAAATCTTGGAAACTGCCAGATGGATTTTCATTAAATTCCATCAATTTAATACTAAAGAGGATTTCCTAAAATAGAATTGATCGGGCGAAAACATGTATTCTATGAAAGTTGCTTATTTCTCTTAAAGGTTTCTTACTTAAAATCATAACATAAATCTGTTCATGAAACAAAGAATATTACACCGAAATTCCAAATAAATGATACACGCGGCATTTCAGCTGACATCTCAACACTTGTCCTTCTGATTAAAAACATTGGCAAAATTACATCAAAATAAAAGTGCTGAGAACACTGGATGCACTAATTTGGAATAAATATTTAGTGTGAAACTACAAAATTTATACTCATCTGGTTTGAAAAATAATTCAGGTTGTAAAGACAAGGATCAGGCTGCACATACGTGCAGGCTGATCTTTGTCTTTACCTCCTGTCAAAGTAGGAACATTCAGTGTTCAGAAAGACAAAGGTTACAAAGCGTGTTTTCCCTTACCGGGGCCATGTATAGTTCATCATCTTCATCCTGGTCGGGCACCTCAATTCTTGGTTTAGGGATACGGTGGTGTTGTGGTGGTAACAGAGGTTCAGACCTCTGTCTGTTAGCGGCATCATCATTGTTGTCCATGTGTGACATCTCCATCGTATCACTGACCGTCAGTTTGGGCAAGGCGTCATTCGCCTCATCCTCATCTGGAAATATACAGATGTTCTTGTTTAAGATTTTTTCTCGGTTTATGTGTGTGTATTTCTGTTTATCTATCGTCGCTACCGTAGCACATGCCGATATGAGCGACGCCCCCAGAAGACAATTAGTATGTAAGTATGCCAGCCCGGGAATCAAACCCACGCGGTCGAACTTGAATGGTTTTGAAGTCCGGTGCGCTACCAACTGAGCTAATCAGACTGACCTCAGTTTATCTTGCGAATCCGAATATTTATATGGCTAATGCTTGCAAGGTTTCTCGTGTTTCTAGTAAAGATTTGTTGAATTTTGGACAAGCTATTAAACTATACACAAATCATAAACTATCATCGATAGGATAAATAAAACTGTTGTTTCGACAATTATCACGCCACCAGATAAAATGAATAAGTCACTTTCTTTTATGCTATTCGGTGGTTTGTCGAGAAATAACGGTAGATTATCACTTGATATTCTCACCGCAAAAGCAGTGAAATTATCAAAAACTTAATACCCTGCGTTTGATGAACATTGCATAGCAATCACGTGCAAAACGACGCGCTTTACAAAAATGTGTCCTAAAATTTTACATTTTGTCTCATTTTTGCATAAAAGAAAGAGAATAATCGTTTGTTTTCGAATAGGATCTATTTATATTTCATTTCGTTAACAACGAAAGCTATATTTTCACCACTCGTGAAAATATAGCTTTTGTTGTTCACTCAATGAAAAATAAATCGATCTTACAGTGAATAAAACGATTATCCTCTATTTGCAGTTCCTACATTTCGAATGTTTGATGTCATAAGTGGCCTAAGGCGAAGGCGAAGAAGGCGAAGTACTAAAAGAATGCAAGATGTAAAACGTTTATGAAAATTGTTTTAGAATGAATAATCAGTGAAATGTAATTTGACACTTTAGAGACCCCTTTCTGATGACATGTTCCAGTTTTCACGTATATAAGATAGTGCCTAAGTTTTTGTCTTAATTTTAAGATTTATTTTTACTTTAGCTCAGCCTTTCATTCCCTTATTGATATTTGTTCGTCAATGATATGAGTTAGGAATAGACTTCTATTTACCATCTTGAAGATTTTCCTCCGTGTCTAAAGACGGATCTACACCAAAAAATGTGTCAAGCTGGGTGGGAAACCGGAGATCCATAATTAGTACCACTACACCCAAAATGATGCATAACAGTGCTGAAATAAACAAAACACGGTTTTAAACTTCGTATTTTTCTTACTATATATCTTAATTTAAAAACTTTATAGAATACATGACACTATCCTGAAAACCGTCTTAGAGGAATTGAAGAGAAAGTGCTAAATTTGGCTTTTATCATAAAATAGAGGAAATTGAATGAGTAGTCATACAATACTGGGTCATCTATAAACAAATAAAAACGAGGCTGTGCCGAGTTTTTATCTGTTTAAGATGGCAAGTTAAATAAATTCGGTATTTTAGGCGCACAAATTTGATATTCTATTTGTCATATGACCTCATTTTTTTCTATATTATAAACGGAATAACTAGAGGACCATAATGATCCCGAACGGCTCATATGAGAAACGCCAAAATAAATAGATCTTAGCGAGTAAATCATCGTCGTTAGTCAAGTGTTAAAACTTCACTTTCCTTACGTAAGTAACAAAGTGGGGTTAGAACCGATAACCAAGGGAGTTAACCCTTTCCCGTTTTACAAAATTTTGGACCTGTCCAAATTCAAAGGTTTGCAGACGAAAATTAAAAGTGGATTAAATTTGAAAAATAACCATTCAGTAGGTTAGAAAATAGTGTGGAAAAAGAAGAAATTGCTTGTCAGAAGCAATTTCTTCTTTTTTTTCACAATGTTTTCTCAATCATAAAATCACAGGCACGTCAAAAGCAGGGATTAGACAGCAAAGGGTTAAGAACCCTAAATTTGCGAAAAAAAAAACCCAACCGATAGTGAATCGACAGAAATACTGTCTACTAAATACCTAGCTATTTAAATCCTATTACAGTAATTTTAAGTTCACTGTGATGTATGTTTTTCATAAATAGTTATATATTTGCACTTGTTTAAACAAAGTATTGATGCTTTAAATCTATATCAACTTTTCCGGAATGAAAATATTTCAAAAGATTGAAGCACCATGGTTATAACCAAGAAATGTGATGAAAGATTATAAGATGGGAAATCCAAGAACGTCATCACTGTAAATAGTGTGGCAACTAAAACTGTTGAAGCCAAACTCTTTAGTGTGTAACTTTAATAACGCTCATTCTTTACGTTTCACACTTAGATGGTCAGTTTGTAGATATCATACCCGTGAGCAAACAGATATAGAATGATCCTCCAAAAGAAAACTCCATCATTCCTTCTTCCCAAGGTATAATCAGCTCGTTCACGTTACGTATTGTCGCCCATATAATATTACCAATAAGCATACTGGATCCCGTCATAATGAGGAATATAGCACCATAGCGGAGAACCACCAGAAACAGGATGTTGGTCAGTATCCATAGTGGGAAACTTAACCTGTTTGAGAAATAGACGGAATCAAATATTTTAGAGTTCAGAAAAGTGAATTTAAATTTTTTGGTCTTATATAGGGTTTATTCACGTTTTTGAGTGCATTAACATTTGCAGAGACCCGAAAAAGGTTTAACTCCCGAGTGCGAATCACGAAGGCATTAAAGCATTTTGAGGGTATATGCAAATGTTAATCTCGAAAAAACGTGTAGTGACACTATTATTGCATAAAAAGAAAGGCCACAATATTCATTCAAATGAAGTTGCAAATGATTCAAATGAAAGGTTTAAAACTAGCTCCGCTACTGTGCCGAAAAAAATGCGTTTTGCATTGCACCATCACTTTTTTTTTTATATCGACGTTGCGTGGAAAATTCATGACGTCAAAAATTTAACGCGGGAATAGGATCAACGTCTTTATTTATACTCTATAATAATAATTGTAAAATATTAATCTTTATTTAAAGAAGGTAAAAACATTAAGACAATCAATTTCAATTAACAATGAGATGAAAAAGTGTCTTTCTCTCTCTCTCTCTCTCTCTCTCTCTCTCTCTCTCTCTCCTCTCCTCTCCTCTCCTCTCCTCTCCTCTCCTCTCCTCCTCTCCTCTCCTCTCCCCTCCTCTC
The DNA here is from genome assembly GCA_948146395.1 of Fragum whitleyi. Lineage (NCBI taxonomy): Eukaryota > Metazoa > Mollusca > Bivalvia > Cardiida > Cardiidae > Fragum > Fragum whitleyi. The sequence goes on along the minus strand of OX411545.1, from coordinate 2,703,054 downwards.
CTCTCCTCTCTCCTCTCCTCTCCTCTCCTCTCCTCTCTCCTCTCCTCTCCTCTCCTCTCTCCTCTCTCTCTCTCTCTCTCTCTCTCTCTCTCTCTCTCTCTCTCTCTCTCTCTCTCTCTCTCTCTCTCTCTCCCTCTCTCTCTCTCTCTCTCTCTCTCTCTATGTAAATGCTAGGTAAGGAAACTGATAAAGAGTATGGGCCTAGACCGAGGATACTTTAGTAGAAAAATGCCGGACGTTATCGACACGTAAATTTACTGATTAATCCACGTTTTCTCCTGTTAATGCGTGGGGTTTATCCGTTAACTTATGCCTATAACGCCTCGAAAACGTACATTTTATGCAATAATTTATTTTAGCTAGAATCAGCCGTAAAGAGAGGAGTAGAATATAGAAAGTCTCGTCGAATTGTTATTAAAATGCTTCTCGCTATAGCAACACGGTGACGCCATTAGTATATATATACATGTATATGTGTTTTGTATAAAAAAAATCTTACGGGGATCTGCCATGACAATTATCAATTCCCATCACCGAGTTAGATTTTTTTCATAGAATACACTAAGTACGTATTATATTATCTTATAACCTATATTTGCCTTGTTTTCGTTGATGTTTCTAACAGAAATGCATGTTTCTAAAAATAACCGCATTATGGCATTTTTCTCAAAATATATCCATGTGATATCATGAAAATATATCATATGGGATGTTATTATAGGGGTATTTGTATAGTTATAAGATAAATTTGATACCGTATCACAGCGGTGCGCTTGATAATTTCACTAGCGAATGAAATGACCTAGCAAGAAATAACATATTCAGCGAGATCTCGGTGGTCCATCGAGACGGTTAAATTCAAAGAAAATGATAAGACCTACCATAACATAATGTGGGTATACCATCCTGCCTGTCGATAGTGGCGCCCCCATCGTATACCTTCTCCATCAAAGGTAAAGTACTCTGCTATCCACAATATAGGCAATGGTAGACCACGAAACTGGGCGGCACGATATTGTCGATTGAATGGACCAGCTAAAAGAGTAGAAAAGAAAGTGTTCGAATCTATATTCTTGTAAGCACATAAGCTTGTGTCACTCGTGAACCCTCGGCGATTCTACGGAATAGCCCTCGGGAATAATAGGGGCGCAGCCATGAAAGCGCGTCATATTGCATGCGGGTTTATATGACGTCAACAACATAACTAAGGATGGCGTTGCAAAAAAATAAAATCAATGTAAGGTTAGAATTGAGCATATTATAATTTGAAAACAAAACGCAGTGTTTTACTGCGTTTTGCCTTCAAATTATAACATGCCAAAATGAGACCAAGAGGAGTGCTGAAAACATTGAAGGAGTATACTATTCTTCAAGCGTATTAACCAGTTTACCACCAGGAGCCGAATTACCGAAAAAATGACCAACAAATAAAGGTACTTTTCACTTTACGGAAAGTGCGAGCGGTGTTCCGAACGAAGCTTGTGTGTGTTATTTCCAACAATTTAACTTGTGCTTGGATCGCAAACGCTTTGCAGCATTGGTTGTAGTTGGTGCAGTTAGAATTTTTGCTGATTGCCCAACTCCAATCTCATTAAAATCAGACCCACCATATTGCCCATCGCCACGGCCCTGCCCGTGGATCTGAGGACGAACTGCATATTTAGGTTTCTGTTCATCATTCCTGGGTCATTGAAAATGAACTAACACGGTTCGTCATCAGATATACGTAACGAAGCAGTAGCGTAGTGGTTTCGTAGAAGTTATTTTAATGAGATTGGTCGAACTCTTAACTCTCAATAGACTGTGTTTTTTTCTAGAAGCAAGCGTGAAATTGGTTTAAGTGTCACACAATGGGTTGGAGAGAAGTCTTACAGAAGCAACTATTTTTGCAACGACTTACAATGTACTGTGAATCATAGATTGCCATAGATTACAAGAAATATAACAAAAGGGACATTTGTATCGAGTACAGTATACCGATGGCTCTCAGCGCCAACCAGTTGTAACTACCTATACGTTTATTTGCATTTTCAACTTTTTCGAGCTGAGCCTTCAAACCCATTTCAAAACAAAGATAGCATTCCCAAAACATTTTGCGGTAGTTAGACCTGACAGGAAAATGATATTCTAAGTTGTACAAATATGATAATGTGTTAATACACGAAACAGGGTTTGCTTCAGGGTTTGCTTCGTTACGATCACAGGAAGGAAAAATAACGACTTACCATATTTCTCCTAATAAACGCTCCCGGGAGCTTTACTCAACATGGCCAGGGAGCTATTACTCAGTATGCATTTTCTGATATAAAAAATCATTAAAATTGATGTCTTTTGGGCCTTCTTCCTTCAATTTGAGTTAAATTTCCTCTGAACAATCATATAAATGATTGTTTAGAGGAAATTCATCTCAATTAGAGAAGATGTCTCAACAAGTTCTTATAATTAAGGCATATGAAGGGGGGTTCCTTGGTTAAAAATATAGGGGTGCTATTATTAGTGAGGGCGCTATTATTAGAGGAAATACGGTACTTTTATGAATGAAGTTTTCTCACAAATGCTACCACTTATTGTTGCAGATCCCGAGGGTATGTGTTTTGACAAAACATATTGGGCAAGATTTCAATGATACTCAAAGATCACATGATTAAGTGAACGTTGCAAGATATAAGCTTAAGATTGTTCAAATCGTTTTTAAACGTGATGGCACACATAAAACAAATATTATATTTCAACATCTGCAATAACCAGTCAGTGAAATATGTTGTCTTGTCACTCAGCTAGAAATCACCACTATATAAACATATAATACCGTGATATTACCGAAAGGTCCGAATCCAAGACGTCCTTGTTCCCATTCCCAACTGAAATGTTCATTATAGTTGATGGTTTCATTTAACTGATGAACATCTGGACTGCCTGGAAAAACAATATTTTGATAATGAGACTCAACAAGACCAAAAGGGACTTTTGGCAGTTTTATATCAAGGTCGATATCGTTTGCTATCCTTTTTCTCAAACCTTGTTGTGAATTTAGATTTTTTTAGATAATTTTACTAAAGATTTAATAAAAAAAGACCAAATATTTATATATATTTCGGAAAAAAATGCCTTTTAAGAAAAATGATTTTTTTTTTCATTTTTCTTGATAAGGGCAATTTTTGCCAAAATATTAAAATACTGAGTGTTTTTATTAAGTGTTTAATCTATTCCCTTCGGAATAATTTGTGATAATTTTACTAAAGTTAATTATTTCATTAACAAATTTGTTGTGGCACACTATTACAGTTTCGCTAACAGTAGATCCATTTGATTAATCAAATAATTTATTTAAGGAGAAAGTGGTTGATTTCCAAACAGGACGATTACGGATACTTTGTAAATGAACCAATGGTAATCGAAAAGAATGTTAGAATAAAATTACAATTACCATAAAAATGTGAAAGAATGATTCTAGTCTTCAACGGTCGCCTTATAGATTAACAGACATATAACTGTCCGAACTTAGAGAATCTTGGTCGAATTTCTTCTTGAATTGTAAATACCTAATAATCTGATGAGAAATCATTTGTTCTCTAACGATCTATTTCCCTTTTTTGACTTTTCTTTCTTGTCCATGATATCAGCGTACGAAAAGGGTTGTGTGGTAGGCGTTTTTAGGGAACAAAATTCAATTAAAATTAATCTTCTTTAAGCTGTCAACACTATCAGTAGTAACCTTCATTTATAACCGCGTTTTATCAAATTTAAGGTGGGTCTCTTTCTAAATAAAGGAATCCATGTTTCAAAAAATGCACGTCTTTTGTTTGGTAGACAGCATTTACTGAAACTTGAACGTGTAATTAATAAGCAAATATCAAATGATAGAACACGCGTGTTTATTATAACACATTACACAGTAACAATTCTCAAACGTTTTCACAAACGTTTCATCTTGAAATGGTATGCGATAATGATTTAATCGATCAGGTAAAATTTATTACGATTTGCCAGACATTATTCTTGTGCTACCTTTCAATGTGATATTTATCCCCCTCAATCCAATATGGACTCCAATGTCGGCCTTTATCTCAGCACCGGTTCCTGCTTTGTATTTTGTGCGAGTGTGTATTTCTGACGTCTCCCAGGAATATGTCCAGTTTGTAACTGTTAATGCAATAGAATTACCTTTAGTTACATAGTAGAATTGACATTCATCTCAATCAAAACCATTGTAAATCGCTCGCCCAGCGCTCCATTTATTATTCAAAGCACTCACTCAAACCATTCAGAAACGCTCCAAAATCATTTACAATGATAAGATCACAGCTACATTCAAAACAAATAAAGCTATAAAATCATGGTGAACGAATCTGTTGGCATTCTAAAGTGATATATTGAATTCGTTGAGAAAAGAGAAATTATAAATGTAAAAAATAATCAAGGGAAAGAGTCTCGTCAAAATTCTAAATTCAAAGAAAGAGAAAGAGAGGAAAAGAAAGGTAGAGAGAGTGACAGACAGAGACAGAGAGCGATAAGCCTAGAGAAAAGAAAACAGACAACTATAGTGTCTAGACTAATGATTCTTTTCTTAACTAAAAAATAGCAGTAAGAAGGTAATTCAATTTCCACATGTGGAACCCATATTTTAGGTAATGAATTGTCCAAATATAGTCGTTGTTTAAATTCTATTGCTCCTACCAAACGCAGGATAATCGTAAACCTAAGAGGGTAGAAGATGGCAGCTATGTACGGATGTATGTAAATCATAGTTCTGGTGCGAGAAATACCAATTTCCATGTTAAGGTAAAGGTGCTCCAGTCCACAGGCGATTGATTCACATTCCAAATTTCCTTTTTTGTAATATTTTACATACTTACGGCAAAACAAATAGATGGTTGATTGTATTGAGGAAGTCTAGAGCCATCCGAGGGATAGAAACGCTACTATACAGTTGTAGTTACGATGTCAAGTACTTTGAAAAAAAATCCATTCAATGTTAAAATTTGAAATTAGGTCTATCGTGTTGGGATATTTTTTCATTTGATTCTTTTATTTATTTATCTATTTACGACATTCATATATTAACAGTAAATGGTACCGAGATTGCTATATCCCCTGTTTTCCGGCCTTCGTTTGAAACGAAAAGAAAACAAAAACAAAAACAAAAAAAAAACAAAAAAAACAGGGAATGGGATTTGGGTAATATGATACAATCAAAGCACTGAAAGTACTGATGTTGGACGTTTCTGTTGGCATACTAGAGTGATTCCTCCATTTGTGGAGAAAAGAGAAATTTTACATGTAAAATTACGATAAAAGGAAAGTGACCTGACCGCATCTTGCTTCAGCTATACGTTTCTCAACATATATCGTCGATCATCAACAAAGCCATGTAATCACAAGGTTTCGATTACTTTCGGAATTATTCCCGGTGTAGTTTAAACAGTGATTCTACGATCCATTTGTTATAAAAGTAAACAAATGACAATTAGATGATCTAGGTTATTATTCTAATTTTGTAATGCTAATCAGTTCTCCGTAATCTCATTATTAAAAAATATGGTGTTATCTGCTTAAACTAGAAAGCTATGAATGGATTGGGTCGCCCCACAAGCTTGAAATTCTTGTAAAAGAAAAAGAAAAGTTTTGACTAGATTTTTAGATATTTTGGATTCTTCTGATGTTGAAAATAATTTTCAGATTTTCCACTTTATATCATATAGAGAAAAGACCTCCGCTAATAAAAAACCCATATATTTCATCCAATGACAATATTTTTTGCTACATGATAAAGGGGTCGCCCAAGGATCATACCAATGAAGTTTGATTGATATCCACCCATAACATTCTGAGAAAATGATTTTCAAAGATTACACAAAATAACATATTGAGAAATAACCTCTGCCCATAAAATACATATTTTTCATCCGATCACAGTAATTTTTGGTAGACTCATAAAGGGTTACTCAAAAAGATCATTCCGGTGAAATTTGGTTGAAAACCATCAGTTACATTCTGAGAAAATGATTTTCAAAGTTTCCACTAAATAACATTATAGAGAAATGACCTCCGCCCATTAAAATAATTATTTTTCATCCGATCACAATAATTTCTGGTAGCCTGATAAAGGATCACTAAAGTACCGTTCGAGTGAAATTTGGTTGAAAACCGTCAATTACATTTTGAGAAAATGATTTTCAAAGTTTCGACTAAATAACATATAGAAAAATGACCTCCGCCCATAAAATACATATTGTTCAACCGATCACAATAATTTTTTATAGACTGATAAAAGGCCACTCAAGGATCATTCAAGTAAAATTTAATTGGTATCCATCAATTAGAATCTGAGAAAACCCACTTTTAACCATATTTGGAAATAAGCCACGCCCATTAAATTTATGTTTGTCATTGGATCTAAATTTCTTGAACAACTTTGAAAGAAGATCACCCTAGGATCATTCCTGTGAAGTTTGATTGAAATTCATCCAGTAGTTTCTGAGGAGAAGATTTTTAAAGAAAAAGTTTACGACCGGACGCACGAACGGACGACGGACACAAAGCCATGACAATAGCCCCAGTGGCCCTCGGCCAGTGGAGATAAAAATTCTATAAAAGGATATAAATTGATTGTTCCGCGATTTTCATTCTCAAAGAAAAGAAAGGTTAAGTGTTCATATAAACGCGTAAAAAAATGTAGACACTCGTCTCGAGTTTGGCTTTCGTGTGTTGAAATGTTAAGTAAAACCCCTTTGCATAAACCTTTATCGCATGGCCTGAATGCTTTACTTTACCTGCTCAGACTGTATTCGTATTCATGTGTATACAGATATTTCCATTAATTTGCCTTTGTTTTATATACATTAGTAGTGTCAGGGGAGGTTGCCATTCCAGTAATTTCATTTCATGAGTGACCTCCCATTGACCATTGGGAAATAAGGGGCAAATTACTCACTCTGTCAGAAAAGTAGTTCTACGCAAGGAAAAAATTCACCCGATCTCAGAATTGAATATGATTTCACACCTAAAAGATGTCTTTGAGGTTGCAACAAGTTACGTAGACTCCTTGTTTCACTCCATTTTTGAAATGCATAGTTGTCAGACGGTTACAATTCTTCAAAAAGAGTAAACTGAATCTTAATGAGTACTACTGTTTTGAAAACCTATTAACATCTGACAGGATTGTTCAAACGTGGTATTAACACTGGTGAACGTAAACGTCCACCAAAAATACCCGTAACCGAAGATATTTACATTACACAAGTATGCAATGGGTTAAATTATACTTCATATCAAGGTTGGTCACGGTCAAGTGGTGCGTATTTATGTTTCAATGAGAATTTGGACTAAATATACCGTATTCACCTTTTAGACGCGCCCCTCCCTAATAAACGCGCTCCCCCATAAATAGGATTCCCAGGCCCTTGACTATACGATCAACAACATCCAACCGTCCACGGTCCGTGGTAAAAAATCCGGTCTCGAATTTAATCTCAATAGCTGCTACTCCACGACGTAATGTTCAATAGATTGTGGGTTAACTGTCTTAAATTCCTATCAGGATAAGGCTGGTTGCGTCATTAAAAGATCGTTCAACATCTGAAAAACTAGCGCGTCCTAAATCGCGCAGTCTTCCGGAAGCGCGAAAGGTTAAAATTTAACACAAAATTAAAACTGTTTCTCGTAATTCTTCATAAGTCACATGCGAACAAAATCCCCTTTCGTTGTTACGACAATATTTCTGAAATCATTTCACCTTCTGCAAATATACAAAATATCCGAGTCCTAGTCACAATTCATACTGATAAAATAGGAAAACCCCCGTAAAATCTCGTGTGTGACTTATTTCAAAAGCGAAGTCGCCGCTTGCAAGAATCTGGGAACTTCAAAGGGTGCCGACACGCTGTGACCCAGCTAGCTCCAGACGTGTTGTGTTTTCACTACGAAACACTTGCATTTACACATCACGAAATTTTAGAATTTAAAACAGGATTATTTATTTCATACGTGAATAGGTAATGATTTATTAGACCGCTTTGTCCATCAGTAGTGGAACATTGAATATTGCATCGTCTGGAACTTCCTATCTTGTACAAATAATAACAATAATAACAATCTCGGCTCCTGCTAACACAATCACTTGCTTTTGAAAGCTGCAATTAATGGTCGAGGGTGACCGTATTTCGATAGATGACTTTAAATGACAGAATTACAATTCATTAGCTAACATTTTATTTTATTTTTTAAATCTATAGCCTTAATAGATAAATAGAAAAGCGTATTGGGTAGCGTACGTATTTCAATCGATAATTACGAACATGTTAACAGTTTGCTTCTCTTAGGTACCAAAATACGTATTTCTTTTTTAATTAAGTAAAAGAGTCTGAAATAATAGCGCCTCCATGACGTTTTGCATCGCGCTCGGGCGTGTTTAATAGGAGAAATACGGCAGGAACATTCCATTCGTTTGTAAACTTGACCTTTCGTAACTTATAAGCAAAGACTTCATTCATAGGAAGGCAGGTAAAATCGTAGTAGGTCATCACGTGTGGTATGGCCAATCACGTGTGTAGAAGTTCAAGAGTTCACGACCTTTATAAACACACATTTCCGGCAAATTACTACAAGTTGCAATAGCGAAGGATTAAATTCAAAACATAGTATCTGTCTATACAGTGTACAGACACAAACTTTATTTTTGCTCTCAAGTCTCGAGAATCTTACGCCGATCAAAAATTCGCTCGTATAGACATTCCAAGATAATTTTGTGTTTTTAAAGGGTAATTTTCATTATCTTCACTTGATGAAGAATGCTATTTTCATGCATTTAACGAAATAAAAAGTGATTTTGTAGAGAGAAGTATCTAGAGATACTAAATTGAATCTAAAGAGGTACTGCTTTATTTAAAACCTATTAAGATCCTACAGGATTTTCCATACACGGTATATAACACTGGTGAACGAAAATTTCGTTTACCAAAAAACCCACACGATTTCAATGACATGATTGTAAATGTCAGCGTCTGATTCGTTTTTGCATGAATATTTTTTTACTGGGAGGGAATAAATATTGCTTATTTTGTTCACCCTGAACTAAAAAGCGATATTGGATTACATCCCATTGATTTTACCCAAGACTCACTCATCCAACTCATTCAATTTCAGTCAAAATCATTCCAAAATCATTCATCTTGTCAATGTTGCTATGTCAACGATTTTACAAACTGTAGAATAGCTTAAGTTTGGCCTTACAGTCATTTCCAATAATGTCACAATGCGTAAAATGCATACCATAGGATGTATCTGAATAAACTTATAATTTCTAAAACAAAACTTTTAGTCTGTAAGTTTATCTTTCTAAATAGTGAATTTCAGATAAGGCAATGGGGATAAAAAGGCTGATCTAAGTCCCAAATTTTCGACATGCTTGAAATGCTTTGCAGGAGCTCCAATCGTTAATGTTCTAAATATTGAAAAAATAAACATGTATCGGGGCTTTAAAGAACAACAAAACTAATAATCAAGGAATACCCCCTCCGTGGCTTAATTGTTACATTTTCATGAAAACTCAAAACTGTATAACATTAGGACAAAGACTCTTTTATAGAATGTTCAAAGTCCCTTTACAGAAATCCTGAATCAACCGCAGACATGAAGCCATTTCTTATAGTTTGGACATCCAATACTCAAATAGCTTACAGATCTCCGTTCGACCCTATTGTGACTTAAATCAAGCAAAACTTTTTCTATGTGACGTTCAGTCGGGAAAAACTTACAAGAAGTTGTGCCCTTATTATTCCAAAGGGTTATTCCGTAGAATAGCCGAGGGTTCCTGATTGGTAGGACCAGTCTCACATACATGTATTCACGAATGACAATTGGCTAAGCCACCCATCATATTTCTGGTCATCGCTCTTTTGATTTTGTAATATTAATGTGTCTGACATGTCATTTACTGCCACAAAAATGAAATATATAAAAAGATAATAACATTTTAAACCGTTCAATCATAAAAATTGTAGTCAATGTTACTATATTTAAGTATGATTATTATAGAAATCTACTTACGAATTAAGACACCTCCTATATAAAGGCTCAATGTGACTCGAATAAATGTGAACAATTTCTGCGAATGAAAACGAAATTAACCTAAGATGTATGATCAAGAAATACGTAAAATGTGTCTATAACTTTCATATTTCGAGCTTTTTCAGATTATAATTTGGTGACAAGTGTTGTTATCCAAAGCGGCCTAAGATTGCAGAGGTACAGATTACAGGGGTAACTCCGGTCTAAAATGTTTATTTCCAATTGAAACCCTATGTTGTTGGTACTCATTTGAATCGTCTTGATGAGACGATTCAAATTAGAACCAACAATATTTTGTTTGAGCTTGGACTAGTGACATATTCCAATTTGAAATCCAAAATACCCACCCTCTGTCTGTAACTGTGAATATAGTAACTTATATATTCTTAAGAGAGGGGGGGGGAGAAGAATGAAAATATGTACAATGAATTGAGTTTGACTAAAATTTCAGTCAAAATTTCTCGGAATAAGTAAACATGGCGCTTATAATAAACAAAGTGTCGTATCGTATTTCAAACATTTTGTGAGATTTTCTATTGGCACATTTTATGATTTTTTTTTTTTGAAATTCTGCTATGATCCATGAATCATATATACAACAACTGAACAATTTAAAAAGAATGCAGGGTATAAGTTTCTGCCTATTTCAATGGTCAAGCTTTGAGTTAATCATAGAATAATATACCGTATTTTCTCGTTATCAACCAAAAGGCATAAACAAAGGAAAATAATTAAAAAACTGATATGTTTAAGTCTATTTTTTAACATCGATTGGGAAACAAGTTCCCACAACTTATATTCATCTCTCTCGATTCTTCTACTAGTCATAAACCATCCGTGCCAAATGTATTGGCAAAGGGAAGAACCAAGATCGATGGCCGCTTCGGAAAAATCGAAATCGGAACCTCTTGAATAAGAGGCCAACGCTCCACCCCTTGACCACGGACACCAAATAGTTCTTTGTTGTATGCGTATAATTACTCCAGGTTGGTTTATCAGACACGGGAAGGCATGACAGTAAATAAAGTATAAAGGGAATAGTTTTAATGACGTCGCATTTGACGTTCGGTTCTTTGTCTTAGATTTGTCATGGTACATCCGCTGTTGAAAGCACACATTGATAAAGTTCCATAGTTGATGCACAGGTGTGAAATTATTTTTTTTTTGTTAAGCTTTTAGCTTTTCTGTGGGTTTTATAATCCCATTGTACGACTTTCAGGACCAACTTTGTGTGGTATAGATCTACAGCTTGAATATAAATAACAAAACGATATTTTGATTGCTCACAAGTATTAAAGCGAGGGCCAATCAATATTTCATTAAATTCTGTTTGTAAAACACTTGATGTTTATCATAGACATTTGCAAATTCTTAAATCTAACATACTTATACATGTATCTCCTCATGTGTTGTTGCCTTTATTCCAATACTCGACTCAAGATGGAAGCACGTGCTGCAGGGCGTCACGTGACCTTCCCCTTTAATGGCGGTTTAATGCAGGTCCGAAGTCCTTCCGAGGTACATATTCTTAATAAAAAAGTACTTTTTTCTAGTTTTGCGACGGCTTTATTTTGGCATACTTTGGTAGAATGGGTTCACAAGAACTATTATCCGTTTGCATTGCAACTTTTTATCATAAACACAGGATGTTTTTTTTAATTCCTTACCTCTTTCCCTCTGATACCGGGTAAAATAATGAAAAACGACGCCGCCACAATACAGAAAGCAAAAATCAGTCCCGCCTCTAGAATGTCTGCTTGCCAGGCCGTCTTATTCTCCGCATAATAGGTGGGAAACCCGTTCTGTCGGAAAGCTTGGTATGCCATTTCTGTAAAATATATGAGACCGCTGGAAATGTAATATTCCAATTCCACGAATTCAATTTTCGTCGATGGTTATTTTTGTCGAATGCAACAATATGTCGTTTAGTCACTCGTCCAAGTGTCTTACATTGAAAATGTCATTCGACCTATTGTCGCATTAGGCGAACTGTCGATTCGACGTAGTTCCATCCTAAGAAGTGTCATTCAACGAAATTTCTTGCACCGATAAAAGGATGACAAAGGATGTGTCGATAATTAAGTAAAACAAGATCCACGCTAATTAGGGACAGGTTTCGATGGTTTAACGCGACACTGTTGTTATAACCTAAACATATTGGCAGTTACAACTGTTTCGCACTGAGCCATCGATTCACCCCTCTTAACACAAGCCCCTAAATATTTGAGTGTTACTTACCTGAACGCAATAATACACTACTCAAAAAAAAAAAAAAAAAAAAAAAAAAAAACAATTTCAATGTTATCATGAAAATTTATAAGTATTTTGGTTTGTCCAAAAATTAAAAAAAAATCTGTACACTTCAATAGCGCGTGTGATGCCCCCCGGGCTTCGATTACGGCCTGACAACGTTATGCATACTACTTATAAGCCTCCTGATCTTATATTGTGAATTTGATCCCATTCTTCAAGAAGAACGTGTCTGAGCTCCTGTACCAACGATCTGAAACAGCTGCCTGTAACATGTCCCAATTATACCATATAGGATCTAGATCCAAAGAACTAGCTGGTCATTTCATACGGACGATTGTGGCTTGCTCGAGATACTGATTGGTGATGTTGGCTCTTTGTGCAAGTGCATTTTCGTCCATTAGAATGAAATTTTCCACAACTGCACCTGCATATGGTCGAACTTAAGCATAAAATATATAAATAAAATATAAACATAAAATATGACTGAGAACCCGCCAAACCGATCATGTTTTACCACACACACTAGAGTAAAACGCTCATTTTGGCATCCTCCAGACCCTCTGACGTCTTTCGGTAAGGTACACACAGAACCTGGGCTCGTCTGTAAAAAGGACGGGGCCAAGTCATTTCTGGCCCAGTTCACATGAACCGGTGCCCATGCCAAACGCAATTGCAAGTGAACTCGGGTTAATGGAATACGGACTGAAGGACGTCTTGACTTCATACCAGCTTCATGCAACCGATTTCTGGCGGTTTGGGTACTTACTAGAACACCAATAGCCTTCTGGAAGTCATAACGTAACGTTGTTGCATTGTCAAATCGATGACGACGTGCCTGAACCACCAAAGATCAGTCTTGAACCTTAATCATTGAGCGTTCTCGACCCCAAGTATACAAACGCCTAACATTACCAGTCGTTAATAACTAATTCCACATTCGAGAAACAATGCTCTGGGACATACTAAGGGTATTTGCAACGTGCCTTTGAGAAAACCCAGAAATGAGCATACCAATTCCCCTATTCATTTCATCTTGACTAAGATGTCACCTAAAATGCATGTCTTCCATATCTAAATGGAAACTGATTATAAAATTTACGATGACTTTGTTAAAAGCTCGAAAAATGTACAAACGTGCTTGAAGGTACAAGGTCGAATGAAACACGTTTTAGGGGGTTTGGTTATTCACTAGCTCCTGGTGCATAGTATACATGCCGAATCTACATTTTAACTACATGGTCACCAAGTCCGAATATTTACCCTTCATCGTGTGAAAAAAAAATATGTTTACAACAAAATATTCTTAAAAGAAAAAAGTGATCCTTAGCAAATTTTGAGTAGTATATATCATATTAATGCACATGAAGGATCAATAAATCTTTGTAGGGTGACTATCAACGTTGTAACCAAATATTGTACAGGCTTCGTGCACGTATGCTATTGCTTGTGTGATCGTATTTACTCTATAAATTTCCGTAATAAATAAATCAATGAGTTAAAGTTAAGAATTTTTAGATCATACAAATATCTAACCCACGCATATTTAATTGAATAAATACAAAAGAAATGTCTCCCGCGTCCTAAATAGATATATCGATTGTAATGTTTTTACCCTCACATAAAAAGAGACCAAATGGAAGTTATATAGAGAATAACAAGTTAGTGTCTTAAACTATCAATGTTATCTGGTCGAGGTTGGGAGAATTTATCAAGACGAGGCTTTGCCGACTCGTGATAATTTCTTGCAGCCGAGACCAGATAAACATAAATGTTTCAAGACTCTTACGTGTTATTCTATCGGTAATGCAATAATTTTTATATAAAACTTAAAATGAAAGATATTGTGGTAAAATTATATTCAACTTGTTTCTAAAAACAGACTGCCTCATATCATGTTATGTCAGACAGGTGATATCAGCTCAATATATGCTTCATTGCGTAATTAATAAAAAGATCAAACGTAGCAAATGTCTTTGTTGTATATTGTCCGGTATTAAGATAGTGGAACCGTAAAAGTTCCGCAACAATCCGGAACTCATAATCTTTCAAATTGCTACCCGAGGTTATTTAAGCAGCAGTAACTATGCTTTTGGTCTATCATTGTATATATGTATATATACATGTAAAACACTCCTACACTTGAAATAATAACTTGATACATTGCAAGTGTTTTACGCGGAAAATAAGATGTTGCAATCGGATCTACTTGAGTATGCGAACACATTCACGTCCTCTTTCGCTTAGACTCGACATCCGTAAAAGGGAGCATCTGAAGAACGTCCGTATATTCACAGATCGCTGCTGTTACAGATTCTTTAGGAAATTGATTTTAAGATCGGTGGTTTACTTGAAAAAAAATTTAAATAGGAGTTTAAATAGGAGGTTTTTGGTGGTTTACTGTAATTGGAAGAATAATCCATTTTATCATACTTTTCAAAATCCTTAAGAGAACCAAAGTACGAACATATGTATGCGCCCTCTTTTTGAGTGGTGACATTGATTGTTTTCCTTTTGTATTGCGTGTCTGTATTGTTTATTTATACCCAAAATTTTAAATGATACCTTATCAAAGATAGTATCTGTTTACCAAGAATTTACTTTCATTTTTTTTTAAAAAACTAGAAAATACATTACACGGGAGTGGCTGTGTATAAATTAGGTCACTATTCATAATTTATAGACTGAAGCGATGAAGACTTTTTCCGATTTTAGTTTCGTTATCATTTCCTTAAGGTAGTGGACCCGTAATTGTTTGCAATGTTTCAGAAGTAATTAACTTTAACAGTGTTAACCAAGGTTTCCTAATGTTTTTCATTAGGAAATCTGGTTAACATTGTGAAAGATTATGAGTTCCGAAATGTTGCGGAACTATTACGGGTCCACTACCTTTAATAATAATAATGCAGAATTATTAAAATAAGAGTATGACAATCGTTTGCGAGCGCTCTAGAGCAGTCAAACCGAAAGCCAAAGAAATGGGAGACGACAAAACTAACAAAACGCTTCTAAAGTAACACCCCCTCGATGCCACCAAAATGTCTCGTTATTGTGAAAACAAATATGAATATCTTCAATAATGGCTGATATATACAATTATTAGAACGTTTTTAAAGTATGCGGCACATACGCCAACAACAACGCCAACGCACACGATACCGAATTTTTTGACAATGGCGATGACTAGTTGTTTTAAAATATCCGAGCTTCAAAATGCCAAAATACAAAGTTACTAATTCAGAAACCTCTTATACAGTAACATTTTTCTAAGAAATAAAAACAAGAGGACCATGATGGTCCTATATCGCTCACCTTCGTCTCTTTGACTTCTCCCTTAGCAAAATTAAATACTTGAAGATCATTAATTGATCATTAAATTTTTCAAAGAAAGACATTACTCTATTTCTATGATCGCTGCATAAATTTCTAGCCTTTTCTAAACAAGTTTCATGTGACCTGGCCAACATTCTGACCAAGTTTCATGTAGATTGGGCGATAATTGCGGCCTCTAAAAAGAAAATAGTCATTTAGGCCCCTCTTCCCGTGATATGACATGGATCTTTCCAATTTTAAATAGGGTTCATCCTTGTGACCTAGCCATTATTCTGACAATGTTTAATGAAAATTGAATTATATTTGTGGCTTCTACAGCGAAAACAAGAAAATTGTCATTAAGGCCCCTTTTCCCTTGATATGGAATGGATATTTCCCATTTTCAATAGGGTTCATCCTTGTGACCTGGCCAACATTCTGATCAAGTTTCATGAAGATTGGGCCATATTTGTGGCCTCTAGAGTGTAAACAAAAAAAAAATGTCGTTAAGGCCCCTTTTCCGTAATATGGTACAGATCCTTCCCATTTTCAATAGGGATCATCCTTGTTGCTTGGCAAACCTTCTGACCAAATTTCATAAAGATTGGGTCATATTTGTGGCCTCTAGAGTGTAAACAAGAAAATTGTCATTAAGGCCCTTTTCCCGTGATATGGCAATGATCCTTCCAATTTTCAATAGGCTTCATCCTTGTGACTTGGCCAACATTCTGACCAAATTACATAAAGATTGGGCAATATTTGAGGTCTCTAGAGTGTAAACAAAAAAAATGTCATTAAGGCCCTTTTCCCGTGATATGGCACAGATCCTTCCCATTTTCAATAGGGATCATCCTTGTGGCCTGGCCAACCTTCTGACCAAATTTCATAAAGATTTGGTCATATTTGTGGCCTGTAGAGTGTAAATACTAAGATTGTTGACGCCAGATGACAGACGACACACGACGCACGACGGACATTCAATGATCACAAAAGCTCACCTTGAGCACGATGTGCTCAGGTGAGCTAAAAAAGAATTAAAATTCAATAAATAACGTTTGAAGGGATGAAAGTTTAAATAACAGAGATGCTGATAGATAGACAAAGCAACCGGTAACAGAGACAGTTACAATGGCCAACATACATGTGTAGACAGACAGTGGAATGATTGTTGAAAGTTTAACGCCGCTTTTAACATTTTTGCGGTTATGACGCGGAGACTGGTGCATCCATCCGGGGCTTCTTGTTCTTACACCATTACAAATACAATTTACCAGAGCCACCAGCTGCCTATTTAAAACATAGTGCTGATTGAATGGAGGAAAATGACGCTTGTAACTATGCCATTGTCAAATATCGGATGAGAGATGGAAGAATCAGGGTTCGAACTTCTAATCCCTCATAATTGGAAGCCTAGTGTGTTATCGTTTTGGCTAGAAAGGCCCGGGGTAGACAGACATAGACAGAAACAGAGAGCGTTTGAAACTAAAGCTGTTATACCTAGAAACGAAGAAAGACACGTTAACATGCACTGTACACTACTCAAAAGTTCTAAGCGACCACCTTACCTTTTCTCCATTTTTCACACATATTTCTCTTTTATTTGAAATGTCATCTTTGTCTTTCAAAAGAGTGGCCATTCAGCCGTCACCCTATCCGATTGATTTGTGAAATCATGCATCAGTAAGTCCTAGAGACGGAGTTAAATGCATGTACCCTCAAATTCAAAAGTCACAAAAATGACAATTTTTCGACAAATTTGAATTTTTCGACAAATCAAAATCGCAAATCCTATCAATTTTTTTGTACTGATATCAGTGGTACAACGTCTGAGGACTTCAAAAAATAATAAGAAATGCCACAATTTTGTACACAATCCTTTTCCTTACAAAAAATGTCAAAAATACCCCTCCCACCAATGTGAACTTTGAAATCGAGGGTACTCCTACTTTCGTTTAATTTTTAAACAATTCTTGTTGAACTATTTCACTGATTTTTGTGTTGCTGACACCATAAATGATTTGGCTGCACTATAAAAGCAAAAATGGGATGAAACCATGCGGCATTTATAACATATGACCAAAGAGACAAGTGGCCGCTTAGAAGTTTTGGGGAGTGTATATTTCCGCTCGTAAGTCTCCCAAAACAAGTATTCTGCGATATTATTGAACTGACAGGACGTGACTTAGCCGTGACGTAATTTGGCTAGATTACTTTTCAATATTTTTGGTTCTTTTAAACGTTAGTCGGCAAATACCGTTAATACGTGCAAATAACTGTACTCTTAAAGTAAAATGAATTACGTGCTAGGCGAAAGTGAAAATATTTCATCGTTTGGTTACCAAAGCCTTTTAACTTCAGCTTTCCAACGATTTAAGGTCTCGAGTTATCCATAAAGAATTAATGGAAGTAAGTAATTGAAAATAAAAGCTGATTTATCCTAACCTTAAGTTCAACGACCCGGTTAATCAGGCGGCGCCCTGCCAGGGCAATTATTATGGATTATACGTTTTATACCCAATTGTTTGTCATTAAAATCAATTTAACTTAAATACCAATACTCCAATGCTTACAAACGACCTGACTTATAAACAAATTGGCCCAACGTTATAAATCTTTTCTCATTCTCAACTCAGAACTACTTGGAGTTCAAATTGAGATTCAAAATATAATTCTGTTATAATACTGTTATAAATGTATGAAAATTAAGGATATGATTAATCAATTGTAATTAATATATTATAGATATTATCATTTAATCCTCTTAAAACATTAGTTTGAAAAAATACTAGTTGAGATTGAAAAATAAAGCTTTCAAACCTTGGGCCCTGAATAGAGCGGATTTTTTCTTCAAACTGACGTTTATTCGACCAATTTTACGATCAATATGCAATCTTGTAAATTGTGCTTGTAAAGTTTTGCGTGAATTCGAATTAAAAACTTCAAACTGGAATAAAATGACAATACGGAGGGACAATTTCTTAAATGGTCATTTTCATTTGGAAAATCGCTCGGACTTTTCCGTAAACTGGAAAGTATCTCGGGCGTAAGCGTAGTTTTTGGGGTCATTTTTTTAGTTAATTCGGATTCTGGTGGTACCTCAGTTACTTAAAACGCTTTGAGAAAATCACATTTTGTTGATCGTTTCCAATCGTCTGAAGAGAACTTTAAGGCATAATATAATTTGATAACAAACGCAGTAAAATACTGCGTTTTGTTGTCAAATTAAAATATGCTAACTTTTATTCTTTCTTCAATTTTGTTTTATGCAGCTTCATGTAATTGTAAACCGACGTGCGAATTGACGCGCTTTAATTTTCCGATTGGGCCATTTTAACAGCCCCCCTTTTTCACCTATAGACAAGTATTGAATGCAGGTTATTGTGCATATGGCGGTCCTGAGCGCTTATCCTCAAAAGAAGGCCTTGTTTGCTGTTTATCGGCAATGTGTTTCGAAAGGGTAGAAACAAATATCTAAATCAGGTATAACTTGCATTTCTTAGAACATGCTAAGTTTAACCTGTCTTACGTCTTTGTATATTCCAAATTGTGTTCTATCCCAAATAAATAATCAAATAAACAATCCTACCGTATCAATTAATCCAGCGCCTCACTCACAAATAAAGTGGTGAATGCGGACTTCGCCGACCTTTAAACTTCCGGGTACAACTCACATTTTAGTCAAGTAATTTATCAAACACTATGGGGGTTGTTGCTATAGTATCACAATTCATCAAACGCATGACAAAGGTGATCTCACACACAGCTACCAGAGACTACAGATTAACCGTCCTGAAATCGGGTGGTCCTGAGATCGATTCCCGGACTAGCTGCATGAGTAATTTTTCTTTGTAACACAGACAACTCAAGGGGTTATAATCTATGATAGTCACACAAGCCAATTTTCAGTGAAAAGAATATGAAGTACTTTTCCGAAAAAGTATCAACAAAAGTGAAATATACACAAAGCGTATTACGTCGGTTCTACATAAGAATATGATTACCAAGACTGCAAAAGGGTTTTTTAAATCTTTCAATAAGTGGCTCGTCTTGCAAAAAAAGCCACGAACAATATAATAAACACGGGAGTAATCCATTATGATTCGTTCTATGTCGATTTGCGTTAAATGCACAGACTGACCCAGGTAGAAACTGTTTGATTTTTGTAAATGACCTGAATTAGCATAATCATTATAGTTCTGCAAACACTGATTTTGAAATAAAAAAGACAAGAAACAAAGGACGGCCGAAGACTCCCCTCTAGCTTTCTAACATTTACCTTAAAGATCTAATAATTTTGGAACTTTGTTTATTAAATAAACAAAAGCAAAAGATGAAAAATGAAATTTTGGCTACAAATGCTGGATTGTGAAGTTCTTACTAGAAAAGGTCTTGAAAAGAGTGTGATTTCATAAAGCTCTTTACCCGTGTTTTCCAACAAATCGGTCAAAATTTAGAAAGGAACTAGCATTTCGAGGGTATCCGATAATATTCGATGACTTGATGGCGAAAAAGATGATTATTTTGAGTGAAAAATATGATTCATTTCTCGTGTTTTCTGACGGATCATATTTGGACTTAATCCCGTAAAGGAAAACTGTTTAGACAAAATTCTTAAGGTCCCCATTTTCATATTTTCCGACGGATCAGCCACGATTTGAAAAAAAAGTATTTATTATAACAATTTAAAAAGTCGAGTTAATCCACAGATACAAACAGATGGACAGACTGGAAACATGCCATCCCTTGCTGGTCGTACGTCAGTATGGCTAAAAAATTTAAAAGTGTCGGTGCCATGACCTGCCCTGTGTTCAGGATGAAAACGTTAGCGAAGCGCTTTGAAATGATACCTCGCTTTGCACGTATGTGCACGTGCAAAGCGAAGTATCATCTCAAAGCGCTCGCGAAACGTTTTTACATCCTGAACGCAGGGCTATCTTGCGTTCAGGAAGACAAACGGTGGAAACTATTTGCTTATTTAACCCCTCTTTGCACACATGTGAACGTATAGCGGAAAGCTAGTACCGTTTTGTCATCCTATCCTAGCTTTACTATAAGGTGTGTAACCGTTTATATATTCATTTTTTCGGAGAAGATACGAGGAAGTAAATCCACTGGTTCAGTTTTCCGTAAATCTACCAGGGCGTATACTACGTGGGTGGTAAGATAAAATAGTATGGATTTATGTGACATGTTGTCTTAAGTTTTATTGTAGTAATTCGGACTTAACATTGGTTGATTGAAAGGAGTCTAACGCCGCTTTCAAGATTTTTCAGTTATATCGCGGCGGTTGGAGCACCTAACAATGGTTTCCTGGTATTTCTCTCACCAGTACTACCATTAAATCCTTTCCTAGCCTCCAGATGCTATCTCACATAGGTCTACGATTATCAACCCATTGGTGAGAGACAAATAGTTGGAAAGAATGAGTGCCGCCATCGGGGATCGAACTCTGGACCTCTAGATTGTCAGTCGACGCGCTACCAACTGCGCTATGGCAGTGGCCTCGGACTTTGGGAGATGACTTGGCAGCCATTATTATCATTATTATTCTCTTTAATTTCCCTATTATAAAGATTTGATTGTCATATCAATAATATGATTATTGTTAACAAACGAGGATAAAGAAAGTGCAATCTTGTTTCAGCGACCACTTCTATTTAGCAACATTTTTTTATTAAGCGACCGTTTTCAAAATCCCGCTCTTGAAATCCAAATGCCTTTAAAATTAGAATATATTGGTCTGAAAAGAATTGTAATTAACCCCTTTGTTGATAAAACTCACCAGTATCAAAGTATCAAAGATTCTTTTGAGTTTTATCAAGATATGGTTATTGAGAAATGCAAAATTACATACAAATTCAATCAAAATTATGTCTCTAATTTGTAAATTTTAACGTGAACTAAGCGACCATTTTCTACAACGACCGCTTCTAGGTGATCCCGAAAGTGGTCGGTTAACGCGCGTTTTACTGTATATATTTGTGATGAAATGGATGAACAGATCATCCGGATAATGAGTGATCACTTTGACTCGATATTGGATGAAGCGCATACATAAAATGCTTATTCATACCCATTTTGAACACTGTATCGGAAATATTTTGAAGTTAAAGGAAAATTCGGAGTTCTCAGGTTATGTTTTAAGTCAAACAGACGCTCAGACAAACGGTTGGACGGATACCGGTAAAACAATATGCCCCGATTTATCGATATGGGGACATAAAAAGCAAACACTTGATTGGCAACCAAATCTTCTTAATTACAAAATGAAAACTTCAATTTATTCAGATTCGTCTACGATATTTAAGTCGCCGTCATCAAAAATATTACTTTGACTACAATGGCGGGAAATTCACCTCGGTCAACAGCTTACTTCCGGTATAAACGAATTTTAATTGGTAGATCTTAATAGTTAAACTCAAACACGAACTATCCCCAAGTATGACATATAATTACCTTCGTGTAACATATTCAATATTCACATAAAACATCATAATGATAATCCTAGACAATTAGTTTCTAGGTTTGTTACAACAAAAATAATGATTGAATAAGCCAGTACCGCTCTAGTGGATCTCAAATCTTTTTCTGATACATGTCATAAGCGGAATAAACTCTCTACAAATTAATAAGAGGTTAACGCATTATTTTCTAAAGCAAACTCATCTTCTTTAGAAAATAATGCGCTAACCTCTTAATAATTTGTAGAGAGTATCAAAGGTCCAAGTGATAGTTAATGCATATCAAGAAGCATGTGAAAGTTTAATATAAGTCTGTAAGAGAATGACTTAAGGATCATTCCTGTAAAGCAGTTTCAGAGATTTTCTTTGTATGGACAACTTTTCGTCGACTCAACAGTCCAAAGCACAAATGCCATGAGCCCAATCTGAATAAACGAAGAAATATGAAAGATCATGCCCCATGGATCATTCCTTCGAAATTTGGTTTTATTCCGCCAAGTAGGTTTACAGAAGATTTAACCAAAAAGGGGCACACGAGGGCCTGGGGACGGTCTACTGACTCTTTGAAAAGTCAATGTCCTGATAGTGCTATTCAAAATATATCCTGAAAAAAAGTTTTACGAAAATATATCCATAAAAGAATGAGGAGTTGTATTGAAACGGAAATTACTTAAAGGCCCCTTTTACCATGACGTTGCATAATTGCACCAAATGACAAAGTTGATGACATGGTCACGTGAGAAATATTTTGTTTAAGTTCCATGACAATCCATGCATAAATTAACAAGTTGTGTAAACAATCAATAATAAATATGACATAAAGCCCCTTTTACCATGACACTGCACACTATCACCAAACCTCTGCGAAATGCACATAGTCACTTGGCAAGGAACATTCTATAATACAAATATATTTGTAAACAAAAGGGGAGTTGTGTTAACAAGAAAGTTAACATTAAGGCCAACACAGAGGCCCCTTTTCCGTGATGAGGCATAAAACCAACTGACAAAAAATAAATGTGGCCATGGGCGCATGATGAGAAATATTCTGTTAAGCTCTTATGAAAATCTGTGCTAATGAAAGAGTTGTGTTATCAAAAAATATACACCGAGGCTCCTTTTATCATGACGCGGCATATAACTAGACAGCCACAAATGCACAGTCACTTGAAAAAAAATCTGTGAAAGTTTCACATGAATGTATCCATTAATCAAAGAGAAAATTTGTTAAAAGGGAATTTACATTGAGGCAGCTTTTTGTACGACGCAGTATGAAATCACTATACCATCAATATTCACATGGTCAGATGATGAAGAATTCCAAGTAAAATTTACAGTATCTTCTATGTATAAATGAAGGTGTTGTGCTAAATAGAATAAACATTAAGGTCCCTTTTATCATGACGCGGCATATAACTAAAAAGCAACAAATGCACATAGTCACTGGAAAAAGAATATTCTGTGAAAGTTTCACATGAATGGATACATTAATAAAAGAGAAGTTTTGTTAAGAAGAAATCACATTTAGGTCCCTTTTTCTATGACGCAGAATTAAATCACCAGACCACATCAATATGCACATGGTCACATGATGTAGAATATTAAGTGAAATTTTTTATCAAAATTCCATTCATACAGCGTCACCAATGAATTCTTAAAGTTTAAATTCAAATAAAGGCCCCTTTTCTCGTGACGCTCAATCACTCAGAAAGGTTTTGAAAGATGGCAATAATTGTGATAACTTCATTCTGAGCAAGTTTGAAGTCAATCGGATGAAAACTGGATTTAAGAGCGTTAAAGAGGATTTTCTAATTAGATTTTCGTTTGGCCCCCTTTTCTGTGATGCTTGACAGATCGGGAAATTATGGAAAGGAAACATCATTATAAAGGTCAATCATTCCGATCAAGTTTGAAGACAATCGAATGAAAACTGGACTTTGGAGCGTTAACACGGAATTTCTTTTTTTTTTTTCATTTATTTTTTCCCTCCTTTTTGTGACGCTTGACGAATCGGGCCCATTAATGAAAGGATCCATCCTTGTGAAAGTACAATAATTCTGAGCAAGTTTGAAGTCAATCAAATGCAAACTGGACTAAAACGTTTTGGCGAATTTTTTCTAGATAAATATTTCAATTTTTGTCAATTGGCCCCTTTTCCTGGCACGCTTGCCGGATCTGGCCCATAAAAGAAAGGAATGGGTTTTTACGCCATCTTCAAAGATTTTAAGCTCCACTGGCCGAAGTCGTGCGTCAGTCCGTGCGTGCGTACGTAAACTTTTCTTTAAATATCTTCTCCTCCTAAACCAATGGATGGATTTTGACGAAACTTGGCCAGAATGTTCCTTGGGTGACCCTCTTTTAAAGTTGTCCAAGAAATTTGGACTGACCCCCAAATATGGGCGTGGCAGGATGGGGCTTATTTTGACCCCTAAATCTTTAAACGACGTCTCCTCCTGAACCATTGGGCCGATTTCAATAAAACTTTACCAGAATGTTCCTTGGGTGACCCCCTTTAAAAGTTGTTCAAGAAATTTGGATTGACCTCCAAATATGGGCGTGGCAGAGAGGGGCTTATTTTGACCCTTAAATCTTTGAGCGACATCTCCTCCTGAACCACTGGGTGGATTTCAATGTGATTTGTTCCAGAATGTTCCTGCGTTGACCCTTTTCCAAAGTTACTCAAGAAATTAGGATGGACTCCAAAATATGGGCATGTCGGGCCTTGGCTTATTTTGAGCCCCAAATCTTTGAAAGACATCCTCTCCTCAGCCATTGGGCCAATTTCAATGAAACTTTAACAGAATGTTCCTTGGGTGACTCTCTTCCAAAGTTATCGAAAACATTCGGATTGACACCCAATTAATGGGCGTTGCAGGGCGGGGCTTATTTTGAATCTGAAATCTTGGACCGATATCTCCTCATGAGCCTTTGGATTTATTTTAATGAGACTGTACCAGAATATTCCTTGGATAACTCTCTTCAAAGATTATTCCTGAAATTTTGATTGGATAAGATCCACTGGATCAATAAAATTCAGGTGAGCAGTTTAGGGACATTCTGGTCCTCTTGTTTGAAAGTGATATCTTATTAGTTTTTTTCCTTGTAATTTTACATATTAGTTAAATAAGTTCATTTCTTCATAAGTCAGTTTCAACTAAGAAAATATGGGAATTCCTTCTGAATGCTGGTTACTTTTATTAACCTATTATTTTCAATATCTCGCTTTCAAATCTTGAGATTTTTAAGCCAGTGGAGCGAAACAGGCCCTGTTGGGCCTCTTGTTCAGTTATATAACAGTGACTTGAGCACCTAACAATAAATTCCTGGTATTTCTCACAACTGCACTACCATTTCATCCATTCATATCCTCTTGCTGCTTTCCCACGTAGGTCTACGATTATCGACCAATTGGTGAGAGAGAAATAGTCGGGAAGAATGAGTGCCGCCGTCGGGAATCGAGTCCGGAACCGATAGATTGAACCTCCGTCGCGCAACAAACTGCACTATGACGGCACCCATTAATAAAAGGAACCATCCTTGTGATAGTACAATCTTTCAGGGCAATTAAGAAGTAAATCGGATAGAAAACTGTGGAAATTTGACCTGTTTTCGAAAGTAACGATCCTTGTGGTGGTCCAATCATTATGACCAAGTATAAAGACAATCGGTTAAAAATTACGGACTCTGGAGCATTCACAAGCAAAGATTAACGGACGGACATACGGCCATACGGTCCAATGGGCGGACGCCTGACGGGAAAACTGCTAGAGCAATTACTCCTCTGACCTTCGGTCAAAAGGAACGAATACACGGACGCACTCTCGTCCGACAGCAGACCATGTAGGCTATGGGCCAGTAGGGTGATTCCTCCCCCCTCAGGGGGAATTTTCGGGACTATGATTTTTTGAAAGCCCAATGTCTACCAAGTATATTCTGAAAGTCTGCAACTTGGCGGTTGGGGCTTTTAGGAATTATTGAGGTCAAAGGTCACCCAGTGCACACTAATTTAAATCTTAACCTTTAGTCAGAAAATTATATTTATTTTGTTAATTTGATAATTTCTTTGGACCTTTTTCAACATAATTCAATACCCAAAACATTATTTCAAAGATTAAACACATTTGTGTGATTTTCAGAGAGGCTTTGGGCAAATCAAAGCACTGAAAGTACCGAAAATCAACAATTTTCTTTGCTAATAAAGATTTTATCAAGATTTAAAAAGATTTTTTCTGTCTTTAACAATATTTTCTTTTATTCTAAGCATGCTAGAGGATACCTTGAAGCCTACAAGCAAAGTTTATTAGACATTTCCTGCTTGAATTTTGTTCAAAACTGATTAAAGCCATGGCATGATCAAGCCAAAGCTATAACTATACTATTATTCATATTTCACCATTTGTCAATATATGTTTTTAATTGATGCTAATTATATTTTAAATTACATAATTCTTAAAGGTAAATAAAAAAGAAAAGTTTTGAGCACATATCAGGTTTATTCTTAGCAAATCAAAGCACTGAAAGTACTGAAAACCGACGTTTTTTGCTTATATAGATTTTACATGATTTAAAAGTTTTTTCTGCTTCCTTTTCCAATAATTATATTAGTCTAGACATGCTGGAGGATACCTTTAAGCATATGAACAAAGTTTTTTTAACATTGCTTGCTTAAATGTGCCCAATATGTGATTACTATAATGGCCTGAGTATGCCAGTGTCATAACTATAATAATATATATTAGTAAAACTTATTGTCATTAGATTCTTATAATTTGGAATGATCATGTTCAGCATGTTATCATTCGATAAAATACACAGTTACAAAAAAGGTTTAAGCCAACTGTAAACATATTGGTTAATTTTAGCTATTTAAAGCACTGAAAGTACCAAAATATGACTTTTTTATTATAAAGGTTTTAACACAATATAAACAGGAATTTATTTTCCAATCCATTCAAATTTACTTATAATTGTTATACAATTGAATAATTTGAAACTATCATGTGTGCAATTTTTAGTTTCGCTTACTTTAGCTTTTCTCCATAATTGATAAAAAAAAAATCTAGTAAAGGGGAGCTATTGTGACAAATTCACTCCATTTGTTAAGTAATATCTCGCTCTATTGCCAACAATATTTGTTATTTGGTTTGTACAATATTCTGAACGTCATGATTCAATTCAATGAACAGGTGAATCAAATTCATAAAAAGTTTCAAGACATTTTTGAAGAGAACAGGCTTATTTGTTGAAATTCAAAGCACTGAAAGTACCGAAATATGATTTGTACATTAAAATCTTGAATTTCTTTTTCAATTTCCTTTTATTTCCTTATATAGATTACCCTAATTGCATATCTCATCCCTTTGTCAGTAATGTCAGTTCTGTGGTTTGTTCAATATTCTGAACATCATGATTAAATCTAGTTAAAAAGTTATTCAGATTTGAACTGATTTGTGTATATTTGTTGGATTCATTTTGTACAAAGCAATGTACCGAAAGCTTTGAAATCTGACAAAAAAGTCTTCTACCAAGGATTTTTTTCCCACTATGAAAATATCCTACATCAATTAGTGAAACAGATCAAAGAGGATTGACATAATACAATTAGCATTTTATGACTGGTTTTCATACACAAAATGGGCATCATATCTAAATTGATATAAAAATGGGTGCTAAATAGTAAACCATTCGATCTCTTAACATTATAACCTTCTAACGATACCAGTTGACATAGCTTAGTGCTAATTCAAACTGATGGTCATCACATACTCTTTTATAAGAGTGGTTTGTAAAATGATATTAGAATATGGTCAATGAATTTTCCTTCGTCTTAGAGAAAAGATACATCTAGAGTTTCTCTAAACATCTCTTTTCCAAAGCTTCTCTTTGTTTCCATAAAACTTCATGTTTTGTCTTAAGCCTGCAACATCGTTAAAATTGCATTAGAATTACAAATGAAATGAAATTTAAGTTTAATCAAATATTCAGTCATGAGCATTAACATTTTGATGGAAAAGGACAGGGGATTTGAAAATGAAAAAAAAAAAACTTGTGTGAGAACAATGAGTCAAGCGTGTAAAAAAACAAGAATTCTATTTTAACAAGGATTTCGTTTCATCAGTTTCAAAATATCAACAGTATTGCAACATCAAAATTTAAGTGATTACATATTTGCACTCAGTATGAACTTTATTTATATATACATTAATGATATTATCAAAATTGTGGTGATTAGTGTGCAATGTAAGCAAAAAAAAAATCTTAAAAAAAATTAATCTTTATGCTAACGGTGCTTATGTCCACACACAAAGCATATTAAAAGGATTGTAAACTAAAAAATCTTCAAAGAGCCATTGATAAAAAATGATTTATGCACATACATTTTAAGAAAACATGTGACTTTTTAAAAAAAATTGTTTGTGAGCTCTTTCATAAGTATCAATAGTATTAATTTATAGCTGATGTAGTCATCATTTTGATCAGCTTCTATATAAATGATAATTTTTCATGAAAAAGTTTCACAAAAGGATTCATATGAACTTAAATTTGAATACTGATATTCAGTCTAGCTATGCAATTTACTGGACCTACCAGGCCCCTTGCTTTTTATCTGCTGGAAAGGGTGGTCATCTTACAAAAATATTGGCTATATGCCTTAAGACACAGAAACAAAATATGAATTTTCTGATGAAATGTTTTTATAAAAACAAATTTTGAGAAACAAAATAGCATTCAGTACATCAGAAACAAGTTTGCAAAATGTAACAATGTGAATATCCATTGGAAACATAACTTTTCCATTAAGGTTTGAATATTGTAAATAATCAAGTCCACTTAATGGGCATAGAGTTGGTTAGAAAGAATACCATTTTACATTCAAGAAAGCCCATGGCCCCTTCTAGACTCACACAATTGTGATAACTGTTGTTAGACTAAAGAAAAATGGAATTGACTCTTAAGAAATAAAAATTCGGTCTCTTTTTTATCTTTGACATTAAGTGCTTTCAGTACTTTGATCTATAAAAAAGTAATAGTTATGTGCTTTAAAGCTTAAACCATTCAATATCTAAATGACAGTGAGTAACTGTTTTAATTATTAGAAACTGTGATTAAGTGCTTATGCAAACAAAAAAACGCAAAATCTAGCTTTTGTCCCATTTTATCTATACTTTCATTATACATACAAGTAAATCTATAATGCTTTTATATCTATACCTAAACTAGTATAAAGCACAACTACAGTGGACACAATCTGATACCAACATGAACTTTTACAAGGAACACAAGATATAAAAGAAAGCAAAAGGGATGTTCCACTTTTAAGAATGAAAAAGCGTATTCCCTATGTTTGAACATGTATATAAGCAAAGATATACAGTCATTTCAGTTCTTTGATTAAATCTATGAAGATGCAGTTTACTCTGAAAGCTGCCACAGTTGATACTTTCAATAATTTTTAGTTGTTAAAGTTGCCTCAAAATGTTTTTTATTCGTAGAAACTTAAAAATAAAACAAGTTTTCCTTTCAATTTATCTACGTAAATATATAATATTCATTTAAATGCACTGGCTGACTTAAGCTTTAAAACCAACAAATACAATAGAAATCAAATGACAAATGATACAAATTACCTTCAGGCAAATTATTGTTTAAGTTGATGGGAAAATATAAGGAAAAAATCCTCCTTTGGTCTGAAATAGCCTATTGTCTATGGTTTAATCTCTTATATATGAACCGATTTCAGTACTTTCAGTACTTTGATTTCATTAATAATTATCATAAAATTACCCTAAAATGAAATTTCCCAGCAGAAAAATATTAAGTGATTCATCTAGAACCATTTCCTGCTCAATTTCATGAAAAGATAGTTGAATATACCATTTCAAATCCAGCTCATTTATTCTTTCATAGAAAAAGTGCACTTGTTGACCTTTGACCTCAATAACTCCTAAAAGCCCCAACCGCCAAGTTGCAGACTTTCAGAATATACTCATTAGACATTGGGCTTTCAAAAAAACATAGTCCCGAAAATTCCCCCTGGGGGGGGAGGGGGGGTGTATACTGGCTCATAGTCTAATGAAAATGGCCCAATGGACTTAGCCCAGCGGAGAGAAATGAAGCTTCCGTAATGAATAGATATGAGCATGCCGTGACATTTCAGCTACACTCGAGCGCAAAGTAACGACCCATGTCAGGCTGAGAGTGCGACTGCAGGTACATAATAAGGTCAATGACCACAGTGGGCATAAATCGTCCAAAAATGTAAATAGATATCGAGAAAAGGCATTGATTAAAGTTTCCAAACCTAACAAACAACCATAAACTCAATCCATAAATGCACTACGTCAAATTGGCGACATAAATTTGCTAAGAAATAGCAGAGTTGAAATAAAAATATAGCTTGTTTGATTGTTAAGGTGTATTCCGATTTTCAAGTACATACCCCAAAATAAATCAATTGTTTATATAATAAATAAAACCGTTTATTGGTACAAACGTTACAAAGTAGGTGCTCGTTAATCTAGGGTGAAAAGGGGGCACAAGTCTTACATATTTCTAGAGTCATCCCATTGATAGTCGCAATCATTCTTGTACAGTTAAAAACATAGCAAAATTGATACTCATTCCGATCAAATCAATTTTAAATCGTTCACTCAGCGCTCCATTCATTCATTCCAAACACTCAATCTAATCGATTAAAACGCTCAAAAGTCTTTGGAAAATATTTCGAAAACTGCCATAACGATAATATTTGATTCAAATCAAACAAACTATTCTACAATTTTTTGACTGGTGTGGATTTCAAAGCGTCTGATTGGTTCCTTAAGACACACAAAAAACACACTCAAAACTCGCTCGGCATTTTCGTTCTATTCACTCCAAGTTCATTCGAAAATCATTCATCTTGTTATTTTCACGATATTCTAAACAGAAGCAGCGAACTCACAAGCATATTTCATTAGTCATACAAACACCAACAACGTCAAGGTGGATGATAAGGTCCTGTTTATTGTTTTTAAGTTAGAAAAAGAATTATGTTTTTTTTTCTTTCAAATTAAGAAAAAAAGAAGTATAGGCGTTCGTTCTCAATCTTAACACTTTTTAAAACCTTAACAATGATAAGCAAAAACGTAAGACCACGCGCTGAAAATGTAAGAAACTCCAAACAGCACACATTATTCAGTCTATTTTTTTTACAATATTTTGATCAGATTCATCTATTCGTAATTAAATTTCTTAAGTTAAATGAGTAAGTATATGTTATTTCCCTTATGTGCGTGAAGCTCGGGATTGAGAAGCCCGAATAGCAATAAAATTAAATATTTGCACACTGTCTACAGTAACACTTCCATTTACACAGCACAAAGTGAATACTGATCAGTCTAAGAAGAAACAGTCTTATTTCCATTTTTTCACTAAGCTTAAAGTTTAAATTGTTGAAAAAGATTATCACACGCACACGTTGAAAATATTTATATAAAAGGGAAACCACATGTTCTTCGGAAGTATAAATTTACCATTACCATCTTTTAAATTTCTATCGAAGGTATTTTGCTTTGATTTTGTTAGTGCATTTAAGGTTATGGAACCGAAATAGTTTCACAGCACTTTGGAGGTAATGATCTCTCACAATGTTGGCCGAGGTTTCCTATTTAAAAACATTTATGAAACCTCGGTTATTACTTCAGTTAATAACTTCCAAAACGTCGCATAACTATTACGGGTCCACTAACTCAAAATATAGGCAATTACATAAGTTTTGTACTGACCTATAAGATCGGTTTTCAGAATATGAAATGAATTCCAAACATTCAGTTTTCAATATATAGAATGAAATCCAAGCATTTTACACTAGAATTAGAAGATCTGTCAAAATTGAAACAATAACTAAACTCAGCACCGAAATCACTTGACAGATGTCAAAATCTGAAATAAGAAAAAGAAATAATCTCAGTTTTGTATCAATAATAGAATTAGCCATGCAAAATTCATAGCTCGGTCTTTTAACCCGTTTAAAAGAAAAATGAGTATTTGTTGGTTTTATGGAGTAATGAAACTAAAACCCTACTCACACTGTATGAATACGCGAAGCAAAGTAAATTCATACAAAAATGTGATTAGATTTTTAGTTTCATACCCCCCTAAAATCAACAAATCTTCTTTCGTGTCTCATACTTTAACATCATGAAGCATAAAAGTAATATGCATCAATATACGCTACTATAAACACTGTTGCCGTTATACAGTAGCGTCAAGTGCGCCTACCCGTTGTCTCCGTCGTTTCTCACACTAGTAGAATCACATTATTTCATCCGAGCCACAACTGCTGATCCAACCTAAGCCTACTACTTATTACACACGCATTGGAAGGAAACACATGACTCGTGTCACAATGTCTTGTCAAATGTCACATAAAATTAGCCGAGCCGGAATTCGAACTCACGATCCTAGGGTTGACAGCCCAACGTATTGCTGCTTGGGCTGGCCTGGCTCGTCAAGAAAATTATGTTAATGGACATTTAAAAAAAAGTTTGATCACATAGAGTATTAGAAATTATAGCACTTCCACACTGTATTTCTAAAACCAAACTTGTTAACCCTATACTAGAGCAGATTACCGTCATCTATATTGAAGATTTGTTTGAATTTGGTTTTAGGTGTACATGGGTTTCAACAATCTTCCAGTTATATCGCGGCAGCTGGAGTTCCTTACAATGGATTCCTGGTATTTCGAACTCTATTACTTCCTTTACAAATTTCATAGCCTCCAGCTGATATCTCACAGGCCTAGGATTATCAACCCATTGGTTAGAGACAAATAGTAGAAAAGGATGAGTTCCGTAGTCGGGGATCGAACCCGGAACCTAAAAATTGACAGTCCGACGCGCTACCAACTGACAGCGACCTGACCTCATGTTTGAAGATTGTGATTCTGGTGCCGTTTTATTCAAATCACTCAATCAGACCATTCAAAAACGCTCTAAAATCACTAACATATAAGATCAATAACTTCATTCAAAATAAACAGAAAGGTATAAAAAATGGCGATTTGACTTAAATAATTGAAATAATGGGCGTCAGATTGATTCTTGAATTAATATGAAGCTATCTATTGACCTTGAATGCATATTTTTTAAAAGGGGGGTAGCAAATATTGCTCATTTTGTTCGTCCTAAACATAATTAGCGATATTGGGTTACATCCCGTTAAATTCAATCAAAACTCACTGATATCATACATTCAATTTCATTCCAAAATCATTCTAATATCATCCGGCTTGTAAATTTCTACGATGTTGTTAACTGTATCTTACCAGAACTACAGCCGGCGTTCAGCGTTCCCTCTACATACATGGTGGTTACTGTAGTAGCTATGTCCTCATCACCCAAGCGGAAAAATCTTTCACCGGTAGACTTTCGGCGTCTTTCATCTTTTGGGCATGTCTATAACGTGAATAAAGTATTTTTTTTTCTTAAACTTTACAACAATTTAAATCATCTTAAGTTTGAATTTTAAAAGATAGCATAAACCTATTATCGTATTTAATTTGAAGACACCATTCTAGTTTTCTAACCGCCTAAGGGTGCCTACGCTCGGCAGTTGAGTGCCGGATGATGGAAAAATCGAGGTCGAAAACGGTAATAATTTGCACTAATGCATCTACAAAAGGTATAGGTGGCTCTTTTGGTGATGAACATCTGCGCCAAGATTCGAGTAAATACCTTCAGTAGATTCAAAGATATCACAAAATGTCAAAGTTTTAGCACGAACACGAAGATAACGACACCAACGCTGTAGCAAAACCTCGGTTTTCTCCGAAAAACAGCGGAGCTAAAATGTATGTTGAGTTTATCTAATCAGACAATTACAGTTTTCATGCTAAGCGACTTCCATATAAATTTCTATCTTAGGAAGAAACAGTTCTCTTGATTCTCAGGTTATTGAATTTAAATGGGAATATATTGTAATGGACTCTTTCTTTCGGCTTCGTTGCCCTAACTCTGCCGAAAGAACTATTTCGACACATAAAACTTCAATAGCCTATACAATTATATTTTTGCGTTGATATGTCGATGAAAAAGTATGATGGGGGAGGAGTTATATGCGGAGCAAAAATCCTTTGTCTTCGTCCGCGGATTTTACCTTTCGAATAAAGCTTCTCCTCCATCAGAAAAGGAAACATCATCGCGAAAATGAAATAATTCATAATTAAATAGAGGATAATCGTTTGTTTAAGTGTAAGATCGATTTATATTTCATTGAGTGAACAACAAAAGCTATATTTTCACGAGTGGCAGAGCAACGAGTGAAAATATAGCTTTTGTTTTTCACGAAATGAAATATTAATCGATCTTACTCGAAAAACAAACGATTATTCTATTTCTTTAATGCAAAAATGAGACAAAATGTAAAATTTCTAGTACATATTTTAGTAAAGCGCGTCATTTTTCGCGTGATTGCTATGCAACGTTCATTGTGACGTCACTCATTTCGCCCCGCATAGATGACGTCAGATAGGATGAAATGCACAAAAGCAGGGTATAAGTTTTTGATAATTTCACTGTTTTTGCGGTGAGTTTATCAAGTGATAATCTACCGTTATTTCTCGATAAACCACCGAAAAGCATTAAAGAAAGTACAGTTAACAACATCGTGAAACTGACATAATGAATGGTTTTGGAATGGATGTTGATTGAAATGGAATGAGTTTGTGAAGCGAGTTCTGAGTGAAATTCGAAGGAGGTAATCGAATATTGCTTATTTTATTCAAGATAACCAAAATAAGGGATATGTATTACCTCCCTTTAATAAAATCTTAGTACTTCTCTGTTTCAGCGTCTTCATGTACCAATCAGACACTTTCGATCTACACCAGCCAATAAAATCGTAGAATAATCTGATCGATTTGAATTAAATGTTGATCGTCTTAAACGATTTTGGAATCATTTCTAATGATTTCGGAGCGGTTTTGATCGATTTGAGTGAGTGTTTGGAAAAAATGAATGGAACACTGGTCGAGCCATTTAGAATGGATTTGATTGTGATGCATGAAAATTTCACGCTGTAGATATGACAAGGGGTAAATGATTGTCAGCTCTATACAAACATGAAGCAATCATTAACAATAACATCATCTAAAACGGATAAATACTCGGCACAGCCTCGTTTTTTCTGTATAGATGACCTGTTTAATAAATTCGGTATTCAATGACCACTCATTCAATATCCTCTATGAATTGAACTCACCCATTCACAGTTTTCAGGTGCACTTTTGGGACACACTCTAATGTGACAAACTATGGTAACATATGGAGTTTTGTAGAAATGAAAGGCAAATAAGTTCATAACGTATACTCGGCGTCGTCTGATGGTCCAATTATCAACGGTAGTACGGTACGTCAACAGACGTTCGTTCATAGAGCAGCTGAAATAAACGGTACAAGTTGACGGGTGTCCATAGACTGAAATTAACGGTTTACGCTGATGTATGTCCATAGAATCACTGAAATTAACGGTATTCGCTGATGTACGTCTACAGAGCAACTGAAATTAAAGGAATATCAAATGCCCTCTTGTAGGCTACGTTTTAGCCCGGGATCATAACGACTAACGGGACCACTCACTTTCTGAGCCGCGGGGTCGCAAAGACAAGTCTATTTCTGATCGGAACCTCAGATGACATGCACACTGATTAACTATATCGATCTAACTGTTTAAATCCCGGGTTCAGTCAAACCTACTATTTACGTTGTTTGATTGAACCCGACTTTTTTATTTAGTATAGAAATCATTCATAAATGATATATATCACGTAAAGTAGAATTTATAATTAATTTCGTTTTATATTGAATTATGAATTAACCCTTTGCTCTTTAATCCCTGCTTTTTACGTGCCTGTGATTTTATGATGGAGAAAACATTGTGACTGACAAGCAATTTCTTCTTTTTCCACACTATTTTCTACCCTACTGAATGGTTATTTTTCAAATTAGATCCACTTTAAATTTTCGTCTGCAAAAGCTTTGAATTTGGACAGGTCCAATATTCTTTTTAAAACAGGAAAGGGTTAAGTAAGGACGAAATAAAGCCTGTAGCGCTACACCTGATCTTTTCATCTAATATTAATGTCTTAGCGCAAGTGTCCAATTCGTCTAGCTTATCGTATGCGTTTATTTAATACAAAGCCCAATTTTAAAGCGTGTATGATCATTCGACCGTTCTGTCCTTAAGGAAGTGGAACCGTAATAGTTCTGCAACATTTCTGAACTCATCTCTCACAATTCTGACCGAACTTTCTTAATGAAATCATTAGGAATCCTTATTTAACACTGTTAAAGTTCATTACCTTCGAAACGTTGTGGAAAAATTACGAACAACCAACCTACAAACAATCGTAGACAGACTGGCGTAACAAGAGCCCCTGTCACAGCTTGAATAGAGGGTATTTTAGTTTTCTTTCAATGATTTGAGTTATAAAAAGTCTTCATACAATGTGGTAAAGCACGATCTTGTTAAAGTTTGAATGGGTTTTCAACAATCTTTCAGATACATACCGCGGCGGTTGTAACAGCTAACAATGGATGCCAGGAATCATTACTACCATTAAATCGCTTTCATGGCTCCAGCTGATATCCCAAAAAGTTTGTTTGCTTGTTAATGGGGCTTAGCGGCACTTTCAGCATTTTCTTTTGGTTATAGTGAGGGGAGAAAGCACCTAGCGATAAATTCTTGTATTTCTCAAACCAATGCTACCATCACATCCTTTCCTAGGCTTAAGTTACTATCCGACACCCATTGTTGGACGACAAAAGCTACCCCGAATAGGTCTTCTATTGTCGAACTGTTGGTATAGGCAAATAGTCTGAAACGATAAACGATGAGTGCCGCTGTCGGGAATCGAGCCCGGGGCCTTTTAAACTGTACCAAATGTACTCTGACGGCCGCTCGATCTAGCTAAGGGGAGAGTATCAAAGAATTACAATCACAATATAATAGTTACCCATCTTCCAGCAATACAGCTGAGGGTTGACCGGTGGGGGTTTTCCCAGCATGTGCACGACAAAGAAGGGGCAAAATGTAGTACTCGTCTGGAAAATAGATTAAATTGAATTGAATATCAATTAAATCAATTAACTCAATAGATAATTTCCACGGCATGGAATTTTCAAGCACCTTTAATGTGTACATAAGTAAAATATTAGCAAGATTGTGTGGCTGTTTCATGAAAATGTGTCAATTTATGAAAATTGCAATTATAAGAAATGTTGCACCTAAAAGGCATTTTCTAGCTCGCAACATCCTATTGCGAAAACCCTTAGAAATTGAGAGAGGTATATTCAAAGAACAATCCTCATAACAACCATTCATATCCAATCATAAAAGAAGTAGAAGTTGTGTTAACAAGAAATTTCATTAAAGGCTCCCTTTTACATATCGATGCATAATTGCAACAAATGGCAAAAAAGTAACCATGGTCACACGAGAAATATTGTCCTTAAGCTTCATAAGAGTGCATACATAAATGATTGATTGATGAATTGAATGGGGTTTTACTCCGCTTTCAACATTATCAGTTAGATCGCGGCGGCTGGAGCACCAAACAATAGATTCTTGGTATTTCTCACACCAGACCTACTATCACGTTCTTTCCTAGCTGCTAACCCACATAGTCTACTATTATCGGCCCATTGGTCAATGACAAATAGTCAGAAAGAATGAGTGCCGCCGTCGCGGATCGAACCCGGGACCTCTAGATTGACGGTCCGACGCGCAACCAACTGCGCTATGACGGCGGCGTTATGGGGTAAAACGTGATAACACGTGAACTTTATCGCATAAGCAAAGAAGCGCGCCGCCTAAAGAGGCCTACGCTCGGCTGTTGAGTGCTGAATGAAAGATAAAAATATAAGGAAAGAGGTATTATTTGCAAAAAATGCATCTAAATTTATCCCCCTTGAAAGTATATGTTGCTCTTTTGCTCCTTTGATGGTGAACATGTATGCTATGTTTCAAGCGAATCCCTTCAGTAGAACCAGAAGTACCACTAACTGTCAGACTTTTCGCACGACGACGACAACAACAACGACGACGACACCAAGGCTATTACGATACCTCGGCTTTTCTCCGCAAACAGCCGAGCCAAAAACAAGTTAAACAGAAGAATGAACGGACAGACGGTCGGACGAAGGGGAACCACGCCATCGATATTGCCGTTTTCCCACAACCGTTCACAGCCTGAACGTCCCAAGTTTGTTTTAGATGTTGTTAACGCCCGATACTTACTGTAAACATCTAAAGTCCAAAGTAGATATGTCCCAATCATAGCTGAAACTTGGTGTGGTGGATATTCCATGAGGTCACAACACGGGTAAATGCTACTTCTGACGCTGAGGTCTAGGGTTGGATACCTTCCTATGTCCTCAAGGTCGTAATCGACCGGAGCATCATCCACACGGTCTCTATAAATCAATAACTTGATATTTATAGTTTCAATCAATTTCCGTGCATTCTGATTCGTATATTTTTTCTAAGCTTGCGAGAAAAGTAGTCCCGCATATATTCTGTCTTATTCTGGTAAAAATCTTCCATTTTGGATTCATGGTACTTAAGTATAAGATATGAAGAAGATATCTTTTTTAATTTCATAGAGGTATGAAACTAAAAACCTAACCAATCTCGTTCGCGCTTTCATACAGTGTGATGGGGTTTTCACGATGTTGTAGAGCTTTTATCGGATTGTCATCAAATCTTTGTTTTGAGGTAAGATCGATTTATATTTCATTGAGTGAACAACAAGAGCTTTATTTTCACGAGCGGCGGATCCACGAGTAAACATAAAGTTTTTCACAAAATGAAATATAAATCGATCTTTTATTAAAACAAACGATTATTCCATGTCTTTAATGCAAAATGAGACAAAATGTGAAATTGTAGGACAAACTTGGTTAAACAACGTCAGTTTGTACATGATTGCTATCCAACGTTCATGGTGACGTCACTTATTTGGTTCCACTTAGATGACGCCGGAAATTGTGAAATAAACGAAGTGGGCTAAAAGTTTTTGAAACTTGTGAGGCAGTGAGATTATCAAATGATAATTGATTGCTTTTTTCTCGATAAATCAGAACCTATCAAAGAACCTTTTTAGCGATATTGTTCATCTTGCTTACAAAACACACCTCAGAAACATCACAAAATGTCAATTTTCGCACGACGGCGGCGTGATTAAGGTTTTAACAATACCTACGCTATCCCCGCTATCATGTGATATATTACCTGTCAATTCCAGTGGTAAATTGGTGCATACTTACTCCCCTAAAATCTCCTGTGTTATATTGACTGTCATACAAGTGGTACACTGGTACATACTTACTCCCCTAAAAACTCCTGTGTTATATTAACTGTCATTCCAGTATGTGGTATATTCGTGCATCGAATCATGTATTTCTCCTGATATGGTACCGAAATCTTGATGGTCTCGTGTAATGACGTATTAGAGAGTGTCAGTAAAACTGGACGGTCCTGCGGGGTATACAGGCAAATCGTTACAACAATAGTTATCATGGCAGAGGAATTTCTGGCTCCAGATGTATCTTTGCCTAGAGCTTCAACAACGTCAATTTGCTTTTCCACCGATGTTACGGGAACTTTTAAAAATACTCATCAAGCGACTGAAACCTGGTAACAACAGATTCAAGCTCCCAGGTCCGTTTCATAAAATCATATCTTCTGATTTTTTTAGAGGAAGGATTAGTCTTTTTTTTTTCTTGATTAAAGCAATTTGGCCGGAATTTAAAGTGTATTACATATAATATTCAAGAATTATGTGTACGTTCTTGGGACCCGTTTTACTAAACTTCTTACGAAAAAAAATTCTCGCAAGTAAAAATCTCAAATCGTTACTGGCGTTTTCATTCTTTGTTAGATTCTGCCTTGCAATATCTCATTTGAATCGTCTTTAGAAGACGATTCTAGTGAGATCATGCAAGGCAAAATTCTATATTACTCCTCTAAAAGCAACTTTATTTTTTGACTTACGTAGAAATTGATCGTAAGACGTTTAGAAAACGGGCTCCCGGTTCGTATTAGTCATGCATTAACGGACATAACCCGGGCAATATTCAGAGAGACGTCGATTTTTTAGTTCATTTACGTGCCGATTAAGGCCTGGCGTTTTTTTTTTTTTACTAAAATATTCTTGCTTCTTGGCCGATGCATTTCAACCAGATTAAATAAAACTGAACATTTTGTGAAATATTTGTTTGCCTAAAACCTTTTCAACAACAGTGCATTCTGTTGAAAAAAACTATAAAGGTTTGATTTAGGAGAAAGTAGAATTAAGAGATGAAGAAAGTATTTGTTGGTTTCATCGAGGTATGAATCAAAAAAGTGTGATTGGGTTTTTAGGTTCATAACTCTATGAACTCAATCTATACTGTCTTCATATCTTATATATCAATATATCGTGGCAAAACGTTCAGATTTATTACGTAAGAAACAGATTTGGAACTTCTACGGAAGCTTACAGAGTAGATGCGTACGAAAAATTATTTTAATTCAGGAATAAAACTAACTTTTCAGCCAATCAGAGTTCACGAAACTTTAATTAAATTATTTGTTAATAAAATGCTTAAGATCCCTTATATATAATTATAATTACTGAATACGTGACTCTCATTTCAGCACCAAATTTTGTAACGTCACAAATTTACCAAACAACGTCAGTGTGAACGAAAGTGACGGTGCAATAAATGACGCAAATTTTACTGCATATTTAAAGGTGTGGTGATATTTGTAAAGTGTTCGTTGAGTTATGAGTTATTCGTAATCTCTGTTAGGATAAATACTTTAGTCTTTCTTTTCGTGAAATATTAACGAAAATTCGTGTTTTTTCGGACGTTTACATTAATTTTGCAGAGACCCTCAAAATGCTTTAACGTCCGTAGACGTCCTACATACGTGATCGGGTCGTTAACGGACAAAACCCGGGCGCTTAGAGGAAAAAAACATGGAAAAATCTATTAACGTTAACGCTCGGCTTTTTTAATTAAGTGTCCTCGACCTTTGCAAAAACACCTTTATTATCTTACAATGAAAGTTCAAATTTTTCTTCCAGATTTCCCTTGCCCTTAAAATAAAACAAGAGATGTTTGTAGAACATTTATGCTCTCCCCCCCCCCCCCATAAAAGCAGGTCAATAGCCTTTTCTTTATCAATCAACAAAGAGCAATAACTCACAAAATATGATGAGTAGAGTTAAGGTTCTTGATCACTGTACTTCTCTTTAATAAGATCTATCCACCTGTGAAGTTTCATGATTCTAGATTTATGAGATATGCTCCGGACAAAAAACGGTCTACGGACCGACCGACCGACCGACCGACAAGTACAGCAATATACCCTTTTTTCGTCGAAGGCGGGCATAATAAGCAAGCTAGAGTTCCTGTTTTTATACACTGCTCTTCTCCTCAATTAGATCC
Organism: Fragum whitleyi; assembly: GCA_948146395.1. Taxonomy (NCBI): domain Eukaryota; kingdom Metazoa; phylum Mollusca; class Bivalvia; order Cardiida; family Cardiidae; genus Fragum; species Fragum whitleyi. Next base: position 2,661,485 of record OX411545.1, on the reverse strand, counting down.
ATCCACCCATGAAGTTTCATGATTGTGGCTATCATACTTTCTGAGATATGCTCCAGACAAAGTTGAAGAATGAAAATCAACAAAGGGCAATATCTCAAAAAATAAGCAATGAAGAGTTACAGTTCTTATGCACTGTACTTTTCCTTAATGTGAGCTTTCCACCCATGAAGTTTCATGACCATAGCTATTATACTTTTTGAGATATGCTCTGGACAAAAACGGTCTACGGACGGGACCGACCGATCGTCTGACCGACCGACAAGTGCAAAACAATAATTATACACCCTCTTCTCCAAAGGGGGGGGGCATAATGGATTATGTTCCAATTGCTTGTTAGTTATCTATTTTGCATAGTTTACTCTTTGATAAGTAAAAATAAGTAGAATTGATAATTCCTTAATGCTCAACTTTGAAGTAGTCTAAAAGCTTTTCTATAAATTATTCGAAATTTTCTGTTTGAATAAATAATATAGTACATGTATAACTTTTTATTCAATAATAACGTCAATTCAAATTCCAAAACAATTTTTCAGAAAATGTACAGCTAGTTTTATTTTATGTATAATTATATACGAGTTTAAAATACAAACCATTCCGCAGTAGCCATTTTCCCAGGGTTCAATGATGATTTTCGGGTGTGTTATACCCAACATGTATGTGCGACACACAAAGTCCGTATCGTTATATGTGTCGTCGCCCAATAACCAGTAATCAACGGCGTGGACATAGCGGAAAACATCAGGGTCAGGGTTAGTCACGAATAACGTTCCGTATGGGTCACATTCTGAAAACAAGGTGTGTTTGTGAAACGCGAACGCCCCCGAAACGGTAATTTTTAAACGTTTGACTTTGTTAAATGACATTGATCTTGTCACGTGACCTAGATCTTGGTATCTCTAACTTCGAGATCTATCATCATACCAAATATGAGCAATGTGTCTTGAAATGCCTTGAAGTAATAGGCAATGTTAAGTTTTTTGGTTAAGATTTTTCAGACAGACGGACAGACGGACAGCGGCAAAACAATGTGCCCCATATTTTTCGATGCGGGGGCATATGAATATCAAAGATAGTTGCAGAGGAATTACTTTATGATAAGTTACAATCGATTCAAATCAGTTTACTATAATTATGAGGGACACAGCGAAATTCACTTATTTATGTGCTTATTAGATACGGCTAATCACATCGTGAAATTGACAATCATTCCGATCAAAACTCACTCAGCGCTCAATTTATACACTCCAATCGATCAAAAACGTTCCAGAATCGTTAGAAATCATTTCGAAATCGGCAGCATTTAACGACAACATTTAATTCAAATCGATCTAATTTTTTTGTGGTTTCAGTGTCTGGTGTGAATTTCTAAAGCGTCTTATTGGTCCATGAAGACACAGAAAGTTACGTATATGTTTTAAAGGGTGGAAACAAATATAGCTAAGAACAAAATTAGCCATATTGGCTTACCTCCCTTTAATTACATCCAAAACTCGCTCCACAATCTCCTTCAATTTCATTCCAAAATAATTTCTAAATCTTTCATCTTGTCGATTTCACAATGTTGGTAACAGTACACTAGTTCTAGGCTGAAGCTCTGAAATATCTTGCATGAGAACATATCCAGCGGACAAGTGGCGCGGTCGAGATTCGAACCAATTAACTTCGTTATCTCTCGGATAGTAATTCCACCGCTCTAGCAGCTTCGCCACACAGGAAATGCGACTTCCGTTCGATCCTTACTGGATTCAATCATCTTCAAACGTGACCTGTCACACAAAAAGGAACCATCTGGGTAGTGCCTTAAGGTTCCAAAAAATGCTTGTAATGAGGTAGTTTTAGGCGATACGGGCAGATACCCATTATACATTTCTTCAAACATCCGTGCAATTAAATACTGGTTGCGTATTCTGAACCTACCCCGTGATAGATATGTTAGAAAATGCTATGACATGTTAAGGTTATATGATGATAATGGGCATAGAAATTGGGTAACTGAAATCCGTCTTAATCTTTTTAAAAATGGATTTGGATATCTGTGGGAAAATCAGAACGTAACAAACCAAAAATTATTTCTTTATGAATATGAGTCTAGACTGAAAGATCAATATATTCAAAGTTGGATATCAGTTTGTGATTCAAAGTCAAAATTAGTTCTCTATAAAATGTACAAGTCTTCGTTTGAGATAGAGTCTTACCTTACCGTAGTTGATATCGCAAAATTCAGGAAAAGTATTGCGATTTTCCGCTGTTCCTCACACAATCTAATGGTAGAGAAAGGTAGACACTACGGCATTGCACGTGAGTCAAGATTTTGTGTCTACTGCGAAAGCTCCGTAGAGGACGAGGTACATTTTCTTTTAAATTGTCCTCTTTACGAAGATTTAAGAACAAAATATTTAATTAAAATAAATAACATAGGACCTACTCAAAATTTCATAAATATCATGTCAAGTAAAAATCAGAATGTCTTGCGTAATCTTGCTATGTTTATTTACTATGCATTTAAAAAGCGGGATGAATTTCTTGCAGAATAATATGACGGAATGTGCATATGTGAACATGTGGATGTATATGTGCACGTGTGTATGTGTATGCATATTTGTTAATATGCATGTTTGTACATGAGTGTATGCGTTGTATGTGCGAGTGTATATGTGTATGTGAATATATTGAAACAAGAATTATTTATCAGTTTGTACTTTAACTTTATAAACAGTAAGGTATCGACACTTCACTAATATTTATTTATAAATTGTATTGTTTGTAATTGTATTGTATCCTTGTGTATGGGCCGGTGGCCTGATTATGCAATAAAATATTTGAATTTGAATAGCCTTAAGCGTCGACCCTCGTCAGACTGCGCGGTCAGCTCAGACTGACCTTGAACGAAACTTTTCTCCAGTAACAAATTTCTGAATCAATAATAATTATTCTACTTAACTTCTTAATTATTCCAGATATTCGCCCTCGGATTGATCCAATGCTGTTTCCAAATTTTCATTTCACAGAATTCCCAGATGGTCCCCTCGCGTGACGGGTCATATCTTTTTATTTTACAGATTTCCCAGATGTTCCGTTTTGCCTGACGGATTATAATTGTGGCTTAGTACACACAAAGTTATGCTGTCAAAAAGTTTTAGAGTATCTAATTTATAAGCCCGTTATGCTGCTGTAACTTTTAAAACAAGCGAACCATTTATGGCACAATATTTGTTCGTCCGTCGCTTAAATAAAATAAAGTTGTAGAAGGGAATATCATTCTGACAAAATATGTAAAGTTGTTTCCTTGAAACTGAGGATTTAACAACTAAGGCGAATTTCAGGTAATAGATTGTAATAATAACGGAGATATAACTAAGCTTTTAGTTTGCAACAAAAGCAACAACGCCTCCATCCACTCGCAAGATAATGCAAATACCAACAACGTTTAATCGAGTTTAAAGGGGTTTTGCCGTAAAACAGTCCGGGAAAATGTCAATGTTAACGCAGGTATAAAGATGAACTTACCATAGTTAAGTTCACATTGAGTTCCCTCAAACAGAATTATCAGGACTAAAACCAACCGAACCGCCATCCTCAGATATCTGAAAGAAATCAAAATATTTGGGCATGTGTCGAATAAATGATGACCCTTGTGAAGGCTTCGAATATTGTATATAGTACATAAAAATGTCGTAACTACAGTTTAAACTTGACTGTCGCAAGCTAACACCAACTAGTGCTGTCCATAATGAAGAGGCATGTCAATCAAAGGGCCATTACTCTGCTAAGTGTCAATGAATTGTAACCAAAATACCACTTGTACTTCTGTTCTTAATACTGATCACATGTGTAAAGTTTGAATGAAATCCGTCCATTCAGTGCTTAGATATCTAGCGGACACGAAAAAGGTAGAGACGGAATGACGGACCGAACGACGGACCGACTGACCGATTAACAATCTGACTCCCATATAACCCCCCCACACACACACGCACACACACACATACAGTTTTTTGGGGGTTTTTTGTGTGTGTTGAGGGGGTTAAAATAGATTTTAAGACGAATAGAGATATGTCATCCCCCAAATGTCGTTGACATTGGCTCCCTGATATACTTAGTTACTGCAATTTGTTGTTCCTGTCAAAAATGTGAGAAAATTTTAATGTTGTATCTAATCAAATCCGAAAATATACCGGAACTGGACCTGACAAACCTTCATTCAGTAAGCAAATACTTTTAAATAATCTTAAAAGCACAAGTTTATTATCTTTTATGACCTAGTTTAGATTTCAGCAAAGTTCTCGTTCAGGTTAAGACCACTAACAAGGTCTTTAACCCTCTTCTTAGAAATTCACAACGGGCGTTGGATCCCGATCCCTCTAATCTCTCGGCGGAGTTACTCTTCAGAACAAGATGATAACATCAATTCAGAAAAATAAACCATATACACATGATATAGATCATTCTGTTAAAGTTTCTGTGCAAAATGAAGGAGGAGTTATGCTACCAAGATAAATTACATTTAGGCATTTTTTCCTCCTAGTAGAGGCATTATATCACCAAACACTCACAATATGGGAATTGTGATGTGGTAATGACCATTCTGTGAAGGTTTCGTATAAACATATAAAAGGGGAGTTGCGTTAAAAAGGAAATTAACTGTAGTGTCTTTTTTCCCACGACGTCGAATAATTGCACTAAATAGCAAAAATGTGGCCATGGTCACATGAGAACTATTTTCTTGAAATTTCATGATTATTCATGAATAAATGAAGGAGAAGTTGTGAAACAAGAGGCCAAAGAGGGCAGGCATCGCTCCACTGGCACTTAATGCCTGGCAAATTAATGAAAATTCATTGATAACTTTCATTTACTGTATTAAGCTAAGCAATAATCTAATTGTAAGTAGATAACAATCTAAGGCAAGGGTTGGCCAATGCATGAAACGATAAACAATCCTACACGAAAGTCCCCTTGTCCTTGAGGCAGAATGACATTTCAAAGAGGTTAAATGTGTGCATAGTCATGTGATAAGTATCATTTTATGAAAGTTTCATTAAATCTGTCTACAAGTGTGATTACAAGAAAGACTCATCACAAAGGCCCCTTTTTTCCGTGACACAGAATTATTATCACCAGGAGGAAACAGAGAGAGGTCTATCCAAAGGAAAATCCTGACATCAATCATTTGTATCCCAAAATTTGTTTCAGAGAAGATGTTTTATTTCTATTTTGTCATAAGGTACCATTTAAGCTGACTCAACAGCACCCTTGTTGTTCCTGGAAATATAAGGGAGCATGACGTAGTGGACCCGTAATAGTTCCACAACATTTTGGAACACATTAGGAAAACTCGGTTAACACTGTTAAAGTTCATTACTTCCGAAATGTTGCGGAACTATTACGATTCTACTACCTTAAGGTTCATTCTTGTGAAATATGGCTGAATTCTGACCAGTGAATCCAGAGAAGAATTTCTATATTTTCTCAAATAGGTCCATTTTGGGGTGACGCCACAGCCTGAAGCACCCAAGTTATCGGTCCAATCAGAAGTTAAAAAAGGGAATCCGAAAGAGCACGTCCCAAGCATCATTCCTATGCAGTTTGCTTTATTTTGACTGCTTGTTTCAGAGAAAAATATTTATTAATCCTTGCCATATGGAGCCATTTTCGGATGACTCGAGAGCCCTTAGCGCTTAGCGCTCAACCCAATCAGGATTAAATGAACGAAACTGAAAGAGCATGTCCTATGCATTGTGTATTTGTGAAATCTTGTTGACTTCTGACTAAAAGTTTCGGAGAAGAAGATCTTTTGTATTTTCCCCCATAAGGGGCCCTTTTTGCCGACTCGTCAGCCCGTAGTGCCAAAGCAATCAGCCTGATCAGGATATAAAGCAAAAATCTAAATCTCTGATCAGGATTAAAATACAGAATCCAACAGAACATTTCCTTAGCATTTCCTTAGCATTCTTTCTATAAAATTTGGATGAAATTTTGATCAATATTTTCAAAAAAAATAAGAAGAAAAAAATATTTCACTATAAGGGGCCATTTTAGTGATCATACATCCCGCAGCGCCTATGCAATTCGCTTGATCGGGATTAAAAGAAGGAATATGAAATAGCATGGCAAAAGCATCATTACTGCGAAATTTAGATTCTTACAATTAGTTTCAGAGAAGGAGACCATAGGAAAAGTCAACGCACGGACGCAGGACGCATGGACGCACAACGGCCAAAGGGTCATGACAATACCCCGCTTGACTTCGTCCAGTTGAGCTAAAGAAAATGACACAAATCCCCCTTTTCTTTGACACAGCGTTATCACCAAACTTCATTGAAATACAGATGGTCACTTGATAATGAACAATCTATGAGAGTTTAAAACAATCGCATCTATAAACAAAAAAGAGGAGTTGCGTTAACAAGGAAGTTAACATTTTGCCCCTTTTTCCGATAAATGGCATATCACCAAATGGCTATAAGGTAAATGCGGACACATAGAGGTTCATTTTAGGTCCAAATTTTAAATTGTCTACAAATGATGCCTTATGCATTAAAATTGAAATTTGAAATACCCGCTTTCATCTATCGATCATAAAAAGGATTCAATTGCGTAGAAATGGCATCATGACGTCATCAAGGGGTCGACTCCTTTTGAGGGGGACCAAATTCAGTAATTGTCCATTTTTCCGGAAATAATTAACCGATTTTTATCCCGAAAACACCATTTGCTTCGGAAAAAAGACGCATGAAGTTGTGTTTTGAATGATATCAAGATCGAAGTGTAAGAAAAATTTTAAGGTGTAACGTTTTAAATGATAATGCCTTCTGCGTTGCTGTTTTCGAGTACAATTACTGAAAATATTGACTTTTTCTCGAAAATTTGTCCGGTGACCTATGCTCAAATTTAGATATGTTGCTATGAAACCATTCCACTGAAGACTTTTGAAATAAAAATCATGTGTGTTCGGGTTAGATTTTTTATAAAATATGATTTCGCGTAAATATCGCAAATCAAGGGATATTTTCACGTCGCGTCAAATGTTCACAAAAACTGTCTACTTAAACGGATAAAAAAATTGAGTTTTTTGTTTTTCTTAAAATCTCATTCAGATTTAATAATTTTGAATCCTATATTTTACAATAAACCTTAATTTGAAATATTTTAGAATGCGTTATTGCACGGAGATTTGCCCCAAATAAGCATAGTACCGATGGTTTTGGTGCGACGACGAAAAATGTTGCAATAACTTCATAAAATCGAATTTTATGAAAAATTAAATCCGAAACCATATAATTTTTATTTAATAAATGTGAAGCATATTCATTTCGCTTCAAAATACAAAAAATCGGCACCGGACAAAATTTTGAGAAATTTTCTATTTATTTACAAAAAAAAAAAAAAAAAAAAAGAAATAAAAAAAGGAACGTCAAATCATAAAAATTGCAAACTAGATAGCGTTTCAGACCCTGTTTTTCTGTTTAAATGTGCACAGAAATTTAAGGACTAGCTGAGTCGTTCTTGGATTATTTAAATGAAACTTTTTTCGTAAATATCGACTAACTGATTAAGAAAATATAGGCAAAAATTGATTTTGGCGAGTTGAAAAGGGGTTCGTCCGTAAATGAAGTCACGACGTTAAATGAACAAGCTTGAAACCCTTTTATTGCCTTCTAGCTAATGCCCAAACTTCAAAGATAAATCTCAGAAATTTTTATGAGATTTTAAGTAAGTCGAAAATTCGACTATGTTTTCTGTCCGCAGTTACCTTAATATATGGCCATGGTCACGTGATGAGAAATTATCTGTTTAGTTTTTATGAAAATCTGTGTATTAAGAAAGCTGTCTTAACAATAAATGCACATAAATGACCCCTTTTATCATGACTCGGCTAATAACCGAACTGCCACAAAGACAATTGAAGTGGAATATTGTGTGAAAGTTTAAGTAATAGTTATAGTTCATTTCTGACAATTTACGCGATATAACCTAAGCGGAGCGTTAGCGGAGCGCAAGGTTATACGCGTAAATTGTCAGAATATGAACTATAACTGTTTTACCGATCGACTTATTTTTTCACCAAATAACGCCAGGTCAAATGAGTTGCGCGTCAATCAATGATGTCAGTCATTTTTGTTGCGTCATATATTATTCAATCAAATCGAGGTAAACAAAAAGTGGGAGGAGCCAATTTAATTTTCACTGGGTTTCTGTAATTATTTTGTCATTTGGCGAGACAAAAACGGTTGAGAACATCCGGTGAACACAACCTCGTCGCTGCTGTTAGTGGGTTTTTTATTCTTTTTATTTAGGTTTTTTTTTTCGGACATAATGACCCCCTTTTGGGATTTCATCATTTGTATCGCATATTCAGTCACGCAGTGGCAGCGAGTCGGACTACCATTCAAAAGGTTCCGGGTTCGATCCCCGACGGCGGCACTCATCCTTTCCGACTAGTTACCTCCCACCTCGGGATAGGTCGATAATCGTAGACCTATGTGGGATAGCAGCTGGAGGAAAGGAAAGGCATGGAAGTACTGGTTTAGGAAATACCGGGAATTCATTATTGGGTGCTCCAGCCACAAAGATATAACTGAAAGATTGTTATGAGCAGTGTTTAACCCCATAGAAAAAAAAACAACAAAAGAAAAACAAAAAAGGGCACATTCATTATCAATAATATAATATTTGCAACAAAACGTAAGTATATAACATTTATAGTGTATTGAAAAGCTGCAGTTACCAAGCTTGGGTTCCCCACCCATTACTCACAGTTTAACAGGTCACGTTGGCTTTCGATATCGGGCAACTATCATAGGCCTAACATGTTTTGAATCACTTTCTTTCTGCAAATATTTGTAAACCTAGAATCCTTGAAGGAGATCTAGGCATTATATATTTTTTCTACAATTAATTTGCATACATGTACCTCTCATAGGAACACTTGAATGCATTTTGTTAAGATCGAGGCCTTGAGAACTACTAAATTAAAATGTCGTTCAAAAGATCCAGAGTATTCATTTTAAAAAGGAAGTGAGATTTTATGTAATAGTTATAGTTCATTTCTGATAATTTACGCGATATAACCTAAGCGGAGCGTTAGCGGAGCGCAAGGTTATACGCGTAAATTGTCAGAATATGAACTATAACTGTTTTACCGATCGACTTATTTTTTCATCAAATAACGCTAGTTCATTTGAGTTGCACGTCAATCAATGGTGTCATTCATATTTGTTGCGTCATACATTCTTCAATCAAATCGAGGTAAACAAAAAGTGGGAGGAGCGAAAATTAATCACCATCGGGTTTCTGTAATTATTTGGTCATTTGGCGAGACAAATCAGTTGAGAACGTTCGGTGAACTAAACCTCGTGATTTCTGCGAGTGGATTTTGTATTCCTTTTAGATAGATTTAAAATTGCGAACATTATGCCTCCTTTAGGAAATTTGTATTTTTAGAAAAACAATTATCTATCACTGCATATTCAGTCGCGCAGTGTTAGCTCGTCGGACTCTCATTCAAAAGGTCCCGGGTTCGATCCTCGACGGTGGCACTCATCCTTTCCGACTATTTGTCTTCCACCTATGGGTTGAAAACCGTAACCTTATGTTGGATAGTAGCTGGAGACTAGAAAAGGAGTGGTAGCACTGGTTTTAGAAATAATAGAAATTCATTTTAAGGTGCTCCAGCCACCGCAATATAACGGAAGAATTGTTGAAGGCGGTGTTAAACCCCGTACAAAGAAACAAAATCACGACATATTCATTATCAATACTGTAAAGTTTGCAACAAGACGTTAGTAGAAAACAGTGTCTTGAAAAGTTCTAGTTACCAAATTTTGGTTCTAAACTAAGTCACACTGTCTTTCGATATAAGTCAGCTATCACATGCTTAACATGCTTCGAATCAATTTCTTTTTTCAAATACTTGTATCCCTAGAATCCTTTGAGTAGAAATTTTGTATTTTTTTCTACAATTCGTTTGCATACATATACCTTTTATAGGAACATTTGATTGCATTTTGATAAGATTGGGACCTTTGCTGAACTACTTAATTAAAATGTCGTTCAAAAAATCCCAAGTATTCATTTTTAAAAAGAAAGTGAGATTTTATATCGTTTCAACCCTGTCGTGTTTTCTTTTTTTTTATGTCAATGTGAAGATGTGGAGTACAGAAAGACTTGGTATGAGCAAACTCGTCGATGTCATTCTTACTGCTGTATACCATGTAGATTATTATTTTATTATCCGAATCATTAATTTATCCGCTGAATTTTATCTTGATTAACATGCAGACAAATTATGAAAGAATTTTCTCTCCGTTTTAATGAGTAATTGTAATGAGTACTTATAAGCATAAGTTCAAAAGAACATTCACCAACTTTTTTTTATCATAAATACTCGATTACAAGTTAAGGGTCTTTCGGGACATTTTATCAGACAAGACAATGACGTCACTGTCTAGTTTTGAATGTAGTCCACGCCCACTATGACCTAAAGTCACGTAGCTCACTTATTCGAGCAGACCGTTAAGGTTATGGAATATATTTTTTGAATTTAAAAACGAAATAGCGGCCTTTCATTGGTGGAAAAAATAGGGCGATCGGTAAGTCATTTTAACCCTGTCGTTTTTTTTTTTTTTCTTTTTTATGTCAATGTGAAAATGTAGAGTTCAGAAAGGTTTGGTTCGAGCAGACTCGTCGATGTCATTCTTACTGCTGTATACCATGTAGATTAATATTTTATTTTCAGAATCATTGGTTTTTCAGCTTAATCTTCTCTTGATAAACATGCAGACAAATTATTTAAGATTTTTCTCCTCCTTTTATCGAGTAATTGTGTATAAGCATAATTAAAAAAAAACATCCACAAAACTTTTTCAATAAATACTCAATTACAAGTTAAGGGTCTTTCGGGACATTTAATCAGACATGATTATGACGTCACTGTCTGGTTTTGAATGTAGTCCTGCCCTTTATGACCTAACTATCAGGTAGCTCACTTATTTGAGCAGATCGTCAGGTTACGGGATATATTTTTTGAATTTCAAACGAAATAGCACCCTTTCATTGGAGAAAAAAATAGGGCGATCGGTAAGATTAGTGTATCCATTTAAAGAAAAGGTCTTTGGTTAACAAGGAAGTTAACATAAACACGCCTTTTTCTAAAACGCAGTATAATTCACCACACTACACCAATACGCTTACGGTAATTTGATGTAAAACACTAAGTGAATTTTTTTTCATTAACCCTCCATAGTCAAAAAAGTTTTGCAACACTTTTGGCTGTCTTGTAAAATAGACTGCATTAATATTAATTTAGTGAATTGGTGCCTGAGCAATGAGTTTTTCGATTGGCTTCCCGAATCAAGAAAGTTTACCTTGCAGATCGCCATTCAAAGCGTTGAGTGAGATTTAATGCGTTTTACGTCGAAAGTTCTAACTTGCAACCTAAAGTTAGTCTGAAGTTTTCACTTTTCATCACCTTGGATGAGTTCTAAAACAATTAAAAGAAAGCCGCTCAAATCATTGTAGAGAATAGTGACCGGGCTATTAATGGAGGATGATCACATAACGGCATTTCTGTATTATCAATTTTCTAAGACGCCAATGGTGTAAAAGACGAAAAGTGTGGACCATGAGCTCTACTATGATTTCTTTACTTTGAAATCTGCCACGTCACGTATAGCTTCAGAAATTTGTGAGACGTAAATCACGTAACGTCAACCCTCGTTTTGGTATGAAAGACAGCCAATTACCGAAGATAGTGCTTGCTTAAATGATAGTCACTACAGACCGCGTTACATTGAAAGGCAAAGCCAATAGCTGGACAAACAAGAGCTGTCACTGTAAGATGACAATGCCCCCGACACCGCTTTGATTTTAAATTATGGCCAATCTATGTTGAAGGTCAAGGTCATCCAGGGGTCAAGGTCACCAAAGTATGTGCCTACAGAAAGGTAATGTACCAAGGAATGTTGTGGTAAAGTATGATGCGAATATGTTAAGTAATAAGGAAGTTATGGCCAATGTTAAAGTTTTTGGACGGAATGACGGACGGACGGACGGACAGACGGACGGACAGACGGACGGACAGACGGACGGACGGACAAGTCAAATTTATGATGCCTCCCTATCGGGGGCATAAAAAGACAGACTGTGACTTTTTAAAATCTGCCCCACCCGCAGTTTTGGCTATGTTTTGTGATCGTAGTGCCGCCATTTGAACAAAACAAAAGCATTAATCTATTGCTTTGAGATTGAACTCAAGGTTATGCTTCATTCGACTAGGATGAACGTGTATCTGCTTCAGAAAATTATTTAGAGAAAAATATCAAGTGTTGCTAAACTTTTGTACTCTAAAGGTTAAATTATAATAAGGCCTCCTTTCTCTTGACACTCAATCGATTAAAAACATTTTCAAAGGAAACCAACCGTGTGATGGTACAATCATTCTGAGCAAGTTTGAGGCCAAAAGGATGAATCCTGGTGATAGAGTGTTAACGATAGTTTCAAATTAAATTTTATATCAGCCCCTTGTCACGTGACGCCTGACAGATCGGGCACACTTTCGAAGAGAACAATCATTGTGATAATACAATCATTCTAAGCAAGTTTAAAGTCAATCGGATAACAAATGTGGACTCTAGAGCGTTTACAATGATTTTCTAATTAAATTTTCATTAGGCTTCTATTCCGGTGGCGCTTAACGGATCTGACCCATTTTCGAATGTAACAATCCTTATGATGGTCCAATCATTCTTACCAAGATTGAAAATAATCGAATAAAAACTGGACTCTTCAAGAGCGTTAACAACTTGTTTGTTTGAATGGGGTTTTACGCCGCTTTCAACATTTTTTTTCAGTTATATCGCGGCGCCTGGAGTACCTAACAATGGATTCCTGGCATTTCTCATACCAGTACTACCATAACTATGTTTCCAAGCCTCCAGCTGCTATGGTATACAGTAGGGTAAATTGTCGCTGATGGTTCAGTGCGGCCTGAGATCATACCAGGCGCCGCCATGATTGTAATACCGTCTCATTGGAATGTATTGGGACCTAAGCCATCAGATTACTTAATACCGTAACAATGGCGAAATGATCTTCTGTTATAAAAATAGATGATAATAACGTCATTTGAGGGAATCTGACTTCAGATTGATTTAAAACATCAACTGGGGTTAACTATCTAACAGTGTAATGGAACTGTATATATATATTTGAAAATAAATTGCCTGAGCAATAAAACGAGCAGTTGATTTTATTCACCAGGAGGTATACCGTGACATTTGCATGACAATACGATATATCACACGACCTTGTATAGGTCTAGGGAGATCTCGTTTCTCTTGTAATTATAGACGATCTTACAAGAGCTTTTCTCCGACTTAGATGAGCTTTTCAGATTAGAATATGTTGTATGGATTTAATCGCTTATTATAACTATCGTTCACTATTTGCGCGGTATAAGTTGTTACTAAGCTTGCTGGCTATAACATAGTCTAGGAAGCTGAGTAAGACACTGTGTTTTGTAATCAATTTATGAAATCCCATTTTTTAACCTTTCGTTCATTTGTTTTTTGTCAACGTCATCTTCAGTAATATTTTTGGCGTGATACAAAGCCACGTGCAACATGACGCGCCTTCGAGGCTGCGTCCTTATCATTCCCGAGAATTGCCGAGAGTTCCCGATTGACTTCTCGTAAGATATGTTTCGGTACCGCGATAAATATACATGCAGAAACACAGTTGTCGAGGGTCGACCAAGGAACTTGAGTTACGATAAAGTTTTGCCTTACCATTAGGCTGAACGAACTCCTTCAAATCGCAACAAAATATAGAAATATAGAGGTTTATTAGGGCCTGAAGGCGTACTACTGACTCTTTTCAGGATAAAACATGAAGAAAGTTTTCAGAAATTATATCGATAAATGATGGAGGAGATTTGTTAACAAGACAATTTACTTAAAGGCTCTTTTTCCCATGACACAACATATAATCACCAAACCTCCACTTGGTCACAGATAAATAACATTCTGGAAGAGTTTTAAAGAAATGTATAAACCGTTACGTGGCATATCACCAAATGTAAAAAATGTGTCTGATGAGGAATATTTTGTTAAGATTTTATGAAAGAAATCTGAATAAATGACGGGGTTGTGTTATCAATAAATTTACATGAAGATCCCTTTTATCATAACGCGGCATATAACTGAACCGCCATAATTGCACATAGTCACTTCCTATGGAATACTATGTGAAAGTTTCACAAGAGTGTACCACATCAATATGCACATGGTCACATGATGTATAACACTAAGCGAAATCTTCGTTATGAGTCAGTATGAACGGGATTTCTTAAAATTAAATTTTAACAAGAGATGTTTGTTAAAGCCTTTATGCCCACATAAGAGCAGATCAATGACATATTGTTTGTCGAATAACAAAAGACAATAACTCAAAAAAATGATGAGTAGAGTTATGGTACTTATGCACTGCACTTCTCCCCAATGAGATCTACTCACCTGTGAAGTTTCGAGATTCTAGCTCGCATTATTTTTTAGATATGCTCCGAACAAAAAAAGCGTTCTACGGACCGACCGACCGACATGAGCAAAGCAATAATCCCCTCTTCTTCGAAACGGCCATAATACCCTTTTTTCATGACACTCGATCGATCACATTTTCAAAGTGAACAATCAATATGATTATACAATCATTTTGAGCAAGTTTGAAGACAATCGAATGAAACCTGCAAGTTCTAAAAAGTTAAAGAGGATTTTCTTATTGAATTTAAATTAGGCCCCTATTCCCGAAACGCTTCACAGATCAGGTCCAGTTTCGCAACGAACCATCCTTGAGATATTACAGTTATTTTGAGAAGCTTTGAAGGCACTCGGATAAAAGTTATGGAGTGTTAACAGATTTTCTATTTAAATTTTCATTTTGCTCGTTTTCCCGTGACACTTGACGGATCAGGCCCATTTCCGAAAGGAACCATCTTTGAGATGGAACAATCATTCTAAGCAAGTTTGACATCAGTAGGGTTAAAACTATGATCTTGGGAGTGTTAACTAGGATTTTCAAATCAAATTTTCATATGGCTCATTTTCCCATGACGCTTCAAGGATCTGACCCATTTTCGAAAGGAACATCCCTTATAATAGTCGAATCTTTCTGAGCAAGTTTAAAGAACGTCGGATAAAAACTGGACTTTAGAGCGCTAACAAGCATTAATTGGTGGAAGAGATGTTAAACAGAAGGAATACATGCGGACAACGGATTGAAAACCGGTATTGCTATACGAAAGGGTTTCAATACGGACGTATGACAGAAGTACAAGTACATATATTCTTCAGATTGACAAATTGCGTGAAGGTCTAACCTCAAACCAAAATAGCACAACCATAAAATGCAATTTGGGTCTTTCTAGAAGTTCATTAATTCCAAGGTCGAATTATTCGTAAAATCATAAAATACAAAACATCATTAACACCACCCTAAACGAAAACATCTCCCCGTCACGTTTATATAGAGGATAATTGGTTATTTCAGTGTAAGATCGATTTATGTTTTATTGAGTGAACAACATAAGCTTAATTTTCACGAGTGGCGAGGCCAATGGAAAATAAACTGATCTTACTTGAAAAAGAATATTCTATTTCCTTAATTTGAAAATGTGACAAAATGTGAATAGTTTATAAACCTTTTTTTACAGCGGGTCATTTTGCACGAGATTGTAATGCAACGCTCATGGTGACGTTCACCCCCATAGAATAAGAGGCCCACGGGGTACTAAGACGCTCTACTGACTATCAAGTTTTGCTTTAGTTGAATTTCCTATTTCAGGAACTTTATTGCCATAAAAGCATGTGTAATGTGATAATTACCAAGAAGGTTCTTCGCTTCAACTTGTTTTAGAAAAAAAAATCCCAGAGCTTTTTTGCTCTTTTTTTATTTAATATTTATCTCAAAACCTTCGATCAAACCACAGAATCATCATTTGAAAGTTATAACATGATATTTAAAAGCTAAATTCTAAAGTTCTTTAAAGTCCTTAATTCTAACGCTTAAAACCATATAGCCCCTTTCTCGTGCTTTCCAGCGGATCAACCCATTTATTCGAAAATAAAGCTTCTTTATGAAATATCAAAATGCCCAACGAAATCAAATAATCGCGTAAACGAGAATATTTGAGTGAAAATCCAAAATGCACATTTTCCCGCGTTTTCCAACAAATTTGTCAAAAAGGAATCTGACTACAATCTTCGTGTGGAAGTTTCAAGGAAATTCTAGAAGATGTATTGTCTTTCTCCCGTTTACGAGAATAGTTTTAGCTATAAGGCCCATTTTCCTGTGGTTTCGATAGATCTGTCCCATTTTCCAAAGCAATCTTCCTTACCCCATCCCGTGAAAGTTACATAGAAATCCGATATCTGTGGACAATTTCGCATAAACGAGAATCATTAACCTACAGACGGAAAAACAGGCGAATAGACTATCGAACGGGATCTACGTCAACGTCATAGCTCTTCTGGCCTTTGCTCGGTAGAGCTAAAAATAAGGGCCTAAAAGGGCCTGGGGCGCTTTACCGACTCCATTGAAAGGCGTACGGTATGATAGGTCTGTATGATATGTATAATCACATATTTTTGTAAATTTCGCGATTTTTAAAAAAAATGGTCAAATTTCTGAAATCATATTTTACATTGCCCAATAATCATAAGTTTTCGAAATTTTAAGTTATTGAAATACAGAAGAATCTAGGTAAATTTATCTTTCATGCAAACAATTTTAGAAAATCTTTTAGATGTTTTGAACGAATTATGCTTCTTGCCAATTCATTATTATATATTTGAATTGTTATAAACCTTTCATATAACAAACTATGCTATAAAGTGTTTGTACTTATTACTATAATACATTGAATTGGACAAAATTTAAGGAAAAGACATCTTTCTAAAGGCTGGGATCATTTTATCATTTTTTCAAAATGAACTTTTCCAGTGGTTCTTGACAGTACTCATGCATACACTATTGGTACAATCATAAGTACAATCGATCTGTGAAAGTACGCAGCAAATCGGATGTATACTGTAGACTGTGTTGCGATAATGTGAATATTTTAATTTCATTTCCTCATGGCCACATTTTACAGTGACACTTGGCGGACCATGCCCATTTTAAAAAGGAACGTTCCATATGTTGGTTTAATTATTCTGAGAAAGTTTTAAGCAAATCAGATGAAATCTAAACAGTATCGCTTTCATACGGAGTCTAATCGTCGGTAAATAGCGATACATCGTTAATGTTTTTCTTGTTATGTATGAAACCGACTTTAAATATATATATATTTTTGTTTTTGTATTCGTTTGTTTGTATTTGTAATCAAATTTCGCTAAGGCCCCTTTTTTCGTGTTTATTGACGGACCTGACTCATTTTCGAAAGGAATGATTCTTGTGATTATGTGAAAATTTGAGCAAAAAATAATAGAGAAAGCTTTAGACTCTATTGAATTACAAGGATATATAGATAAAGTTTCTGTAAGGCCAATTTTACCGTGATACTTGGCGTACCTGAAAAGGAACGGCCCTTTCATTGGTAAAGCTTTTCAGATTAAAAAAGTGGAAAAGGGAAAGTAAATGAGCATACAGGCGGAAAACACGTCATTGCTATATAGCTCTTCTGACCTACGGGTTACTATAGCTTAAAAAGGGGGAAAAACCCGAAGTATCCAAGGAAATTTTGAAAGGGACATAACACCATAACCTTACAAACATTGCATACATATAAGACAACACTACTCGCAAAATCTTATACACCAATTTCAACGGAACGCAACTTTTCCTGCAAATTAACGGTATGCCAAATGGTGTAAATAAAGCAAAATGCTTAATTGTTACGTTCATAGACCAGACTAAAATAAAGAATAGTATAGGCGTAACTAGGATTTTGAAATTTATACGCAACCAGAATGCGACCAGCATAGAAATGTAGGATAATGGTGATATGTGGACTATGACAAAATATGAATGTCCTCCGTCCGCTCCTCTTTTGTATGTTTTGAGCGTTTGTGAATAATCGAAACATCGTAACTACAGCTCGAATCAGCTGTAGTTTCGACGTTGCTATCATTCATCAACGAGAATCTCCGTAAGATAATTTAATCCTATTACGCACGTGCGTAATGGTAGATACGCCATTGGATGTAAATGAGAAAGACTTACTTATTTTCAGCTTCTCTAGTATACCTTGTACACGTTTATTGAAAGGTGGACGTGTTTTGACTCTCCGAGGGTTTATATTTGTCATTGAAGTGTGCGGTGCACGTGATTCACGGTTTATGAAATCCCGTGCACGAACAGTCAGTGCGGTCCCTATCACGCGAAAAGTAACCGCATCATTCATTTTTTCAAGTATGCCCGTCATATGAAAATATCCGTATAATTTATTTCCCTTTACAATTAAAATAAATGTTATATTATCTTATGTTATTCTGTATGTTAAAAATGACATAATAGTTGTTCATACACACATTTCGAGAAAATAATATTTAAACAGGTCGTAAATGATTGATGGATTGATTGCATGGAGTTGAACAAAATTTTTTTTCCTTTAATTAGTTATATACAGTGGTAGAACTTTCCAACCTATCCATAACTTCCTGTTAGTCTTTGTCCTACTTTATCCTCCAATCAAAATGTTGGATTTTTAAATGTTTTGATGGTTTATTTTCCTTAGTCTTTGTCCTACATTATCATCCAATCAGAAGGCTGGATTTTCAAATTTTTTGAAGGTTTATTTTCCATAAACTTTCCAGTCCAGGTTTATTTTGACCATTATTTCATTTAAACGTCGAGGTTTATATGTTATACGACGCATGCGTACAGACTAGAAACTACCCCTTCATAAATATGCAAAGGCCTCGTGATAAGTACACTTAAAAATCGTAAAACTCGTGCACATGATGTATAACGAATATCCTTTGTAGATTTTGATCTGGCATGGCATTAATGACCATGTCGAATCTTTTATGGAACGACGACCTTTCTACTTGCCTGATTCAAGAAAAGTAGCGCTAACTAATGAGATCTAATTGAACAGTGCAATATTCCCTATACTTCTTTCTTAACGTTTATTCCAATAAACTTCTAGTTTAATTACTTTTGGTCCCTTTCTAAATTTGGCCAAATCACGTTTTATGATCGGCTATAGATGAGGCGTATTATAGTCCTCCAAAATTGACAAAGACCATTAATTTAGTTGATGACACAAGAAAACGTCCACGAAGAGGGGTCATTGCATGTGCATATATTCAAGGTGTAGTGGACTGTATAACATTTTTTTCTCAGCAGAATAGTATAATCTGCTTAGTTGTTTATGTCTTTAGATTGCCCTTCATACAAAGTTCGTAAACAATTACTGGCACATTTATTTAATAAAGAGACTTTTCAGTATTACAAACGGTAAGACGATTCCGTTAAGCATTTTATTCTTTCGAAGAAACGTGCTAAACAGAGTAAAAAAGTATTAGATTTTCGTTCTTCTATATTGTCGGGTACATAAAACCAAATTATACTTCATATTTATCTTCTGTAATTGCTCTTTATAAAGACTCAATATTTGCGTGCATATTTCAACAGCTCCATATTTGGAAAGAGAGGGGCGTTTACTTGTAATAAATGTATCCGGCTTATTACGTTTAAACCGTGCAATATGATGCCAATAATATAAAAGGCGGGAAAAAGACTAAGTCAGTTAAACGCTAATAATTGAAAATTAAACGATTTAAACAGCCTCAGTCGGTCGCTTCGCTCCCTCCTTTAGGCTGTTTAAATCGTTTAATTTTCAATTATTAGCGTTTAACTATTACATAAACTTCTCAGCTTAGGTTTATTTGGATAATTATTTCATTTAAACGTCAAGGTTTATTTGTTATACCATGCATGAATATGCAGCGAGCACATGAAAAGTAAAGGAGAAAATCGTAATTCACGTGCATATGTTGCATTCCCCACATTCTACACCGATTTGGACCTGGTTGGGCGTGACACGGCGTGGCGATTTTGTTTGCATGTGGTTTAACCCCGATTTCAACCTTATTGCAGTTATATCGCAATGGCTGGTGTACCTACCCATGGTTGGTCGCTAAGAAAACATTAATGTTGTTATTTGCTTCTGTATGTATCTAGAAACTTTTTTATAGTTTAATATCTATGACTATGTGTAAACAGATTAGTATACCATAGGTAGATTTTGTAAGGTGAGCCGTGAAATCTTCTTTGCACTGTTAGATTTTCGTGCAATATTTTCGAAATAGATATAGCAGGTTTAGATAACTCATTAAAAAGGTAGCAATTTATCTTTCAAAGGAAAGTAATTTCTACTCTTTAACAGCAAGGTTTACTCACTACATGTACTTGCGTTACAAGAGTGACGGGATCATATTAAATTCCTATCATATGACGTTTAGATATACCGACGCTTACGCCAGAGCTCCGTTTTGAAAAAAAAAAAAAAAAAAAAAAAAAAAAAAAAAAAACTATAGTAGGCCCTTCTCTGATAATGGCCATATTTGAGTTGGTGTAATATATGGACAAATTTGTTGAATAACAATTACTGGCACATTTTATCAAATTTAATATACAACCTATTAATGATATCTGATACTGTAAATCGTTTATTCTTGCGAAAGCAAGACCCCGTTTTTGCACAAGTGCACTTGCAAAGCGGGGTATAATTTGCAAACAGTTGGCGCCGTTTTGACATCCTGAACGCTGAATTTGTCACGTCCCTGATACCCGGAATGGAAGATAAGTCAAACCGTAAACGTCGTGCCCGGACGTTACGCACAAAGCCTGTACACCTTTGTATTACGTTGAACGTTTACATTGGCTTATATCATTGTAAGCCCATTTTTTGTGAAATGTTAATGGCGTATAACGTGCATTCGTGCTATCATTACATATAATGAAAGGCTTTGATACCTATTTAAAAAGAAAATGTTTTACAAATAATTTATGGAAAGCTATTGAACAAACTCCAAAACTGCACATATGTCGGAAAAATTGTTCGCTCCATTGTGATGTCACTATTGATAACACTGACCTTGCTTGGAAAACTTTGACGTTATTCAAAGCGTAAATAATTTATACGTCTTTAGTAATGCTCTTATGCTCTTAATTAGGGTAAGTGATAGTTGTTGGTAATGACCTTTTAATAAAAATGAAAGACAGATTCTTATGTTTTTCCAATGTTTTATTTGGTACATTACTAAATGAACTGATCGTTTATCAACCTGGGTGGTGTCGTTATCATTATGATTATTAAATATCTTAAGATTTATAATCGGCATATAACACGCCGCATCGTAGAATTTCAACAGAGTTGTGCGAGATATCCCACCCGGTTAGAAATCTTCAAATTCTTAAAAAAATGTTAATCCTACCATGCGAACCTGTAATACCTTTTTTTCCGTCGTCTCTGCTGTATCATACACATAGTGTTTCCGGCGTTTCATGAAACATGGTATTTGATTTCCGTCGCCAAATTATATTGCAGCAGTTAACATAGATAATACCGAATGTATCCTGTGACAGTTATATGAAAAATATAAAATGCCTTGTGTGCAATTTTTAGTAAGTGATCAAAGTTATATTTTCTCTATACGTGTATAGAGAAAATTTACATTTGGTCACTCACTTACACGTGTTTATCAAAAATTAGACCAAGCTTGAAGCGAATCGGCCAATCAGTGAGCAGTATTTCAAAAATATAAATCACGGATACAACTCTTAGCATTGTATTTACAGATATACAACGAAAGTGTGTCGTGCACGTGAATCTAGACATATTTTGTGTGCCGTGTCATTTTAATAAAGTGTCTAGCATATAATATGATTGCTTTTTCAAAAAAACTTTCCACAGTTGCATACATGCAAAAGAGCTGCAATAATTAACGAAAATAGATTCATAAGTATAGTTTCGGCATAAATACTCATAATAACAGTAATATATCAGCGATTTTTACTCGTTTTCGATGTCTAGATATCGGGTTAAAATTATGACAGACAATGTTAGAAAAGCCTGGTCTAAGTCAGATAGACAATCTCGTGCCGCGGTATATGGAAAATATTTCCCATATACCACGGCACTCGTTGTCTATCCTATTCGGATTTATATTATATTAAAATCGGATATTACCAAAAGCCGTATTCTACAACATCGATCGATATTATAGATCCCGTGTCCCAGTTATTAACCTAATATAAGTGAATACACAAACAATACGTCACTTTCTGATTGAATATCGATCTTAATACACAATAATAATGTCTGATCAAACGTAGTGCATATTTTCTTTTTAATCAACGCTTTTTGGGACGATTTATAATAAAAGATGTCGTCCCAAAAAGGAAATATAACCGTTTGTGGATTTATTCATTCAGGTATTGAATTTATCTATATATTTGCTAATGATTTGAAAAAAAAAATAGAAAGATGTATACTTTTTTCAATAACGCTTAAAAGGGGTTAAAAGCGACTACATTTTTTTAAGAACCCCCAGTTTATTCTGTAAAAATGAATTTCATCATAATCGGTGCACGTGTCCGATTTCAGTCGGAAGATAATGAATCTATGTGGGACAGTAGCTAGAAGCCAGCAATTGCTGCAATGTTAGTACTGTTGTGAGAAATATCAGAAACCGTGCTCCAAATGCCGAGATATTAATAATTACTGGCCGATTTCAATGCTACAACCATGTCAAAAATATTTGAAAGACATATTGCTAACCAACTTAATAATTCTATAGAGAAAACAAATATATTATATTCACGGCAGTCAGGCTTCAGAGCAAACCATTCATGCCAAACAGCCCTTATCCACGTGATAGATACGTGGTTAACAGACATTGATAAAGGAAATGTAATTGGATCTGTTTTTTCTCGACTTTAGAAAAGCGTCCGATCTCGTTGATCACGAAATACTTTTGCATAAATTGAAATTTTATCACTTCTCGGAAAATTCTTGCAAGCTATTCAATTCATATTTAAGCAGCAGAAGCCAAGTTGTCAAACATGGAATGTTCGTGTCTGGTGTAAGACTAGTTTAATCTGGGGTCCCTCAGGGGTCTATTCTCTACCCTATCTTGCTTTTACTATATATGAATGACTCACCAATTAATGTGCCTTCAAGACTCGATATGTATGCTGATGACGCAACTTTACACGAGTCTAGTTCTTGTATCAAAAATATCAACGACGATTTACAAAATGATCTTTTAAAAGTGGAGAAATGGTGTATAAAAAATAACATTGTTCTGAACCTCCAAAAGACAACCTGTATGTTGATAGGGAGTAATAACAGACTAAGAAACACTAAAAAACTCAATTTACATGTATATATACATCCGATAGTGTAATAGAAAATGTTCCAAAGCAAAAATTGTTCGGAGTGTATATAGATAAAACACTGTCTTGGAAAACTCACGTGGAAAATACCTGTGCGACATTTCATCTAAATTGATTTACTCAGAACGAATAAAATATTTTTGACGCCGGAAACGCATCAGAGTTTTTATAATTCATATATAACACCATATTTTGATTACGGTTGAATGACATGGAGTCAATGCAATTCTTCTTGTATGAATAGATTAACAAAAATTTAAAAAAAAAAAAAGCAGCACGATTGATTCTCAATAAGGCAACAATGTCCAGTTCCAAAGATAATTTAGTCTCTCTAAAATGGCTAACTTTCAAGACTCGTTGTGTATACTTCACCGTTTTGATGGTCTACAAAACTATTAACGGATTAACTCCATCATACATGTCGAATCTTTTTTTTTTCTAAGCAGGAACCAGTTTTACACACTAAGATCCGAAAAAGATCATTAAATTGCTCTTAAGTATATTTTAAAAACGCGTGTATCAAATAATCATTTTCTGTGTGTGGTATAAAATACTGGAATTCAATTCCGTTAATCATCAGATCATCAGATACATTAAAAACATAGCTAGATTTAAAAAAAAAGCAACTCAAAAGCTATTTGGTTACTGTGAATGACTTTTCTTGATATTGCTACAAAACAATAATTGGAATAATTTATATTTATAATTTTGATCAGCGTGTCTTTCGAAATTCCTTGGTGTGTACATGTTTGTTTGTGAGTTTTGTGTGTTGTTGTTTTTTGTGGGTTTTCTTTTTTTTTTTGGGGGGGGGGCGTGTATGCACGTGCGTGTATGCACGTGTGTGAATGCTTGCGTCATGCGTGCGTTCGAGTGAGTGCGTGTGTGTACATGCGTGTGTGTGTGCGCGCGTGTCAGTGTACATGTGCTTGTGCGTGTGATTTATTTTAAGAATGGATAATTATTTGGAAGATTTTATTTGCTTGAATTTCACGATTAACGGAAGCCCTTATAAAAAGTTAGTAATTCACTGTACTATTGTTTTATGTACTATGTTTTCTTAACAAGTTTCCTTCGCTAAAAAAAGATATTATTATGATTGTTATAAATATTATTATTATTAGACTGTAACATTGTTGAAAGCAGCGTAAAACCCCATTGATACAACCAAACGTCCGTCCTTCATTGTAAAAACATTCACGAAGCGTTCAAAATGATTCTCCGTCTCGCACTAGTATCAATCGGGAACCCTCGGCGATTCTACGGAATAGACCTCGGGGATAATACGGACGCAGCCATGATAGCGCGTCATTTCGCGTGTTGGTTTATATGACGTCACAAACACCAACGATCCTGCTAAGGATGACGTTGCATAAAATAAAATCAACGAAAGAATAAAAGTGGACATATCATAATTTGATAACAAAACGCAGTGTCTTACTGCGTTTCATTATCAAATTATAATATGCCTAAAGGGTCTCGAAACACGATCGGAAAGAATTAACAAAATGTAAATTTCTTCATGCGTATTAACCGAAGTACCACCAGGAGCCGAATTACCTAAAAATGACCCAAAATTACTACACTTACGTCCGAGGTACTTTTCAAGTTACGGAAAAGTCCGAGCGATGTTCCGAATGGCACTAGTATCTGAGTGCAAAATCGTGATAAAACTGTTCATTTTCAGGTGTTGATTGGCTTGAGAAAATAGTTCGATGTTTGTCTCAGAACCAGCATACTTACAACCAATCAGAGCTTAGTATTATCGGGTGCACTAATACACTACCTCCGTCATTTCCGGATGGCTGGATCTCCTCTACAAATAAACTATTGTTTATTCTACGGAACCCTAAAGACATAGTGTCGGTGTCATATTGTACAGAAGGCGATTGTGAAAAGGACTTCGGCAGCTTTTTAGAAACATTTGTCTCAAGCAGATCTCACGGTAGGTATAACAATGACCGTATACAATCCATGTATCCTCGTTTGAAACTTTTTTTTTTACTTTTATAAACAAATTCGTTGGATAACTTACAATGTCATAGTTTAAAGGATTTCTTTGGTATGAAAAAAAATTCAATGTTTAAAAGCATCCGTTCAAATGAAACCAATTACATCCAAACAGAATAAACATTTCTTTTAACAAACGATTTTAATTTCTCAGTTGAGAACGAAGTGCTCAATGTGAGCGATAGTGATGGTCCAATGTCAGGCGTCCGTCATACGTCGTCCACAATTTCTTAATCATCTTCGCCTCCTTAACTGTTGGGCTAGTCTTGGTGAATGTTGCTTGGGTTAACCCTTTCCTGTTTTACAAAATTTTAGACCTGTCCAAATTCAAAGGTTTTGCAAATGAAAATTAAAGGTAAGTAATTTGAAAAATAGCCATTCAGCAGGGTAGAAAATAGTGTGGAAAAAGAAGAAATTGCTTGTCAGAAGCAATTTCTTCTTTTTTCACAATGTTTTCTCAATCATAAAATTACAGGCACGTAAAAAGCAGGGATTAAACAGCAAAGGGTTAAGCTTTACCATAGTTGTTTTAAAAATCGAAATCAAACCTGATCTTTTATTGTCACGATAAAAAGGGGGAAAATAGGAAAATCTTTAAAAATCTGCAGACAGCTTTTATATTTAGTAAATAGCATCATCTAGTGGACCTCTATGAAGTTTGTTCATATCATAACCCTTGAGTCATATTTGGTATTAGTCCGGGGCACCCTATTTTACATAGAAACAAAGATTGAAAACTTAATCACCTTCTCAGAAAGCAAAAGACAGACAGCTTTCATATTTGGAATGTAGCATCATGTAGTGGATCTCTACTAGATATGTTCATATCATAACCCTAGGGTCATATTTTGGCTCGGCATGGGCGCATCCTGTTTTACATGGAAATAAAGAGCAAAACAAATTTTCTCTAAAATAGGCAATCGGCATTCAAAATTGGTATTTATCATCGTTTACTGGACCTTTATCAAGTTTGTTATAATCATTCCCCAAGGGTCGGATTTTGGCTGTGTCCGGGCATATTTCGTTGAAACCAGAATGTAGACAGCTAGAAATTTGGTGTTTAGCTTCCTATAATTACCTATTTGAAGTTTGTTCATAATCTGTTCTTAGGTCCATTTAATGAGCATCCTATTTTACAAAGAAACAAATAAGGAAATTCTTCAACGATAATCTGATAACAGTTTATGGCATTAAAAAAGATACAAATTATTTCCTTAAAAGTGAGCATCTATCTATCTTTTCATGGGATGTCCAAGAGGTCAAGGAGACTCATGTGAACGATATAGGACCATCATGGTCCTCTTGTTTCAATTATTACTTCTTTTTTCTTTCCTCTCTTAATAATTTACTTGTAGATGTGTTTACAAGGATTCGTGCATTCAGATAAGCTGAAGAATTGGTGTCATAACTCATTAAAATAATTTTATTACGCAGCATTTTTGAAAGTTTCGGCGGAAAGTATCCATGAATTAAAGGGAAAATCTTAATATATTTGCTTCACGAATTTAAATTATTAGATATGAATATATTTCTTTTTGATTTCACGAAGGTATGAAACTAAAAAATCTATTCACACTCAAGTATGAATCCTCTTTGCGTGCTCATAGTGTGTGAATTAGGTTTTTGGTTTCATACTTCAATAATCAACAAATACTCTCTTCACCTCCGTTTAAGTTTCCAATTCGAAAAATGAATAAGCATAACAACACAATCCAAAGTTGGGTGATTTTCTTAATCTGTAATGATCATTTTATTTCCATATGAAATACTATTCATTGGTTTGTCTGCACTTAACCCTTGTCATGCTGAACCCGGAATATTCCTGCTTTGGCAGGAGCTATAGACAAACATCAGCCTGCACATATGTGCAGTCTGATATTAGTCTACACCACCTGTTTCTCACTTTGAAACCAGAATTGTCAATAGATTTGTTTTCAAATGAAAATTTACCTACAGTTGGTACTTTCAGTGCTTTTTGCCCTTTGATTTTAATGAAAATTTTTAACTTAAATTTATTAAGCATGACAAGGGTTAAATCTCTTTTAGGTTGATCTAACGGAATTCCTAGATGTTCCTCTGTGTGCGCTGGGCTACCTACATATATATATATTTCAGAATCCGGTGCAATATCTTGGTGTAATCACACAGTCCAATGGGGCGATTTCCTCAAGACTTTACCTACAGACACGGTGCTTATTGTTTATTTTGAAGATCTCATATGTGTGAGTACTTATCCCAACAAATAACGAAAAGGAAATACAAAAGTTGTTCCGTGGTCGAGAGGTAGAGCTTTGAGACCAAGAGGTCCCGAGGTCGATTCACGGGAACGGCTATCGATCTTGGGTTTTTTTTCATATGTCCACACGTTCGGCGCGAGTACTTGTGTAATCTCCAGTAGCAGCTTCGAGAGATATTTATCCAAGTTGTAAAAACTTGTTATAAAATAGATAGGGTTCATTCAATTCTAAAAATACTATGGACCCATAATCAAGAACTTTCTGAATGTAAATGACGGCCATAGTTAAATGTTTTGATTTTCTTGATTTCGCCCGTTCAGTCCAAAATGTAATTTGGACCAATATCCGGTTTTCAAGACAAAAAAGCGAGGTCGGTAAAGATAGCTGACATTAGACATATGAAGAATAAGCTAAAAGCTTAGATAGGTTTGTGTCTGGAGAATAAGAAGAATATTGAATTTTGTATTACTTTTTTGCATAAAAAGAGGTTGTTTTTTTAAATCTTGGTTACCGCCAAGATTTAAAAGACGTGATACGATAAATCGCATTTAAACATCCTCGAGAATCTTAATATTCTTAATTGGGAAATTTCATTAGGGTTGCTAGCTTATGCTTATTTTCCCTAGACGCGATGGATCGTTCTTGCGGAATGCACTCTTAGTGATTAGTTCATGAACTTTTGTCTTTCCTTACAGACTGATAAACAAGTTCGTTTACAAGAATAGCCAGAAAAACTGACAATCCGATAATTACCTCCCCTGTGAAAGTTTGCTTACTGAGTGAAAGTTCATCGGGTTCGAACATCTTTAGATTGCATCAATGGCTCAGTGCGAAACAGAAGTAACTGCCTATAAATATATAGGCAGTTACAACTGTTTCTCGTTGAGCCATCAATGTGCTTTCCGGAACTATTTGCTACTGTTAGAGATGGAAATCGTTTTTCATTATCAATTAAAAAAATCCTACTAAATATAATTATAATGACTATTATCATCATACCTGTAACGAAAATCGCCGATGGCATCGCACGTGACCATGAATATAGCGAAATGACTTTATTTCAGAATCTCAGGGATGAACTGTGCAAAATTTGTAGCTTTCTCGGCGTACACTATGATAACAGACGTATCAACGAATGGTGTGATATATTAGATATTGACGCACACAAGAACGGACCAGTCAGAAAACGTCAGAAAGTGGATAACAGCAATCGTCGATTGGACCATGACGTTATTTGTAAGAAGCTTATCTGATTTCGAATTAAAAATTGTTTTGAATATTTTAATGGTTCCATCACGTAAAAGGTTTTTTTTTCTTTCTTTTTTTTTTTAACTTTTTTTACTCTCGTGAGCATAGTAGCGCCCTTACATGATCAATACAGTTGATTGTTTTACGTGTATTTATTCAATATACTTGTCAGTGCTTAATAAATACAGTTAACAACATCGTGAAATTGACAAGGTGAATGATTTTGGAATGATTAAGGAATGAAATTAATTGAGTGTGTGGAGCGAGTTTTGAGTGAATTTAATGGGAGGAAATCCAATATTGCAAATTTTGTTCAGAATGAACAAAATTAGCGATATTGATTACCCTCCTTTAATAAAATATGCCTAAAAGTTCTGTAGATAGCTTCCTATATCTTTAAGAACGTATTAGACGTTAACAATTTGAATTATGACAGTAAAATTGCGATTTTTCTCTTTCAAATTTTATTTTGAATGACGTTGTTGATTCTTTATTTTTCAATGGGTCTGGGCGTTTTTGAATGGTCTGAGTTAGTGTTTGGAATGAAAGAAAAGAGTGCTGAGTGAGTGATTTAGAATGATTTTGATTGAGTTTAATGTCAAGTTCACGATGTAACTAGCTGTACAGTTTGGAACATCGTAAATTTGACAAGTAATATGATTCTTGAATGAAATTGAATAAATGTGGTGAGCGAGTTTTGATTAATTATCAAGAAATGTTATCGATAATTGCGTCCATTTGGACGAAATAAGTGATTATTTTTTACCTCCCTTTAAAAAAAATCTACGTTCTCTTCGTATTTTGTATCTTCGAGGTCGAACCAGACGTTTAAAAATCAACGCCAGCCAATACACGCATGCGATTATTTGATCGATTTGAATGAAATGATGATCAGTTGAGCGGTATCGAAGTGTTATTGAACGATTTTGGAACGTTTTGAGTGATTGGTTAGAGTGTTTAGATTGAATGATATGAGCGGTGTGCGAGTGATTTTGGATGGTTCTGATCGAATTTAGTGTAAATATCAAGGTGTGATTAACTGTATGAGCTACCGTGATAACTCTGTCTCCGCTTTGCTTCTTCGCACGCCGTCTCTCAGGTTCGATCCCCGACGGTGGCACTCATAATTTTTTACTCTTTGTCTCTCACCAATGGGTCGATAACCCTAGACATATGTTGGATGGCAGCTGGAGGCTAGGAAATGGGGTAATGGTAATACTGGTGTTAGAAATACCATGAATCCATTGTTTGGTGCTTCCGGCCGCCGCGATATAAATGAAAACATGTTGAAAGGTGCATAAAACCCCATTCAAACAAACAAAACGCCCGTTGTCTGTTTTATAAATAGTTCTCATTTAAAGGTACTAGTTTAGTCGAGATTTATATTTTTTGTTTAACCCTTTCCTGTTTTACGAAAAAAATTAGACCTGTCCAAATTCAAAGGTTTTGCAGACGAAAATTAAAATTGAATTTAATTTGAAAAGTAACCATTCAGTAGGGTAGAAAATAGTGTGGAAAAAGAAGAAATTGCTTGTCTGAAGCAATTTCTTCTTTTTTCACAATGTTTTCTCAATCATAAAATCACGGACGCGTAAAAAGCAGGGATTAAACAGCAAAGGGTTAAGTGCCGTTTTAGA
The DNA here is from genome assembly GCA_948146395.1 of Fragum whitleyi. NCBI lineage: Eukaryota > Metazoa > Mollusca > Bivalvia > Cardiida > Cardiidae > Fragum > Fragum whitleyi. The sequence continues at coordinate 2,630,956 of OX411545.1, read as the reverse complement.
AAAACAAAAAAGGCTAAAAATACCCGATCTTAGCGTCCAAAGAAGGGGTGGGGTTATATTAGAGCTTGGGGCTCTATTTGAATTTTTACGCTATATTTATCTTTAATAACGTATCCGTTGGTCCGGTAAGGAAATGAGAATAAGCCATCTTAAAACTTGACTTTGTTTTTTACTTTTTATTTTCGAACACCTTCCAAATAATCGGGAAAAAGACATGTAATTTTGGTAGTATTTCGATTTGCAGTCTTTTCAAAGCACACACAAAACTCAATTTTGAGCTTTTAATACACGTATAGCTGCGGTAGGCTGGAGTTTTACTCAGAAATAGGAATAACCAATGGTATGGAATCAATACAGCTGCAGTTTGTGATTTAGTTTAGTTGAGATCTACTTGGTATTTTTTTTATTTTTTATCATTATATAAATGCAATCCCCAAAAACAAAAACCAGAAATTTGATTGGTTTTAATCGCATCACACGGGAAAATCCGGTGCACTTTATTTCTGTATAAAATGCAATAAGTATTTCGGGTAACTCCCGACCGTCGATATCCAAGTCCTGTGTTGACGGAACTCGAAAATTCCTAGTTTCGCTTCCATAAAATTTCTCCGCTATTTGATAGGTTAATAAATATAATTTTTGATTACGAGCATGCAGTTCTGATTCAGAGTCGATGATGGCAGCGAGTCGACGAAGACCATCAAGCAACCCCCATCAACCATGCTCGATCATGTAGATATCGTTTGAAAATGGAGAAATACATTTGGAAATGATTTATTTTCTGACCATAAATACCTCTAGAAATATCAAAATTGTCCTCTACTTGTGCCCCATTTGTAAAACTATGTGTCAAGAAGCTTCGACAACGAGCTAACAACACATGTTATATGTTTGGTATGCCAATCTAAAAATAGATTACTCTGTGTAAGTGTGTATTTCCGTTTATTCATCGTCGCTACCGTAGCACATGCCGATATGAGCGACACCCCCTAGAAAACGGTTAGTTGTTACGGGGGATAGTGCAAGGATACATGACGAAACTACTGCTGAGATCCGCCATGGTTCTTTAACGTGTTCGGTGTAAAGCACCGTTTCCCGGGGCCTCGGTTTAACGTCTCACCCGAAAGACAATTAGTTTTAATAGTGTACCAGCCCGGGAATCAAACCCACGCGATCGAACTTCAATGGTTTTGAAATCCGGCCCTTTACCAACTGATCTAATCGGACTGGTTACTCTGTGTAGATTATATAGTCGGGTATTTTTGTAAAGGATTGTAATTATAAGGGCCGAGTGTATTTTTCACTGTGCTTATTGGAGTATAAAGTGCAATTGCCTTAGCACATGGCGTTATTTGCCATGTGCTAAGGCAATTGCACTTTATACTCCAATAAACGATGTAAAAAATACACTCATCCCTATATTATTTATTTTATTACAGATGAAACTGGAATGTGGAAACGATATTTTATGGTAGGACAAAGTGAAGCTTTTGATACCTTTATGAGAACTAAAATGGTTAACTCAAGTCTCGGTATAGACAGATATTTGTGATCCATCAAGCGATAAGGGACCATTTGGAAGCTCAGGAAGAAATATCTGAAAACGGGATTTGTTCTAGAGTACGGGAATGCCGGAGTTCGCAATTCAAACATTCTTATACAGAAATGTAGAATGCTCATTCTAGATTCAGAAATTCAACCACATGCGAAAAGGATCGACCCTAGCCAGCCTGCTCATTTTGCGTAGGCTGACTAAAATTGGTACTTAACTTTATATTATCGACGCGAAAATTCTCAAAAGTTAAGGTACAACCTAATTAGAAATTTTAAAATCTGTTTCACCGAACAATCAAGACGTTAGGCACGTTGACGGACGTAAACGTCACGAGTGTCTATATAGCTGGAATGGATGGAATGGTTTAGGATTAACCTTTAGTCTTCTTACTTTAAATTGGAAATGATCAAAAAAAACATTCTTTCAGAGATTTCAACCAGTCTGACACAAGCTTTGTCCAATGATAAGTCAATATAAAGCCGTCAGTGTCCGCCAAGACCAGACTGCACATCGGTCCTGTTTTATCTTTCGTCTATATTGCATGTATAGTCCGTTTGACTTCTATATGGACCAACCTTTTCATCAATTACATAAAATTGCGTTTGAAAGAAGGATTTGTATGTAGTAAAATCTTAATTTCAGCTTTATACCATTCCTTAAAATATTTTTTGAAAATAAAATGATTTCAAAATAATGATTTTGTCTATCTAGTAAATGTTAATATTTTCGCATTTTCCGCTCTTAAACACGAGGGGTGGTGGAGACCGTTTAATAGTAAGAAATTGTAAACATGTATAGTACAAACACGTGGTTTTATACTAAACATTTGACAGATGAAAAGTCCATTATTCCTTATTTGGACATGCTAATTAGCATATCGACGGTCACGTCATCTTAAACTTAAATAGCACGTGATTTTTACCGTTATTAATCGCCTTCTCATCAAGTTTTCCTCGTGAAATTCCCATCTACTTCGTTTCATAAAGCTTTTTGATTGGTCTTAACATGTAAATATAGGGTTAATTTCAGAATAAATAAAAACAATAATCAATTATCTGGTTAAACGGTTTCTGAAGAAAGAGAGAATATACTCAGATTTGATATCAAACGGTAGCAAAAATCTTCGACAAACTTAATTATATTGAAATACTCGATTTTATACTAAAACATTTCACTTAAAATCTTACACTTTTGACTCGGCCCCTATGCAAATAAGTACTATTTTTGGTTATACAATTCGCTGTTCCGTTTAATACAGTCACAAGTAGGTATGAAAGGCTGGAAGTTAACATGTAGACGGACGGACAAAATCATTATTTTACATTCAAAAATTCTGAAAAACAAAATTCGTCATGGTATTAGCTGGAAAATATGATATGTCAAGAAAAATATGCGTTTCATCAATTAATTTCTGAGATTTTCGGCGAAATATTGGTCCATATAGAAGTCAAACGGACTATAAAAGCTATGTAAACTGCAGTGATAATCGAACAACAGAACAAGGCTTAATCTGACGGGGAAAATAATTGGAAATAACATCTCTCTGTAAACAGTCGGGGGACTTTCGGCTGGCCGTAACAAATTTTGTGACGGACTCCCATCAATTTGTAGAATTTATGAAAAGGTGATTCTCATTTTGTATTCACCACCAGGTGGCACTTCAGTCCCAAAATAGGGAGGGTTTATTTTTTCTTGATATGACGGCTATCCATCATTGTGAAATTCGTTACGACCATCCGTAACGAATCTCCAATGATGGATAACCGTGAGGTCTTGGTTGTGACGGTTACCCATACATATGATATCTATTATTCAAACAATACTTTTGTCTGTAATTTGATAATACAATGATTATAACAGTTCAATATGTTCAATTTTTAAGATCGTTTTCAGCGACCTTTGATTTTAATAAGCCATCGGAGAGGGTCGTATATTTGTATTATAATCTTCGGCCGTCCGTCCGTCCTGATGTCAGAGCGGCCGTCCGTCAGTCTTGAACGCAACTTCTCCTTCATTTTGGGCCGATTTTGATGAAACTTTCACAAAAAGTTCCTCGTCACCTGACAAGGAACATATTTTAAAATGGTTCCGGTCCATTGTTTTTTAAGCGAATACGGATGCTGGACTGAGCTGAGAAAAGTACTTGGAAATTTCAGTTTTCCGGACTTTTTTCTATACCCTTGGATATATTGAGGTAATCTTTGGTGTGTGAGCCCGCATCAATGAGTTACAGAAAAAGTTCGAGTTTGGTTACGGTCTATTGTTTTTTTCAGAAAGATACGGATGCTGGTTCTAGAAAATTACTAGGAAAGTTTTGTTTTCCGGACTTTCTTTTTCTATACTTTTAAGATATTGAGCTATTTTTTAATGTGTGAGCCTGTATCAATGAATTACAGAAAAAGTTCGAGTTTGGATCCGGTCCATTGATCTTTAAGTGTGCTGGTCTCAGAAAATTTCTAGGAAATCCAAGTTTTCCGGATTTTTTCTTAATCCCTGGAGATATTGAGTTAATTGATGGTGTGAAAGCCCACATCAATGAGTTACAAAATAAGGTGGAGTTTGGTTCAGGTCCATTGATTTTTAGGAAGATTAGGATGCAGGACTTTGAACATTTCCAGGAAACTCATTTTTTCTGGATTTTTTCTTAATCTTTGGAGAATTTAAGTTAATTTTCGATATGTTAGCCCACACCAATGAGTTACAGAACAAGTTTGAGGTTGGTTCCAGTCCATTGAACGCTTTCAGATGAACAGTAATTTGCTGATTTGGGATGTGACTTACAGAAATGAACATTATAGGTGTGTAACAACCATTCCTCACTAAAATTTCAAGATACATTAACTAACTGATTCAAATTACTAACTCTCATAATTGTACAACTTCCTATTGTAGAAAGCAATTTTGTGACGGCGTATATTATGACCACGGCACTCTTATTTAATTACCTCCCTTTTAATATAATATTCATACGTTCTATACATAGCTTCCTATTTCTTCATAAACCTATGAGAAGCCAACAATTTGAATTATGTTAGTGATATCGCGATTTTTCTGTTTCAAAATTTTATTGAATGACGTTGTTGATTATTTATATTTTTCAATGGGTTTGAACGTTTTTGAATGGTTTGAGTGAGTGTTTGGAATAGATGAATGGAACGCTGCTGAGTGAGCAATTTTAAAAGGATTTTGATTGATGTGAATGTCAATTTCACGATGTAACTAACTGTAGGTCTCCACTGCCGATCACATCCAGTACTGATCGAGCTCTGTTGGCATGAGTGATCGGAAGTGCTCATAAAATCGAACTTGATCGGCATTGCTATGGATTCCTTATCTATGATTTTGACATGTAAAAAAATTCCCGGGAAGCAATCGTGCATCCGTTCGGGTTAAAATCTTACTGGTAGTGCATCAGTCATGTAAAAATTGGGTGTGATCAGGTTGCTACGAGGTCATTCAAAAATAATGCAACCTTTCTGATACCTATCCGACATACTTCAAAAAGGGCCTGTATTTTAGCAATTGTTAAGTAGCTTTTTATGATACAACCTAAACTGACGACAGAGCAAGTCGAAATCATATGATTTAACATAAGTTGCCATGACCGCGGGCACGATTACATACAAGATGCAAGTAACCTTGCGATTGAAATAATTACTAAGCAACCAGATATTGGTGGTTATGATTTAAGGTTTTTGGTCCCTCCATTCTCTAGGCATATGTAGGTTTCTTACAAGTTCGCCTCTAAGATAGCAAATATCCATGAAAATTCCTGTTTCGTTTAGGATTCGAATACGGACCTTTGGTTTAGTAGCTTGTCTCTTTCCGGCCGATAAATAAAGCCGACCTAGCGATGTCTTATTTCTTTGTCCAGTGATGATACAGAAATCATGGTAGATTAAACATAGCGTGCTTGCGATACGCCGGCGAGATATCGTCGACTAGTCGACTAGTTGCTGATACCAAGCGTGAGTGAAAATCTAAAAAAAAAAAAGACGTCTAAGATTTGTATCAGCCGTAACCGGCAATTAGTCTTCGAAACAATATAGTCATCCACGAATCGAAAAGACGTCGCAGATTTTATTTGAAGATAAAACACACAATTGAATCGGCCGATCCACCGATCAGACAAGTCGTCGATTTCAAGTTGTAAACGATTTGACAAAAAAACGCCGGCGACGCATTTGTCGACGTATTTCTGAACGTCTAAATCACACTATCTTTACAGTGCTAAAGTGCGTTTCAGGTGCTGAATAATGCGAAAAAATAAAAAAAAGAAGAGTGGTACAATTCTTACAGAAGCTAACCAAAGTAATCGCCCTTGATAACATGGAAAGCTCTTGTGTTGATGAACACACACGCCAAGTTTCATAAAGATATCTTTGATTAAAGAGAGGTTAAGCTTGTCACTCCCAACGTCTACCCAAGGTACTGCGGACGGATAACATCGTCGAATTTTAGACTTTCTTAAATGCGGGCATTAGCTAACACTCAATGAAAATGATCCGAAGCTCGTTCATTTTATGTTGTGACGTCATTAAGGGGCCAACCCCTTTTCGACCCGCCAAAGTCAGTATTTGCAAATTTTTCCTGGATTAATCGGCCTTTTTTTACGAAAAAAAAAAAACATTAAGAAAGTCCAAGAACGCCCGAGCTAGTCGTTCAATTTCTCTGCACATTCAAATAGAAAAACTGGTCTGAGAAGCTATCTTTTTCGCGTTTTTTAAGACTTTACGTCCATTTTTCATTTCTTTTTTTGTAAATAAATAGAAATTTCTTAAAATTTTGTCCAGTGAAATTTGATCATAAATGGGGTCAGAGGTCAGGTCTAAGATAGTTAGCTCAGGTGAGCGATTTAGGGGCACTATTGCCCTCTTGTTCATCAACTTAAAACCAATGTTGTTCAGATGCCCGTTAGGTTATTGTGTGGATATTCGCGAGACAGTGAAAACAGTTTTGTAGATCTACTGTAGAACGTACGACTTCAATCGTCTCCTTGCAGTGACCTCGAGAGAACCTTTGGATGAGCTTGGAAAATATGGTCGCAATTCGATAGCCGTGAGAGTTAACAGCGCCATAGGCTCCACATGCCACTTAAAAGTAGCCTTATATTGATAAACTTGTAGCCTAGTTTGCATTTTCGTCCGAGTCGTTAGATTTACAGATATGTTTATAAAATATAATTCTAACATCGTACGATGTAATTTCTCATGGCCTTATTGATTTAATCGGGTGGTCTCAGAAACGTTTGAAAAAACCATTGAGACCATTGTATGACAATCGCAAGGCGATCTTATGGTTTCTGTACTAGAAATTTTAGATAATTCGACTTGATCGGGTTAAGAAAGTGCACCCGTTCCGGCGTGGTGACCGCTACGCGTGGGAAATGTAGGATTGAGATTTAGAAGCACTTCATCCCGAGATCACCGTACAAACACGGTAATGTTCGATGAGGTTTGTGTGCGGTTTATTGTCCAGAGCCTTAAACCTAGCCAACTTTCTTAAAACAAATGTACATTACAAATACAAAAACCTCAAACACATAGTCAGTAATTACGTCGTCAAACATAGCATTGTAAAAGAACGTTTATTTAACTATAACTTTTGTGACTTTTCCGCCTTGTGATCACCACAAGGGAAATTCAATCAGCAGATTTTTCGTTAATTCATAAAATATGCCGTATTGCGCCTAAATTTGAACGTCATTTTGGCCGATGTGCAATATACCTCTTTCGAGGAGCCTTGACTTTGTTGAATGATTTCGCTCAAATTTGAGGGTCAGCACTATTTTATTTGACGTCATCCGGTTTTCTCGAAATCTTCAAAATAGTTCGTCTTCGAGGTTAAATTGTTAAATTTGGGTGATTAATCCCGAGGTCTATTTCATATAATCGCCGAGGTCACTGATTGATGGTATGGCTTCAAGAAAGATTGTGGATGATCGTGTTTGGTCCTGGCGAGACATCGTGCCTTTCGGTTGAGTTCGAACGGATTGAGAAGATTAGCGGTGAGGGCCCAGCATAAATCATTCAGCTGATCAATTTTCGTTTCCGGACTCTTGACTCGACATCAAAGCGACCTAGAATCATGAAATTTCGTGCCAATACTACTTATGACCCAAGAAGATAATAGGCATATCAATCACAAATTGCCTATCCATCATAGGTATAGGCATACAGTTAGCTACGTCGTCAAATTAACAGTCATGCCGATCAAAACCATTCAGAATCGCTCACTCAGCGATTCATTTATTCATTCAAAGCACTCACCTAAACCATTCAAAACGCTCGGAACTCACTTAAATGATGCGATCAAATACTTAATTGAAAATTGATATAGCAAGAAAAAAATAGCGATTTCTCAAAAATAATTTAAATTGCAAGCGTCTGATTGGTTCATGAAGAAATTGGACGAGATATTTTATAGAACTTGTATGCATATTTTTAAAAAAGATGGGGAGGGGGGATAAAAAACGCTAAATTTGTTCATCTTGAACAAAATTTAGGATATTGGATTACCTTTCTTTTAATTCCTTTGAAAACTCGCTCCACATATTCATTCCATTCCATTTCAAAATCTTCCAAAATCATTCATCATGTCAATACACGATGTTCTTAACTGTACATGTAGTACATGCCAATTCGTAGACAACAGATGAAGCTTAGACTTTTCTCAAAAGTCGCATGAAAGTTGGCCGAGACGGGATTAAAACTCACGACCCCAATTATTTTAAGCTAACAGGGCACGTCCCGGAAGTAGAAAGGATAATATAAACCATCACGTCAAAATTTCTTAAAGCATCAGAAACGGATATAGCGGATCTTTTAAGGAAGTTTTTACCAAAAAAAAAAAAAAAGAATATAGAGGACTGGTTTGTTTCAATGGCTCGTCAAAACAATGGTTCTGAAGTGCAAAATAATAGATTGATGGACTTTTGTTCAAAACCAACACAAATATTGAGATGTTTCATTAAACAGTATAATATATACCCAATATTACATGATGTTCTTATAAATGTTTCGTTATCCAGGAAAGCCAGCCTTAAGACGTCAGTAATTGTAGGTTATTTCAGTTGTCTTAACTAGATAATAGAAAACTGAAGTTTTAGACAACTTGTAAAATCAGAAGCGACTGAAAAAACAAGCAATTTCTCCTTTTCCTCAGTGTTTTCCTTTTTAATCCCCCCTCATGCATTAAAAAACGGTTTGTAAGAAAATGTTGAAATGGTTAAATAAACCAGTATAGCCTGGTTAATTTGACCCGAATTTGACCTCTGTGGAAAAAATGCTTAAATAATAATTACCGACATATTTTATCAATTAACAAAATGTATAATACAATCAATATCGTTTGTTATTCATTCCTATGAAAGCACGTGCAAAGTCGAGTAGGAATAATCAGATTTTCATTCATCTAAATAGCAGGGGTCATATTCAAGTCAATAAAACCGCACTATACAAAGTATCGTATGCCTTTTAACAAAAGCACATCGTTTTCTTGTATTATGAATTTAAAAAAAAAAATCCCGTGTTTCGGGTGGGATTCGATCCCGGGACCTTTCCATACCAAAGTTATCGTCCTGACCACTAGGCTACGGTCTCCGTGTAAAAGCACATGTGTTCAGTGACACTGGTGTGTTATGGATACCCATATACAAAAATAAAATGACAGCTCCCGTAATATGATGTGTGACGGCAAACCGTAACTTTAGGGCGTTATGGTAAGCCGTAAGAAATGTGATTTTTTTCTGTGACGGTTGACCGTAACGTATGTGTTTTAAAATGCAAACCCTTGCAACAGATTTTGCCGCGAACACGGTAGTAAAACCCGCGAACACAAGCCTTTTATGGATTTACATTAAAGGTGAAATATTTGTCTAGACATCTGTCGAGCTGGATTTTTAAAAATTGAATTCAAATGCTGTTTAATCCAGTATTGAAAACGTACATTTTTCCTCGGTTTTTGACACATTTTTGTCTTTTTATTTGCTCAAAATGACCTGATTTGTTTGTTCATGGGACAAGAAAGCTTTAAAAGAGAAATGTGATTGACATTCTAAGCAGTCAGAAACAATCTAGTTGAAATTGACTGAGAAAAAAGCTTTTTTTGTGAAAGTAGGTCAACCTTATGCATGTTACTGGTATCCATAACAGAATCGCGTTATGGATAGCCGAAAGTCCCCAGACTGGTAAAACAATTACAACGAAACAAATCTGGGATTTTTGCAGATTTTATTTTCAAAACATTTCTCGAAACAACAACCATTAACAATGAATAGATATCAACATAAATATTACCAAATTCGTATAAATTAGCCTTCGAAAATTGATTGGTCGAGAGTAGTCTCAGTAATCTAAGATACGACCAATACGACAAAATGGTCCATCGAATCTCTGTGAAATTATAATGGTGTCTCGATTCAGAAAATTATACCAAAAGAAAATGTTCGATCTAAGTGAACATGCGCCACAAGTGCATTCTAACCAGAGTAAAATAACTTTCCGTGCTTTCGATAACGTCCCTTTCCGCGATATTTCAAATCTCGGATTTTCTATGGAAAAAGGGGAACAACAACAAAACAAAGCAAATCATAAAACAAAATACCATAATTACCAGACAGAAAACTTAAACATCTATATATGTACATAATTCGTGGTTTATTGCCTGATAAATACGATTAATTTACAAACAAAATTGGCCGATAAATGACTGTCAACTGTGAAATAGCACTATAACTCGAATACGCTATTGTGACTTGTGATTACAGTACATTTGTATGCAATCGACGAGTCACTATAGCGAATTCTACTTATATTTGATCAATAACTTGACGAAACAATGAAAAACTACTATTGATTTTTTGTTGTTCAAAATTTTTATACCGTTTTTTTTTAATATTCTAATGTTCGTTTCGTTTTAAGACCGGTGACCTGAAGTTATCAAATTCAAAATAAGTATAAAATAAATCCATAAGTCTTAAAGGTCTCATTGAGTGTCCTCAATTTTGAGAGCAAGTCGATATAATCATCTAAGTGGGTTTAATACTGTGAATTCAGTCATCAATCGATTACGAAATAGAAATTACCGCTCTAGTATATTTCTACTTGTAAATAACAGATAATTGCTTGATAATGCGTTTTAATATATGGGAATCATAATACTTACTAAATGATAAACATAGATTATGAAATAACCGCCTGTGATGTTATATCATACAACTTAATTTCATTTCATACAATTAGGTAACAATAACGACAAATGTTCATATAAACGGTTAACAAATGTAAACTGTTTCAAACTATAATAATTTTTGCGATTGTTGGCATTTGGTTGTTGACATTTCATTTAACGCAAAACAACTTTCTTTGAGTTACACGTTTAAAAATGCTTCCAGATCGTTTTTGAAAATGAAGATTGCCATGCATGTGTAAAACAATTAGACTCATTTTTCGAAATTGCTTGTCAGTAGGCAACGTTCTGTAAAACAAAATTATCATTTCTGGGGAAATTAATTATACGAATACAACAAAACAACGCCAAATTGATTGTATATATTCCTGATATACAGGTTGTGACCCGTCCCTTTATTCAATAAAAAACAAAAGAAGATAGCGTGTGCGTAATATTTTGAACAAGTTTAGGTTCCGCCACAGGAAAACTCTGACCAGATTGTACATCCGAAGTCTGACCAGTCTCTTTTTTGTACCTTTAATTTTAACACCTTTTATGAATCTATATAGATAGTTTTACCATAATATGTAATTACTTTTGAAATGCGATATCTGCCGGAACTATTTTCTTGAGTTCTCGTTATGAGTGAAGGGTCACATTAAAAAGTTCTTTATCTAACTGACCAGCGGCTAGATTTTTTCTCTATATATTTACTTTTGACTTAAAGTTAAGCACGTTTTTATTTTTTTAGAATTACCAATGGATTTGTGAGAGTACAAAAATGAACCAAATATTATATGACCAAACATTTCAAGACCAGGTGAGTAATCATCGAATGATAAACACTATCCTGTTTTTCAAAATTTTGGACCTGTCCAAATTCAAAGGTTTTGCAGACGAAAATTTAAAGTTGATTTAATTTGAAAAATAATCATTCAGTAGGGTAGAAAATAGTGTGGAAAAACAAGAAATTGCTTGTCAGAAGCAATTTCTTCTTTTTTCACAATGTTTTCTCAATCATAAAATCACAGGCACGTAAAAAGCAGGGATTAAACAGCAAAGGGTTAAACTAATTCGCACTTTCAGTTCCTTATGCACTGACTATGATATTTGAAAGTCGATCTCTACTTCCGAAATTAGAAGCAATTAATCATAGTGGCCAAAATGAACCAGATTTCCTAAGCAGCATCACACCATTAATGAAACCTTTAAAATTTATTCAGTTTATGTATCATTTCCAGAATCGCGTGCTAAATTAAGGTAGTGGACCCGTAATAGTTGCGCAACATTTCGGCCCTCAAGATCTTTCACAATGTTGACCGAGGTTTCTAATGAACATTATTGGGAAAACTCGGTTAATACTGTTAAAGTTTATTACTTCCGAAAAGTTGCGTAAATATTACGGGTCCACTACCTTAAAGCTTCAGTGTATGGCTATTTTTAACTTCCTGTTTATACTGTGTAGCGCTCCCCTTTTTTGAAAGGTATCCATCGTGTCTATTGTGTCTTATACATTAAAAAAAAGTATGCTTAAGTTTAGGCCAAATATATATATATATTAGGCACATGCAAATGATTTATAATCAAATTTTTGTCAAAAATGTTATTGTATAAGTCAAAAGATTATTAAGAAACAATAGCATGTGATATTAAGTTCATATTAAGTTTCATATTTTGTAGATTAAAGTATGGCGATTGCAAAAATAGACAGACAGACAGACAGACATATTTATTTTGACGTATACAGGTAGTACATAGTCACAACACATATGCATATAATGATTTGTCACGTTTTTAACAAACAGTGGAACACATATATACATAGGAATAATCGGAAGGTTGCATGTAAAAAGGATACCTGCTGAAAAATATAGAAATGAGGATTATCAATCTCTAATAACATCAATTGACACTGACAATAATATTATTTCTTCGTGACAAAGCTTCTTTGATAAATCTGGAAATCTTTAAAAGTTCGGACTTATCTCTTGAGCAAATTAATTTGATATATTTAAAAACAGAGGGGCGGATGTAATACTTAGCATTGATACATTTTTTTCTTAGATCAGAAAAACATCTACATACACAAATAAAATGATATTCGTCCTCGACGTCAAGTTCATTACAGCAAAGACAATATCTCAATTCGCGTGCGATATGATCTCTTCCATTTCGACCTGTTTGTACTCTTAACGGGTGACTAGACGTTCTTAAACGAGTAAAATTTGCTCTAATCGTTTTGGTAAAATATCCAAATATGGTTCGTAACCGAATGTAGTTTTAAAAATTCTATAAACATCTAAAACAGTGCTTGTGTTAATCGCTCTATACCACTCCGAAAGGAAGGAATCTATTACCCTTTGCTTGAATTCATTTAAAAATAGCTTTACTTCGATATTTTGGTACGATGAGAATATACCTGAATAGCCAAATTTGTCAAGCAAATACTTAACGTCATTCACCCAATTTGGCATGCCCTGCAAACAGTCGTTTAGGGCGCATCGGTAAACTGTTTGTATCATAATGTTATCCGAGTTCACTACCTTTAACCAGTATTTAATTATTCTAACGTATCTGTGAACATAAAGGGGATAACGGCCTAGTTCGCCATAAATAGTAGCATTACATGTATTGAGTTTCACATTCATTAACCTTTTACAAAATTTTAAATGTATTCGTTCAATCTCTTTCGATTTACTGAATCCCCAAATTTCGCAAGCATAACTTAATATAGAACCTACAAATGCGTCAAATAACTGACACAAAATTTTTGGACTTAAGTCGTATTCCTTACATTTACAAAGAAAAAAGTTTAAAGCTTTTAAGGCTTTTCCTATTAAATGCTCTTGGTTAATACTAAATGTCCCGGTATAGTTAAAAATGACACCCAAATAGTTAAAATTATCAACGATTTCAATATTTTGATCTCCATATGACCATGAATCACGACCAGATAATCGTCCGCTTTTGCGAAATACCATAATTTTTGTCTTAACAGTATTTATTTTAAGTCCCCAATCATCGCAATATTCCTTTAACAGGTCAAGCTGTTGTTGTAATTCTTGTGGAGATTTGCCTAAAACGACCATATCATCAGCAAATAATAGTAAAATGTAAACAATTTCATCTAAATTAAGACCAGAATTAGTGTCTTTTTGAAGAAATAATTCAAGGTCTTCCACAAACAAAGAAAATAAAATTGGGGACATTACCTCCCCTTGACGTAAGCCAATGGCATAATTGAAAAAATTCGAATACGAAGAACAAAGTTTGACCCGAGACTTAACTTGTTCATACATGTTACGGAGAATCCTTAATAATTTTCCTTGAATACCCAAATTAAATAATTTAAGCCATAAACCTTCTCGATATATTGTATCGAAACATTTCATCATGTCAATAAATGCAACATAAAGCTTGTTTTTATTATTAATTTGATGTTGAATTAAGTACAATAAAACAAAAACAGCATCAGTAGTAGACCTTCCCTTGCGGAAACCAAACTGGGCGTCAGAAATTTTATCATTAGTTTCACAAAAGGTTTCAATTCTTTTATTCAAAATCGAGGTGAATAATTTAGAAAAACAACTCAAAATTGTAATACCGCGGTAATTGTTTACGTAATTTGCATCCCCCTTTATGTAAAGGAATAATATTTCCTTCCGTCCATTGCTTTGGGTAAACACCTGTATCTAGAATAGCATTGAAAATCTCGCAAAGGTGGCTAGATAATATATTACTCGTTTCAATAAAACATTCATTTAATAAACAATCGTTACCTACGGCTTTACAACGTTTAAGTGATTTGATGGCGTTTAGTACCTCTTCTATCGTGAATGGAGAATCCAACTCTGGAAAACTAGTTTCTAAGTTATCAAAATTGTGGGTATTATTAAATTCGTTAGCCGCCGCATTAGAAAACTCAACATTTTCGGAACACATATTACTAAAAAACGAACGAAATTCATCCACGGTAATAATTGAGTTATTCTTAGCATGCTTTTTACGAAAGTATTCCCAAAACTCTCTGGGTTTAGAATTACGAAGTGATTCTATTTCCTTCATTTTGCTTCTGTAATGACTATATTTTTTCTTTTTAACTATAGCTTTATAATTCATTTTATGTTGACATAGAACTGAGCGGTTTTCTTCACTCTTGTTTGAATTAAAACACGAAGAGCATCGTGGTACAATTTACGGGCGGATATACATTCCGAATCAAACCATTCGGCGTTTTTTTGACAACTTTCATGTTCAAACATTGCCTTATCATGTAGTAATAGAAAGAGGTGTCACCGAATCAGATTTTTCGTAAAATGTCATAAAATGTCATAGGTATCGAGTAAATTTTTGTCCGATTTTTTTGCCGATTTTCATTTCTTGGTAATGACATAAAACCATAACATAATCAAATCTAATCAAACAACTCATATCAGTTTTATCTTAATTTTATGGATCGGAAGTTATTTGCACTGAATATAATACACAATCATCGTTTGAAAGGAAACATAATGATTTTTACGTATTTTTCCCCAATGCGTAAAAACTGGTATATCGAAAATGAACGAAAATATTGATCAAATTTCTCAAAAACCCTGAGATAGAAAATTTTATTATTTTTTTTTATATTGTGTAAATAATCATATGTTCGCGTGATTATCAATATTAAACAGGTATGGCCACCGTGCTTATTTTTCAGAAAAAATACAAATTTCTAGGTCACCCAGTTTTGACGCTAGGGAAAAATCACTCCAGATTCTTTTTCAGATTCCAATTTTATGTACAAAATCAATGATATTCAATCCTTCTAAAATTAATCGATTTTGGAGTTGAATTCCTCAACAATTAGGGTATCACTTTGTTTTGCGTCAACTAATCCCAAGGTCTAATCGTATGAAAAGGTCAAGGTCATATATCAAGGCCAGCGTTACATAAATCACGCAAAAATCTAGTATGTTCAAAAATCTTCAAGTCTGTTGAAAATAGAATACTCACATATGGAATAATAATTGATCTAGTCAATAAGCATCATCAAATTCCCCGAACTAAGTCATATGATGAGATCAAGGTTATCTACCTCGTTCACACCCCAATCCCAAAATAAAATTTCAAATACACCCAATTATACTGTCAAAAAATTAATCCAAACATTTGAAATTAAAAATCTGACAAGATCATTTGACAACGACAGGATCCTTTATCAAGGTCAACCTTTCAAAAATTAACCCCGTCTAAATGAAATGTGACGGTTACATGTAGCTTTCGGATTCACGACTGATAACGTTGTTCGATGTCTGGTTATGCGCGGGAACGTTAACGTCACAAATACCTACAAAAACGACGCTGACGTCATATCCTTTATTCTATAAAATAAAATGGCTGCGAAAATTTATATAATCATAGAATAACAAATTCTAACCGTTGTTTATTGAAAATTAAACCACGCTTCTGAGTTCTAAGGCTCAACAAATAATCCACGAGAGCTTTAGCTCGAGTGGATTATTCATTGGGCCGTGAACTCAACAAGTTGTAAAATTTTCAATAAATAACGGTAAGAATTTGTTATTTTAATTCTATCATGTCCAAAATTTTATTTTCTATTGGAAATAAACGCGGAGATACCACATCCAAAACAACTGCGGATTATTTTCATATGATAATTCACGCTATTCCCTTTTACCAAAGTAAGCGACGATAAGCAATGATAGTCTACTGATTCTTTTTAATTTGGCTCTAAATTTAAAAATAAAAAATGAAAAAAATGTCACAATCAATTATTCTTAATTCGTTTGCGCCAATTTTGATATATTAATCACTCTATCATCAATCCAAGATTTCAAGTGGGCCAGGGATTCATTTTTTCCGCATCAAATGAATTTTAGTGGGTGAGTAGGTAAAGCTAAGGGGTAGAATATTAGAGCCTAAATGCTAATGGCTATGGACCTCAAATGCCGAAATAAGAAAGAGTATTTAACAATCAAATAAACTGTGAACCGTATTTTAACATACCTTAAGAGTTTAAAACAAATGCGATGGATTTTCTTGTCGATCACCCATATCCACTTTATTTTCACGATTTCGTTGTTGTGAAGTTAAAAACAAACATCAATTCAATGTCATCTTGGTTACTTTAGTGAACATAGATTACGACTAGACACAAGTCCCTTTCTATAAAAATTACTCCTCAGTTGAATAACGCCCAATTTTTAATCCGTCAATCCCATCCGGATAACGTAAACTTGTGTAAACAATACTCAGCATAATTTAAAACTACGTCATGAACTACGTCATCGATACAATATGATTCGCCCAAGTTAATTTGAGAGTCATGTAAAGTATAATACTACAACTCTTATTTGACAGCATTTAAATATGCCAACATTCTTTACCTATTGTGAAATCAATAAATATTTGTACATGGGTGGAAAGGAACAGCCACTCGGAGCTTTTTTCGACGATTGCCGCCAATTTAACCACGATGCGACTACATGCTCTGTATAGACATAAATTCACGTGCCATGATAGAATTATGTTTTAGTGATGGGATAAGTAAATAGTCTTCATTGAAGCAATTTTTACGCGACATTTAGAAATTTAGAGGGGTTTTGTAGTGTTTTGTTACGTCCGAGGTTAGTGCAAGTTTGAAGCGCTTACTCCTTTTTGAAGAGTTCGATGCGCAAAGACGTTGCGCAAAAACGAACTCCCGAAATCATTTTGTGTGAAGCTCCAAAGTCAAGATCACACAAGAGGGTCAAAGTTCAAAAGAGGGGTAATTATTAATGTTTTCGCGATATTTCGGATATATTTCAATGGATATTTTGATAACTCGTCAGTTCTTCCACGAATCATGCACACCATCCTTTGTAAAGTTGTCATTGTCAAGTATTGAGTCTGTAACTTCAGTCCTAAGGTCACAGTTAAAGGTCAAAGGTCAAAATCCGGGTTTATTATTGAAAAGTTCCAAAGATCTTAAGTTTAGAATGCACAATGCCTTAGTGTATAACCAGGCCAAATTAGATTCATAAGTTATCACGGATAAACCAACTAAAGACGGAACATTACACGGGATGCACTAAAAAGGGTTAGCATTTTGACAAAACGTAATTTGACGACCTATAAAGCGCGGGAATGTCGACGTCGCTTAAACGTACACGTCACATCCTGCATTAAACAAACGAAATAGCTGTGTTGATGCATACGATATCTAGCAATAATTTTGCCTAAATATTGAAATCAAATGTTTCGTATTGTGTTTAAAAAATCACAAAGGGCATTTTTGTGATAATGTCCCCTTTTTTCAATGAATTACTTATGGAAACTATTTTGAATGTACGAGTGCGTGGTACCAGAGTGACCGGAAGTTCCTGTTGCGCAATGAACAAAAATTCTCAGGAGCGAACGTCCTTAAGAACTTTTCGTGGCGCATCAAACGTCCATTTGTGGAGTTCTCGGATTCGATCATAAGTCGCTTCGAATATTAATACCGGTAATTATTCCCCATTGTAGGGATGGGTGTATTTGCCACTGCGTTCTTTTGGATATATAGTGCAATTGCCTAAGCAAATGGCAAATAACGTCCGTAGGGCGTTTTGATCAAGCCATGTGCGGAGTCAAGATCGTCGACCCGCTGTAAACGGCGGCTCAGAATTAGAACTGTATGCTTGTAGTCAAAAAATCTTTTTTGCAAATATTGACAAAAAGCGATACAGGGATATGAAAGGGGATCGAGTCTTTTTTGAGTACCTACAATACTGGAATTGCAGATCGATGGCCGGGGGCTTCCCCCCGAAATACGCTTTGCATTTTATGCAAAGGACTTTCGCATGTTATGCGATTTTAACTAACTAAATTCCTTGATTCTACTGGATTGCAATTATTAATATCGAACAACTGCAAACCCAAGATGCAGCCAGGGGGGATATAAAGTTAAGTACATCGTGAAGTTGACATGCATCGCAATCAAAACCATTCTAAATTGCTCACTCAGTGCTAAATATATTCATTCAAAACACTCATTCAAACAATTCTAAAACGCTTCAAAATCACTTTAGAGATAAGATCAACAACTTCATTCAAAATAAAAATATTTAGAAAAATGGCGATTTAACTAAAATAATTTATGTTATGTGCGTCTGACTGATTCTTTAAAAAATATGAACCATTTATTGAAATTGCATGCATATCTTATTTAAGGGGGCAATTTATATCGTATTCTATGTTCATCCTGAACAAAATTAGCGATATTTGATTGCCGCCCTTTAAATTCAATCAAAGTTCATTCATCTCTCTCATTCAATTTTATTCCAATATCAATCACCTTGTCATTTCACGATGTTGTAAACTGTAGTACTGATAGAGCGCTTGAAATACTCGCATCTCGTCCTCAATACAGAGAATTCGTATCACTTATTTTTCTTAAAACGAAATTTCAAATATTTCTATATACATAGAGATATTATAAAAAAAAAAATAATCCGAAATATTTGACATGATTGAGCATGACCTCTATCTAAATAATTACACGCTTTATTGATTCCAACTTTACATAATCGTCAGTTTTCGTTTTATCTCGGGAGTCGACCGTGAAAAGTTATATGTTTATTTAGCGCCACCCTAGGAATAGGAATCTTCTAGATATAGTAGTAAGGTCGCCGAACTGCAGTACACAAGGTCCGTGGTTCGAGCCCCGATCAATCTTATTTTTATTTTTCAAAAACAATAATATATGTTTTATCCATTACTTGTTTCAATTTCTTCACTTTCTCTTTTTTTTCATTTTTTTATTATCATTTCTTTTACAACTCAAATATCTCTACATGCATCTCTTAAACAATAACAAATACCATCGTTTGTATGCTTTCAAACTCAAAATCCGTGTGTTCTCTCAAATATATCTAAAGAGGTTCTACAAGCTTCTTTCAAAAAATGAAGTCTGATTTACGCTTCTTTATTTGATGGCTCAAATATCGACAAACTAGTAAATTGACGGCAATTTCTTTGACAAAGGTAAAACGTAAAGGTTTCTAATAAATATAAAGTCAAAAAACACAAGAAAGTCATACGTATTTTTTCCCGTGATATGTTAAAAGAAAAAAAAGATAAAAAAAAAAGAAAAAAATGGAAAAAATGACATTGTGAAGATTTGAACCGCCAAAAGTATACATCGTATGACTGCGACCTACACCTCTCGGCCACGGAACCGTTAGCTACTGTAGGTAAAATTTTGTAATGATATGAAAACATGCCATGCGTTCAGGATGTAAAACGTTTTGCGAACGTTTGGTGTTGATAATCCTTTTGCACGTGCGCATACTTGCAAAGCGGGGTATCATTTCGAGAACGTTTGGCTAATGTTTTCATCCTGAACGCAGGGATAGTCCCCCGGGTTGAGACGAAGCTATCCGTAACCACCGATCTTCCTCGATGGTAAATGTATTCATCGATTCATTTATTCATTGCATAAAGGTCAAATCATGTCAATAATTTCAGGTTATACCTCGATACATCATACGTTTAAATAGACGTGGCATGATGTATCGTATCCTAACATCCCCTGATTTTCTTTCTATTCTTGATTTGAAATTCTATCAAGGATTGCTCGGTTAATACTTACTTTATCTAGACGCAATGCAGCATTATTTCATGATGCACTCATAAAGAAAAGTTCATGAACTTTTACCTTTAGTCATAAAACTAAATAGCCAGAAAAACTGACAATGCGATAATAACCTCCTCTGTGAAAGTTCACTTATTTACATGTAGTGTAAGTTGATCAGGTACGAACATTTAGAATACTTTTTGAAAACATTTTGCTACTGAAACAGATGGAAATCGTCGTTTTCTATCAACTGAAATAATCATATCTAGATTTAATGAAATAAGCGTATTTTTTATCAATTATTATATGCATTTAATAAAAAATATCAAAGAAGGGGTGGGGTCATTTCCGTAGTGTTGCACCGTTTTGATTGAATTCCTGCATCGAATGAAACAAAAATGCTGTAAGAGGGGACGTCATTTGAACTGCTCAAACCGTCTTTAGACCCATCACTGTGCATAAATGAATAAATAATAGTTATAGTTCATTTCTGACAATTTACGCGATATAACCTAAGCGGAGTGTTAGCGGAGCGCAAGGTTATACGTGTAAATTGTCAGAATATGAACTATAACTGTTTTACCGATCAACTTATTATGTCAAATGAGTAGCACGTCAATCAACGATGTCATTCATTTTTATTGCGTCATACATTCTTCAATCAAATCGAGGTAAACAAAAAGTGGGAGGAGCTAATTTAATCACCAACGGGGTTCTGCTTTAAGTAATTTATCATTTGGAGAGACCAAATCAGTTGAGAACGTTCGGTGAACAAAACCTCGTGATTGCAACTGATGGTTTAGTAAGCTTCTCGCGGACACAATGTCTCTCCGTTATAGTGGTTTTGTAATTGTAGAAAATCAGTTATCTAGAACGGGATATTCAGTCGAGCAAATGTTAGCGCGGCGGTGATCATTCAAAAGGTCCTAGATTCGATCCCCGACGGCGGCATTAATCCTTTCCGACTATTTTTCTTTAACCAATAGGCCGATAATCGTAGATGTGGGGTACCAGCCGGAGGCTAGGAAAATAAGTA
Source organism: Fragum whitleyi (assembly GCA_948146395.1). Lineage (NCBI taxonomy): Eukaryota > Metazoa > Mollusca > Bivalvia > Cardiida > Cardiidae > Fragum > Fragum whitleyi. Next base: position 2,609,596 of record OX411545.1, on the reverse strand, counting down.
ACGGTAGTTAAGGTGTTAGAAAATACCAGGAATCCATTGTTGGGTGCCACAGCCTGAGCCACTGCGATATAACTGTAAGCTTGTTGAAAGCAGCGTCGAACCCCATACAAACAAACAAAACCGCATATTTGCATATTCATGGTCAATAATGTAATCATAATGCTTGCAACAAGCAGAATAAATAACGCATTGAAAGGCGACAATATTTTGCCTGCATGTACATTTCCAAGTGCTTACATTCAATATAGATGTCTAAGCCGTTTCCTTTTTCTTTAATCCCGACTGTTTGTCCTTCGATGGCAACCTTTCACGTGACTCGTTGTAAATGGACCTTAAACCTCGGTCCTCTACATTTGATTGCATTGGATTGCAGAATAACTAAATTAAAATGTTGTTGAAAAGAACAAAAGTATTCATTTTAAAACAGAATCAGTTATATAACAGCCTAATCTTCTCTTGATAAACACGCAGACAGATTATTCAAGAATTTCTCCTCGTTTTAATGAATAATTTTGTATATGCTTAACTTAAAAAAAACTTTTAAAAAACTTTTTTTATAAATACTCGATTCAAGACAAGGGTCTTTTGAGACATTTTATCAGACAAGATTATGACGTCACTGTCTGGTTTGAACGAGGTATCCGCCCATAATGACCTAAATCTACGTTGCTCACTTATTCGATCAGATTGTCAGGTTATGGGATATATTTTTTGAATTTCAAACGAAATAGCGACCTTTACCGATCGCCCTATTTTTTCCGCCAATGAAAAGCCGCTATTTCGTTTGAAATTCAAAAAATATATCCCATAACCTGACGATCTGCTCGAATAAGTCAGCCACGTGACTATAGGTAATTATGGGCGTGGACTACATTCAACAAGGTGCCAAATTGTCACAAGATACGCCCGTCACACTGCTTAGTATTAACTGGGGGTTAATTTGAGGTTATTTTGAATGAATATTTTTTGCACCCATGTAGTTTCATTATCCTAGCTATTATACTTTTACAGATATACTCCGGACAAGATTCAAGTCTGAAAAACGACAAAGGGCAATAACTCAAAAAATAGGCCAGGTAGAATTATGGTTATTGTACACTGCACTACCCCTTGGTTAGATCTATACACCCATGCAGTTTCATGATCCTAGCTATTATACTTGTAGAGATATACTCCGCACAAGATTCAAGTCTGAAAAACAACAAAGGGCAATAACTCAAAAAATAGGCCAGGTAGAGTTATGGTTCTTGTGCACTGCACCTCCCCTTGGTGAGATCTATACACCCATGAAGTTTCATGATTCTAGCTATAATACTTTTACAGATATACTCCGGACAAGATTCAATTCTGAAAAACAACAAAGGGCAATAACTCAAAAAATAGGCCAGGTAGAGTTATGGTTCTTGTGCACTGCACTCCCCCTTGGTGAGATCTATACACCCATGAAGTTTCATGATCCTAGCTATTATACTTTAAGAGATATACTCCGGACAATATTCTAGTATGAAAAACAACAAAGGGCAATAACTCAAAAAATAGGCCAGGTAGAGTTATGGTTCTTGTGCACTGCACTCCCCCTTGGTGAGATCTATACACCCATGAAGTTTCATGATCCTAGCTATTATACTTTAAGAGATATACTCCGGACAAGATTCTAGTATGAAAAACAACAAAGGGCAATAACTCAAAAAATAGGCCAGGTAGAGTTATGGTTCTTGTGCACTGCACTCCCCCTTGGTGAGGTCTATACACCCATGAAGTTTCATGATCCTAGCTATAAAACTTTAAGAGATATACTCCGGACAAGATTCAAGTCTGAAAAACAACAAAGGGCAATAACTCAAAAAATAGGCCAGGTAGAGTTATGGTTCTTGTGCACTGCACTCCGCAATGATGAGAAGAATATAATTGCCAAGTTTGAAGTCAATCGGACTTCAAGTGACAGAGTTATGCTCCGGACAAAGAAGTGGACGCCGCCGGACGCCCGGACGCCCGGACGCCCGGACACCCGGACGCCCGGACGCCCGGACAACCGGACGCCGGACGCCACGGGTGATCCCATAATACGTCCCGTCTTCGACGGGCGTATAAAAACCAGACAGTGACGTCACATTCTTGTCTGGTAAAGTTTCTCAAAAGACCCTTAGCTTAAATCAAGTACTTATAAAAACGTTTTTGTTCTAATGTTCTATTGAAGTAATACGTATACAAAAATGTTCATTTAAATGAGGAGCAAATTCTTGAATAATTTGTCTGCATGATTATCAAGATAAGATCAGGCAGACATATAACTGAGTCTTATTATAAAATATTAATCTATATGTATACAGCATTAAGGAATTACTTGAACCAAGCCTTTCCGTACTCCCTATCACATTTTCAAATTGAAATAAAAAAAGAAAAGACGACAGGATTCAAACATCTTTAAAACCCAATTCCTTTTTAAAATGGATATTTTGGATCTTTTTAATAACATTTGAATTTAGTAATTCTGCAAAGTTCCCGTTTTTAAGAAAAATATGCAATCAAATGTTCTATAGAGGATCGATGTTCAAGGTCCATTTTACGACAAGTCATGTGAAGGTTACCATCGAAGGAGAAATGGTGCGGATTAAAGAAAAAGGAAACGACTTTAGACATCTTTATTAAATGTAAGCACTTTAAAAGATAAATGTATGCAAAATTATTGTAGAATTGTAATTCTAGGGATACAAATATTTGCAAAACCAAAGCGATTAGAAGCATGTGTTAGACATTTGATAGTTGCCCAATATCGAAGGCTCGTATGATCTGTGTAAATTTAATGTAGTATCGATGGGGCACCAAAACTTTGTAACTGCAGCTTTTTAAATGCATTATTTATGTTGCCGTATGCATACATTATATTTTTGACCATGAATCTACCTTAGTTCGATTGTTCGTATGGGGTTGACGCCGCTTTTAACAATCTTCCATTTATATCGCAGAGGCTGTAGCACCTTACTATGGATTCCTAGTATTTCTAACACCAGTACCACCGATACTCTTATTTCCGAGCCCCAGCTTCTATCCCACATCTACGATTATCGACCCTTTGGTGGGAGAAAAATAGTCGCAAAGGATGAGTGCCGCCTCCGGGTAATCGAATCCAGGACCTCGACTAAAAGTCCGCCGCACTACCAACTGAGCTGCTGAATATGTCGAGATTGACAACTTTTTTTTCTAAAAATTCAAAACCCCTATAAAAGAGAGGCATGATGTCCGCGAAAAGATTGCTAAATAGAATACAAAATCCATTAGTTGCAACCACGAGGTTTTGTTCACCGAACGTTCTCAATTGATTTTGTCTCGCCAAATGACAAAATAATTACAGAAACCAGACGGTGACTAAAGTCGTTCCTCCCACTTTCTGTTAACCTCGATTTGATTGAAGAATGTATGACGCAACAAAAATGAATGACATCATTGATTGACAGGCAGATCATTTGACCTAGAATACATTGACCATTTTTGATGAAAAAATAAGTCGATCGGTAAAACAGTTATAGTTCATATTCTGACAATTTACACGTATAACCTTGCGCTCCGCTAACGCTCCGCTTAGGTTATATCGCGTAAATTGTCAGAAATGAACTATAACTATTACTTAATTGGCGGAAAAAATTGGGCGATCGGTAAAGCGAAATAACTTTATTACAGAATCTCAGTTGTGACGTTTAAACGACTGGTATGACACATTGAATATTGACGTACACACGAACGGACCTGTCAGAAAACGGCAAAAAGTGGAAGGCGGCAACCGTCGGTTGGATCGTGGCGTTATTTGTAAAAGGTTTACCTTATTTTGAGTTTTAATTTATACTATGATGGAACCTTTATTTTTAGACCAATTTGTAAAAAATCGCTCTTAAAGTCTCAGTAAACCAATTCAAATACGTATGATTCAGATCACAATTAAAAAATATATAATACTTTCTTGGTGTTTTGTATGAGAAAAAATATCTAACGAGGTTGGGAGAATTGATCATTGTCGAGGCTCTGCCGAGACAATTATCAATTATCTCAACCGAGTTAGATATTTTTTCATACAATACACTAAGTATGTATTTACTTTGTTAAATCTCGTACAAAACTTTTTGAATAATAATAAGCGTTTATATGTGGCTTTTATAGATCTACAAAAATGTTTTGACAGTATATATAGAAAAGCGCTTTGGTTGAAATTATTCAATTTGGGTATCCAAGGGAAAATGTTACGGGTAATAAGAAATATGTATCAGCATGTTAAATCTTGCATTAAAAGCTACAATAACGTATCATCTTTTTTTAACATTTTGTTGGGTTAAGACAAGGTGAAATAATGTCGCCACTATTAGCGTCCTTGTTCTTAGAGGATCTAGAAGTTTATTTACAAAAAGACAGTAGTAGTGGCGTCATTATTGACAGCATAAATATTATTTTATTGTTATTTGCTGACGATATGGCGATCCTTGCAAAATCACCACAGGAACTTCAAAGTCAGCTCGAAAATCTTTACGACTATTGTAATAAGTGGGGCTTACAGGTCAATGAAGGAAAAAACAAAGATCATGGTTTTTCGCAAGAGAGGTAAATTGAAAGAAAATGAGTATTGGTTTTACAAGAACACAAAAATAGAGGTCACCGATGATTTTAATTATCTTGGATGTTTATTTCATTATAACGGTACCTTTGCTAACCATACTGAACATGTAGCAGGTAAAGCTCTTAAAAGTTTAAATTTGTTATTACATAATTGTCGTAAGGTTCCAATTACTTTGAAAACCCAATGTCAATTATTCGATTCTTTTGTAAGCTCTACATTGTTATACAGTTCCGAAATTTGCGGATATTCAAAATCTAAAGAAATTGAGCGCATCCATTTGAAATTTTTAAAGCGAATATTAGGCGTTAAAAGTAGTACTTGTTTTGCCGCAGTTTACGGTGATTTAGGACGTTATCCTTTGTATATTGTTCGTTATTGTCGTATGATAAAATACTGGTGTAAAACAATCCAGTCTAGTAACATAATTTTAAGAACTGTTTACAACCAATCATTAGAAGACTGCACAAAAGGTTTCAAAAACTGGGTCAGTAACATAAAAAAGCTCTTAAATGATTTTGGCTTTTCGGATATATTTGATAAAGCTAATCTTGATCCTCTATATCTTAAACAATTTCCGAAAATTTTTAAACAGAGAGTTATAGACTGTTTTATTCAAAATTGGTGAAGCACTTTAGAAAATAGTTCTGCGTTGAAAGAATATTCCCTAATCAAAAGCTGCTTTGGATACGAGACTTATTTAGACACTTTAACGGGAGACCTTAGAGTTTATTTTACAAGACTTAGATTTGCAGCCTTAAATTTAAGAGTAGAAACTGGTCGCTATAATAAACCACCTATTCCACGCTTAGAAAGATTTTGCCAATGCTGTAACTCTCGCGACTTAGAAGATATATACCATTTTCTTTTCATATGTCCATGTTTTAGTGTATTGAGAAAACGATATATAGATGCATATTTTTATAAACGTCCATCTATGTTTAAATGTACTGAGTTATTAACTTCAACCGATGAAAATACTAATAAGAACACTGCTTTATTCGTAAAACATTCAATTGCCAAAAGATTAGAACTGTTATAACATGACAGTGTGCTAACACTTCTCCTTAACATATCTTATTTACTCAGTATACTTTCACTCTCCTTATAATATCACATGAATGTTCCATTACCGGGTATATATTTTCCCCTTTAAATGTATAAGTTTTCCCCTTTAAACGTCGTCCATCTGTATCACGTTGTTTATTTTGTTGAATTGTATTTGTAAAAAACGATGTACTATGTACAAGTTTCAATAAAATATCTGTTCTGTTCTGTTCTGTTCTGTTCTGTATATTTATCTTAAAACCTCTATTTGCCTGCTTTTTTGGATGTTTCTAACAGAAAAGGCAAGTTTCTAAAAATAACCGCATGATATCATTGTTCTAAAAATAACTATGTGATAAAAAAATATCATACGGGATGTTATCTCAGGGATATTTGTATAGTTATAAGATAATAATAAATAAGTCGCATGTGCATAAAAGAACTAATCAACATTGGCAATGGTATTAAAACTATGTTGTCCCTCCCAAAACGTTTGCATTTTCCATAACATCTGTTTAGTTAGTGGTAGATTCTTCATATTTCACATGTGTATAGTTTTTGATAAGACCTTTCGGTTTACCAATTTCAATTCAAATATCAAAATCATTTTGTAAAGGTCAAATGAAATTTAAGGAAAAATTCAAACTTCTCATTGTATTTAGTCAGGTGATCTGTTGATTACGAAATTGAATCAAGATTTGCTGTTTACTACGGAATTCAATCAAACATCTATTTCTGAAAATGGCATTTGTTTTTAACGAACATATATTGTTCTATGGTAGCCGTGGTATATTGGCTTTTAATGAGTAATGCCCACTGGCACCTAGCCTATATCCTCCAGGTGAGCGGTTGGGGGGTAATTATGGGTCTGCTGTCACATTTCCTTACCAAAAACAATGTTATTTTCATTTATATATTACAGATGAAACTGGGATGTGGAAACGATATTTTATGGTAGGAACAGAACAGAACAGAACAGATTTTTTTTTGACGTGTACATGGTACATAGTCACAATACATAAAGTTTTACATAATTAACATCATGGGTTTTTACAAACAAGTGCAAAAACAAAACAAAAACAAAACAACAACAATAAACAAGGCAATATTAGTGTGGAAATCTCAGCTTTATTAGTAATCAATTTTGGAAAATAATTAATAGATTTTTTAAATAATTTCAAATGAACTAACTGAATCGTCGTTGAGGGTGACCTTTAAGTGATTTAGTTTTGTAGGGTATTTAGTAGCGTATTTCTCTTCTTTAAAGATTCTTTGACATACTTACATATATTAATAATTTCTGTTTTATTTGTTGCATTTAATAGTTTGTGAAATTTGAAAACGGAAGGGCGTTTATAACAGAATTCGTTAATATATTTTCTTCTAAATTCTTTGAAGCTTGGACATATTAAAACAAAATGGTACTCATCTTCTATATCAAAACTATTACAACATTGGCAACTTCTAATTTATCTTGGTATTTTGTTTCTTCCCTGTCTGCCTGTTTGAATTCCAAGTGGGAGTCAAAAGACTCTAAGCTTTGTAAAATAAACTCTATAACTTTTTGGTGTTATATCTAAATAATCTTCATATTTCAGAGAGCTTTTGAAGTAGGTGTAGGACTGTAGCATTGTACTGTTTCTAATTGATGAATACCATTCATTTCGAAAAACATCAATCAGGCTTTCGATACCTTTATGAGAACTTAGTTGGCCGACACCGCTATCAATATTGACAGATATTTATGACCAGTCCAACGAAAAAAGACCATCTGGGATCTCTTCAATAAATATTTGAAATGAGGGTTTGTATCAGTAAGGGTTAACCGAAGGTCGCAATTCAAAAGTTCTTTTATAGAAGTATAGAACAATCATTCCTGAGTTTGAAATTTGGCCAAATGCGAAATAAATCGACCCTAACTAGCCTGTGCATTTCGCGCAGTCTGACTAGGGTAGAAAATTAACGCGAACCACCAATTTTTTTTTCACCTGGCTGTCAATATTTGTGAAATAAAAATTTCCTTGACTGAGCGATTGTTTATGCTTTTTCAAAGAGAGGTAGGTTTAACCGAGTCGTTTAAATGATCCAGCTTTCAGCCGGAGGTCACGGGTTGAAATCCCAACGCCACCATTTACCGAAATTGCAATAGAGGCTAGTGGTCTTGGTGAGTTTTACAACTGAACTATAGTTATACTGGAAATTAACAAAATGAGAGTAAAGTCTCTCTTATTTCAGTGTATTGTAACGCTTAAGCCTCGTTTACATTTGGCCTACGGAGCCCGTACAGCGCCCGTATCTCGACGTAAGCATAAAATCGCGCAGTGCCCGTGCGATGACTTACGGTGCCCGTGCGTTCATCGCACGGTCTGACGGGCACCGCAGACACCTGCGATCTCGTTTAAAAAAATGTTATACACATCTTTAAAAATCGCAACCCCGTAGCCTTGTGCGGACACCGCACGGACATCGCACGGAAGCCTTGCGATGATCGCGCGGAAATAATCTCACGATATCTCAACTATCAAATATACAAAATAAAACCCGTAGAATCGTGCGATGGCCGCACGGCATCCTCTCGAAATCCGTACGAAACCCGTACGATCTCCGCACGGGAATCTCACGATTACCTTGCGATATCGCATTTGACCCGTACTGTCTCATTAAGGTATGTTCCCCCTCAAATATTTTTAAAAATCGCAAGGTCACACGGTGCGGCATTGTGAACACATACACCGCAGACTGTAGCTGTCTGCGATGTCCAAAAAATCATAAAAAAAAATCGCAGGCTGCGATATCGTACGATGACCGTGGCAAATGTAAACTAGGCTTTAAGTGTGTATAGAATTTCTTTTAACTTGTTCATTTTAAACCGAAACATGTGAAACAGGTTCTTACAACTAAATTATTCCGTTAACATTAGGCTCCCTTATATTGCAACTGTTCTTGTGCTAAAAGTGTGGGTCAATAAAGGAACCAACACCGACAGCCGCTCCAGGGAAACTTGCTCGAGACTTATTGGTCGAGAACCCTACTCTTCGGTCACGGACACAAGCACGCTCTATGTTTTATAAAAATAAGTGATTTTTTTTCAAAACGTAAGACAAAGTTTGTGTGTTTGGCATTTAGCGAGATAAGTATTTCTTTTCTCAACGTCGAGTGAACCTAACGGCCAAAAGAATTGCGATCTAGTGTAAATAGAGGATATTGAATGAGTAGTCATTGAATACTGAATTTGTTAAACGAGTCATCTATAAACAGATAAAAACGAGGCTGCGCCTGCGAATGAAATTCAACGTTTCAATTTTCCTCGAAACTTATAACGCCGTTTCAAAATGACGTCACAAAACATAGATTATGACGTCATTTTCGTGGTTACAATATAGCGTTGCTATTCGCTCTGAGCATATTTGCATAGTTATTCCAGTAGTGTAATAACACCCATGTAATATCAAAAATATACAACGGGAATATTTCACCCCGGCGACGTCGGTCATATTATAAAAGAAAAGTACATCCAATATAATTTAAGTGTTCACCATCGGAAGAGTGAAGCCTCTCTAAATTTAGTATATGGTAACACTAATGGTGCAACCTTTTACGATCCACTGTTAAGGAAAAAAAATACCTAAAAGGTTTGAGGTTTAAAAAACGAAAGGTTAAGGTCTCTCTGAATTTTGTGCATAGTAAGACTAATGGTGTAAACTATTGTAAATTAATGTTAATGAAGAGTTTACACTTAAAATGTGTAGAGGTTTAAATATTGAAAGAGTAAATTTTCCTGATTTTAGCGTAAAGTTACACTGGAAGTGTAAACCTTTATAAACTAGTCTTAAAAGAAAGCTTTAGCTCACAAAAGTGTGACTAAACACACTTTTTGACGGTGTTTATCACTGAAGTGACTGGTCACATTTCACAACTTTGTTACAAATTTGATTTACCTATTATATCTTAATATAATTTTCATATATAGAGGAAATAAAGAATATAAGCAACCTGAGTACGCATTTTGGAATTGACTTTGCCAAACAATAAAGCCTGAGTTACGAGCGTCGAAGGATGTAAACATCCTGAGTGTCTATATAGCTGGAACGAATATGAATAATTGTTAAAAAAATATATTATCATGCATTTTTTAACATTTGGTTTAACAAATTACCAACACTATTTTTTTTTTTTACATTTCATCCAGTCTGAATCAAGGCGTTTTTCCCAATATTAAGTATGTATTAAGTAGGCAGTTTATGCTTAGAATCGAGTGCACGTCTGGTCAGACTGATCTATAGTCTATTTTGCCTGTCAAAACCTTGTGTGTCGTAAGTAAGTAAGGGAAAGAACGTTTGAAATATCATCTGCGAGTAAAACAAAAATTAAAGAACAAAACTGGGATTTTCTAGATTTTATTTTCAAAACATAATCTCGAAACAACAATGATTAACAATGATTATTAATGAATGAATATCAACATAATTATTACTGTTATTAAATTTGGATGCAATTTATTGTTTAGATTGATTGATTGAATTGATTACTTGACATCAAGTCCAGCCTTATTCTTTTGAAATTCGATCAATTCGTTGAAGGGTTCATCGGATTCCCCTTGTGAAACAAAAATCAAATTTCAATAGAAATATTTATATCGTTTATTTCGGAATAACCTTAACTTGGAAATGTAACATGTTTGATTTCTCAAACATGTATTATGTTTTTGTTATTTTGTATATCAGATATGAATTTGTAATTTTATGCTGAATAAAATTGAGTTGAGTTGAGTGGAGTTGAGTTGAGTTGAGTTGAGTTGAGTTGAGTTGAGAAAAGGAATTATACAAAAACGTGTCCCTAGTAAGACTGAGTTCTGCCCGCTGACTAATTTATGTTGAAAAGGTTTGAGCTTTCGGTACAGAAATGTGTATGACAATAAGCAGGAAAATAGCTTTTTTGCTGCCAACTTTAAATAATTCGATTGAAGTCGTGTCCATCAATATTTGGGGAAACTGATTGGTTTAAAAAATATTTTCATTCATCATTGAAGGAACTACTAGTAGTGGATTCATACATAAGTGCGATAAGAGTTAAGGTTTCATTCTTCCATTAATTAAAAATATTATCACTAAGTCATACATATATGTCAAATAACAAGAATGCCAAAGTGCTATACATCGCAGTCGGTTATATGTGTTTGGAAACAGAAAATAATACATGTAGGTGAAAATGCTCGTTTTCATAAGAATTTGAATTAGAGTTGTGGTTAAAGTTTAAGTTTTACCTCAATACATCAAGTTATAAAAAGACAAGGAGCAAAATATTTCAAAAATGAGCACAACATACTGCATATATAAAGTTACCTAATGGTCTACATTTACTTTGAGACCTGATCTTTTTACTAAACGCATAGTAAAGACTCTGATCAGACTGTGCAGATGCACAGACTGGTCATTGTCTTTGCTTTGCGTATATTTGAAATTGTTGGAAATCTCACACACAGGCTCAATTGTTATTTTGTTCTGAACAACAATATCTAAGTATACAATTAGATGAAAAAAAATGACCAAACCAAAATCGGTCTACAAGGAGAAAATCTACTATGCGCAGATAGAGCACATCCTAGCGGGTCTGTGAAATCTTCGCATTCTTACCAGAGTCGATACTTTCCGCGCATTTCATAAAGTTCCTTTACTTGACAGTTCACTATTTTTTCTATTATTGCTCTCAATCGAGACAAAGTATTTGACAAGTTCTCCGATTTTCTATGAATGTAACAACAACAAAACAGATAAAATAATTAAACAAATAAGTGAAATAACATAATTACCAGAAAAAACAACTTAAACATCTCTATATGTACATAATTCGTGGTTTATTGCCTGATAAATACGATTAATTTACAAACAAAAGTGGTCGATAATTGAGAGTCAACTGTGAAATAGCACTATTTGATCTATACTTTAACGAAACAAGGGAAATGGTAATGACTTTTTGCGGATGGGGTGTGTTTCCACAGCTTTGATAAAGATTTTGATATTTTGGTAGCTGTAAGATTGGGAACTTTTTGAAGTAATTCAATTTCAGATAAAAGTAAAATCATTTCTTGACTAAAAAAACGTCTCTTTCTTTCTTTCTTTCTCCCCTTCTTTCTTTCTTTCTTTTTCTTTCTTTCTTTTTCTTTCTTTCTTTCTTTCTTTCTTTCTTTCTTTCTTTCTAAATTCTTTATTTTACATGACTAGAAAAAAAAGAATGTTTGAAAGTACAATAAAATTATCATCTTTGGTCGGTCTGGTCATTGTACAATAAGTAAGCCCATTAACGATTAGCGATTTTTGATCTAATAAATTGCTGCACGTAAGTCACCAGTAACTATATTTTAAAAACAACGTCATGAAATTGACAAGTCGAATGGTTTTGAACTTTTTTGGAATAATATTGAATGAGTGTGTAGAGCGAGATTTGGATGAAATTGAAGGGAGTTAATACATTATGCCAATGTCGGCGAAATTGGACGCAATAAGCGATATTTAATACCCCCTTAAATGACAAAAGATCATCGTTTTTTCTGTTTGTGTATCTCAAGGGCTAAAACGACGCTTTGGAATCAACATATGATAATAGAATAATGTAATGCATGATCGATTTGAATCAAATGTTTATCATTTTGAATGACTTAGGAGCTTTTTTTATAAAGATTTGGAGCTTTTTTATGGTTTGAGTTAGTATTTGAAATGAATAAATGGAGCTCTGAATGAGAGAACTAGAATGGTTTGAATCGAGGTGAATGTCAATATCACGATGTTTTTAATGTATTCTATAATTCCATTTAATCGTTTAGGCTTGAAGAGTAACAATCAGATTATCAAACAATCGCCTGTGATATTATAAAATGTATGTTCAATGAAGAAAAAAAATCACATTTACTGTTAGCTACACAGTAGAATATAGAATGCTTTTAAAATATGATTTGAGCCTGAGCAAGACATTTTCAACAATTTCAAAAATGCGCAAAGCAAAGACTCTGGCCAGCCTTTGCATCCGCACAGTCTGACGAGAGACTTTAACATGCGTTTGGTAGATAGATAAGGTCTGAAAGTATCAGTAGAACATCAGGTAACTTTATATCTACAGCATGTTGCTGTCTACGCTACTAAATGTTCGCCCCTCACGAACATTTCAAATTGTTGGAAATGTCACGCACAGGCTCATATATCATTTGATGTAATATATGTGATTGTAGACAACATTTCAAGATAAATTGAATTTAAAACGATAGCTTCCCTTTTTGTGTTTGATTCAGATGTTCCGAAGTGCTGTGTTTGGTTTGTAAATATGATTAGGTTACTCGTGTAACGCGTTTTCAAACTTTCACCGAAACCAAAATATTTTACTTTGAGTAACAAATTGACAAATAAAATCATTTCTTTGGAAAATAATGAAATCAGACTTGATAAGTGTACATACTTCTTCAACAAAACAACGTCAAAATAGTTGACATTTTAAGCCCTGATTTACAGAATGAGACACCTCCCTTTGCACTATAAACAACAAAACGAGGTCGCGTGATAATTCTTACAATGTTACATTTTCGCACAGTCTAATCAGATTCTTTTATTTGAGCTCTGTCATTTGTTTATACCTTACGCAATGAAGAAACTATCACGCAGAGATTCAAGTGAAATGGCAAGGGCTTGATAAATCCAGGATATTATTCTTTGTCTAATTTCGCCTGAGAATCAGTTTATTTTTCGCGAGTGAAATCGGAAAGTTACGGATGATAGGTTCGAAACTATGCTTAATCGGAAAACTTTGCTGATTTCTGAAAATTGGAGAACATCTTTTCCTCGTGGTTTACTACTAATAAGTGCGGTGTATATTTCACTTTTATATATACAAAAATAAAAGATTTTTTGCACTTTAGATGTCGCGCTACAAATCATCAGAAAGTAGGCGTTTTCATAATTCAATAAATATAATATTCCCGTAGTGTAAACTTGCAATAAGAACGAGGAAAAGTATGAGCAGGAAAAAAACTAGCACCCCTGAGACTTGAACTCTTAGATGTGTGACTGAGAGCGATTCGCCGTAACCGACTGAGCTATTCTTTCTTGCTATCACTTAGTGGTTAAATTGCGTATTTAATAATATGTTACAACGGTTAATGTAATTAGAACTCGGAGATCTCCCGAAGATATACGGAATTTGCACAGAGTCTCAGGCGAAATTAGCCAAATAATTCGTAAATATCAATTGAGAAATATTGGTAGTGGTCGTGTTAAGAAATTTGGGGTCGTAAGCTATTTCCACAGCACATGGCCATTCCTATATTCAGGATGGCATATTGGGGAAAACTGTTTGAAAATTATACCCCGCTTTGCACGCAAGTGCGCGTGCAAAGCGGGGTTTTATTTACAAACAGTTTGTATCGTTTTGCCATCCTGAAAAAGGGCTGGTCTCGGTTCAAACGGTTGTGTCACCGCGGATGGAGAGGCTAATCTAGTTCCAGAGGATATACTTAATCTTGGGTTTCGAACTAGGTTCGCTCGAGCATACCTCCATCGACACAAAGGCCTTTTTATCAACCCTTCGATGGGCTTCCAGAAGTCGGAATCGAGATTCCATGTATCACTATATAAAGTTACTTAAACAGGAATATGTAAATTACGTAGACTCTTGTATCATGTTTGTCATTTCCTTCTCATGCATTTTTGTATTATTATGTTGTGACTATGAGCCTATGTGCTTAATGTCGAAATAAAGAATGTTATGTTATGTATCAAATAGGTACGAAATTTTGATAGCACTGTGAAATATGTTTTTTATCACGAGAGAGTGCGAAAACTATCGACTCATGTGTATCCGCACTGACCGTGTGGAGAACTACGGGTCGGTCATTTTGGTTTTAGCATATTAACGGGACTATGAATGACCATTCATATTTGTTCCTTTTTAGCAATGTGACCACAATGGAAGTGCTAAAATTGTCGACCCTCATTACACTGTGTTTTGTGCAGTCTGACTAGGGTGAAACCTTTCGATTATCAACATATCTTATAGATCTAGACAAGTCACTTGTCCCAAATATGTCATTAATTTTGAAGTTCAATATCTGAAAGGCCTCTAAAATGTCAATTAACTGGAGCTTGCATTTTGAGTTACGGATCCTATTTAAAATTCTTTATCAAGCTGACCAGCAGCTAGATTTTTTCCATCTTAATTAAGAACATACAATTGTTCCGGTAACATTTTTGTCATTTAGATTATCATATAAGACCTATAAGTCTTAGATAAAAATAAAAGACGAAAATGGTTTTGAACCAGTTGCATGTGATATTAAATTCCGGGATTGACCCTTTTTGTTTAGCGTGTCGTGAAGTGTTTTATGGGTTTTCCAACCTGGCCAATAACTCGTTCTTTCCTTTTGGTCTATTGATGGTCCCCGGTGGACTGTCACCACAAACTGCCGGACTAAAACCTTTCCACAGCTCTCCACCAATCGCATTCGACTTGATAGCGGATACGTCACTTTTCGTCGTTTCAGAGGAATTCTGGGAATGGCTTTCAAGGGAACTTCGGTATTTCCTGGCAAGTGATCGGCAAATGAACGCATGGGCAACTCTCTGTCGGAAATTCCTGAAAATTGACAAATATGGGGAATAAAAACAAGATATCATTATCGTTGCAGATAATAATCTACAGTTGTTTCACGGTCATTCACAGAACACCGTTGAAAGTATCGCATTCATACGAAAACCTACAGTGCGAGAGTGAAACAATGCCGTTGAATATTTTTGAAAGTACATCAGTGTTACTACACAAGTGTAATAACTATGCAAATGAGCCTGAAATGAAATGTTGCATTGTAGAGAATTTTGATATAACAAATCTAAATAGAATATATCATATTTGTGCTCATAAAATACCGAATTTATGAAATTGTCATTTAAACAGATTTGACTGGACCAAGTCCTGTTTTCATCTTTTTATAAATGACACGTTTAATTCATTCGGTATTCCATGACCACATATTCAATATCCCATATATGTGGTTAAAATAAAATTATGGTATCTTATATATCCGTGCGATAACATCCCGAGTGTTTTTTTTAAAAAAATATATCACATGGATATTTTTAGAACAATGACATAACGTGGGTTTTTCAGAAACTTGCATTTCTGTTAGAACGTTGACTAAACGGGGCAAATAGAGGTTATAAGATAAATATAATACGTACTTAGTGTATTGTATGAAAATTATCTGGCTCGGTTGGGTAAATTAATTATTGTCTCGGAAGAACCTCGACAAATATAAATTCCCTAAACCTCGTTAGATTTTTTTTTTTTCATACAAAACACTAAATAGGTTTCATAGATGTATCAATAGGACATTTTTATTCTGTTTTGCAGCTCAGGCTATATCAATTCTGAGAAATTTATTATTCTTTCCGAACCATCAATCAATTTAAGCAAAGCGTTTGACAGTGAAATGATTAAACGCTTGAATTTCGAACGAGTAATGAATGATTTGATAACATATTTTCTATTATAATTGCCTTCAGAAAAGTTCAAAGAAAAACTCCAAACAACCTTTCCGTCAAAATGTCACTCCATACTGAGAAAAGTTCGTTATTCAATCTTCTGATATCTGCTCTGAGATATCAAGTGCAGAGGAGTTATCCGATTATTCTTAAATCAAATAAATGTCGGGGATGCGGCCATTTTACAGTTGGTAGCAGAACATAACAGAAGAGTAGTTTATTGCAGACTAGTAAATCGTCAAATTCATATACATATACAAGTATATACTCACGAGCAATGAAAACGCACAACCTTTTTTTCGTATATTTATGTGATGTTTCAAAACTGTGGAGACGAGTTTTACCAACCTAAATGAATTTGTAGTGGACCATTTACTTCACAATAATGTTAGAGTAAGCTAAGAAATTGTCGAATGTTTCTGAAGCTATGACTTAAGAAATAAAATGATAAAAATCGTTTATCTTATGTCTGTAAAGTAGGTTTGCAAACCCTTTTTTTCGTTTGATATCTGGTAACATAACCTCTAACTTAATACAAAATGCCGGCTATCACCTTGTGGAAGGCTTGCAATAGTCTAGACAATTGATTCTTGCATAGGCTAACACTCATTTATTTCTAGGTCTACACCCTACCTTCGGCGTCCCCGGTGGACCTAGACATGTCCTTTGGAGTTCAAATCACTCTAAAACACGAGTACCAAAAGGTTAAAACGATTCTTTGCTTTTAATGAAACAAAAACCTGTTCATAGTTAATCTCATACCATATGTCAAATGAGACCAATTTACTGCTTTTTGCTTATACTAAATGTGAAATCTAATGCTGTATTTTGATTTTCTAGGATACGGTTCTTTGAATTTTGCAATTAAAAAATATTGGGTGGTGCGTTTTCATTTTGCTTGAGTAGTCCGTTAAACGTCTTTCTCGTGGCGCAACCAATTATCCATTCGTGGCGTTCTCAGGTTCGAGCAAAGGTCGCTTCGAAAATTGTTTTGAGAAATTATTGCCAACTGTAGGAATGAGTGTATTTGTCACTGCGTTTTTTGAAGTGCAAGTAAAAAGCATTGATATTTATGAAATATATGATATATATATTATATATATATATATATATATATATATATATATATATATATATATATATATATATATATATATATATATATATATATATATATATATATATATATATATATATATATATATATATATATATATATATATATATATATATATATATATATATATATATATATATATATATATATATATATATATATATATATATATATATATTTATATATATATATATATATATATATATATATATATATATATATATATATATATATATATATATATATATATATATATATATATATATATATATATATATATATATATATATATATATATATATATATATATATCATATATATATCATATATATATCATATATATATATTTATATTCATACGTTTATTAAGGTATTACAACAGAAATATGATATATGATATATGATATATCATATTTCTGTTGTAATACCTTAATAAACGTATGAACTTTAAAGATAATATAAATTAGTTGTTTAAATAAGAATAATAATAAATTAGTTGTTTAAATAAGAATAATTAATTTCATTGCATTGATATATTTATATATATATATCAATGCAATGAAATTAATTATTCTTATTTAAACAACTAACTTATATTATCTTTAAAGTTCATACGTTTATTAAGGTATTACAACAGATGAAATACAATACATTAACGATAAAATTAAGAGTTGAAGAGAGTTTTTGTTGACGACTTCATTGAGGTATGACACTAAAAACCTTATCATACTGTATGAAGAGGCGAAGCAGATTCGTAAAAAAATGTGACTACGTTTTTTTCAGTTTCATTCCTACTCCATGAAATCAACACATGCTCTCTTCATGTCTTATAATTTCATTTCTTAAAGAAAAAGAATAAGGATTTATCATTAAGAAATAGGTTTCTTATGGGACTACTTTTTTCAGAAGCTAACAGAATAGCTGCCTACCCTAAATTATTTTCATTTGTTGTATAAATCCAAGTTTTCATTCAATCAAAAAGCACGAAACTTGATGGACACGACTCATATTAAATTATTTTGAGAAAATTCTGTGTTTGGCAGGAGAAAACTTTTATAATCCCGAACCCAAAACGCACAGTGTTATCCGAACATTTCTTTCTGACAGTTACGTTATTGTTTAAATAGAATAGAATAAAATAAATAGGAAACGTCTTTTGAAATGTGTTCAACGTTATATCAAAATAAGTTTTATACTCATTTTCAAGTCAATGCATTGTTCGAATGATAAGTCATTTTTTTCACAAATTATCCTCATTAAGACAAGACAAAGTCCTTGAAATTCTTTAAGAGACCCTTAAAATATAATGAGAACGACAAAACGTGATTTTCGATGTTGTAAATATATATCGATAGTTTTCATCTTTCTAAATTTCTCTGAACATTTGAATAAAATTATCTCAACAATTCTCTTAAAAGGGAGTTGATTTATTCATTTAATGAGGGATCGCCTAATGCTTTTCGGCTTTCTTTATCACCTCCTTCCTATACTTAGAATATTATTATAAAGCTCTATATAACTTTTTTTTATTATGGAGGTTGATATTATTACCAGGTTAGCTGTTAATACCAATTTGGAATACTTATTTACTTTTAACCTTTTTTTTGGGGGGGGGAGGGGAGAGATACGCGACGCTTGTCACCATGTCTATTTGAAAATGAAAATTTTGGATAAGAATCGTCACATGGTGAATGCTGAACACTGGAACTGCTAATTGTATTTAACTTCTTTTTGTCTGTACATGAACGCGATTTTCGTACACTAGCTCTGCTTGATTTGTGCGCACGAAGAATGTGCATCAGTGATATCCGAAAATCTTAGTGTCCCCGTAATTATTCCGCAATGTTTCAATGTCATGAACTTTGACGGTGTTAACCGAGGTTTCCTAATGATTTCATTAGGAAACCTCGGTAAACACTGTGAAAGACCATGAGTTTCTGAAATGTTATGGGTCCATTACCTTAACTTCTCTACTGTCCTTATACGAAAGCTTTAATGCCTAACCTATGAACGGGTGAACTCGGGCGGTAAAGTATAATCCTGATTTATAGCAATAAAGCCACCTGGAGATCAAATTCCATTGACGTCAAAAAGCGCGTCGTTTATAACGACCTCTACATCGTTTATCCCAAAATTTACGAGAACTCCCGAAAGATACGTGAACCGATGAA